>JADRCH010000027.1:10563230-10622703 GCA_019843965.1 Rhynchomys soricoides | reverse complement strand
TTCTTCTTCTTCTTCTTCTTCTTCTTCTTCTTCTTCTTCTTCTTCTTCTTCTTCTTCTTCTTCTTCCTCTCTTCTACATTTGCAGTCTTTACTAAATTAAGGTATATCTCTCACCATAACTTTATGTATTATGTTTTTCTAATCACAAAATTAAATAAACTAATATCTCTCTCTCTCTCTCTCTCTCTCTCTCTCTCTCTCTCTCTCTCTCCTACATGTGTACACATTACTAAATTAGGGTACAGGTTACACCATAACTTTACATATTATCTCTTGTGGATAGCCCTGGGGCTGTTTGTATTTTGATGCTAATTCCACTCTCCAGGGAGGGGCTTTGGACAAGGAGTGAGTTATATACTCATGCAATTTCTTGTGAACCAATCCCCTAATGAATAAAGGAGCCAATCACTGGGCTAGGAGGAGTGACTTCCAGGTTGGAGGGAGGAAGAGAGGTAGCAGGAGAGAGAGAGAGATGCCCTTTTTGGAATGTGGACAGCTAGAACTCTAGCTACTAGAGTTTCCTGGTATCATAGCTGATGCATCAGGATTCACCTCCAGAGGATTTAGATTTAATTTGGTTTACAAGATTAGAATTTTAGTTGATGCACCCAGAGATTGAGTTACCATTGTTTCTGAACTAAGTTTTTGTTGCATTTTCCTGCACACAGTGGCTCGTCTGGATTCCAGAGAAAAAGGTATGGTGATACAGTATGGGTTTGCTTGAGAGCCCCACTAAGGCAATGGGGGTATTGAAGCATGGGGCTGGCATGACAGTGACCTGCCAGTGGGATCCTAGTGAGCTGGGTGGAGAGTTCTGAGTCAGAGCTCTTTGAGATAAAAGCAGGTCCCAGGTCTGCCATAGTTCACCAGTGCATGGTTGGCCAGGCCCGCTGGGGCAGAGAGAACCAGGGCAGGGAACTTACTATATTCTTTTTAAAAATATTTCCTGCAGCAACAATTGTCTTTCTTTCTTTCCTTTTTACAAACTTAAACAGACTAATGTAATCTCCATTTTCCTTTGTGTTTTGTTTAATTTTTTGAGATGGGGGTCTTACTACACAGCTTTCCTGGCCTGAAACTCACTACATAGACCATGCTAACTTAGATATCATAGAGATCCACCTGTCTGCCTCCCACGTTTCGGGCTTACATATTTTTAAGGAGGACTTTTTTTTTTTTTTTTTTAAAGGAGTGAAAATATGAGCTGGGGAGACCACCCAGTAAGTAAAGTGTTCGCTGCCCACAAATGATGATTTGAATTCTGAATCCCAGTACCCATGATGCTTTGTGTCTCTAACCCAGCACTGAAGAAACAAAGACAGGTAGATTCCTAAAGCTCATTCACTAGGCAGCCTAGCCAATCAGTGGCTCCTAAGTTCAGTAAGAGAACCTGTACTAAGGATGTGAGGGAGACAGCCTGGTAGAGGAAAATACCTGACATGAACCTCTGTTATCTACATGAAAATACATACACACACACACACACACACACACACACACACACGAGAGAGAGAGAGAGAAGAAAAATCAATAAGAACAATTAATGGATTATGCATTATGCATTAATATGGATATAATTATGGATATAATTATGCATTATGAAATAAGAGAGATCGATAAAATTTTAATAGCCTTAATTCTCCAGCTTATTTTGTTTCTTAAAATGATAAGGCTTGTAAATAATTTGCTTAAAGTACACCACATTTATAAATTCAAAAAACCAGAAAGTGCTAACCATTTCATATACACCAGGTTAAGTAAAACATGCTAAGCTAAGCATTTTTAGATTAATAAAATTTGGATAAAAATAACATAAATGAAATGTGTTTAAATAGTCAGTTTGGTTCTGTTTGTCCATTTGCTTGAGACAGTCTTATTGTGCAGCCTAACCTAGGCTTAACTCACTATTGAACCTAGGCTGGCCTTGAACATGTAATCTTCCTGCCTCACCATCCTAAGTGCTGAGTTACAAGGATGCACCAAGCATGCCTACTGGTTACTTGAATACATGGTATATCAGAATTTCCTTGATTTGCCTTATAGCTCTGTTCTTTTGTATCCATATGTCTCCAATTGAACCACTGTGTGATGCAGTGGCAGTAAGCTGGAATCATTTTCCATCCAGATGTTTTAATTGTAGGCAGAGACAATCACTGGCTATTAACACTTATGACTGAGAAAAGGAATGGCTTTTCTGAGTGAAGGTCAATTTTAAATTGTTTTTATCTCAGTTCATTTTTGTCTCATTTCATTTTATTCTGCAGTATTTTATGACAAGAAAATGAAACAAAAGAAAGAGGAAGCTTACACACATTTTATTTTAAGTTACAGTTTATAGGAGCATCAAACACGAGTGTTTTATTTAATTCTTTGGGTTGATACCTTTCTGGTTTCCTGAAATATAATACGCATTAATCCCTGTTTGCAGACACCTTGAAATATTTATTGAATAATACAATACAGATTCTAAAACATAATCTTCTTTTATGAATACTGGCACAAGTTCACCCAGCTCTGTGGAAGATTTACGAAGAATGGCAGGGCAAGATCAGACATTGTTTACATCTCACCTCCAGCAAGATATAACTTTACTCTTGGCTGACCTTTAAGCAAAAGCAATGGTTATGTAACCACGTAAGCTAAAAACTAAACAGGAAAAGACAAGCGAGGGGTCACAGAGCTGGGAATGAACTACAAACTTACTCTATTTGTTAAACTTAGATTTTTATCATGTTGCTCAAAGATACACTGAAGTTTCCCAAATGGAAAAATGTGACTGATATTTTATCTTTGCTATCTGGATGTATACATAAATATTTCAACATTTAAGCAAAGTTATTTGGGAGTCTACAATAAAATGCATGGCAGTATCTTCCAATATTAACCTTATTCACTATTGACAAAGTGAAATTTTGGAATGAACTGCATTCTTTCTTTGAATAAATATTAGTTGTAATGAATGCCCATGAATATTGTTTTTAAGATATATCATCTGAAATTGTTCTGAGAGCAAACAGATTTATCTTTGCAAAATTTTAGAAACAAGATTTATCATTTGTAACATATAAATAAAATTAGTAATAGCTGCATGAATTTTTTCATTAAAAATTTCTGAGAGAGAAACAAAATAAATTAAATATTAGCATATTGAAATACTTTCAGATATTAAAAGTTATTGATTTTTAGTAATACATAAAATTTAATTAACAAATTAAAGGATTTCTCTATGTGTGTCCTTAACAATTGGTTTTCCCCACAGAATTGAGAGGAAATTTAGTATATTTTTATTTCCATATGTAGTAAATGTGTTAGTATGACTATATGCATTTTAAATATCTTTTAAACAATGGAGCTAGAACATAAATTGCCCTGGCACTGACATTGTGCTGAGTGTTTCCAATAAGACACAGATTGTTTTGATCCCATAGAAAACATAAAGACATAAGGTGAACAATTAAAATGCTATATGCAAGGAGCAATACAGCCTATCATACCTGAGCACCCAGAAGCAAGAAAACCTAGGGTATGGCAAAGAGGTCTTTGGACAGGACATCTTATTGAACAGAATGGGACAGCAAGCCAAAAGAACTCACTGGATGAATAAAGATGCTTGGCAGAATTCTCTGTTTAGCTTTGTTCCCCATTTTTCAATAAGGTTATTTGGCTCTCTGAAGTGGCCGGGAAGCACCTAAAGAAATATTCAACATCCTTAGTCATCAGGGAAATGCAAATCAAAATAACCCTGAGATTCCACCTCACACTAGGTTGGCTAAGATCAAAAACTCAGGTGACAGCAGATGTTGGTGAGGATGTGGAGAAAGAGGAACACTCCTCCATTGCTGGTGGGATTGCAAGCTGGTACAACCACTCTGGAAATTAGTCTGGCGACTCCTCAGAAAATTAGACATAATACTACCTGAGGACCCAGCTATACTACTCCTGGGTATATACCTAGAAGATGCTCCAACATTTAATAAGGACACATGTTCCACTATGTTCATAGCAGCCATATTTATAATAGCCAGAAGCGGAAAACAACCCAGATGTCCCTCAACAGAGGAATGGATACAGAAAATGTGGTTCATTTACACAATGGAATACTACTCAGCTATTAAAAAGAACAACTTCATAATATTTGCAGGCAAATGGATGGAACTTGAAAATATCCTGAGTGAGGTAACTGAGTCACAAAAGAACACACATGATATTTACTCACTGATAAGTGGATATTAGCCCAAAAGATCAGAATATCCAAGATTCAATTCACAGACCATATGAAGCCTAAGAAGAAGGTAGACCAAATTGTGGATGCTTCAGTGTTTCTTAGAAGGGGGAACATAATACTCACAGGAGGAAATATGGAGACAAAGTGTGGAGCGGAGACTGAAAGAAAAGCCATTCAGAGACTGCTCCACCTGGAGATCCATCCCACATACAGTCACCAAACCGGGGCACTATTGTGGATGCAGGAAAGCGCTTGCTGACAGGAGGCTGATAGAGCCTGAGAGGCTCTGCTAGAGCTTGACAAATACAGCGGTGGATGCTTGCAGTTAACCGTTGGACTGAGCGTGAGGTCCCCGATGGAGGAGTTGGAGAAGGGACTGAAGGAATTGAGGGGGTTTGCAGCCCCATGGGGGGAGCAACAGTGTCAACCTGCCAGATCCTCCAGATTTCCTGGGGATTGGACCACCAACCAAAGAATTCACATGGAGGGACCCATGGCTCTGGCCACATATGTGACAAAGGATGGTTTTGTTGGACATCAGTGGGAGGAACAGCCTTTGGGCCTGAGGGTGTTAGATACCCCATCTTAGGGGAATGCCAGAGCAGGAAGATAAGAGTGGGTGAGTGGGTGGGAGGGTGGGGGAGCACCCTCATAGATTCAGGACAGGAGGAAGGACGATGGGATTCGGAGTTTCCTAAGGGGAGACCTGGAGGGGGGGGGGGAATTGAAATGTAAATAACTTATCCAACTTTAAAAAAAAAAGATGCTTGGCAGCACTTTAGTCCACTGTACAGATATATATGCTCGGCATGACTTGTGCACTGGGTTTGAGAAAGCAAAAGGTGAAGCTGAAGGAGACCGATGTTATGCATCAGCCCTGAAACAGTGTTGAGGACCTCAAAACAGAAAGACTAAAAAATAACAGCGCCAAGGGTTCTGTATGAGGTCGCAGTTGTTACATGACTAACAAGATTACATTGGCATTGGGGGATGACCTGTGTGGTTGCACTTAGAGAACAAATACAAAGACTAAACGATGAGATTCTGGAGAAGGAGTCAGAGTTTGGAGCCTCTGGTATTAATCTAAGTGAGAAACTGCAGTAACTCTGGGGACCTAGGCAAGAAGGCTTGGAAGCAGTTCAGGAGGTAACTGCTTGAAAGAGCTCTGTGAAGGAAAACAAGGCGGTCCTGGAATTCACTGATATATGAACTTGCAGAGTACCAATTGTGGGAAGATAAAATGGCAAGTATAACTTTAGAAATGTTCCCTATCTCCTGTAAAACCTGGAAATATTTAAATAAATCTGGCCCCTGTGATTCTGTGTGTGCTGCATGTTAACAAGATGAAGCTAAAGGGGGATATCACTGTTCTGCTTTATACTCTATGACTTATTCCTTCAAGATAGGGTGTCTCAGTGGACCAGTTACTCTTTCTCTTTCCATACAGTATTGGGGTTACATGTACAAGAGTGGCCTTCCCCTGCATTTGTCATGGATGCCTGGATCTGGATTCAGGCTTTCATGATTTCAAAAACCATCTTGCTATTTTGACTTACTCATTTCTTTTGATTATAGATAAGCAACTTCATGGACAGAAAATATGAGTACATATTATAGAGTTTAGTATATAGCTGAAAAATGTTTGTCATTCTTCCTAAACATATGCAACTGAGTGAGCACCACTCTCAGAATGTTACTACTTTTGGTTTGTCTTAGTTTGTTTTCGTTTTTGTTTTTTTTTTATTGGATATTTCTAGATTTACATTTCAAATGTTTTCCCCTTTCCAGTTCTCCCCTTCAGAAACTCAATATTTCATCCCCTCTCCCCCTGCCTCTATTAGGGTGCTCCCCCACCCACCCACCCACTCTTATCTTCCCACCCTGACATTCCCCTAAACTGGGGCATTGAATACCGTTAGGACCAAGGGCCACTCCTCTCACTGATGTCCAACAAGACCATCCTCTGATACATATGCAGCTGGAGCCATGTGTACTCTTTGGTTGGTAGTTTAGTCTCTGGGAGCTCTGGGGTGGGGGGTCTGATTGGTTGATATTGTTGTTCTTCCTATGGGGTTTGCACTGGCTAGTTTTGTGGTCAACTTGACACAAGCTGGAGTTATCACCGAGAAAGGAATTTCAGTTGAGAAAATGCCTTCATGAGATCCAGTGGTAAGGCATTTTCTCAATTAGTGATCAAGGGGGGAGGGCCTCTTGTTAGTGGTACCATCTGTGGGCTGGTAGTCTTGGGTTCTATAAGAAAGCAGGCTGAGCAAGCCAGGAGAAGCAAGCAAGCCAATAAGGAACATCTCTCCATGGCCTCTGCATCAGCTCCTGATCCCGGACCTGCTTGAGTTCTAGTCCTGACTTCCTCTGGTGATGAACAGCAGCATGGAAGTGTAAGCTGAATAAACCCTTCCTCCCCAGCTTGCTTCTTGGTCATGATGTTTGTGCAGGAATAGAAACCCTGACTAAGACAGGGCTGCAAACCCCTTCAGCTCCTACAGTCTTTTTTCCATTGGGTACTCCATGCTCAGTCCAATGGTTGGCTGGGAGCACCTACCTCTGTATTTGTCAGGCTCTGGCAGAGCCTCTCAGGAGACAGCTATATCAAGCTCCTGTCAGCAAGCACTTTCCTGCATCCACAATAGTGTCCCGGTTTGGTGACTATATGTGGGATGGATCTCCAGGTGGGGCAGTCTCTGGATGGCCTTTCCTTCAGTCTCTGCTCCACTTTTTTTCTCCATATTTCCTCCTGTGAATATTTTGTTCCCCCTTCTAAGAAGCATTGAAGCATCCACACTTTGTTTTCCTTCTTCTTGGGCTTCATATGGTCTGTGAATGAAATCTTGGATATGCTGAACTTTTGGGCTAATATCCACTTATCAACGAGTGCATACTACTTATGTTCTATTTCACAATGACAAACAACCTGAGAAGAAAAGAGTTTGTTTCAGTTTGCAACAAAAACAGTCCAAATGATGGACTGTTGCATATTCTGGCAACAGTCCATCATTGAGAGAATTTACGGCAGGAACCTGGAGGCAGGAACTGGAGGAGAGACCAGTAAGGAACACTACTTACTGGCTTGCTTCATCTGATTTGTTCAGATTGCTTTCTTTTATAACTCACTTGTCTAGAGATGGTGCCATCTACAGGAGGATGGAACTTCCCTCACATTAACCACCAATCAAAACAGCTCTCTTCAGACATTCACATATGCCAATCTGTTGGATGAAAATTTCTCAGTTTAGGTTCCATTTTCTTAGGATATTCTAGTTTGTATCAAGGCAACAATAAAAATTAAACAGCATGTGCCTCTAGTAAGGAAATAATATTGTAATCAAAGATATGTAGTTGTGGTGGTTTGTATGAGAGTGGACCTCATAATCTGATATATTTGAATGTTTGGTTTTCAGTTGGTAGAACTGTTTAGGAAACATTAGGAGGTTTGGCCTTTTTGGAAGCAGAGTGTTCTTTGGAGTGTGCTTTGAAGTTTAAGCAGTCCACTCAAGACTCAGTCTCATTCGCTGCCTCCAACTTGAGAATCAGCAAGTTAAGTCTCAGCCAATGCTCTAGCACAATACCTGTCTGCCTGTTGCCATGTTGTCCACCATGGTTTCAAGAAATCTAGCCCTCTGGAACTGTGAGCCCCCAAATTAAATGCTGTCTTCTGTAAGTTGCTTTGTTTATGGTGTCTCTCACCAGTAACAGTAAAGTAACAAAGACAATGATAGAGCCAGAAAACTTTTTCCTGAGAGGAATTGCAAAAAATTAGCAAGGTTCCTTTGTGATAGAAGGGAACATAAAATTAGACTGACATTAAAAAATATATATAATGGGGTTAATTCCAGACAAGGCTTTTGAGAGATTCAGCCAGTTACTTTGTAGTGTTTCTTGTTTGTTTTTCTGTTATTTTGCTTGTTTCTTAAATCAGTGTGCCTAATAAGATTACTCAGTTTTAATAATATTGCAAGGTGATTTGTCTTAAGAACCAGCTTTGACTATTTCCTGTGGAGGAAAGATCCATAAATTACAGTTCATGTTATTTGTCAGTTATGTAGTTTAGTTTAAAAATTCTTTGGCAGACAGGATTAAAGTATGAGAATTGATCCTGAACTCCAGCTGAGGGGCCTGTGGAATTATAAAGATAATATGTTCAGTACAACACTTCCTGCTGTCCAATTTAAAGGTTCTGGGTAGGAGGTCAGTGAAAAGAGAAGGCAGTCGGATGGCACTATTTGAGGTATTTTAAATAAATGTTTTGTAAGAGACTAAAGTATTATGTGAAGGAATGATTTTCTTCCTAAGCAGAATTGTTATATAACCATTTGATTTATGAGTGAGAGCATTCTTAGAGTCTTCGGGCTTTTAGTACATCTAGTTTTCAGAAGAGCATTTTCCCCTGTGGTATAATGTCTATTGCCTTTCCTAATAATTTCAATGATCAGTAAGAAAGAATCTATTATTTTATTTCTCCAATTTCTTCAAATAATAAGATGCCAATAGGTAGAGAAATATACTTAAAGATTTCTGCATGAGTTCCTTATCATCTTGGGTTTTTATTTGCTTCTCACTGTCTTGAATAACATATAGATTTCAAGAGCAATAACTACAGCTGCACTGTATGAATCAAAGCAACAAGATGTCTCTTAGTTTTATAAGTCAGATATCCAGAATTAAAAGATTAATAACATTGAAAAACCATGGTCAGTTGGATATTTTGTTCCATAGAGTTTCAGATACTGGAGACACATACTGAATATCAGAATGAACATAATCTCAAACTTATAGAAAAAATGAGATATATAAAATCATAGATGAAAAGAAGATGGAACCAAAACTAAAGAAGATAACCCAAGATGAATAAGAAAGTGTCACCTGCTAAAGATGGGCTCAAAATGTTCTCTAAGCTTGCAATATTGGTGAACTTATATTTCATTATAACGTTGATGACATCCATGAAAAAAATACTGAAGTCCAAGTATAGAAATCTGTCAAATTGATTCATAATGTGTGTGGAAGGAAGAGGATACTTTAAAAATGGATGCATGGGGAACACACATCACTGGAGGCAGAATAAAGAGTTCTCTACTATCTCTAAGAATGTCCTCATTTTTACAACAATGCCTATATAATAAGGGAAAATTTGGAAATAGGGAAAACATTGTAAACTACTAATGTTTCTAGCTTATAGAATGAAGAGCCTCAAACCTACTCCTTGTGTTTCATATTGAAAAATACCAGTCTAGCGTTCAAATCCCTTTTTAAAATTTAATTAAAATGTAATTACACAATTTCCCCCTTCCCTCTCTTCATTCCTATGCCTCCCATAATAGTATGACTTCCTGCATTTACAGCCTCCTCATCTTTAATCATTGTTTATATATAAAGATTTAAATGAATAGATATAGGTGCCAATCTGGGACTCTTTGAAGTCTAAGCTCAGAGTTCAAACCAGAATTTCAATGAATTGGTTAACTCCCTCAGAAATACTTCTTCTTGAAGAATGTGGTAATTAGCATAGAGACTCACACCTCTACAATGTATAGAGAGTGATTTTGGAACACTGAGTTGTAAATGGGGTGTCTTTATTATACCTCTCCCCTCAAAGCTTGAGTATCTATGGAGAAAAGGGGGCAGAAATATTGTAAGAGCTAGAGGTGATAAATGACTTTAAGAAAACAGAGTCTTCCAGACACAACAGGATCTTTGTACGTATATATGTATGCATTTAATTTTGGGCTCATGGTTCAGGAGGGTTAGTTACTGACCATCATGGTAGAGAACATGGTAGCAGGCAGTCAGGAATGGTGTTGGAGCAAGTTATACGTAAAGAGAAAGAGACTGGGCCTGGCATGGACTTTTTAAAGCTAAAAACCCACCTCCAGGGACAAACCTCCTGTAACAAGGCCACACTTCCAAATTCTTCCTAAACAGTTCCTTCCCCTGGGAACCGAATATTCCAATATATAAGCCCATGGAAATCATTTTTATTCAACTACCCAGAGAGGACAACTAACTTTTCTTCAGTGGACTGGCACTAGATATATCAACCATACTTTAGGTAAGGCCTCATGTTCAGGATTAGTTGGACAATACAAGACAGACTCTGTATTTTAGTTTGTATTTTTTTCAAGAACTAGAAAAATCTTGATATTGGATGAGTAGGGGGCAGTATTCAAGAGAAGTTCAGAGAAAGAAAGTAATGTGATGAAAATATATTGTATGAAATTTTCAAAAAGTGAAAACATTTGAAAAGAGAAAAAACTAAGCATAAATGTTACATGTTGTATCTATTCCTTGTTGCCTGGATGTGTATGTTTCCAGGGCTGTCTACTTTGTGTGGGATAGCCAAATAGGGGGCTCATCCCTGGGGAATAGTAATTCTTCCTCTCTCAACAGCTGCTGATGGCTTGTAGCTCTTCCCCTGGGGTGGGTTTCTGTGAGAGATTCAGCATCTGTACTAGGTGTCAACTGTTGGAATTGTTCAAACCTTGTTTAAGCAGCCATGTTGTTGAAATTCCTTAGGGTTAGCTTCCTTGTCATAGCTAGAAGTTACTATCTTCCACTGTTTCATAGCAGATTTCCTGCTCTCCTGTCTCTCCCAGTCCATTTGCCCAATCTATTTTTAATTTGGGAGCATAGGTTATATTTGAATTGTATCAACTGGGGCTGGGTACTCCAAGGTCAATTGTTCTCTGTACTTTGACTAGTTGTAGCTTTCTATAACAGTCTCCTGAAGCAAAAAGAAGCTTCTTTGATGAGGGAGTAAGGTCTCTACTTATCTGTGTGCATAGAAATCATATTTAGAATGCAGTTAGGAATCTACTGGCTTAGAAAAGATGTAGTAGTAGGTTCATGTTTAAAATGCATGACTTCACTAGCCACATGTAGTTTGCTATGTTTCTGGCACCAACCATGATTTCTATCATGTTGAGCAGTTCCAATCAAATAGCTGTTGGTAACCCAAAGATAAAAATGCCACCATTGCACCTTTAGCAATATCTTGCTCAGGCTGCTTGTTGCAGTAGTTCCTAGGTGTCACTGCTGGATAGGGCTACTGCTTGGTTCCTCCCTTGGCAGTTTACATTTCACCTTCTGTTGCTGTGAAAATCTTTGAGGAGGAGGATTTCTGGTAGTTTTCAGCTCATATCCTGAATACTAGCTCCAACATGTATGATGCTAACACCAAGATGAGCTTATCTTTAACTCCTGGGTAATAATCAAGTGCAATAGCAATAGCACATATTATTTTGGAGACATGGACTTCCCTGGCCTCTGACTCCAAAAGAGGTTTTTCATGGCTGGTGCTCTTAGGTAATCTATGGCTACTCTGTGGTTTCATGTATATATGCTCCTGGGAAAGTATAAGATAATACAATTACTTAAGACTTTTCAACCATTATTGTTATCCGTCCCCATTCTGTACTCTTCCTTGTTTTTCCTCTTCGACTAAAGCATCTTCCCTGTTTTGCCCACTTTCCCTTTATATCACCTTTATCCTGCTGTTCTCCTCTCTACTCTCCCCCACAATGGTCCCTTTTTATTTTCCTTGTTTCTGCATTTACTCCAGGTTATATATTCACCTCTGAAGTTGCTTCATAAGTTAACACACAAGCAGAAGGGTAAATGTCTCTGAAATCCAACTATGTCTGGATACATTTGCCTGAGTTTTAGGCAAACTTCAAACAATATGGTTTTGCTGAAGAAAGTCCTGGATGACCAATTCAGAAAGTTTATTTTTGTGAAGAAACATTGACTGTAAACAGATTTTTTGCTTGCATCATATAAAATACTATTTTTATAAATTATATGATCTTAGTTAGGGTTTCTATTGTAGTGACAAAATGCCAGGATCAAAAAACAAGTTGGGTAGGAAAGGGTTTTTCAGATTACACTTCTACATTGTTGTTCATCACCAAAGGAAGTCAGGACAGGAACTCAAGCAAGGCAAGATCCTGGAGCAGGAGCTGAAAAGCCATAGAGGGGTGCTGCTTTCTGATTTGCTTCCTATGGCTTGTTCAGCCTACTTTGTTATAGACCCCAGGACAACCAGCCTAGGGATGGCACAACCCACAATAGGCTGGGCACTCCCCCATCAATCACTAATTAAGAAAATGCTTTACAGATGGATTTTATTGAGGCATTTTCAGATACCTCTAGTTTGTGTGTCTAATTGACATAAGACTAGCCAGCACATATCCAAAACAAGTTTTAAAATGTTTTGAAGAAGTATTTCAAATATTTGAAAATTTTTATAGTGGCATCAGATGATAATTTATCCTGATGTGACTGAAAATACTTATATGAATAGAGCCTAATTGAAATACATGTTAACTCTGATTGATTATATCTACTATTATTTATTTGAATTTCATGAAATAGAAAGCCAGTCTAGTAATTTTAGGCATGTTTTATGTAACGTTAAATTAACACTTAGGAAGCAAATAATATTTGTCTACATTTAAGCATGAATTGATGCTAGTGAGATGGGATTGTGAATTTATCAAAAGAAATGGGAAACTAAAAGAAATTCTTGAGGAGGGCAAAGCACTTAAATATAGAAAATGTATTATATAATAAGATGAGGTTCTTTAAAGAGAGTGACTCTAGATAATATAAGGTGTAGAATTGATTTACAAATGTATATCCACATATACATATGTAATTTCTCTGTGTGATTTGTGGAAACTACGCTTGGTACTTGGTACAAATTTTTAGGTAATTTGTGGAGTGTTTCATACAGGATAAAGTATTCAAACCAGAGCCCTTAATGGCTAGTGCACAATTCAATAGCTACAGTATGAGTATTTTTAGCTACAAATGGCCAATGATTTTCAATGTATACAATTTAGGAGAGTGTCCTCTCATTTGATGTTAACTAAGAAAGTGTTTTTTTAATTATTTAAAATAAAAATTAATATTTAAAAATCACAACTAATTATTAGGTTGAATATCCTTTGATTTGTTCATTTGGGGGTCTGTTCTGGTTATAACCAAGGAGATCAGAAGAAATAGTTCACTATATGGGATTTGGGAAAATCCAAAGACAACAAATTAAAATTCTGAGAAATGAAAAGCAATGAGGAAATTGAAAGACATTATTTTACCTTAGATAGCAAGTTGGTCCAGAAGAAGATCATTAGTGATGAAATAAATTTCAATAGTTTGCTTTTTAAAACAATTAATAATGGAGGCTGAAGGTAGGCTCATGCTTTTCCTACTTCTCCTAAGATCCAGTCTGCTCCAGCCTCATCTCCCGTTCTATAGCAGGAAACTGGCTGCAGTCTCCCTTTTCTGTCTGATTCCTATCCCCCAAAGGATCATGATGGTCATCTCTCTTTACCTTTCTTTTCTCAATTTATCCAGTTATCCTAGCTTCCAACCACAGCAAGCATTCACTTGGAACATACCAGCTAAGCAAAAGTGGGCAAACAAGTCAACTAATTGAAGACCCTCGCCACCTTCTCCTGCCCTCCAAATTCAGTCCCCAGTCTCAGTCCGAGCACTGCAACAGAACACCAGCTGCAGCCTTCCTTCCCACATTTCCTGTGGATCCTACAGTTAATCCCCAGATAACCTTGGTCCACTTATCACTGTGTCCCAGCACCCAACTTGGGCTAATGCCCCTTGCTCAACCACAGGCCATGCCCTCCAGAAGAAGAGGTAGCTTGGCCCAGACAAAAACTAGACAGAGAAATCCTGGAGCTAACAGATGGGATAAACCAAGAGGATTTAACATATTTACAGAACATTCTACTCAAACACACACACACACACACACACACACAAAACCCTTCCATTTTGCAACTCATGGAACTTTCTTTAAAACTCATCACATAAATGGACACAAAGCAAGTCTTACCAGATATAACAAAATTGAAATAACTCCCTGCATCCTATCAGACTACCATGTGTTTAAGCTAGATATCAACAACAGAAAGTTTACAAACTCATGAAAAGTAAACAACATTCTACTGAATGAAAGATGGGTAAAAACAGAAATAAGGAAAGAAATTAAAAACTGTAGAATTCAATACAAATGAATACACAGCATAAATTTATTGGACATAATGAAAGCAGTATTAAGAGGAAAGTTCATAGCATTAAGTACCACCATTAAAATTTGAAGTGATTTAATACTAGCAGCTAAGCAATACCCCTGAAAGCTATAGAACAAAAAGAAGTAAGCACATCCAAAAGGAATAGATGGAAGGAAATAGTCATGCTGGGGGCTGAAATCGATAAAATAGAAACAAAAAGAACAATACAAAGAGTCAATGTAACAAAGAATTGGTTCTTTAAGAAAATCAACAAAATAGACAAACCCTTATAAAATCAAGCTAAAAGACAGAGATAGAATATCCAAATTAACAAAATCAGAAAAATCAAGAGTTATATAATAAGAGACACCATGAAAATCCAGACAATCATAAGGACACACTTCAAACGCCTATATTCCACCAAATTGGAAAATCTAAAACAAATGTATAATTTTCTCAATAGGTACTACTTACAAGTTATATCAAGATATGATAATCGCTTTAACTAGACCTGTAAACTTTAGTAAAATACAAATAGTCCTTAAAAGTCTCCCAAACAAAACAAAGTCCAGCCAGATAGTTTCAGCACAGAATACTACCAGCTTTCAGTTTAATGTTTTTATTTGACTCCCAGGTGTGCAAATGAGTAGGCTTCTAATTCTCGTGCTTTCTCTTGAGATTGTTTCCTTCTCTTGGTTTGTCTTTTCTAACTTCCATGTGATGGCTTTTGTTTCATCTGATTATATTTTATTTTGTTATGATTCTATTTATTTTGTTATCTCTTGGAAACCCATTCTTTTCTTATGAAAGAGGGGATGGTGGTAGAGAAACTTGAGGGAGTAGAGGAAGGAAAAACTACTCAATATATTTTATGAGAAAGGACTCAATTTTTAATTTTTAAAAAATGTAGTAATGTTTACTAGGCATCTCCACCACAGAGTATGACGGTTTTCTAGAGTTTACATAGCAAAGTACTGTATATATTTTTTTCTCAAAAATTCAGTAGGAGAAATTGTTCCTTTATTAATATTCTGAGGTTTCCACGGAAGCTAAAATTGTAGATCAAGGTGTTCATAAGGCTGGTGTCTTCAGAGGTATCATCTTTGACTTGTAGTGGCTGCCTTCTGGCCTCTTCATGTAGCATGTCCTCCTCCCTAGTGTTTTACTATAAGGACACCCATCCTATTTGATTAGAACTCATTAGAATGACTTCATTTCAACTTCCTTACCATTTAAAAGCTCTAATATCCAAATACAGTTACATTAGAATGTATACAGGATTATGATGGCATTATATAATTTTGTTAATTGGATATTTTATTTATCTACATTTTAAATGTTGTCTACTTTCCTGGTTTCCCCTCCAGAACCCCCTATCCCGTCCCTCCTTCCTCTGCTTCTATGAGGGTACTCCACCACCCACCTACCTACTCCCACCTCACCACTCTGGAATTCCCCTACACTGGGTAATAAAGCCTTCACAGGACCAAGGGCCTCTCCTCCCATTGATGCCAGACAATGCCATCCTCTGCTACATATGTGGCTGCAGCTTTGTGTCCCTCCATGTGTACTCTTTGGTTGGTGGTTTAGTCTCTGGGAGCTCTTGGGGGGGGTCTAGTTTGTTGATATTGTTGTTCTTCCTATGGGGTTGCAAACCCCTTCAGCTTCTTCAGTCCTTTCTATAACTCCTCCATTGGGGTCCCTGTGCTCAGTCCAAATACAGAGACTGTGAGCATCTGCCTTTGTATTTGTCAGGCTCTGGCAGAGCCTTTCAAGAGATAGCTGTTACAGGTTTCTATCAGCAAGTACTTCTTGGATCTGCAATAGTGTCTAATAGACCCTATGAAGCTCAAGAAGAAGGAAGACCAAAATGTGAATGCTTCAGTCCTTCTTAGAAGGAGGAACAAAATACTCAAGGGAGGTAGAGGTTAGGAGGGACTTGGGAGGAGGAGAGGAGGGGAAGTGGAAAAAAGGGCACAGGATCAGGTATGGGGGGAGATCCGGATGATATACAGAGAGTCAAAATTTGAACAGAGGTGTGTAGCAATGGGGGATGAGGAACTGGGGTAGCCACCAGCAAGTCCCAGATGCCAGGAAAGCAAGAAGCTCCCAGGATCCAACAGGGATGAGATTAGCTGAAATGCCCAACAAAGGGGAGGGAGAACCTATAGAGATCATATCCAGAGGTTAGGCAAGGACCCTCGTTGTAGGATGGGGCCACCCACTCATCTCCAAATTTTTAACCCAGAACAGTTTTTGTCTAAAGGAAATGTGGAGACAAAGTGTGGAGCAGAGACTGAAGGAAAGGCCATCTAGAGACTGCTCCACCTGGGGATTCATCCCGTATGCAGACACCCAACCCAGACAACATATAATTTTTAACACATTTTGTGGCTACAATTTAGCTCACAACCTTAACATAATTATAAATATAAACAAAAGGACAATATCACGTGACATTAACCTAAATACTTTATAAGAAATATTAAAGGTAGCATTTTAAACTTTTAATCAATAATTTAATATTTTCATTGAGATATTATCTTAAAATGTTGGAGGAATATTAATTTGTTTTTGTGTTACAGTTGATATGAAAGGCAGCCACACAGAAAATCACTCTTGTCTTCTTCCCATCAGCATTAAAATGTACGTACTATGAGCAGCCTATTGTTTATTGCTAGGAGCTGTGAAACAAAAGAGAAAAAATGTACAGACTCTAGGGACTTAGTATTTAATTACAGTAACTGTATGGATGCTTAAGAAGGAAAAAAATAACAAGAATGCATGTCTTAAATTCCAAATAGAAGATTATCTGTCTTCCTGGAGTTGAGGTCATACCAGCTTACTCTGTGTTGGCTTCTAAAAGATTCCAAGAGAAAACTAACATTGTTTATATGCAGATAATTAGAAGTGAATTTCAGAATGAATAACAGTGATGCCCCATTAAAGACCTCTGATTTCACAAGGAGTGTTCTTCCATTCCTTCTTATTGAGAAGTGAATAGAATATCCTCTTCTATTACTTAAAAAATTTATTACTTTGGACCTATTCAATTCAGGATTTATTATAAGGGTGCAACTGGAATAGCGACTTTAAAACGTGAATTAATAAATACTATAAATTTGTTGTTATTTATTTACCTATTTCTTAAGTAGTACCATACATCACAAGTGATCTCTCATTCTCTACATAGCTAATGCTGACTTTGAACTCCTGATCCTCTCAAGTGCTGGAATTATAGGCAAGTTCCCCCATTCCAGGTAGTAGATGCATTTTTACCATCTAAGATAAATAATCGCTGAGTTATATGACTGTCTATATCAGCCCTGTTGTCATTTTATCTGCAAGGATATTTATCAGATTCTTAATTCATAAACATAATGTGAGAGAGAAGACAGTTACAGCTGTTTTATGTACTGAGCTGTGAACTGACGTCTCTTATAGAGCACATTAAAAAATGCACAAAAATCTATTTAAGTGGTTAAAATGTTGAAGTGGTTGATATTATTGGAAGAACTTACCATTGAAGGTAATTATGTTTCTGCTAGCATTATAAATGTTGGTGACATGATACCTTTATTATACCTGAAATCTACCCATAAAAGGTTTATGGAAGGTATGGAAGCAGAACAGTTCAAATACAAAATCTCCAAGTTCTGACATCAAAGTGTCCAGATATAAAGCCATTGGCCTATAAACTACATGTGTTTTGGCAAACTCAGATTTCCTCATAAGGACATATTTTAATGATCTGTGAATTCAGATGCCATGATTGAGTTGTATTTGTTCTATTTTGCAACTTAATAAACAACGTGATTGAATTAAGAAGTGAGTCCTTTGGGGAGGGGATGTCAAAAGTGCAGCTTTCACCATTGGACTGAGCATGGGGTCCCAGATGGAGGAGATGGAAAGGGTACTGAAGGAGCTGAGGGAATTTGCAGCCCCATGGAGGGAGCAACTGTGTCAACTGGCCTGATCACCACCCCACCTCCATGCTCCAGGAGACTGGACCACCAACCAAAGAACAAACATGGTGATGCTGGCCACATATGTGGCAGAGGAGGGTCTTGTTGGTCAACAGTGGGAGGAGAGGCCCTTAAGCCTGAGGGTTTTAGATGCCTCAGTATAGGGGAATGCTAGGGAGGGAAGACGAGAGTGGGTGGGTGGGTGGGGGAATACCCTCATACAGGCAGGAGGGACAGATGGGATAGGAGGTTTCCAAAGGGGAGACCTGGAAAGGGGAAAACATTTGAAATGTAAATAAAGTATCAAAAAATATGCAGCTTTCATAAATGGTGTTTTAGAGTTTCTATTGCTATGAAGAGGCACCATGACAAAAAAAAACTCTTATAAAGGCAAACATTTAATTGGGGCTAGCTTATGGTTTCAGATGTTTAGTCCATTATCATAGCAGGAAGCATGGCAGCATGCAGGCAGACATGGTGTGGGAGAAGGAGATGAGAGATCTGCATCTTGATCCAAAGGCAACCAGGAGAGAGTGGTATTTGCAGGCTTCTATTAGGAAGCTCTCTTCTGTCCTGGGTGGAACCTGAGCATAGAAGGAGACCTCTAAAACCTACACCTAGAGTGATACACGTCTTCCAGCAAGGCCACAGTTTCTAACAGTTCCAATCCCTATGGGCCAAGCATATTTAAACCACTGCAAATGGGATTAGTGGTTTTACCAAGAGTTTGAAATGAGTACTCTAGTACCCTTTGCCCTTCATACTGCTCTAGCAGGTGAGTCCATAGCAACAAGGTTTCATCTATGAAGCAAAGTAACCTCACCAGCCACTATATTTGTTGGTGCCAGATGCCCAATATGCCAGCAACTTGATCTCTAATTCTCCATACTCTAGAACTATAAGAAATAAATGTCTATTATTTATACATTATCCAGTCTTAGATTTTTTTTTTGTCATAAGAGTATTAATGGAATAAGACAAGGAATAATGATAACTGCCTCGTAAAATAACCATGAGGGTTTGGTTAAGGAACACATGAGCAAAATGCTTAGTACAAAATTAGCAATAAATGTTAGCTATTATTGGTAGCCAATGAGTTAGAATATATTTAACATTCTGTGAGAAATGATTTTCAAATTCATCAGCATACTGGAATAATATAGAGATATCATTTCAAATTCTAATATATGGCCTTATCCCTAGAGATTATGATTAGAGTCACCTCAGAAAGTCCAGATATTTGTGATTTTTTAAAGGATTTGAAGATAATTCTAATATGCATATAGAGCTGAAAACATCTGCTTTATACAAAACATGGAGATGTATATCATCATGTCACCCCATCTACATGTCACCCCATCTAAGACAGTCCTAGAGTGATTTCTATATTTGTGTTATAGATAACACTTTTTCATACAGAAAAACATCACTTAAGATTTAAGTACATATCCCTTAGAAGACCCTGATTCACAGTACACTGAGCTTCATGTTTAAATCTCTTCAAGAGATTCATTTTTACATACATGATTAAAAGATATGAAATGTTCTCACTTAACTACCTTATTTTATTTCTTATAAACTCAGGTTTTCCAAATTTTTTTGTAAAAAAACTTTCTTGAGTAATAACTGATTTTCTTAGGTACAATGTAGGAAAGATCCTCTATCACTTTTATTAATGATTGTATCTATTAATGAATATATTGGTATGTAGTCTACAATCTCAAATGACAAAGACACACTAGATGACATACAGATGCAGAATCTCTGTCTGGGCTTGAGTTTATTTTAGACTCATTCTTGGTAGAAGAAGTATAGTTTTATGAAACCCATGAAATATTCAGAATTTATTCATGAAGTTATGAGATAAAACTCAACTTTAGCTTCAGCCTCTACAGATACCTCATTTATGTAGAGAAGAAATCAGTGTCAGAGCCCCTGAAATTGGTGCCCTATATTTTTCCCACAGAAGAAGCCTAGAACATGGGTGCAGTGCTGTGACTCACAGTCATAGGGCTTTGGAATCACTCATGGTGGCTACTCAGTAGAAGAAACAAAAGAATTCTAAACAGTGATATGTTTGTGATAGAGGCAGAGAGTCACTGACAGTGCATGGAATCCAAATGTTGTAAATATGTTAGTCTGTGAGTGCTAAGACATGGAGAAATAAGTCTATCAGGAGAATTCTCTGACCTTAAGGGATGGTGGGGTTTTGGTTTTTTGTTTGTTTGTTTGTTTTTGTTTTGTTTTTTTAGAAGACTTCATCCTAGAATATGTGCCGAGAAAACCAGAAAATGACCAACACTTGTAGCTACAGATCAATAAGGAATCATAGTGTCCCAACATTGTGTTCACTTGGAACTTTTTTTTGGAAGACATAGTACTACAACCAGAAAAGTGAGCTAAAGACAAGTTACAGCAAGATTAATTAAGCAACCTTTACTTGCTTTGTGCCCCTGAAAGGATCTCCCTAATTCTCAGACAATTGTGACTGTATTTTTAAACCGAATTTGCAGCTGGAGCTCAGAGTCAAGACACCAAGAAAATTTTGCCAAATTAATACAATGCTCCAACCTATAACTGTTTTTGATTCATCAGTCTTCAAATATAATTCATTTTAGACTTAGAGCCATCCCAAATTTAGACTGAGGGCTGTGTGTCCTTATTTCCATCTGAAGAAATGGATTACAATGAAATTCCAGACAAACAACAGGCCTTTTGCTCTTGGAATTTAGCGACACTAAAATTTCTCTAAACAACACTAGAGAAAAGATGTGTCAAGTAGCAATATGAACTAGGCATAGAAAAGTTTAGTTTTACTTCATAGTTATAATTATTTGATCTGTGAACATAGCTAAGAAGGATACCTAAAAGAAGCTGTGAGGCCATGCAAATTATGGAGAAATGAAGTGGAAGGCTTAAAAACATGGACAGAACATATGAATCAGGTCATAATTCATGTTGTTAAAGCAATACAAAGATGAGCTAAAATTTATAGTAGTTTTAATTTTTTATTTTTTATTTTTTTTGGGGGGGGGTTGGATCAAGTCCAAAATACATAGTTTGGAGCTTGAATCTTGATTATAGGAAGTTCATTGAGTCCCATTTTCAGCTACCACTGGGATTACTAAGCAATTCATATATGTTACTGAATTTAACTATAAAACCACTATAGGAAGCAGAAAGAGGTAACATCAATATCTCTGCTTTGGGAATTGTCATAGTCAAAATTAGAGACTAGGCTGAACTGACAATGTAGCATGTTCTATTGCCATGCCCTGAGGACCATCTATTGCTGATATATGTTTTTCATTATGTCTAACTAGGAGCAGACTTTCAGAAGCAGCTGAAAGTAGCTACTAATTATTTTCAAAAGTAGTAAAAATTATTTCCATGTACACTTGCTAAACTTTATTAGTCACATAAAGAAAACTGAAATCCACATTCTGCAAGTCAATTGGTCCAGCTACTGTGGATGCATTTTGCAGCTAGCTCATCTTTTTAAAATATTTAATATGTAAGTTAAGTTTTTAGGTTAGCATACAAAGAATTTTCACATCATAATACATTGTTCATATTGGTCTCCCTCTTCTAGCACATTGATCTATTGATCTTAATTCCTGCCAAGTTGATTTCTTCTTTCGCCCAGCTAGGCCTTCTTTCTGCTTTGTTAATAACATTGTCCTGTCTAAGTCCCCTCCAGTGAAAATTGTTTCTCTTTTATCATGGTCCTTTTCCTAGTTTCATGACCTACTCATACACATAAGTGTAAATCTAGGGTCTACATATATGAAAAAAATGGATTTGCTTTTCTGGATCTGCCCAAATTTGAATAAGGTAAGGATTTCCATTTTTACCAAATTCCCTGCAAATTTCATGAACACCGTTTTCTTTATGGCTACATAAAATCACATTTGATATATGTACCATATTTTCCCTTTGCAAATGGGCAACAATGCAAGTTACATTTCCTGACGTTTCTATGTGCACACATTTCTATGAGATGTTGACTCAGAGAGTTTTGAGTATATTCTTATAACTGGGTGGTATAGCAGTTTTAATTTTAATGTTTTAGGAATTTCCAAACTGATACTTTTATGGTATGGTAGCTAAACAACTTTACAAACCCAGCAGGAGTGTATAAGGATTCATCTTTCCTCATCAGCATTGGTTGTTATTTGTGTAATTCTTAATGATAGCCATTCTGTGAAAGTCTTCAGGTATTTGTTGGCAATTTTCATTTATACTTCAGAGGCCTGTTAATCAGTTAATTAGCTTATTATGGTTTGGATAATTGGGGGCTGGAGAGTTAGTTGTTGCAGAGATTTCCATGTCCTCTTTATTAACGTCCTGTCAGGTAAGTACTTGTCAGGATTTTTTCCCACTTTTCTGGTTGTATTTTCAGTGTGCTGATTGTTTCTTGTACTGTGCAGTGTTGGGAACAATCCTGGCGCAGTGGAACCGGACCCCACATGCCTGTCCCAGGGTGCTGCAGCTCTGGGTGGGACAGGACACGTCGGAAGTGGCCGGACATCTTCCCACGCAGTCCGACGGGCAGGTTGGGGGACTGTGCAAAGCCTCTGTGGGCCCTGCCCATGGGTGGGGGAGGGGGCCATTCCCGGGGAACGTGAGGCAGCCATCTCTGTGCGTTCTCTAGCCCGGGGCACTGCAGTCACTGCAGGGTGCAGCAGATGGGCTTGCTGGACCGTTTTTTTTGGCGGCTTGGGGCTCCAGGCTAGCTGCTTAAGCTTGGGTGAATGGGTTCATCTAGGAGTGCTGGGGTTCCCATTGTGAGAGATTAGCTGCAGCTCATTAATCGAGGGTTGGATCCCTTGCTTCCCAATGCAGGTTCAGATGAAGAGACAGTCCATAATTATAAGGTGTTTATTTTCATCATGTGGGAAGTGACATGGATGGAACTGTACCTCCCGCCGCTCCCACAGTGGTGGGGCAGATATAGTAACTGTGAAGGAGCATGGCTAAGCCTCTAGGTGTCTCACTAGCATGGGGACTGCCTGGGGATGTGTGGCCACACCTCTACCGGGGCGTGATATGAGACCATGGCTAGAGCCAAAAAGCCTCTAAGGAGCTTTGGCATAACATTTCCGGTCCCTTGCAAATTACTTCGAGGGGTCTCCCAGAGTTTGCCTGTGCTCAACCAGTGTGCCAGATTGCCTGTCAGATCACTGCCCCACAGTGCAGTAATCTTTCAATTTCATGTAATGTTATTTGTCAGTTTGTAGCATTAATTTTTATTCTTTTATTGTCCTTCGCAGAAAATCCCTGTGTGTCCTGCGTCTTGAAGTGCTTTAGCTGTATTTTCTCTACTACTTTCAACATCTGAGGTATTATATTAAGGTTTTTCATACAACTGAATTGACTTTTATGCTGGGTGAAATTTACATTTTCAGTTCTGTTCTCCTACATGAAGTAATCAGGCTCTTTGGCATCATTGATCAAAGAGGCTGTCTTTTTTCTAGTATCTGTATTAGTGTGAGTTTATTTTAAGGTTCTCCATTCTATCCAATAAGTCAGCATTTGTTATTTGTGTCAGCACCATGCAGTTTTATTATTATGGCTCTGCAATAAAATTTGGGGTAAATTTTTCTGATGCCTATATTATTGCTTTTTATTTGTAATTATTGCCTTAGCTTTGGGACCATTGTCTTTTCTTTTCTTTTTTCTGTTGAAAATTCTGTTTATTTCCATATTCCACTTTTTATTAGAAATTGTCTTTATTTACTTTTCAAATGTTTTCTCCTTTCCAGGACTCCCATTTGGAGACCCTCTATCCTACCTCCCCTCCATCTGCCTAGGAATAATGGATAAATTTCCAAAACCATATGACCCACCAATTTTAGATCAAGTATATAGAAACAATTTGTGGCTGGAAACATTTCTCAGGGAGGTTCCTGTAGAAGATCCAGGTTCTTTTTTCCAGAAACTTGTACCTATTAGCTTAAAACCATTTGTAATCTCTCTTTCATGGAAATAAGTCACTCTCTTCTAGCTTCCATGTGCATTGCATGCATATGATGCACATATAAATAAGCAGGCATGCATCTGAACACACACACACACACACACACACACACACCTTTTTTCTAATCAAAGTAATAACACAAATTTTCTCAACAAAGATGAGTCCAGGACTAGAAATATTTATTAATGTATTCTACCAAATCCTTAAGAGGTAGTACCAATATTTCTCAAACTGTCCAAAGTACAAAGAGACTAAATTGTACCAAATATATCCTGCAGCCAGAATTACCTTGATAACAAAACCAGATTAAGACATGGCAAATAAAGAAAACTACAGAGCAATTGTTCTGATAAAAATAGATGTAAAAATATTGAATAAATTTCTGAAACACTAAATTCATAATACATTATACTAGGGAAAAGGTAGTATCTCCATTCAATAGTACTGAGAACACTGTATGTCCACATGGAGAAGAGTAAAATCAGACTCCTGTCCATTATCCTCCAAACAAACCAAAGCCCTCAATCTGAAACCTGAATCACTCTTGCTAGAATAAAACCTAGTACCCTACAAGATTTAGGTAATGGAATGAACTTTCTGAATATGACTGAAATTGTCCAGCAATTAGCAAATGAGACATAAAACTATAAAGAAGCTTCTGTAAGAGTAAGGAAATAATCAATCAAGTGAAAAATAAACTCACAGAATGTGAAAGAATCTTTGCCAGCCAAGCACAGGAGAGAGGAGTGATATTCTAAATATTGCAAAGCAAACAAAGGACACAAAGAGTCAACAACAACAAAAAGACCCAATTTAAAATTGGCAGAAGAATCTAAACAGAGAATTATTGACAGAAGAATTATTGTTAGGAGAGGAATTAGCCTTTTCCAAGTACGGATTCCCTCAGTAGTTGTCCAATGTAAAGTGATCACCCTTAAAACTGTTTACACACAAGCAACAAAAATGGATTCAGTATAGTATCCTATACTGTGTGTATATATATGTGTATATATATATATGTGTGTATGTGTGTGTGTATACAATGTTATGGTGATGATGATTGATGTGGACATGGGATATGTTCACGAAAGGATGCCTTGGAGGGATTGAAAGGGGGAGAGGAAAGGGAAAGTGATGTAATCATGTTAAGAGATATTTACAGGACGTTCCACCCAATCACCAAATATGTATTCTACTCAGCAGTACAAGGACACTTCTCTAAAATAGACCACATCCTGAGACATAAAACAAATCCTTACCAATTCAAAAAGATTTTGATAATTCCATGTATCCTATCTGACCGTAATGTATTAAAGCTTAAAATAGACAGCAAACAAATCTCTAGTTAATACACAAACTTATGCAGGTTAAACAACTCATTGCTGTATGCTGAGTAGGTCAAAGAATAAATCAAGAAATAAATAAAAAATATACTGAAACTAAATGAGAATCAAAACAACACAGCAAAACCTCTGAGACACATTGAAAACGCTATTAATGAAATTTTTTGGAGTTATAGGCAATGTGAATCTTAATATATTCAAAATATACACTATCTTAAACTAAACCCATGACATAATGATTACGAATATTCTCAAGCTGGGTATAGTGGCATGTACATTTAATTCTAACACTTGGGAGGCAGTAGCAGGCAGACAGATCTCTTAGTTCAGGCCCAGCCTAGTGTACAAAGTGAGTTACAGGGCATCCAGACCTACAAGGAGGAAACTCTGTCTCAACAAACAAACAAACAAACAAACAAAGAATATTACCTTTGTTCTTAGACATACATTAGGTCAAGTATTGTTTTAGTTTTTCTGGGTACCATTTGGGCATAGTCAAATATTGTACCTTTCTTTTTATTTTCTTTCTTTCTTTCTTTTTCTCCAGTTTTTCGAGACAGGGTTTCTCTGTATAGCCCTGGCTGTCCTGGAACTCACTCTGTAGACCAGGCTGGCCTCGAACTCAGAAATCCGTCTGCCTCTGCCTCCCAAGTGCTGGGATTAAAGGCATGCCCCACCACTGCCCAGCTGTACTTTTCTTAAAAGAATTCTAAGACTGAAAATACCATAAACATTAAATCATGCTTATTAAATGCTTAGTGAAATGCTGGATACATAGTAGCATCTAAGTGTGACAGTTAGTTTTAATTATCATTTGATAATCTAGCATCATCTGGGAAACAGGCTTCTGGACAAGCTTGTGGGGATTATCCTTTTATAATGTTAATTGAGGTATGAAGTCCTGCCCACTGTGGGTGGCACCATTCCTAGTTAGGATCCTGGACTGTGTAAGTGGAGAAAGGCAGCTGAGCATGTTTACAGGTTTCTCCTTCTCTGTTTCCTAACTTTGGATACAATGTGACTAACTTCTTCAAACCACTAACAGTATTTTCCCAACTCTATGTGCCATGGAATTGGGTGCCAAAATAAACTCTCTGCTTTAAGTTGCTTTTGTTAGGATATTATAGCAACAGAAAAGTAGCCAAGACACTAAGATAAAAAGTACTATTCTGATTTCATACATCTTGTCAGTGATTTTATAGAACAGTTTATGTTCTGGTTTCACTACCAGAGAGAAATGAGTTTCCAAAGATTAATAATTTTTAACAAGGATAGCATAGTATACCAGCTGCCAGATTTCTTAGTAATGTTCAATCTAAGTATAATTCAAGCTTAAATACCAATATAATGTGCTCTAACCAAGTCTGATCACAAAAATTAAATCTTATTTATATAGTTGGAAACAAGGTAAGAGGCCAAGCATAGGAGAAAAGCCAAGTGTGAAGACATGGATTAAAAGTAAGTCTGGAATTTTAAGAGACAGGAAGGATTTTTTGTGGGGCTTTCTGCAGACTCCACAGCAGTTCAATGACACAAGACACAACTGTATTTAAAGTTTAGGTCTTTAGCTGTGACAGTCTTCCAGGAGGCTTATCTAACTTACCTGACTATCCAGGCTACAGCACACCACATGGCTAGCTCTATACCTTTCTTTGCTCCGCTGAGGTCTACGTGTATGTTCCCTCTGTGCTGCCCTTGAATCTCCCCCTTCTGCTTTCTTTTCCCTGTTTCACTCTCTCTGCCAGGAAATTCTGCCTCCTACTTCCTGATCTAGCTATTGGTCATCATCTCTGTATTTCAACCAATCAATAGCTAGAAAACCTGGTGATGAGCCATAGAGATGACAATACAAAAATCCTGACAGCACTTAGTTCTCTGCCCATACAGAGTTAACAAGTGAAAATGCAAAGACACCCCTTCACACGTGTGAAAAAGAAAAGATGTTAGAAAAGAAAACGGAGCCATGTCTAATAATCTCAACATGTTTAACATGTATAGGTGTAGGGCCTATATAGGGAAGTGGCTGCATTTGCTAGGGTGTCAGCCAGATGGGGTGCCTGACTGTCTTCACAGCCAGCATTTAATGGTTTGCATACAGAGAAATCAGGTCTGGAAATGGTATTTTAACTGTGTAAGGGATTGAAGCAGAAAGGCAGACATCCAGGTTGCAAGACTGATACACTAAGTAAGCTTAAATACAGGGACCACTCTGTAACCACATTACTTTGCTTCTTCTGAAAGAAATTTCAGAGTAGTCTAGAATGATAGTCAGTGGACTTAGCAGCCGAAGTTTCCAATTAAAGGGAAGTCTAGCTATACTAGTCAGAGTTCTCTAGAGGAATAGAACCAGTAGGATGAATCTCGGTATCTATTCACATGGTATAGTCTGGCTAGTCCCAAAGGCTATCTCCTGATGGAAAGGCCAAGAATCTGGCACTTGTTCAGTCCAAGAGGCTAGATATCTCAGATGATCTCCAGTCTACATTGGAATCCCAAAGAAGTAGGTTATAATACCAGTGAAGAAATGCCTCAGAAACATGACAGATGAACTTGTCAGCAAGTATGAGTGAACGCCGGAGTGTGTGGCCCAGATTTAGAACAGGTCTTCCCACCCCAAATGATCCAGTGAAGAAAACCCTTCACAAGTGTTCCCAACTACTTGGGTTTCAGTTGATTCCAGTTGTAGACTAGGTATCAGCCATTATACTAGTCGTTTATGCAACATGCAGTGTAAGACATGAAGAGATAAAAGAAACTAAACCTCAATAGTAGCTCTTGTGAGTGTAAGCCCAGTGACATTCATTCAGGAATTTTTTTCTACATATGTCTATACAGAAAAATGAAAGCGTTTAATTTTCTGTGTCTTGATGCCTATTATTCTTTGTTGCTAGTAGTTTAGTATTTATTGAATCAGTATTTGATTCCGTTAAGTTTAACAATGGCACGTACTAACTCTGAAGAGTCAAACTAGCATCACTGAGCACAGACTAACATCACAGATAGCTAGAACAGCAGACACTCTGTGGTGCTTATCTGTATTTATGTGACTACAAGTAAATAGTCTTTCTTTTGAGACAGGGTTTTATTACAAAACCCTGTCTGGTATGGGGCTCACACTCCTTCTGCCTTAACCTACCAAATGTTCCAATTACAGGTGCAAATGCCTATGCCTCTCATAAAGAAAACTCTCAGCCACCTGAAAGGTTACATTGCGCTTGAAGAATTTTGTGTTTATAACTTGACATTGATAAAATCTCCATGAGAAACATGTTTATTGTATTTAGTGACTAGAATAGAAAGAAAGACTAATCCATTGGTAAAGATAAAGCTACAGGGATGGTGGATGTCTCGAGCAGGGAGAAATGTCTATTGAAGTAGGCAGACTTGACACCACATTCCTGCACATGATGTTTGACACTCACAGTGAAATGATTATGTGTCCATGAGTAAATCCATGCTGGCAACCAGCCTTTCACTGATGAAACGGAGAGTGTTATTTTAAAGAGGGTTTCAAACTTAGATTAGGCTCTCAGACAGTTTATATTACTAAAATCCAGGGAAATCTCAGAATGAGATTCAATAAAGAGATTGCTAGGCAAGTGTATTTAGCAGGTTTGCTCTTTGAAAAAGATAGATATATAAAAATTACAGAATAATGAGATATAGTCTATCGAGATGAACTCTGATTCATTATTTAAGAAAATGTTTTTGTCTTTGTTCACACACAGTAAAGAGTAATATTAGAAAGGCATTACACATGGATGAAATAATAAGACATGTGGAGATTGTAATACAGTATTGCCTAGTAGTTAATTATTTATGCTCTTGTTACTGCATAAACTGGATTTTGACTTTATGAGTCACCTATAAATCATGACCACATAAACAATAAGAGAAAAAAAAGCAAACAAGATTCAGCCTTTCTAGATAGGCATTGATCAGTGAAGTTTCTCACTATAACAGAGAAGAGCTGAGTTAGACCATCTGAATTTTTGCACACAAGGATAGATTCTGAGGCAGGAACAAAGACCTAAGGATGGAGCACAGAGTTCTGACAACAGTATTGAAACAATTATTTTCCTCATTTTTGGAAACCAGATCTTTCACTGAACCTAAAGCTTCCTGTTGTAGCTAGGTCAGCTGGTCATTGAACCCTTGATTCCTACTGTTTCTACTGCCCGAGCCTTGTGGTTGTAGGTACACGTAACCACATATGGCTTACACATGCGTACTAGGGATGATCTACACTCAAGCACTTTAACACTGAGCAGTCAACCTCTCTAACCAACATACTTTCTCTTCTTTCCTTGCTTCCTTCCTTCCTTCCTACTGCCCTCCCTTGCCACCCCCTTCCTTCCTTCCTTTCTTTCTTTCTTTCTTTCTTTCTTTCGTTCTTTCTTTCTTCCTTCTTTTCTTCTTTGGCAGTACTGGGCATAGAATGAAATCCAGAAAACTGTTTGCTAGGCAAATTCTCTGCCACTGAGCTAGAATCATATATATATATATATATATATATATATATGATTATATATATATGAATATATATATATTACTTTGAGGCCGGGTTTCACTATGGTACCTATGCTGGCCCTTGAATCACTAAGTATCACAGGGTGCAAACTATCCACGCTCCTGTTCTGTCTTTTCTTGTAGCCGATATTACAGATATGCACCACCATGCCAAACTCTGTTAATTTAATTTACACTTACTCAACCCTCCTTTCCCCCCATACAAATAGTATGAACCAAAGCAAAGATTTCTATGTGTAATAGGCAGAGAATACTATGTGTTTTTAGAAACAGAATACTGACAGAGGGCATATGTATTGTGTAAGGCAGTTAGGTTGGTTTCTGTGATAGGGGTTGAATAGTCAGTTCTTCAGTGGCCATCTGCTAGCTAGAGGACTGAGAACTAGCTGCTCAGTCCACAAAGCTGGTTGTCTAAACAGTTCCAGTCTGGCCTGAAGTCTAGGATGATTCCTGGACAGTATTGCACAGTCATGGAAGTTGGAGTCTGATACAGCTGAGGATAGTATTGATAGGATAGTACCATCCATGACGATGCACTCACCAGCAAGAAGCAAAGGAAGGCAGGGAAGATCATCTCAGAGACTTAGATGAGGTTACACCTGCTTTCTATAACCACACTGCATCTCACCTGGGACTTTTCTAAGCTTGGATTCTATGCCTGACAGCGGGCATCAAATGTTAGTGCAGTTTTAAAAGTGGTAATTTTCTCCAGCTAGCTCTCAAATAAATGAGACAGAGACTACATGATTTATTTAATCGAGCTTTATGGCACAATATCTGAGGAGTTACTAATCTATTCTATTCCTCTGAGCTAATCTGCCTACCTCCCACCCAAAATCCCCAAGATACTTGGATTTTAGTATTAACTTGGCTCTCTGGGCTCCAAGTGTGTTCTCATGGTGTCTCTAATGCTCTATTCCTCTCTCTCTCTCTCTCTCTCTCTCTCTCTCTCTCTCTCTCTCTCTTTCCCTCCCTCCCTCCCTCCCTCCCTCCACTGGCTGGGATCTGAAATCCCTTCTGCCCCACTCTAGCTTCCAAATAAAAGACACAGAAACATGGTATTTTTATTAGGAGGCTGAGACCTCTACCTCTTGACCCACAGGCAGCAAACTGTCATAATGGGCATAACTTGAGCATATAAGACCTCAAAGCCCACCTTCACAGAGACACATTTCTTCCACCAAGTCCACACCTCCCAATAGTGCCACTCCCTATGACTGAGCATTCAAACACCTGAGTCTACAGGGTGGGGGGTTGTTCCTATTAAACCATCACAAAGGGCCCAGATCACAACCACAAGTCATAAGAGGAGCCCAAGGTTATACAGCACACAACAGGAAGTCAAGGATATTAGTCTATTTCTACCTCAACCCAAATGACTCTTAAAAGGCCTTAGCGCCATAATTTTAATTGAGATTATGTATATATATATATATATATATATATATATATATATATACACACACACACACACACACACATACACACACACACACACACACACACATATATATAATAATATCACTAATATTATTAACAAGCCAAGTGCCAGGTACAGATAATCCAGAAGCTCATAGAATTGGGCTGTATCAGCATGTGTGTTTCAGAGACTAGCAAACTCTCAAATTTCCTTTCACATCTTTTTTACCCTCCAAGATGACTAGCAATTATCCATCCTACATTAGCATCTTCTGAGTTTATCTGACTATATTATAGAACCCAAAGAATTAATGTCTACCAGCAGTTTTGATCTTCTTTGCCCAAATCTCACTGGCAAATATGACTATATCTTCTTTTATTCATGGTGTTAAATAAAACCCTTCACCTGGATATGCATGGTGTTTAAAATATTCTAAATAATATAAATCAATATATTTAAAGAATCTGTCATTTGGACCTTAAATTATTCTATTATAGAGTGAACTATAGCACCATACACTTGAACGTCTACTATTAACAAAAGTGGGGAAATCAACATATATAACTTTAATTTAGTAATTATTGGAAAACAGAATATATTCTTATATCATATCTGTTAATAAATATATTTTACTGTTATAGTTTTAAATCAAATATTTATTTTCAGTGTATATTTTTGTTAAAGCACTTATTGCTATAATCTCTTCAGATCTGCTGTGTGCTGACAGACATGAATGTATTACTTTGCTCTGAGGTACAGAACTACAGATAATTCCATTGTAAAACATGTATACAGAATGGTTTGCAAGAGATTTTTCAAATGTTTTCAATTTTCTTGATATTATCATTCCAAATATTTCAATGCAAAATGTACAAAGCCCATCCTACGTACAGAATTTAAAGGGATAGATGTTTAGATAGCCTGCTTTGGACTTACATGATAACTCAGTTGTCAACACTTGGTTAACCTTCATATTCTACTTTTGTCTGTTACAGAAGTTCCCCTCCTGTTTTTTGCTTTTAATGTATAAAGCAAACGACAAGAAGAAAAATTTTCCTAATTCATTTATTGTTACCTGTAAAATAAAGCAAAATGAAGTTGATGTCTCTTCTAGCAGACTTGTCTTCACAATCAAAAATTTCCTCATTTTTCCACCAATACAATATATGTCTATACATCTCACCTGCTTCATTTTAATGTCATGTAAGTGTACATGCTATAATAAGTGAATGCAATAAATTCTAAGAAAAATGACTTATTCTTTCCAGTTATTCTGAAATAAATGCACAGTACATTCTCAATATGTTTCTTGTACAATGATTATTTTTTTTTAAAGGACATAACAATGATATGAGAACTGTTGTGTTCAAGTGTGGGTAAGACGAGGAAAAAGAAAAAGAAAAACCAGACTCTCTAAAGAGAAAAAAAGTCAGGAAAAAAAAACAAGAGCATGCAAGCAGACCATTCTCTCCCACCTTTGCAAAGTGAGCTTTGAGCTTGGAAATGCTAGACAATAATGCACCAGCCATGAATGAATGTCTTCCCATGTCTCATAAACTCAAGCATGAAGCATACTCTTGAATAATCAAGATCATTTCCATGCTAATTCTGAGTATTTAGAGCAGTTGTTCTCGACCTTGGCAGCACTTTAGAATCATCTGAAAAGCTTTTAAATTTTTTTCTGTGCATCACCTCAGATCAATTAAAATTCGATACTGGGTGGGCCCAGGTATTGCTACTGTTTTAAAAGCTCACCAAGGGATTCTAACATTCCCAGAGGGTGAGAGCACTGAACTAGGCTAAATGCTATTATGCACTGTGCTAAGAATAAGCATTTAAATGTTTAAGTGAAAAACATTTTTTTAAGCAAAGAGTTTGAAGTCACCTCACAAAATTCTTACTATATTCTATCTATTCTTCAGTTATGACCCAAACCAAAATCAGATCTGAGCATGTTCAGAGCTGGTAGGGTGGTGAGTCACTGCAGGCCTGGATTTGTGCTTACCAACTTGGCCTGGTGGCTATCAGTTCAGGTAAGCTCCAGGGAGCCACAGCAACCTGCCTGGCATGGCCCTTTCTTTCAGTTCCCTCCAATCCCCTCCCTGTTTGAAACAGTTTAAATCAAGTTGGTTTTTTTTTTTTTTTTTAATGTAATATTCATGCACTATATTGAAGCTCCCTAGACTGAAAATTTTTATTTTTTTGCCAAAGCAAGCAGGAACAGTTTGCAGGCAAAAATATTAAAATAAAAATTGCCTACATTTTTAAATCCTTCTTTTATTTGGTTTTCTTACTAGACCAAAGTGAAATGTGACCTGCAGCTTTGAGGTTTCTCCCAGAATTAATAATCTCCAGGTGTATTCAGAACCATTAATTGCCTCTGAAAGGAGCAATAGGAGGTTTCCCCAGAATCCTGTTAAGTGAAGGAGGGATACTGAGCTCCGAGTTTGCTGCTTCAGTGAGTTCTTATGGCCGAGGTATTCATGTTGTCCTTAATCTACGAAGCCTGAAAGGAATAACTTGGGCAGAGAACTTGGTTGTGCGGGCATGAATGCACCGAAGGCCTTGTAAAGAAGGCTTTTTGAATTCCATGTATGTTAAGCAGTTTCTGAAGGACTGTTTCCACTTTAGGTTTTTGCACAATAAAACCCAAATTGCACTTTTGACTACTGAGCTGAGTCTTTTTAACTTGCTTTCTTTAAAAGAAAGAAAGACAGACAGAAAGAAAGAAAGAAAGAAAGAAAGAAAGAAAGAAAGAAAGAAAAAGCCCCCTCGTGATGATGGCATGGCTCTGTCACACAGTGACACAGTCTATTTCTTCAGCTCCTATGTCATTAAAAGACTTGACTTACTTATGATGATTAATAATGATGAAATATGTATGAAGAAATAAATTATACAAATTCCCCTCTGTATGTGGAGGGAGCGATACAAATTACCAGGTCCTGATTACTCCCCCACCTTGCCCAAACAAGGGACAGAAGAGCATTGCTCTATCTGGTTTTCCTCGGATATCCCAACTTAGGAAGTAGACTATGAGAAAGTTTGAGAGGTGTTGTGACAGGCTCAAAATCTTTTAAATTGTGGATTTGTAAAACTCTGCCTCTCCCACCAGCCCAGCCCTAGCTTTCCTCTCTTGCCTTCACATCGCATTATTTAAGGCAGCCGGGAATACCTGAGTCAATGCCATCTGACAGGATGTGTCAAATGCTTTTGTCTCCGCTGACAGGTGTACTAGACACTCTCCTACAGCATTTCCTGACTATCCGTAACTGAACATGTGGGCTGTGTGCTGAGCAGAAGGGAAGGATGCCTCATGCCTCATCCGTGTAGACACTGCAGGTACAAAATGGGCTCGGACGGTCATAAGAAATCTGGCTCAGAGGTAGATCAGCACCATCACGTGCTTATTAATTTGTCATCTCTACAGTGGATCTGCTTCCTCTGGTTGTGGTCTGTGTGCTTGTTACTAGGAAAAGAAATGAAGACACGAGCAAACTTAAATAAGTGTCCTAGTGTTCTCGTCCAATAAAGTAATGGATTTGATTTTATGAAGCCAAATCATCGCATCTGTGGAACTTAAAGGAGCTGTGAGTCCGTTGAAGCTGAAACTCTGTGGAATGATTCCTGAAGATTCTGGAAGGCTACACATGTCTCTTATCAACATTTTTTTCACTTACTCCGACTGAAACAATGGCCTTTTTACCCATTAAAGAAAAACAAAACAACAACAACCAAAAAAAAAAAATGTTGTCTTATTTTCAGAAGAATTGGTTTAAAATGATTCTGGAAATTCCTCACTTGACAGTGATAATAATCTCAGAAATACTGAGAACAAGTATCAAGCAATATTATACTCTCCAACAGGGTAACACTTTCGACCCACGCTCAGAGGACACTGGTGGCTACTTCCAACCAAATCACTGTGTAATTGGGTCCTGAGGTCTCTGAGGTTTCCCTTACCCCAAAGTTTTTGGCACATTAATCTTTTCATAGACGTTACACATACACTCGACACATGTTCTTACAAATAAATTATGTGATGGAGTGAGAAACATGACACTTTTAGGAGATAAATATTAAGCTAAGTCATAACAAAATATGGAGCTGACAGTCCTTGTTCTTATTTGGTGTTATAGTGAAAGGTCCTAATTGTTTCGATTAATTTTTGCCAGATGGAGTACACAACACAAAAATTTAGAAAAATCACTGTACATGAAGCCAATTGGTAAATGTGTTTATTGTGGTTTTTTCAGTGGTGGGCTGTGATTCCACTAGAATGTAAACCCTTGGAAGGAAAGAGAAGAATTGAGTTCAATTTATTGGGATCGATCTCATCTGCAGCATATAGTAATTCATCAGTAAATTCCCTGAAGCTTTACTTTTTAAAAATTCAAGTCAAAGGAAAGATGTATGTATTTCTCTTTTTCATTGCTGATGGTTTATTTGAGAATTAGATTTACCAGGAGATAACACTCAACCTTTTATTGGTCATCTCAGAGAGAAACACAAATGTGTTATAAACAGATCCCCATTAGTGAATTAATAAGTGTCTCACTCTTTATTCTTATATTTAAGCCTTAGCATCTATCTGTTAGCACTTTGACCACTAATAAGAAGGTTTTATTCTTCATTATTTTATAAATTCAATGCAATTTAAACTTCTGGGTTTTCTGTATTAGTTGTTTTATTACTCAATTATACTATATTTTTATCAATTGACTATATTTTTTAAAAATATAGTTTAGTTCACATAAAATTCATGTGATTGTGAGATGACTCTGAAGATAATAGTACTTCCAGTGCAACCATGAGGACCAGAGTTCAGGTCCCCAGATATTACATAAACAGCCAGGCCTGATTGTATACATACCTGTAGCCCTAGCTTTACAGAAGGCAGAGACAGTAGGTTCACTGGTGCTTACAGGCTGCCAGCCTAGCTTCAGTTTTAGTGAGAGGCCCTGTCTTAAGAAAATAAAGCTAGTAGTGATAGAGCTGTCCGTAAGGATATACATGCTCACACCCATATCTGTATACAGCACATATATACCTTATGCACATCCACAAACACACACCACCATTCACAATCACATACCCACAAAATAAATAAAATAAAAACAAAAGTTTAGATCATAGAAATTGAATTTTGAAAGTAGATGGCTGTAAGTAAGAAAGGTGGACATTTGGTAGTGGTTATTAAAACAATATTTTCATAGAATTCACTTTGTATGCATATTGCACATCAAAAAAGAGAACATTTTCAATTCCAGTCCTTGAACTGTTAAATCTTGAATAAACTGGCTATCTACATTTCAAATTAGCATTGTATTATAAACCCTACAAATGAAAAAAAAAAAAAAAAGACCCTAAAATTACTGTCCTTAGAGTTGAGGCTTGAATTCAACTTTTTCTTTTGAATAGTAAGTAAAAGTAGTTTACGGGGATGTTGGATTATGCAATTTCCTATTATGCCATGGATTGAGCCTTGTATCAGTATATTAATATTTTTGCCTTAGAGGCAGACTCTTCTGAAACATGTTTCCTCCCATAAACTGGTTGGCTTGTTTTCCTTTTCATGGCCAACAGAAGAATAGTGTCTTGGTTTGTAGAACTAAAGAGTTAACATAACCCAAGTCAAAGGTAAGGTAAGTAAGCTGACCTTCTAACGTCAGCAGTGGGGTCTGAGGACTGAGGCAGGTCAAGGAGAGATATGCAGACAAGCCCTGGGTCTCTTAGAAGATTTGTTTTCTCTTCTGCTTTGAAATTCTTCTTTACTTGTCCCATGTAAAATGAATAGTTCCTTCTACAAGAAGATCGCACCAGACAGTTGGATTGTCTCCAGTTATGTAGCCCCAAATAAAACTGCAATAACAATACTTTAGAAATTCTAATGGAGACTGTAGCTCAGTGAGATACCTCCTTAGAATACACAAAGCCTTGAGTTAAATACCTAACACACACACACACACACACACACATGCTTTCCAGTCATAAAAATTGTGTTCTGTTATAGGTTAGACTTTAAATTTGAATCTGTTAAAGAAAGAATTAATGAATTAGAAATAGGACTGGATATTTAACCTATGGATGTATGACCAGTGCTGCTGAAGTCATTGTTTCTAGTTGTTGTTGTTTCTATATATTTTGATTCATCATGATTGAGTGATACCATTAGATTTCATGATTTTGTGGGATTTGCCTGTACTTACTAAAAAAAAAAATCAAGTAAGCAAACACAGTCTGAAAGTCAGTGCTCTAAAAGCCATCCAGCTAATTAGTATGATATTCTTCCTGAAGAAAATGCTGATATGTAACATGGAATGAGGAACTTTCTCTAGAAAAAAGAAAACTGTGTCTCTTCCAGAGCTGCCTGGGCTTTGTACTGTTGTTTCTTTGTTCCTGCTTATTTCTTATTTCTTTCTTGTCGAACTCAAATGAGTTAGTGGCATCTACCGTCACTGTGTTCTTTCTCTTTTGAATTTGTTAGTGAGTGTGGGATATTTTAGATTGGACATCAAATATATCAAATACAAATGGGATAGAATCCTGATAATTTTGTATTCCAGATCTGAAATATAATGAAATTTTATTATTTTAACCTGTTTCAGAGCTTAATAAAGTTAAAACTCTGTTCTCATTTGTACAAGGGTCTCCAAGCCTAAGGTTTACCTCATTTAGCTCTCTTGGTTCAAGGATTTCCAAAGTAAAGTCTAGTATTCTACTGGAGACCTTTCTTTGTAGTGACGCACCTCTAATCTTTGTCTCTTCTACATATCCAGCTCTTAAATCCTCAAATTACTTTGCACAAGATTTCTATTGAGTTGCTCAGTTTTTTAACCCACACAATTTACCAAATTTCTTGAGAAAAACTGATAAATGTACTAATATTAACCCTCTTTCTTTCTCAGTCTGATCTGGTCCTCGATGGCTCCACCCCACCGTAAGAGCACAAAAGTCATGCGTTCATTTTATCTTCTTTGTAGAAAATACCAGTTTCTCATACTTTTCCTCTATGTCCTGAATCAGCAAAGTCTCTGGGAACATTTGCCTGAATATTATTAACTTACTTGCTTCTATACTACAATTGTGGCTGCTCTAAACTTGGTGCCATTCACAGCTCATCCGTGTCCTTGAATGAATGTCTTCAATACTGTGCTTGGCTTTTCATAACTAAAGTCATAGTTTGCTGAGGAATAAATCCTTCCATTTCCCTAGCAGCAGAAGTGTCCTGAGATTTCTGCATTGATTTTAAAATTGTGTACTTCTATGTGCAAAATCACATCAAAACATGACAACACATTCTGTCATTGTCTCCAGGTTTCTTTGAATCAGAATTCTGCGGTTTAGAAGCACATATATAGCAAACGGCCCCAGTTCAAGATCACTCATGGGGCTATAGCCAAATATTACCCTTGACTTTAGAATGAACTTTACATTGACTCTGCCTCACAATGAATAAACAGATACCAACTTTTGTTAGGAAGCCCCTCCTCCTTTGCATAGACAACTACTTGCATAGACAACTATCACATGGCAGCTATCACATGAGTTATCTAACAAAGGCCAAAGGAGAAATGGAAATGATTCTATCCTTATAGAATGGTTTAAATAAAAATGGCTCGTATAGACAGAGACACTATTAGGAGGTGTGGCCTTGTTAAATAGGTATGATTTTGTTGAAGGAAGTGTGTTACTGGGGGTGAGATTTGATGTTTCAAATGTTCAAGACAGGCCCAGTTTCTCTCTCTCTCTCTTCCTGCCGTCTGACAATCCAGATGGAGAACTCTCAGTACCATAGCTGCCTGCTTATCACCATACTCCCACCATAATAATAATAATAATAACTATAAGCCAGCCTCAACTAAATATTTTCTTTTATAAGGGTTGTCATGTTCATGATGTCTCTTCACAGCAATAGAAATGCTAAGACGCCCTACCTCTTAAAACTACACACTCCCCTTTCTCAATATGCTATAAATCACAGAGATTAGTTATATTAAATGTGAAAGCACAGTCAAGAGGAACAAACACTGGGAAACAGAATCATTTTGAATGAAATCTGTCTTGGAAACTGGCTCCATACTAGTTTAATGAAGTTCTCCACATGGGTATTGACATTTATGACTTTGTTTGCAATACTCCTAGACTGCTTTTATAAAGTAGTGAGTTTAGGTCCTAGTTTCCCATGTTGGACTGTTCACAACTATTCCAGCTCCAGAGGATTTATCATCCTCAGTTGGACTCCTTAAACACTGAACTCTTCCCTCTACATGTATGTATACCCATGATCATACTTAACAACAAAAATTAAAAATAATGTAAGAACTCTAAGTTTGACCTACAGGTGTACAAAAAAGGTCTTCATCTTCCAGCTGTTTGAATTGAAGCAACTAACCCCAATTTGGGACTGGATTTTACTCCACATTATTGAACATGCTAGAGAACTCTGGGGCATCATGGAAGGTCAAAACCTGATTATGCACATATAAGAAGAATATCAATATGAAGGCTTTGAGCATGTTTCCAATAAAATCATAGAAAACAAACTCCCTATATTAGACAGCATAATGTCTATCTAGCTATAAGAGGCCTATATAACTTCAAATTCACAAAGCCAGAAAAGAAATTCCTTATGAGACATTACAGCTAAAAAATAATGAAAACAAAGGATAAAGAAAGGATATTAAAAGCTTCAAGAGTTGCTGATAAAAACCAACTCATCAGAATAAAACCTGATTACTTGACAAGTTTTAATTCCAGAAGGACCCAGAGACATGCATTCCAATTCTGAAAGCTCATAATTGATAACTCAGATTATTATATTAAAAAACTATCTTAAAATTTAAAGAGAAATAAAAGCTTTCCATGATAAAATCATAAGAATTGAATGCCCACTAATTCCTTCTACAGAGAGTACTGGTAGGAATACTTCAGTCTGAAGATAAAGATGAACATATGCAAGGGATTACAGGAAATAGATACTCTCAAAGCAGTTAATCAAATAGTTCTAAGAAAACAACATAAACAACAAAATGACAGGTATTAACATACATTCTTCAATAACACCTAATATCAACAGTCTCAGTCTACCAAAGAAGAGTCATATACAAAGATCAGATTATAAAACAGAATCTATCTTTTTTTCTCACTCCAAGAAATATACCTCAGCATCAATGACCAAGATGACTTTAGTGTAAATGGATGGTGTGATGGTTTATATATGCTTGGCCCAGGGAGTGGTACCATTAGGAAGTGTGACCTTGTTAAAGTAGGTGTGTCACTGTGGTCATGGGCCTTAAGACCCTTGTCCTAGCTGCTTGGAAGCCAGCCTTCTGTTTGTCTTTGGAACTAGAGGTAGAACACTCAGCTTCTCTCCCATCATGCCATCCTGGACGCTGCCATGTGCCCACCTTGATGATAATGGACTGAACATCTGAATCTCTAAGCCAACTCCAATTAAATGTCATTATAAAAGTTACCTTTATCATGGTGCCTCTTCACAGCAGTGAAACCCTAACTAAGACAGATGGAATGGGGGTTTTCTAAGCACATAGAACTAAGAGACGAACAGACTTAACTCTTCTAATATCTGACAAAATAAACTTCAGACAAAAACTGGTCTTAAGAGATAAAGAAGGTCACTTCATACTCAAGAAAGGAAGAATTCATCAAGAGAATTTTATAATTCTAAACATACACACCAAACAAAGGTATACTCCCATTTTATTAAAACAGTAGCAGCAACAACAACAACAACATCAACCTACTGTTAGATTCAAAGCTATAGATTAACCACTACACAATGATAATGTGAGGGGATAGGAGAGCATGGAGTTTGAAGAAGGATAATTAACACCAAAGTCCTTTGAAATTTTCAAATGGAAACACACTACTACAGAAACTTTCTAAAAATATAAGCATACAGCTACATAAAGGGGGATTAAGTGGAGACACATTATAATGGGAGTCAGGAGCAATGAATTTCCCAGATACCATAGGTATCAAATAAGATGTTGGGTTTGGTCTGTTGCTAATGTCTTCAAATTCAGTATCTTAAGATCTGGTTGACCCAAGTAGAGCAGATTCTCATGTACACCAGCATTTGTTGTGTAAACCTTACCCCCTACCCCCTAATTACCCCTGACTGGTTAATAAAAGTTGCTGACAGACTGTAGCTGGGCAGTGCTTTGATTTCCAAGTTGGGGGTCTCAGGTAGGAACCATGAGAAAACAGCCAGGAATGGAAGAATAATGAAGTCACAGTGGAGTAGTATGGACAATGAGCATGTGACTCTGAAGCAGGAGCATTGAAAACAGAACATTTAGCAAGTAATATCTCAGGAATTTTGGCATGCTTGTCAGTTAAAGGCTGTCACTGTATTAATTTCCACTATTAATTATTACTTACAGAATATTAATATTTATTTTACAAAATGTCCATATCCAGATATGAGTTACCTCTTTTTGAGTTGTTGGTGAGTAGGGTCTCAACACCCTAAACATTGAAGTTTGTTGTATTTGTTCTTACTTTCCCTCCACAATTTGATTATAAAGCCCTGCTGTTGAAATTATCATATACCTGGCAAGCAATGGCCGATCCCTGAGACATAGGACAAGGAGAAATCGGTCTAGTACTGACTTGAACGCTTCATCTCTACATTTAGCTTTCATAGTGCTGTAAGGTGCTATGCATTGTAGAAAAGGCAAAAAGAAATTATTCTTTCCCATCTGTGAAACTGTTAAGCTATGATAATGACCTGCCTGTCAAAAATATGTCTATTGGTACAATAACGGCACAAGTTTTATGGGAGTAACCAACCACTTTCTGATTATATTTAAGGTTCACCCCACAAGATAAAACTCATGTCGGATACTTTTAACTATGCCCAAAACTCATGACTAAGTAATCATAGGCTCCAGGGAAGGGCTTAATAAAATTATTCTTCTACATGGACATACTGTTAAACTGCCTCATAGGTTCTTATCATTATATTCATAGATTAGTATATTGCTCAACAATCATCAGAAGCTTCTTATTTGTTCAGTAGATGCTAATTAATATAGAGATCCATAAATGGCTAGTGTTTAGAGAAAAACAAAGTGGAGAACACTTGGCTCTAATGAGATGTCACATACCCTGCCTCCAAGACTCTGGGATTGTTGAGGAAGATGGGGTGAAAAAGATAATAAAGAGAGAAGAAGTTGATTTATGAAATGAAATATTATTTTCTGGTCATGTAAAGCAGTTGTACACATGAATTGACAGCATCTGGAATGGCATGCAACAATACCTATGCAACATTAAGCCAGCCGCAAATCCCAGCGTAGATAGGGCAGGGGCTCATGAAGAACCATTTCTACTTGAGACTATCATCAGTTGATGGCTACTAGAGTCAGGGCAATTAGTTTTCTTCTGAGATATGACTCTATACTCCAGTAAGTGGTCTTCTCTCCACACATATTTACCAACACTAAATGGACTCAGTGTATGAGAAGAAGGGAGGAAAAGAGAGAGGGATGGAGGGATAAAGAAGGAGCAAGAGTGAGAGTGAGAGTGAGAGCAAGAGAGCAAGAGAGAGAGAGAAAGGGAGGGAAGCAGTGCTAGTGGTTTACTGACAAGGATGTAAAGAAAAGGAACATTTAATACTATTAGTAGAACTGTAAACTGCACAGTTTACAGTTTCCTAAGGAAACCATTGTAAAGGTTTTCCAATTTTTTTTTCAAGAAGATATGACTACCATATGATATTACACTGGTGAGTATATATCTGAAGGAATTTAAGTCAATATACTCATGTTTATGTTTGAAATATATACTTATGCAAACATGTTAACTGTGGCCTTAGTCACAGCAGATGTTACAGAACCAGCCTTGGTATATCATTCAGTGAATGGGTAGGGAAGATGTGGTTAAATGCATGTTTTAGTTTTTTATAGCTCTTAAGAAAAATAAAATCATGCTCTCTGTAAAAAAGCAATTTAATTAGAGATCATCAGAGTAAATGATGTAAATCTGACTCCAAACGACAAATATGACACATATTATCTCATATTGGTTATATAGATGGGAAAATGACCTGAGAGAACAAGGAGGGCTATTTGAGGAACAGTTTGGGACAATCAGAGGTGAGGACAAAGGATAAAAGATGGTACTCACTGATAAGCGGATATTAGCCCAAAAGTTCGGAACATCCATGATTCAATTCACAGCAACTGTTGGACTGAGTGTGGGGTCCCAGATGGAAGAGTTGGAGAAGGGATTGAAGGAACTAAGGGAGTTTGCAGCCCCATGGGGAGGGAGCAACAGTGTCAACTGGTCAGGCCCCCCCAGTGCTCCCAGAGATTGGACCACCAACCAAAGGATGCATATGGAGGAGCCCATGGGGCTGGCCACATATGTGGCAGAGGAGGGCCTTGTTGACCATCAGTGGGAGGAGAGGCCCTTTGATCTAAGAGTGTTAGATGCCCCAGTATAGGGAAATGCCAGGGAGGGAAGACAGGAGTGGGTACGTAGGAGGGGGAATACCCTCATAGAGGCAAGGGAGGGGGATGGGATAGGGGGTTTCCAAAAGGAAGACATAGAAAGGGGAAAACATTTGAAATGTAAATATAGTTTTTTAAAAAAAGAGAGACATGGTACTAGGAGATGAATGCATTCAAAGCATGTAATAGAGAAACAAAAATGTCACAATGAAACCTATTATTTTGTACAGTGAATACACACTAATGAAGAACAGAGTGGATTATCTTTTCATAATCCCTTCAGGTGCACTTGAAGGTGAAGATTCAGGAGAATCTTCAGAACAATGGTTTGCAAGAGAAATGCCCCTTATAGGCTCGTGTGCTTGATCCTCAGCTGAGGGTGCTATGTCAGAAGGTCGTGGAACCTTTGGAAAGTGTCATTTACCTGAGAGGAGTAGATACCTGTCACCTGGCTTATAGATTTGTTTGGAGTCAAACAAACAGCCTCATGTTCCTGTCATTATGTCTTCCATTAGGTGGAGCAGACCCTAAAATTCTGAACCAAATACATCGTTTATTCCTTAAAAGAAGAGGCTGTGTTTGTTGTACTGATAAATTATTACAAAATAATTAACCAGTTTGCTCCTGAGTGTCGGTTGCAATGCTATTCTTGCCTCATACATTTTGTTTATTCAGGGGTCCAGGCTGCTGGAGTCCCATCCATTTGGGTATGCTGTTCTGCGACAGGGGAAAGTAAGAACAATAATCATTGCATGCAAAGGTTTCAAGTGCTTACCTGAGTATGGCATGCATCATATCTGCTTAAACTTCTTTGGCAAAACAAGTGTTGGAAAAACCAATTAAGATGAAAATGGGATACAGACACTGAGTCTTCTAACAGAGTGGGACAAGTTTTATCATAATTATGAAAATGTATTTCTGAGAGGCAGAAAATGGATGTTTGGGGAAAATAACAAAATCTATATCAGACACTTGATATATGCCCAGCGGTCATAACAATCAGACCTTTTTGAAAGTGAAGCTCATCTGTAAGGTATTTAAAGACAGTAGTACTGGAAAGAAGCACATGAACCAACCACTTCTGCTTTAAACCATTAATATAAATTTTTTGTTAGAAACATTTCTTTGTATTAATCATTCCATTTGTTTACATCTCAAATGATATCTCCCTTCCTGGCTACCCTTCCACAATTTTCCCATCCCACATCTGCCCTTTCCCCTTGCCCTTTGCCTCTATGAGGGTGCTCTCCCACTCAACCGCCCACTCCTACTCTACCCCTCCAGCATCCCCCTACACTGGAGCATCACACTTCCACAGGACAAAAGGCCTCCCCTCTCATTGATGTCAGAAAAGGCCATCTTTTGCTACCTATGTATCTGGAGCTCTAGAGCCCTCCCTATACTCTCCTTGGTTGGTGGTCTAGTCCCTGGGAGCACTGAGTGGTCCAGCCAGACAGCATATTTATATATATTTTTTCTCACTTTTGATCTTCTTCCAATAGAATAGTTCAGAAAATGAAATGATTACAGTTATGGTTAATTCTCACTGTCAATTTGACTGGATTCAGAATAATCCAGGAAATATAGTTCTGGGTAAATTGGTAAGGATGTTTCCAGAGGGGTTTAACTGAGGCAGAAAGACAGACACTGAATGTGTGCAGGTTATTCCTAGCCTGGACTGAATATAAAGGAGCAACCTAACTAAGCGTTTATATTGCTTACTATGTCTCCTAATTGCAGATGTGTCTGAGCAGCTTGCCTTAGTCACCTGACATCCTCACTTCCCCAGGATCGGAAACCATGAGCCACAATAACGTTTTAACACCTTAAGTTGCCTTTCTTAGATTTTGCAACAGTAACAACAAAAGTAGCTAATAATTGATAAATTATCAATTTCACCTTTTAACTCCATTTTCAAAGCAGATCTGTCGTTTTACACTAAAGACAAAATATGAATCTGATCCAACTGCCACTAATCCAATGAAATTTTAAGAGCTGTATACAAAAACACCAGAATCTACAGTGTTTGGAAAAATATATAGAACAGTTGCTGTGTCAGTTGTGGGGAAACTATAATTAACTCTCATACTTTTTTTTACATACTATTTTCTTAATAACTCCGTATTACTAACAAATGTGATTGATCTTATAATGAATAACCTTTAAGCCTGAAATGTGTCATGTATCCATCTCTGGGAGAATATAACAAAATTAGTATGGTAACATTTTTCCCGGAAATTTTATTTTTAGCATCCAAATTAGATTGCTCATTCTTTTCATTCTGCCTTGAAACAATCTGATAGTCACATTTTAAGACCATGTATACTAAAATACACTTGCAAAATTATATTGACAATGTCCTTATGTCTGAAAAAAAAACCATACGATTGCTAAAACCTTCACAAATCACAAACTCATACTGGCCCCTACAGCCCTAGCGTCCTTTCACTGAATCAACAGGCAAGGCTGGAGCCTATAGGGCCCATAGCTGTCCTCCCCAGTGTGATAGGCTGGAAGGGCTGATGCCTTCGGCACATATACAGTCTTTACCAAAGAAATGGGCAGAGCTGATTCATGGTGTATACAAGTTTGAACTTTCATACATTCTGTTTTCTTACAAAAAGGGATGCCTTTAGTACATTCCAAATACAAAACAAATGCTGAATTTTCTATTCCAACTGCTCCCGTTAAACCAAAACTAATTTGTGGCTACAGAAGTGCTTAGTGTTGGTTTAAAGTAATAGAAAGCTGCTATATAAGCAGGGTATTATAAATAATCTTTCCCTGAACAAAAGTTAAATTAATAACCATAATTAAACCCATCACAGTTTGTCTACTTCCCTATACAGAAATGGCCACATGTATCCTCTTACTGGTTTCGAAGAGATGAATTAAGGAATCCCTCTAGAGTATTAGCTTGCCAAGTGCACTTTCACGTGCTTCAAAAATTTGTAAAACATCATAATAGAAAACATTTAAAACACATATTACAATTCTCAAAATATTCTGAAAGTTACTATGGGGGCTATTCCACTCAAGTTCCACCGTATAAATCATTTTTGCACAGTTTCTAAACATCAGAGGAAGAAATGTCAGTAGATGGCTTACCAAATAAATACTTCTGTAACTAAATGCTTCGTTTTTGCATAAGTAGCTATGAATGTTTATGGATTTACTAGGCATTTGTAGTCTGTGTGGCAGTAATAGGTTTGTAAAATTCAATTTTATTGCATTCAGATAGGGGACTAGAGTAATAAGAGGATAATCAACAAGTGTAAATCATTTTAGGAAATAATGTCTGCAATATTAACTTTTTCTTTTTTGTGAACATCAAGAAAATGGAGTTAGAGTTTCACTACAAGCATCAGTAAATATTAATATAATTACATTCAATTTAAATAGGATGTATTCTTTTATCATTATACTTTTGCAAGAATTTCATTCATATTAAAAAGATTCCGTTCGGAATGGTAAGATGGCTTAATGGGGAAACACACTTGCTGACAAGATTCATAATGTGAGTTAGACCTTTGTTACCCACATGATGGAATGATAGAACTCAACTCCATTGAGTTTTTCTTTGGTACAGGCAAATTGTTTGGCTTTAACATGGTAAAGGGAGCAAACACACACACACACACACACACACACCCACACACACCAAACAAATAAGTAAATAAATGTATTTTTTAAATTATGAAAATGTTTTTTGTTCCCTAATGGGTCTTATTTCAATATTATGATTTAATGCATCTTGTAGTTACTCTCAGTCTGTAGTGTGTATTTAGTATATACCCACCTGTTTCATTCTTATGTGATTCCTACAAGATAACTACATGCCTTCTCATTTATAACACATGAAACCTGGCATTGAATCACCATTGGGTGATTACTCCCAGGAACACAGAGGTAGTCAGTGGAATACCTGGAGTAGACTCATTTGCCAGACTCGAGACCCCTTGTTTTAATTACTCACCTTCTAACTATGACCTCAACTAAGATGTATACTTGATAGCTGATAATATTATTTCATATTCATTGGTGATCCAACAACTTTAGCAACATTTGTCTTGAATCTTTAAGCCACAGGGCAGAGTAAGTTTTCTATAAATGCTCATCTTCAATTTCAAGAGCTAGTCTTCAATTTCTGGCCACTGCTGGGTAGCCAGAGAGCCTGCTGTTTCCTATACGGAACTACTGACTATTGAGCCTGCCTAGTACGGTTATTGTATGTTAGTTCAGCACAAATGAAAAGTGAAACTGGCTAGCCTGTATTCAACACAGTGCTGTCAGAACCACAACTGTAAAAGATGCACTGGGCTTTTACCCAGGGCTTTTTTTTTTTTTTTAAACCTTGATTATCCTATAAATAGGAAAGTGTAGTAGTATTTTCATTTTATAGAAGGAAAAATTGAGACAAGGTGAAATCTTATTACAGGAAGGTTACTCAGTAAATTGATAGGAAGGTTTCCATCGACCTATAAAGCACTCAGAATGAGAAACAAAATAACCCTTGGTCCCTGTAGTTCCCTGGCAGTGGGATCTGTGAATACCTGCAGCTACCAAGCAGGGGTTGATTTTATTTCATAAGTATTATGACTAGGAGTTAAAAGTAGAAAATTCATTGTATGATTTCTGGGTACCTTGAAATCTCCCCCTGCCCAAGTTTTCTGATAATTATAATGTGCTTTCTATTGCTAACAGTGATGCTTATGGCTAGTGATGAGAAGGACAGTGTGGAAAGAGAAATGTAATATGATAATGCTATAACTATTATTAATAATTTACACTTGTGTTAATCCCAAAAGTTAGTTTCTGAGGGGAGAGAACAGAATCAGCTGGATGTCGGCAGAGAGCTCAGAAGAGGTAAAATCAAGCCATTGCCAGAAGGCAGCACCCAAGCCTCTGGAGGTAAACTGCTACACTTCTCTGTATGGGACAACTTAAGTGTCGAAGTCAATCCAACCTTTATTAATTGGGAAACAAGACTCTTAATAATTTTAACTACATAAACTAATGTGTTTAATATTGTATTTAATGCAGAAAGTGTAAGTGTAATCATGCAAAACATAAATAAATTTAAAATGTTGAACTTGGGTGCAAGCAAAATGCAGGCTTCTAGAAAAGTGAAGAAACTGCTGAGCACTGTTACAAAGCAAGGGCACCAAGCAAGGGGACCCTGGCCACCAAAATACAATGTGGCTCCAAAGGACTTCTATGACTAAAACAAAATGAGCACCCCTGAGCAAGCTCAGGCTGCTGCAAGGCATGGCTAAGGAATAAAGACTAGGTATGGGGTAGAGTGGTCTGTGAGGACTTTTCTTCTTAGTAATTATTTAAAGCAATGATTAAAACAATAAAAATGTGGTGTGGACTCTTGCATCTGGAACTCATCATGAAGGAGACAGAGAGATTGCTCCAGTGGAGCCCATACCAGGAATGCCATCCATTCAGGGAAACACTGCAAATATGATTATTTCTACCACGATATTGGCAATCCTAGATACTAGGGCAGTGTGCTTGGCTAAGTGGAAGGGCACATGAGTCTTCATCACTGAATATAGAGAAAGAGAGAAGTGGGGCCAAGACCCAGTGATCCAAGCAAACTAGCACAGACACACCTTCCTGCGTGGGTCCTAACACATTCTTTTTTGAGCCATGGAATTACCAAAGTGTAAACATGTTGCTCGCAGAGATATTGAAACAGTTAGGACAATGATATGAATTTTCCTATTATTCCTGTAATAACAATGTGTTCAAGAAGTTGTAAGAAAATTTTCTAAGTATTATACTTATTTTAAGACTTAAGCCATCTATGACATATAATCACAATTTACTGCAGTGCTTCCAGTATGAGCAGTGAGCAATCCAAGGCCTTGCTCTTTGCCTTTCTCATAGGATCAGACTTAAGACTAAACAGATAAGACAATGTTCAATGCCAAAACCCAAAATTCGGAAGGTAGCCCAGAAAGCAAGTGGGCTGCAGAATGCCTACCCAAGGTTCAACATGTTTATAGGAACTAAAAATACATCCTGGCATGAAAAATTCTAAATTCATTGGACTGTGTACTCATATTAAGACTGTTGAGTTTTTACTGGACCATACCTACTTGGTTTTTCCTAGATAATATACACATAACTGAGAATTAACCATCATACATTGCCAAAATTGTTTTCTTTAAAAAGAGAAAGCAGCCACTTCCCCCTTGGTGGCTGTCTGTTTTCTTTAAAGGCAGGGCTACATTTCATCAGTGCTGCCTGGCAAGTATAATTTATTGACTGCATCAATAACTGTTTGTCAAATAACAACAATTGTATCTTGCTGAAAATGATGCTAACATCATACTGTCAATTTCAGCTACTTTATACACTGTATTTATTCCACAAAAGCAAAATTGTGAAGGAAACAATTTATCAGAACCTAATGTCCCTCTCTTTTTCTCTGCTTTCCTCGAGGTAGGATTCACAGTGCAGTGGTTATATTGTCAAGATTCTACTAGATTACAATTCATTTTCCCCCTGTTACCCAAGAGCCTAAGAGCAAATTCCCAACAATACATTAAGTGGCATAAAACAATTCTTGAAAGAAAGAATTAGATTAGATATGATGCAGTACAGGAAAAGTTGGAGATAGGGAATTGCGCTTATCAAGTAGTGTGTGGAGAAATGTCATTTGCGAGATCTCAGAGGAACCTGTTGTGACTGTTTGATATACTCTATGTAGGATTTGTCAGGTTGCACAGTAATTCCTGGATTCAAAGAAACAAGGGTTCACTTATCTTGCAAAACTGTTCCCAAGATGGGCCAATTTGTCTGCCAATGTTTATCCTTCTTTCAAGGTAACTACAGGAGTGGATTTTTTTTTTTCCAAATAAAAGCTGAGCTTCTGTATTCTGTATATTTAACTGTTTGCTTGGCCACAAATAAACTTTCTCCTTTTCCTGAGCGTTCCCACAAAGTTACTAAATATCACACAGAAAGTCATATTTGAAGTTTCATTGCCTAGAGGGAAAAAAAAAGATCAAGATAATTTAGTACTAAAACTTATCCAAAATCCCCAACTCTCATTCCCCACCATTTGCTTGATCCTCTTTCTCTACTGTGCTCAGAAGTAATACGTTGGTTTCTCATTGTTTCCTGGCTGTCTTATAACAAAGTTTCTTTTTAAAAAAGGAATATAATTAGCTGAGTTTATCAGTCACAACAGGTTCCTCTGAGATCTGATAAGTGAATTTCTTCACACACAATTTGATAAGCACAATTCCCAATCTTCGACTTTCCCCTGTATTGCTTCAAATAGCAGAAGAGAAAAGGAAGAAATATTAGAAATATCTAAGAAATGAGTGTTTTGAAACATCAAAACCTTTTCTAAAACCATTCTTCCCAGGCAGGAGCCCATTTCTGTTTACATGTTTGTTTTCTTTATCAAGTTCACACAGGCTCTTTGGAGGGACACTGGAGCACTGTCCCACTTGAACTCCACATCATCCTGTCTTTTAAAACTTCCCAGTTATCATGTTGTCTAAAGAAATTGCAACTGTAAAAACAGCATCTTCTCTTTTGGGTCTTTCCTCTTGGTTTTCCTTCTGTCTCATCAGAACCTATTCTTTAGAGAAGAGAGGTGGGGGCAGCCAATTAGGAGTCTCATAGAGTACTGTGCCATTTACTTGGGAGCAAAACCCTTTCCAAAGTCTTTGCACTCTAATAGAATGGAATCTGACAATTACAGTTCTCAGAGTTCTATAACTCTCCCTGCTCTAGCAGTTTCCAAATATTTTCATTATGTGATAGAAAATGGCTTTCTGCTCAGTACACCAGATAAATCTGACCATGAAGCTACTTGCAGGGTAACCGAAAGGTGTTGGTCTGTGCTTTTATTACACTATTGATAGAATGATGGCTAAACTTCACATTACCTTATAACCTAGGAATGAATTATGTAGTCTTATGTATAAGGTCTGACCATGTAAGAAATAAAACTGTGCTACATTTGAGTAATTTGTCTTTACAGTTTTCCTTACTTAAAAAGGGAAAATGGGGTCGGTGTGGTGCCTCAGTGGGTCATGGCATTTGGCGTTCAGCCTCACAATCTTAGTTTGATTTCTGGAATTCACGTGGTTCAAGAAGAAAACCCACTGCCTCAAGTTATTCTGTGATCTTCAATAAAAGGCTGTGGCATCTAGACACACACACACACACACACACACACACACACACACACCACACAAAGAGAGATTCATATAATAAATAAATAATATTTAAAAAGAAAGACTACTATTATACAGTAATTCCCTCCCCAACAGTAGTCAATTATCCCTACTCTGAACAATCTGTTTTAAATTTACAAATTAGATCTGAGCTATGAATCTCCAGCTCTGTAGTCCTTAAAGAGGAGATGGACCTGGATCACCTGTGTTCTGCTACTGTTGGTGGACTGCTCACTTTGGTTGGTAGGCAAGATATCTGCTCAAATAAACCCCTCAAGTGATGATATATAATGATTTGTTTATGCTGACATCTTCACTGTCTTTATGACATGGAAAATGTCAGAATAATAGTATTATCAAAGGTTACAACAGTAAGATCAAACCAGAGAATTTTAGGAGAACTGGATTATCCATGGCTGATACCAGTCTAATGAAAGAGTGTAGAAAAGTCAGGAATCCAACTGAATCCAAACCCTGGCCTGGCCACTTGTAAGTTGTGTGGTCCAGACAAGTTATCTTTCTATGCAGTGAGTCTAGTCAGTCTTACAGATTTGTTTTAATAATGAAGCAAGATTGTGCTTGCAAGAATCCTTAGTAGAGCACAGTTATACACACTCAGTAGCTATCTTCTTCTAGAGTCTTCAAGTGGGATAAGGATGGGGTTTGGGCCATTTTAAAAAATAGTATTGGAAACTGAGAGTTGAACTGAGACATGAAAATCACTAGGAATACACAGAGTGCCTCCAAAGAGAAGGAGACCAGAATTAGTTTACTACAGTCAAGCTGTAGATCAATTTCTTCTTCATACTTTTTTAAAGTGGTCCTCTTTCAGAATCCTGCTATGGGTGGGGAAGGCAGTACCTTCTTTGAACTTTATTCCTCCCAATTAACAAAAAAAAGAAAATCCATTATTTTGGTCACTGGCTGCTGATTTATATCACATTGTTCCATAGTGCAAATTTTCCAGGATGGTCAATAGAAAGGACAAGTTAAAAAAATCAATCCTAGATTCTCTTTCACTGAATCTGTCATAACACCTTATTCTGTCTACTTTAAAAACAATATGATTCCAATGCAAGTTGACTTTGTAAAGTTAGTCACAAGTTAGTAAGGTCAATAATAGATTTTTGTAATTTGATTATTACTGCTAATAAAATAACTCAATCAGATGCACAAAAAGTATTTAAAACAGTTAATGATTTAATTATTTTAAAGTATTTTAATTATTTAAATATACAGATCAATTTTGATTTACAGTCACATTTTTAATCTTCAGAAGTATATCTAGTGGTAAAGGGACTTTCTGCCAGGCCTGAACAGTTGAGTCAGAGCCTACGATGGAAGGGGAATTGACTCACACACACTGTCCTTTAGTCTCTATACATGTACTATGGCATGTGCATGCTCCTCCCTCACAGATAAATACATGTAATTTTTAAGACTCATTCATGTTAGAAATGAAAGCTCTCATAGGGTGATTGATCAAAGACTTTCAAGTATAAAAAGGTTGGGATCTAGTTCTGTTGTCATGTGCATGCCGGGCATATCCAAGGCCCTGGGTTCAATATCTTGTACTGCCAAAACAAAACAACAAACAAACAAAAATAAGATTTCTAGATAGGTATGGTCTGTAGCTCATACCTGTAATCTTGACATACAGGAGTGAGACAGAAGGATTGACACAAGGTTTAGCCTAGCCTGGGCTACCTATTGAGTTTGAGACTTGTTTGAACTATAATGTAAGACATTGTTTCAAACTAATGAAGCATAAAGTGTTTTGTTATGATAACATAGATGTGATCTATAGAATTTTTAAATGCATGTTTGTTTCCTTTTTATTTGTCTGTTTTCTAAAGAGAGAGGGAAAGAAAGTCGTGGAATTGGATGGGTGGAGTAGTCGGAAAGATCTGGGAGGAGATGGGGAGGGAAACCATGATCAAGATATATATGAATTTTCAACTTAATAAAATGTTTTGAAACTAGGTACAGGCAAGGTTTGTACTACAATCTGAATGCACTAAGCAGCATTCCCACTTGCACTACTGCCCTGCCCATATTGTATATTTTGTGGCAGCTATTCTTCATCTGTCATAACAAGAATGAGCACTGACCCTCACTGTTTCCCTCTTGTTTTCCTAACTTGAAAACCACCAGCTGTCAACAGTTGGCAGAGTACAGCTGCTACTCAAAGCCACGAGGCCACACTGTGGAGAGAAGGCTTCCTCTGAAAACTGAGAGTGCTTCTGAACAAGTTACAACCTTCCCAGCAGACTGCAGTCACTCCAGCAAAGCCCTCATGAGGACATGGAAGGAGCCATGCTACTTTTGAGGGACAAAGAGTATTTTCCATTCCTAAACTAGCTCTGCAGTCACAAAAAGAGATGAAGGAAAGGAAAGGGAATCTTTCCTGCAATGGGACTGTAGGGGAGACAGAAAACGAAACAGGCTAGACGTGGAAGGGGATTACCAGTTGATGGCTTTGCTCAAATGCAGTTGTAGTTTTTGTTGGTTGTTCCTAGCTGGTGTGTAGGGTCTTCAGCGAGATTTCTGCAAGATGATGTAGTTATCTCACAAACTTGCCTGAGGATATAATTGCCTTATGTGTTTTAAGAATAACATCCTGGGCCTAAACCAACCAAGATCACACCCATTTCACTAGGAAACATAGGAAGTTCCAAGACAATGAGAAGAAAAGGAAAGGGAAGGGAAGGGAAGGAAAGAAGGGAAGGGGAAGGGGAGGGGAGGGGAGGGGAAGGGAGGGGAGGGGAAGGGAGGGGAGGGGAAGGGAGGGCAGGGGAGGGGAGGGGAGGGAAGATGTGACCAAGAAGCAACTTGAAGCCTACAGTTTTCCTTTGGCTCTCTCTCTTTCTCTCTCTCTCTCTCTCTCTCTCTCTCTCTCTCTCTCTCTCTCTCCCTCTCTCTCTCTCTCTCTCTCTCTCTCTCTCTCTCTCTCTCTCTCACACACACACACACACACAAATACACACCCACAAACAAGAGAAACACACATACCTTGTGGAATTGTGATCTGGTTACTATGTTCTTGGGAGGTGCTGTGAAATACAAGGGAAGGGAAAGTTTATGCCTTTATTATTACATTGGTTAACTGTTGGTTTCTTTTGAAAGTTATCTACACTTTTTTTTTTAAATCTACACAAAAGTTTGGGATTAGAACTTTCCACAGGATGTGACAAGTGGCCATGCTATCTTTTGATAAGGGAGAAGGTTTTATTGCTAAAATGTGACAGTACTGGGAGGGATCATTGGAAACAAAAATTAATGTGTTGGCCTTTGAATCAGACATTCTAAAGACTGAATTTTGCTGTGTATCTTTTTTTTTATAAACATGGGTAATCCTTTAACCTCTCTGATTTTAAGTTTTTCATCTGTAAGAGGATTTCACAAATTCCTTAACAACCATAGTATTCTAACCCTTATCACAAGTAATATTGCTTATTAAATATGATTATATATCACATGATAAAATTTGTGGTAAATCAGCTCTTCCACAGAAATGATTTATTTGGAGACAAGCAAATTAGATACCATGTACTACCTGATCCAGGATTTGCTATTGATCATTGTCTATTATCTGATTAAGGAGCTGTTACTGATTCAGCTATTATTGATCACATGGGCTCACTGGGAACTTCTTAACCAGAGTGTTTCCAGGGTTAAATGAAAGAACAGATGGTTGGGCACCACTTTCACCAACACAGTTGATACAGACAAAAGTTCCCACAGGGTATGAACTTTCTGTGAAACAGAGCAACATCAATGAAGATAGCACTCATAAGCAGTAAGTTCTGTAAAAGGGATGCTCACTAGGATATCTATTACTGGGTCAACATTTTCATGGTCATGAGCAGTAATTTTTACAGAACAGAAAGCAAGGTCCAGGTCTTAATGGAAACATTTTTAGTATAGTTTAGATACTGAGAAAAGGTGTGGAAATACTAGACAATAGTTCATCACCTTTCTTCACGTTGATAGCACAACAAACTGAATTCAAAATTATAGGTGGGTAGTTTTGGTCTCTGATGTTACAGCCGGAGTTACCACTCCTTGGGAATGAGCTTTATAGAGAACCAAGTTTTCATCTCATATTCCTGCCTTAAAATAGCAGGCTACCATCTGCGTATGTTTGAGACTCTACCTTGGATTTAGATTAGAAAACGTGGAGAAAATGTGAAGGGAAACAACAAATCTTAAAGATTTACCCACATAACATAGGCCACCAATTAAGTCTGAAAGACAATAAGATGAACCACCTCTGATATATGACATTTATGAGAAATAAGAGAAATATTATTGACATCTCCTTTCCTAAATTAGTGCCTACCTGTCATGAAATCGAACATTTTTTAAAAAAAGAGTTACAGGTGTGCTTTCATACTGTGATGAGTATTTCTTCAATCTCAGTTCCCTTTGTTTCCACAAGTACACACACATTTGAGTACACTGCATTAAAAATATACTGCTGGGCAATATCTAATAAGGGTAATTGATAGCACTGTTCTACATGTGTGGGTCTACTTTTTTTTTTTTTCCTGGCTTTGGCTTTGGCTTTGGCTTTGGCTGAATAGTTTTCAATGCATTATCCAAGTGGACATATGCAAATCTTAAGTTGCTTTTAAAAGATATATATATGCACTATTTATCATAGTACATTACTACGATCAAACGTAGGTTGTTTTTAAATTTTAACTATTAAAATAGATGTGACAAGGAACAACCTAGGATGAAACAAAGAAGTGGTGGATCAGAAAATGACATTTCATTGGAGATAACAAGTAAATTTAGGGGAAGACATAGTAACTGATCAGTTTTTGATATTATGTTAATTAACTATTAACGTTAATTACATTTGTGTTATAGAGAGGAATTTTGTTTCTCAGTAGTTTCATCTTAAGTACTTTAACTGACTATCTTTCAATTCTGATTTTTAAGTTTTATTCCATTTAAATCAAAGTAAGTTAACTGTCTCAGTATTAATTCCTCAAAATATGTTGAGACTTCTTTTCCAGAATATTTATTTCTGTATTTAGCACAGGGCTCTATTTGTATTAGTTGAGAGATATAATTTTGCTACCTACATCTTCTGTTTTCTCAATATTATCTTTTGCTCCATCTGTTTTTATAAAGATGTTTTAATAAAGATGTTTCAAAATCTTCCTTTATGATTCTGTGTGTCAATTTTAGCCTGATATTTTAAGATTTTTTTGAGGCCTCCCTAGGATTATATAGTTCAATGCAAAGAGGGTTATGAGCATTACATTTTTGGTAGATGATCCCTGCTAATGCCTTTTGATTAAATTCCATTTTTGCTCAGTATTAGCATTGTCATTTGCTTTTTTAAAGAAAAGTTAAATTTCACTAGTAGTATGCTTTTTTTCTCTGTCACTTTGTTCTAAATGAGTCACAATTGTCTTTGTGCTTAATGTGCTGTTTCCTAGAAAAGGCATTCAATTTTTCTTTTTCAGGGTGTGATAACTAAGAGATCCATTAGCTCCCCAATGTTATTCACATTTTCTAGTTTCTTTTTTCCTCCTCTATTTTCTGATTCTTTTTTCTTATTTATTTATTCCCTTTACATTCCAATAGCAACCCTCCTCTTTCCTCTTCTCCCAGTCTCACCCTCACATATTACTCCCCAAATTATCCCTCCATTTCTCCTCAGAGAGTAGGGAACCCCCTCCCCCCCTTGGGTACCACCCTGTTCTGGGACATCAAGTTGCAGCAGGACTAGGTACAACCTCTCCCACTGAGGCCTGACAAGGCAATCCAGCGATGGAAAGGGGATCCAATGGCAGGCAACAGAGTCAGAGACAAACCCTTCTCCACATGAAGCCAAGCTGCATATCTGCTACAAATGTGTAGGGGGCCTAGGCTGAGCCCTGGAATGCTCTTTGGTTGGTGGTTTAGTCTCTGTGAGTCCTCATGGGCTCAGGTTAGTTGAATCTGCAGATCTTTTTGTGGTGTCCTTGACCCTTCTGGTTGTTCAATTCTATCCTCCACTCTTCCATAAGACTTTCTTACCTCTTCCTGATGTTTTGCTGTGCCTCTCTGCATCTATTTCTGTCTGTTGCCAGATGAAGTCTCTAAGGAGACAGTTACGCTTGAATTTTGTCAAAGGCTTTTTCAGCATCTAATGAGATTATCATGTAGTAGCGTTTGCTTTTTTGTTTTATTTATTTATTTTTTTCCTAATGGAAATTTTTATATTGAAGTATTTTCATATGTTGACCCATCCTAGCATCCCTGGGATGAAGTCTATGTGATGATGGTGAATGGTGTTTTTGTTGTGTTCTTGAATTTGGTCTGTGAATATTTTATTGCATATATTTACATCACCATTCGTAAGTGAAATCTGTCTGAAATTCTCTTTCTTTGTTGAGTCTTTGTGTGGTTTAGGTATCACAGCAACTATGGCCTCATTGAATGAATTTGGGAATGTTCCTTCTGTTTCTTTTTTGTAGAACTGTTTCAGTGGTATTGGTATTAGCTCTTCTTTGAAAGTCTGGTAGAACTCTGAGATAAAACCATCTGGCCCTGGGAATTTTGTTTTGTTTTGTTTTGTTTTGTTTTGGTTGGGAGGCTTTTGATGTTTGATTTTATTTACCTAGGGATTATAGGACTATTTATGATGTTTACCTGATTTTGATTTAACTTTGGTAAGTGGTCTCTATTAAGAAAACCATCCATTTTGTTTAGATTTTCTGATTTTTGTGGAGTTTCAAAGTTAAGACCAAATGATTCTTTGGATTTCCTCAGTGTCTGTTGGTATGCCCCTCTTTTCATTTCAGATTTTGTTGGTTTGGATACTGTGTCTTTACCTTTTAATTAGTTTGGCTAAGAATTAGTCTATCTGATGATTTACTTAAAGAACCAGGTCTTGGTTTTATTGATTCTTTGTATTCTTCTTTTTATTTCTAATATAGTGATTTCAGGCTTGAGTTTTATTATTTCCTGCCATTTACTCCTTTTTGGTGTGGTTGCTTCTTTTTGTTTTAGAGGTTTCAGGTATGCTGTTAAGTTGCTAGTATGAGATCTCTCCAGTTTCTTTATGAAGGCACTTGACACTACAAACTTTCCTCTTAGCACTGCTTTCATTGTGCCCCATAAGTTTGGGTATGTTGTGCCTTCATTTGCATTGAATTCTAAAAATGTCTTTTCTTTCTTTCTTTCTTTCTTTCTTCCTTCCTTCCTTCCTTCCTTCCTTCCTTCCTTCCTTTCTTTCTTTCTTTCTTTCTTTCTTTCTTTCTTTCTTTCTTTCTT
>JADRCH010000027.1:10507014-10563220 GCA_019843965.1 Rhynchomys soricoides | reverse complement strand
CTTTCTTTCTTTCTTTCTTTCTTTCTTTCTTTCTTTCTTTCTTTCTTTCTTTCTTCCCTGACCCATTGGTCATTCAGTAGAGAGTAGTTCAGTTTCCATGACATTGTAGGCTTTCTCTTGTTTCTGTTGTTGAATTCCAGCTTTAATTCATGGTGGTCTGATAAGATGCAAGGGGTTATTTCAATTTTCTTGTATCTGTTGAGAATTGCTTTGTGACTGACTATATGGTCAGTTTTGGAGAAGACTCCCTGAATAGGTATATTCTTTGTGTTTGGTTAAAATGTTCTACAGATACCTGTGAGGTCCATTTGATTTATAATCTCTGTTAATTTCATTATTTCTCTGTTTAGTTTCTGTCTCAATGATATGGCCATTGGTAAGAATGGGGTGTTGATATATCCCACTGATAATGTGTGGAGTTCAATGTGTGATTTAAGCTTTAGTTGTGTTTCTTTTATAAATGTGAGTGCCCTGGCATTTGAGGTCAGAATTGATGGTCAGAATTCAGATGCATCTTGGTGGAGTTTTCTTTTGATAAGTATGAAGTGTTCTTGCCAGTCTCTTTAGGTTAATTTTGGTTAAAAGTCTATTTTATTAAATACTAGAATGGCTACTCCAGTTTGCTTCATAGGTCCATTTGCTTGGACACCCTTTTCCTAGCCATTTACTCTCTGATAATGTTTATTGTTGATGCTGAGGTACATTTCTTGTATGCAGCAGAATGAAAGATCCTATTTTTTAATCCATTCTGTTAGCCTGGGTCTTTTTATTGGTGAATTGAATACATTGATGTTGAGAGCTATTAATGACCAATGATTGTTAATTCCTGTTATTTTGATGTTGTTGTTGTTGGTGGTGGTGGTGATGGTGGTGGTGTTGGTGGTGGTGGTGGTAGTGTGTGTGTGTGTGTGTGTGTGTGTGTGTGTGTGTGTGTTTCCCTTCCTTTGGTTTGCTGGTGAGGGGTTACTTATTTCCCGTGTTTTCTTGGGTATACTTAGCCTCCTTTGGTTGGAGTTTATCTACTTGTATCTTCTGTATAGCTGGATTTGTTGATAGATATTGTAATGGCTATTCCTGGTTGTCAACTTGACTATATCTGAAATGGAATACAATCCATAATTGGAGGACACACCTGTGATCCAGATCTTGAGGCTGGAAAACACAAGGTTCTGACCTGGATCCTGGCATGGAGATCCTGAGGCATATCAACCATGAAAAGCTTAGGCCTAGTCAAGGTAGTACACACCTTTAATCCCAGGAGTCTGAGGCAAGGACACCTCTGAGTTTAAGGTCAGCCTGGGACAAAGCAAGTCCCAGATGCAGGCGTGGTGGTACATATCTTTAATTTGGGCAACACCTTCTGCTAGAGGCCTACCTAGGGACATTGGAAGAAGGAAGACTCATTCTTTTTTGACTGGTTGAACTTACTTGCCAGCACATCTGTTGGAATCTACTTTTACAAAAAGCCAGCTCAAACAAATAGCCTCATGGAACTGAGCAACTACTAGATACTTGGACTTCCCATTCACAGCTGCCCCTTATTGGGTTAGTTGGACTACAGACTGTGAGTTTTCATAATAAATTTCCTTAGTACATAGAGACATTCCATAAGTTCTGTGTCTCTAGCGAACCCTGACTAATACAGATATTTAAATTTGATTTTATCATGGAATATCTTCTTTTATCCATCTAAGGAGATTGAAAGTCTCGCTGGGTATAGTAATCTGGGCTAATATTTGTGATATCAGTGTGTATAAGGCATCTTTCCAGGACCTTCTGGCTTTTAGAGTCTCTGTTGAGAAGTCAGTGTAATTATGATAGGTCTGCCTTTGTATGTTACTTGTCCTTTCTCCCCCTTACCTTTTAATATTCTTTCTTTGTTCTGAATATTTAGTTTCTTGATTATCATGTGTCATGAGGATTTTCTTTTCTGGTCCAATCTATTTGGTCTTCTGTAAGCTTCTTTTATGAATATAGGAATATCTTTCTTTAGGTTGGGGAAATTTTCTTCTATGATTTTTTGGGCATTGTAGCTAGGAATCTTCTTTTTTATATTCCTGTTATTCTTAAGATTGGTTATTTCATGGTATCCCATGTTTCTTGGGTGTTTTGTGTTGCACAATTTTAGATTTAGAAGGTTCTTTGATGGTTGTATCAGTTTCTTCAATCATGTCTTTTAAGCCTCAGATTCAGTCTTTCATCTCTGTATTTTATTGATGATGCCTGCATTTGTAGTTCCTGTTTTCTTTTCTGTTTCCCATTTTAAGGATTCCCTCAGTTTGTGCCTTCTTTATTTCTTCTATTTCCATTTTTAGTTCCTGGACAGTTTTATTCATTTCCTTCACCTGTTTGTTTGTATTTTCCTGAATTTCTTTAAGAGATTTATTAATTTCTTCTTTAAAGGCCTCTATCATCTTTATAATATCATGTTTAGGTTATATTCTTATGCTTCAGCTGTGTTAGGATATCCAGAGGATAGCAGCGTATCTGGGCTCTGGTGTTACCATATAGCCTTGGCTCTTGTTGATGTTGTTCTTATGCTCTCCTTTAGCAACTTGGTTTTCCTAGTATTGGCCTGATGCTAGCAGGACTCCTCTAGGGGACAGGCAGAGTCATGGGTCTGACAACAGATTTCAGGGAACAGCACCCCACTCATTTCTGCTGGCTGTGACTCAGGTGGACTCTCTGTTGGCTGGGTCCTAAGTGGACCCAGCAGGCAGGAGATTTTCTGGGGAGGGAGTCTAAACTGGATGTTCCTGGAGACCCACAAGCCTCTTTGAGAAGGCAGGGATAGCCATGAGACAGTTCATGGAGGTTAGGAGACAAGATGCTCCTTATTTCTGCTGGCTGTATCCCAGGACCTTACAGGCAGATGATTGGTGGGGGAAGGGACTAAGCTGGATGTTTCTCTGGCTGCCACAGGCCTCCTTGGGACAGCAGGGACAGCCATTGGCCAGAAGATAGAAGTCTGGGTACAGCATGCAGCTTACCTCTGCTGGCTGTGCCCCTGGTGAATCTGACTCACCTCTGATTTTCTATGTTAGTGTGTAAAGTTTCCTGTTTGCCCCTGTGTAGATGTCACTTTTATTTCCTCAGAGGAAGGGATGAGATGAGAGCTGCACCCAAGCTTTATGAATACATGACTTGGGTTGAGCCCAGATCATTTCTATCTAACTATCCCTAAGCCTAGGCTGGGAAGCTTCTAGCCTTCACACAATCTAATCTTCTGAAAACCCAAATCTTGAAGGCTTCAACTTCCAGCCTATGCCTGCTAACTTAGGCCTAGACCATTTTAACCTCTAAGACTTATTGCTGAATAAACTCACCCTTTATAGCTCTTTCTGAACTCTGGCTGGCTGGTTCACATCAGCTCTTTTCTTGAAAGTATCCTCCACTGTAGTAAATATGGAGCCTAGATCAAGTCCCATCATGTAGATTTTTCTTTTTCATGGCTATTTCTAAGACAATATGGCTGTCACTACCTGCCCACCCATTGCTTTGTTTTTTGATTTTTGTTTTAAGATTTATTTTTATTATATTTAGGGGTGTGTGTATCTCTCTCTCTCTCTCTCTCTCTCTCTCTCTCTCTCTTTCTCTGTGTGTGTGTGTATATGTGCATGCATCTGTCTTTGTATGGGCATATATCTAAGGAAGCCAGGAGCATAGATTCCCCATAGAGCTATAGTTCAGGTAATTAAAACTTGCCTCATGTGGGTGCTGGGAACTTAACTAGGATCCTCTAAGTACAGTATATGCTCCTAAACTCTGACCCATGTCTCCTGCTCCTTCATTGTTTTAGATTTATCATCAATTTGTAATCTTTATGATGTTTATGTTAGTTTTCAGTCTATGTCTACATTCTTCAGCTTTATTGGTTTTGTTCATTTATGTTATAAAATAGAATAGACACTTTAGAACACTGCCATCAAGTTTAATGGGAAAGGCAGTGGTTTGTAGAAGATGATCTGCATAGGCCTACAGGGAGTCACACTATTAAGAGGTGAGTCTTTGTTAGAGTAGGTATAAACTTGTTGGAGGAAGTGGTCACTAGGGGCAGGCTTTGAGGTCCTAGATAGTCAAGCCTCAAACAGTATGGCAGTCACTTCCTGTTGCCTGTGGATCCAGATGTAGAACTCCCAGCTGCCTCTCCAAAACCATTTCTGCCTGCTTGCCGTTGTGCTTCCTGCCATGATGATAATGGATTAACCCTCTGAACTGCAAGCCAGCCCCAATGAAATGTTTTCCTTTATAATCATTGACATGGCCATGGTGCCTCTTCATGGCAATAAAAACCTGACTAAGGCAGGCAGAATCAAAATCCAAGACATTAAAGAACACTGAGCGTCAGAGCATCTTGGAAACATACACTGTAAGGACTTTCCTTTATGTTCACTTTGATTTCTTACTCCAGAAACTGACTCCAGATTCCCATAGGATAGACTCAATAAAAACATTCTTCTGGTTCCACATATTATTTAATTTACCTGTATTATTTTTGATTACATATAATAAATGTGACCACATAAAGGGAGAGAGACATTCAGAAAAGGCAACATTAAACCAACAAGTGTTAGTTAAATCTTACAAAATATGTTACCAAACATTATAGGAATGTAGATAAATAAATAAGTAAATAAATAAATAAATAAATAAATAAGAATGTGTCAATTCTCCTAAACATGTTTGCTTAAACTCAAATTGGTAACCAGTATATGTTCCTATGAGATTGTTGGTCTAGTCTTACAGTCTAAAAAAAATTGAAAAGGAAACAATTTGTAATATATTTCTTTAAAAATTTTGGATCTATTTATTTTATTTTATGTATATGAGTAATTTGCAAGCATGTATGTTTGCCCTTGTTGCCAAGGAAGTGAAAAGAAGGACACAGATCTCCTGGTTATAGATGGTTGTGAGTACCATGTGGGTGCTGGGAACTGAATCTGGGTCCTTACGAGAGTATCAAGTGTTATTAACTGCTGAGCTATCTCTGTAGCCACATCAAATTGTTTCAATAAGAGCGTATCTGTAACAACTTTGACATGGATTCTCTCATACCAAAGGCATTTGAGAAACAGTACATAGAAAACATAAATTGGAAAAAGGAAGACAATGATAAAGAATGAACCACTGGAAATTTTCTATTTTTATCCCAAACAGGTCATCCATACATTAATTTGCTTTCTATTATCTCTTTCAATAAGGTCAATAACTTAACTTTTTACTTTTGGAAGATATTTGGCTTCCTATTAAAAACTAATAGAGATTATTTCAGGTTACTGATTTTTTTTTCTCTTCAGGTCACTGTTCCCACATATTATAACTTAATCTACTCACTCTGTGTATCATAGCCTTTCTCAAAAAATGGATTTGAATATTGCCATTCGAGTAAAGAACGTGCACTATTTTTCCAGTGCAGAAGAATTGCTAAGCTTTTGCTTTTTTTTTTTTTTTTTTTTTTTTTTTTTTGATTAATTTCATGCCTGACTCAGTCAGAGATTAGGCCTTGACACAGGTTATAATTAAATATTGAAATCATGAAGTGCAAGAATGTTTAATTTTTAAAATATGAGTTTTAATTTACCTCATACAGAGAATAGCTCTGGTCACCTGCAGAGATGCATTACACACTACATTGCCTAATGCAGGATGCCTGAATGAGGCTGAGCACACAGTTAAAGTAAACTAATGCAATTTACTGAACAGCAGTCAAATATTTATCCAGTTGATGAAGCAGACTTTATGTGAAACTCAGACAATAATTAAAGAGAAGCCTTGCTTAAAACATGCCTACCTCTGTTTTTTACAAATATGTTATATCTCCTTTCTGTATCTTCCATATTCCTAAATATCGCCATATACCCAAAGCATTCCACAGAAAGCATTCTACAGAATTACTTTGAAAATAATCCCTATTACTTTACAGTATTTATAGCAAGGAGGGTAGACTGACTGCAGAGGCAGCTTCTCACTCCTTGTTCCTACACTGACTATAATGTGACTGTGTTGTCTCCCATTAAAGATAAATCTACTTTTCTCAACCTTTGAATCTGTGAATTCCTTTGCCAATCCAATGTGGAACCCATATTGTTATTGTTTTCAGAACTTCTAATTTTTACACTGCATGTTTCTTGTTCTTTTCAGACCCTTCCATAAGGCTCAGGACAAGGCCAGACTCTTTCCAAGAGGATGAGGGGCCTCAAGGAATTAGTGCATCTCTAAGACTAGTCATGTCCCGTCTATCATATTATTAACCAAGTCTGGACAAGCAAAACCTCAGGCACAGAACCACCCAGACTACCTGCAGAGTCATGAGAAATCATACTTATTTTTGTTATTTTCAAGCCATTATTATTATAATTGTTGGTTATTCCAGAATAACAAATGGAAGTAGGAGTTAACACAACTGAAGGGTCAAGGGTTTCAATGGTTTAATTACATTCAAACATTGGTAGCAGATCCAAGTTTAAAGATTATATCCCCTTGAGGATCAGTCAAAACTCTCGATATTATAAACACTACCTATCTTTGTTTTCTTTTGTACCAACAGATACCAAAGTATGCCTACCAAAAAATAAAACAAACAAAAATAAAACAAAACAAAATCTTTGGAATTCCTATATAATCAAATGACATTTATAAATATAATTTTAATGCCCATATATATATTTTCTTAGTTCTCCTTTTCTAAGTCATATGAATTCTGAATGACAAGATTGATTTCATGGGTAAGAATCTTATGCTCTTCAATCAGTGTAATACTGCCAACTACTTTTCTTTTAGAATTTTTCTTGTATGTTGAAGTCAGCAGATACCTTTTAAGAATTATGTTTAGTTGAGCTAAAAGTTTTCTGACTCTCTTTGCATACTAAATGGTCATTTTGAAAATAAATAATATATAGCACACTATCCTTGTATCATTTTGGAGATTAAAAGCCTTTAAGAACTATTTAGCTGCTCATGCAGTATTAACTGATTGAGCTGGGGCTGCCTATGTCTAAAGTGTCAGAAAAGAGCATATGATGAAGTCAGGCTCAATAAAATTTGCTCTATAACTCTAAAAAATTAAAGATATTTGATCTACTTTTCAGACTAGAAAATATTTCTAATTTTAATTTATTTTACCTACAATTCCTGTCCCATAAAGCATTAGTTTCTCTTTAGCTCACCTAAATCGCCAGGATTGCTTATACAATCACAAATAGTTGGACTCTGCCCCCACAGTTCCAGCAGAGGTCTTCTAGTTTTGAGGACTTAGGGTCCACTTTTTAAATAAGTTTTGTAGTAAAACAAACTGCTGATCCAAAGAACCTCACTTTGAGAATTCCATAGATGCCAACAAGATCTTATATAATTTGTGAGTACTTTAAGATATGCTATACTATGATATTTCAATGGAAGTCAAAGATTGCCCATGAACTATATCTGCAATTTGTATTAGTGAGTAAATTACATTATACAAAGTCTGTCAATCAAAATCAATAACACAGTCACTGCACTTAAAGTTTGAATAGTTCTGACTTTTAAGTTATATTCAGAGCTTGCCCACTGGCCAAGGGATATGGCAGAAGGGACTTGTAAAAAAATAAAATGTTGTACTGTCACAAGACCCATACTATTTGGAATGCAGGCAAATTAGCTCAAATGATCATCTCCAAAGGGAAATCATTTGCCAGAGTTTTAAAGAAAAGCAATACCTACTTCCAGTCCACAGGCAGGGTTTTGTTTTGTTTTGTTTTTTATGAGAGTATTCACATAACACTTTCCATGACAGTTTCTGCTTTCCATCACTCAACTCTTTGTGAAAATAGTCCATTTTTGGCTTACTGACTCCGTTTGGGCTTCATCCAAAACTGAACTTCTTGAAAGGTTTTTAAAAAGTGATCTCAGTTATTTTTAATTCCTGACTGCTTCGAATAAAGAAAACAAACTATGAAACATGTAGTGGGATTTTAATAGCATTTTTCTTTGCATTTAAATATCAGATAACTTCCTAATGGGATTCTGCATATCTATGTTCTCTGTAGAAGTCTCATTCTTCCCTCCATTTGAGAAGACAACTGAGATTAGAAAAAGATTGGTGTCTGAAAAGGTCCTCTGAGAAAATGCACACAAAAGCATATGTGTGTCCTGAACTCTTGAGTGTGCACACTTAGGAGGCGCCAGCCAACCCCATCTTTCTTCTTGGAGTAAACATGCCTCCTCGGGTATTTAGAGAGCTCACTTTCTGAGGGGCCTATGCCGTATTGTTTATCATTTTTATCAGTGTGGTTTTTCTCCATCACCTCCTTAAAAGTTCATTTCTCCCCTTTCTGCACTTCTTTGCAACTCCTTTTAGGGGAAAAGGGGGGGTTAATCCAGATAACCATGCATTAGACAGAGATTTTTCCCCCCTCTACTTTTAACATTTTCTTGTAGAATAAAAGCTCCTAGGTATAGAAGAACTCAGGCAGGATGCTAACGTGGAATATTTAAGCTAAGGAAAGGTTTCTCACCAATAGACAAACACTATAAACACCTTGTCTATTGTCAAAAAAAGTTATTTAATAACACCAATTTACAATCCAACTTATTGGTGAGTGGATTACTTTATTACTGTGTCATATGAGATACAGTAAAATGTCTTTTAATGTTGCACAAATTATTCTATCTCATATAAAAATATAATTTTAGCTGCAAATATTTTCCATCTTTTTTTGAAGTTTTCATAATGAACTTCATTTTGTGGTGAACATTTTAAATTATTTTATGTGCATTGGTGTTTCGCCTGCTTGTATGTATGTATGTGAGGATGTCAGATCTTGGAGCTACAGACAGTTGTAAACTGTCATGTGGGTGTTGGGAATTGAGCCTGGGTCTTCCTGAAGAACAGTCAATACCCTTATCTGCTGAACCATCTCTCTAGCTCCAAGATCTAATCTTAAAGGGGCCATTTAAAGTAAATTTCCTCCCTAACCCTTTACTGATAATTGTTTGCTTTCTATCATGTGAATAAACAGGTGTGACATGTGGAACTTTTGAGATGAGGGTTCTGATACAGGACCTCAGTTACATTTCTATGCACTGGGACAAATAAATGATCATACTTGCCTAAGCTTCCTCACCAGGGCCTCTTAGTTTATTTTGTGTCACATGAGGAATTTCTTTCATTTGGCAAATATCTCAGAAACTTTTCCTAGAATGAAATTTTTTGTCTCATTCTTTTTCATTCCTTCTTTCCCTTCTTCCTTTTTCTTTCTTTTCCTTTTCTTTCTTTTCCTCTATTCTTGAGCCCTTTCTATTACTATTTTTTTTTTAAACAAAACTTCACACTGTAGCCCAAGCTGGCCTCAAACTTATGACAATATTTCACCTCTGCTCCTGACTACTTAGGTAACAGAATGATTGAGGCTCTTAACTGAATAAAGAAAAACAGAGGATTTTTGAAGTTTCAAATGATTAGTTTTCTGATATAGTAATAAATGTATTTTTATTAATAAATATAAGCATCAACAGATGGGTCTCATGCATACCATAATTTTGATATACAAATTGCCTTAGCTGTAGTTGCTGTTGTTTTGATGAAACACAATGACCAAAAAGGATGTTGAGGAGGAAAGGATTTATCAAGCTTACACTTCTATGTAGGTGTTCATCATCAAAGGCAGTGAGCAGAAGAACTCAAACAGGGCAGGAACCTCAAGGCAGGAGATGATGCAAAGGTCATGGAGAAGTACTGCTTACTTGTTCCTCTTGGCTTTCTCAGTTAGCTTTCTTATAGACCCCAGGACCACCATCCCAGAGATAGAAACATTCACTCCCCCTATTAACTACTAATTAAGAAAATGCCTTACAGTCAGATTTTATGGGGGTAATTTCTCAATTGAGGTTCTCTTCCTTCAGACAATTCTAGCTTGTTCAAGTTGATGTAGAACTAGCAAGTACACTAATGAATTCAAATGTTTCAAGATAACTACAACAATAATGTATGAAATACACCACATCTAGTGATGGCATAATAATAAATTCCTAGTAATATAATACTATTTATCTTTATTACTTACATTAATTAAAATATACATAACTTTATAAAGACCAAGCATATTTTATCTTTGTATTTAGGGAGATACATAGCACACATATGTAACAAGAATTAAAGACAAAAGGGTCATGAGTTTGAAAGAGAATAGGAGTGTGTGCCTGGGAAAGTTTAGAATAAAGAAGAGGAAATAATGTAATTATCATTACAAAAATAAAACAGTGACAAATAATTAAAAATAAAATGAAAAAATACAATTAAAAAAATTTTATAGAAGTCTTTTGGGTCAAGTAAAGATATGAAGTAATTTTTTTCCTACCTAAGTTTAAGGATCCCCTGAGTTTTATCTGTGGACAGATCTCTTATGCCTTATTTGTTTATGGAAAAAAGAAAAAATGTATGTTTCTATAGCTCATTGAGAATACTCAGATGAAATAAAGTTCTTTCAACAAATTCTTAGTGAATATTTTCTACTTGCAAGTATACATCAATAAACCTAATAAGAACCATTGTATCAAAAGGGAAATGTTTCGGTTGTGGGTGATTGCCATTGTGTGTGTGCAAGTGTTTGTGTGTGTCTGTGTCTCTGTGTTTGTTTACCATTGTGTGAGTGTGTGTAGGTCTATGTGTGTGTATGTCTATGTATATGTATGTCTGTTTCTGTGTTTATATGCATGTATTTCTCTGTGTGTATAGGTATATGTGTGAATGTAAATCTATGTGTGTGTATATGTCTGTGTGTATTTGTCTATGTGTGTGTATATGTCTGTCTGTATGTTTCTGTGTTTGTATGTGTGTTTCTCTGTGTGTGCATGCTAGTATGCATGTGTGTGTGTATATGTGTGTGTATGCTGTGTCAGAGAATAGTTTCAAAGAGAACCACTAATTGTAAGGTATACAGGAGAGAGCAAAGGAAATATCTCAGGGATGCCACTAGAGCAAGGACCTGAAGAAAGCAAAGTGCCAGGAGCCATGGAAACATCTAGATATATGTGACTGCCATGCTATATGAGATAGTGTAACCTTTTATTGAATGACTTAATTGATAAATATGAGCCACTGTAAATTGAAATTCATTAATATTACTAAGAATAAATATGTAACATCTTCTTTGTCAAATTTGTACTTCTTCCAAGATTAATGCGTAAATTATATCATATCACCATTTGAAAATTTATCTTTTCTCTCATTTTAATATATGCCACATATTCTGTGCCTAACACAGTACTCTATCAAGTTAAACAGTGTATGCCTAAAAAGGACTCCATAAGTCAGCATATAACATAACCTTTCTTTGTCAGCTACAAAAGAGTTTCAGAGCTGGAGAAATGGCTCAGAAGTTAAGAGTACTTGATGTTCTTCCTGAGGTTCAATGATTCTTAGTAACTACATAGCACCTCGCAACTGTAACTCAAGTCTCCAGTCCCCAGGGTTATGACATCCTCTCCTAGCCTCTGCAGTACTCAGCACACACGTGATGCCCAAACTCACACCACCAGAAAAAAAAAAAACAAAACTATATACATGCAATAAAACTGTGAAAAATCAAGACATTAGAAGACTAAATTAATTGCTTGTGTTTACTAAGTATTAGGGCCAGAAGTTGGGTATAGCCAATGCCATCCATAAATTTTAACTTTTTGCCCATGTTGTTACACAACCCTATGAAGATGAGTCTTGTGTTTAGGCAAGAAAGTGCTCCTTCTCAAGGACTGTATTTGAAATATTCCTGAAGTACATTGAACTTTGTATTAAATGAAAAAAGTTTGTGTTGTATTCATTAAGAAAGATGTTCAAAGAATGAAAAAAATATGAACCACATAGTGGTAGAAAAAGAAATTTCTAATTAGGGAGAAAATAATCATTAGAAAACTCCACTGGAAGGTTATAATCTCATGTAGCCTTTAGTCCCTATTTGTGATTTAAAAATAATAAAGAATTAAATACAATTCAGGAACGTGATGAAAGGTACAGAAAATGATGTCCAAGACCTTTTCTACAGTTGAGGAGCATCCATGCTGCATGGTACTTGGGAAAACAAGTAGTGAGTGTGTTCAGCCATAGGTGAAACTTTGAAAAGCCTAGAGCCTTTATGAAGCAGATGAGAAGAAATCAATGGGCAGGGGAAAAAGTTAAATTTTATAATGAAATCCTGAAACTGAAAGTGTGAATATTAACAAAACATATAATTTCAGATTCAACATTTATTTTGCTTTTATCTCCAAATTTGTTTTCTTGCTCCTCAACAGCCCTTGTTTTTAAGATATGAACTGCAATAAATACAATAAAAGGTGATAAAACCTGAAGAAAAACAGCATTCAGGAGATGCCTAGTGAGTAAAGAAAGGTTATATTTGGTATTTGATACTGAAAAACATCCAGGGTGGAGAGAAGGTAGCAATGGGTGAAAGCTTGGCTTCAGTTTCTGCACAAGTGTTTGGGACGATGCTATGTTTCTATCAAGGTGGTGGATGTGAGAGAAACAGAGGGAAGTTTTGTACAGATTTGGAGGTACTGATTTTTAGGTTATTTTCTGTGGTCTAGATAGCAGTGACTCATAGGCAGTTGAATATTTACATCTTGACCTTTTATAGCAAAATCTCCAAAGAAAGTAGTTTCAGGAATTATCAGCATGTGGATAAATATATAAAATGATATTAAATATTTAAGTCATGTCCAGAGGATAAAGAAACCAAATCAAACTTCAGTTGAGTTTAGTGGAGTAGTGTCCTGAGAGAGTCATGAACAGTATCTGATGCCACACATAGAAGCCAAGTGTTTTGGTATGGGGAAAGAAAATCTGAATGTGATGAGGTGAGGATGAAAAGAGAAGTAAATTTAAAATAAACTTTAGTCTACTTACAAAGACGGAAGACAAGCTGGAAAGCAAAGGAGAGAGAAATCCAGAAGAGACAGAAAGTGATTGACTAGAGGCTAAGACATTAACAGAGTGTGGAGAGGCTAAAGTGCAGTTGAAAGATGAAGAAGAAGCAAGCAGAGTTTTGGTTTTGACAGCGAAAATTGTAGAAGGTCCACCTGGCGATGACGATGTGAAGTCAAGGTCTCTAGATCCTTGCAATTCCTAAAAAATATAAATATTGTGCTATGTGCTGTACAAACATCAAATATCCAGAGAGTATGTTTATGCGAATAATCTGTTTATAATGTAAGTTGTGTTGTACATACACATAAGCAGTTCTATATTTTTAGATTTGCATTTCCTAGGATAGTAACTATGCATATCACAACAGAAGGTTTATTGAGTTCAATTGGCAGTTTTACAAGAATTGACCATGTTTTAAAAAATACACAGCATCAACAGAAAAATACAGGTTATTGTTCTAAGTCACCAACAGTACACTTCTGTTGTTTTGGTTTGAGCAATTTATATAGCCTCTTCAAAAATCAGCCTTTATTGCCAGGAAGTAAGAGGCTGTCTGCTTCCACCTGTGGCGGGAGACCTCTCCATTGCCTACCGGTGCAGGGAAAAAGCAACCCAACCATTTGTGCAGAAAAGCCAGCAGAAGCAGGGCTCCAGGTGCAGGGACTGAGGAACATCCAGGAAAGAGAACTGGTCTCCAAGGAACACTGACACCTGGGCCTGTAGGAAAGACAATCACAGTCAGAGAAAGAAAAGCCAGCTAACACCAGAGATAACCAGATGGCAAAAGTCAAGGGCAAGAACACAAGGAACAGAAACCAAGACTGCTTGGCTTCATTTGAACCCAGCTCTCCTACCACAACCAGCCCTGGATATCCCAACACACCAAAAAAGGGAGACTCAGACTTAAAATCACTTATCAAGAGAATGATAGAAAACTTTAAGAAGGAAATATATACCTCCCTTAAAGAAATACAAGAGAATACAGGTAAACAACTGGAAACCCTTAAAGAAGACACACAAAAATCCCTTAAAGAATTACAGGAAAACACAATCAAATAAATGAACAAAACCATTCAGGAATTAAAAACAGAAATAGAAACAATAAAGAAATCACAAAGGGAGACAACCCTGGAGTTAGAGAACATAGAAAGAAATCAGGAGTCATAGATGCAAGCATCACCAACAGAATACAAGAGATGGAAGAGAGAATCTCAGGTGTGGAAGATACCATAGAAAACATGGACACAACAATCAAAGAAAACACAAAATGCAAAAAGCTCCTAACCCAAAACATCCAAGATATCCAGGATGCAATGAGAAGACAGAACCTGAGGATAATAGGTATAGAAGAGAGTGAAGATTCCCAACTTAAAGGTCCAGTAAACATCTTCAACAAAATTATAGAAGAACATTTCCCTAACCTAAAGAAAGAGATGAACACAAATATACAAGAAGCTTACAGAACGCCAAATAGACTGGACCCAAAAAGAAATTCCTCCTATTACATTATAGTCAAAACACCAAATACACAAAACAAGGAAAGAATATTAAAAGCAGTAAGGGAAAAAGGGCAAGTAACATATAAAGGCAGACCTATCAGAATTAGACCAGACTTCTCACCAGAGACTATGAAAGCTAGATGATCCTGGGCAGATCTCATACAGACTCTAAGAGAACACAAATAGCAGCCCAGGCTGCTATACCCAGCAAAATTCTCAATAATCATAGATGGTGAAACCAAAATATTCTATGACAAATCCAAATTTGCACAGTATATTTCCACAAACCCAGCCCTACAAAGAATAATACATAGAAAACGCCAACTCAAGGTGGAAAACTACATTCAAGAAAAAGCAAGAAAGTAATCTTTCAACAAACTCAAAAGAAGATAGGCACATAAACAACATCAAAAATAACAGGAAACAATAATCACTATTCTTTAATATCTCTTAACATCAATGGTCTCAACTCCCCAATAAAAAGACATAGACTGACAGACTGAAACCATAAACAGGACCCAGCATTTTGCTGCATCCAGGAAATGCACCTCCGTATTAAAGACAAACACTACCTCAGAGTAAAGGGCTGAAAAACAATTTCCAAGCAAATAGCCCCAAGAAACAGGCTGGGGTAGCCATTCTAATATCGGATAAAATTGACTTTCAACTAAAAGTCATCAAAAAAAGATAAAGAAGGACACTTCATACTCATCAAAGGAAAAATCTACCAAGAAGAACTCTCAATTCTGAACATCTATGCCCCGAATGCAAGAGCTTCCACATTCATAAAAGATACTCTACTAAAGCTCAAAGCACATATTGCACCTCACACAATAATAGTGGGAGACTTCAACACCCCTCTATCAACAATGGACAGATCGTGGAAACATAAACTAAACAGAGACACAGCAAGACTAACAAATGCTATGAACCAAATAGATTTAACAGATATCTATAGAACATTTCATCCTACATCAAAAGAATATACCTTCTTCTCAGCACCTCACGGTACCTTCTCCAAAACTGATCATATAATTGGTAACAAAACAAACCTCAAAAGATATAAGAAGATTGAAATAATCCTATGCCTCCTATCAGATCACTACGGATAAGTTTGTTCTTCAATGGCAACAACAACAACACAAAGCCCATATACACATGGAAGTTGAACAATACGCTGATCAATGATAATATGGTCAAGGAAGAAATAAAGAAGGAAATTAAAGAAGTCCTAGAATTTAATGAAAATGAAAGTACAACTTACCCAATCCTATGGGACACAATGAAAGCAGTGTTAAGAGGAAAACTCATAGCTCTGAATGCCTCCAAAATGAAACTGGAGAGAGCATATATTAACAGCCTAACAGCACACCTGAAAGTTCTAGAACAAGAAGAAGCTAATACACCCGAGAGGAGTAGAAGGCAGGAAATAATCAAATTAAGGGCTGAAATCAACCAAGTGGAAACTAAAAGAACTGTACAAAAAATCGACAAGACCAGGAGCTGGTTCTTTGAGAAAATCAACACGATAGATAAACCCTTAGCCAGACTAACCAGAGGGGACAGAGACAGCATGCAAATTAATAAAATTAGAGATGAAAATGGAGATATAACAGCAGACTCTGAGGAAATTAAAAATATTATCAGATCCTACTACAAAAGCCTATACCCAACAAAATTGGAAAATGTGTAGGAAATGGACAAGTTTTAGACAGATACCAATTACCAAAGTTAAATCAGGATCAAATAAACCATCTAAACAGTCCTATAATCCCTAAAGAAATAGAAGCAGTCATTAAAGGTCTCCCAACCAACAAAAGCCCAGGACCAGATGTGTTCAGTGCAGAATTCTGTCAGACCTTCCAAGAAGACCTAATACCAATACTCTTCAAGCTATTCCATAAAATAGAAACAGAAGGAACACTATCCAATTCATTCTATGAGGCCCCTGTTACACTGATACCAAAACCGCACAAAACCCAACAATAAAAGAAAACTTCAGACCAATTTCCCTTATGAATATCGATGCAAAAATACTCAATAAAATTCTTGCAAACTGAATCCAAGAACACATCACAATGATCATTCACCATGATCAAGTAAGCTTCATCCCAAGGATGCAAGGATGGTTCAATACCCGGAAATCCATCAATGTAATCCACTACATAAACAAACTCAAAGGAAAAAACCGCATGGTCATTTCGATAGATGCCAAAAAAGTATTTAACGAAGTTCAACATCCCTTCATGATAAAAGTCTTGGAAAGATCAGGAATTCAAGGAGCATACCTAAACATAGTAAAAGCAATATACAGCAAACCAGTAGCCAACATCAAATTAAATGGAGAGAAACTCGAAGCAATCCCACTAAAATCAGGGACTAGACAAGGGTGCCCTCTCTCTCCCTATCTATTCAATATAGTACTTGAAGTTCTAGCTAAAGCAATCAGACAACAAAAGGAGGTCAAAGGGATACAAATTCAAAAGGAAGAAATCAAAATATCACTATTTGAAGATGATATGATGGTATACTTAAAGTGACCCAAAGAACTCAACCAGAGATCTGCCACAGCTGATAAACAACTTCAGCAAAGTGGCTGGATACAAAATTAACTCAAGCAAATCAGTAGCCTTCCTATACTCGAAGGATAAACAATCCGAGAAAGAAATTAGGGAAATAACACTCTTCACAATTGTCACAAACAATATAAAATATCTTGGTGTGACTCTAACCAAACAAGTGAAAGATCTGTACGTCAAGAACTTCAAGTCTTTGAAGAAAGAAATTGAAGAAGACCTCAGAAGATGGAAAGATATCCATTCTCATGGATTGGCAGGATTAATATAGTTAAAATGGCCATCCTGCTGAAAACAATCTACAGATTCAATGCAATCCCCATCAAAATCCCAACTCAATAGACATAGAAAGAGCAATTCTCAAATTCATATGGAATAACAAAAAACAAAGGATAGCAAAAATTATTCTCAACTATAAAAGGACTTCTGGGGGAATCAGCCTCCCTGACTTCAAGCTGTACTACAGAGCAGTAGTGATAAAAACTGCATGGTATTGGTATAGTGACAGGCAGGTAGATTAATGGACTAGAATCGAAGACCCAGAATTGAACCCACACACTTATGGTTACTTGATCTTTGACAAAGGAAGGACCTCCCCATAAAACCAGATACACTGAATCTAACAGAAGAGAAAGTGGGGAAAAGTCTCGAACACATGGACACAGGGGAAAAGTTCTTGAACAGAACACCAATGGCTTGTGCTCTATGATCAAGATTTGACAGACGGGACCTCATAAAATTACAAAGCTTCTGTAAGGCAAAGAACACTGTCAATAGGACAAATGTCAACCTACAGATTGGGAAAGGATCTTTACCAATCCTATGTCCTATAGAGGGCTAATATCCAGTGTATACAAAGAACTCAAGAAGCTGGACTCCAGAGATCCAAATAACCCTATCAAAAAATTGGGAACAGACCTAAACAGAGAACTCTCAATTGAGGAAACTTTAATGGCTGAGAAGCACCTAAAGAAATGTTCAACATCCTTAGTCATCAGGGAAATGCAAATCCAATCAACCCTGAGATTTCACCTCACACCAGTCAGAATGGCTAAGATCAAAAACTCAGGTGACAGCAGATGTTGGCGAGGATGTAGAGAAAGAGGAATACTATTCCATTGCTGGTGGGAATGCAAGTTGATACAACCTCTCTGGAAATCAGTTTGGCGGACCCTCAGAAAAATGAACATAATACTACCTGAGGACCCAGCTATTCCACTCCTGGGCATATACCCAGAAGATGCTCCAACATGCAATAAAGACACATGTTCCACTATGTTTGTAGCAGCCATATTTATAATAGCCAGAAGCTGGAAACACCCCAGATGTCCCTCTGCAGAGGAATGTATACAGAAAATGTGGTACATATACACAGTGGTACTACTCAGCAATTAAAAACAATGACCTCATGAAATTTGCAGACGAATGGATGGATCTTGAAAATATTATCCTGAGTGAGGTAACACAGTCATAAAAGAATGAACATGGTATGTACTCACTGTTAAGTGGTTATTAGCCCAAGAGTTCGAAATACCCAAGAGTCACTTCACAGCAACAGTAGGGCGGAGTGGGAGGTCCCAGATGGAGGACTTGGAGAAGGGACTGAAGGAGCTGAGGGAGTTTGCATCCTCAGAAAGGCAGCAACAGTGGCAACTGGCCTGACCCCCTGATACTCCTGGACCCTGATCCACCAACCAAAGAATATACATGGAGTGACCCATGGTTCTGGCCACATATGCGTCAGAGGAGTGTCTTGTTAGACATCAGGGGGAGGAGAGTCCCTTGGGCCTGAGGGTATTCGATCCCCCAGTATAGGAGAATGCCAAGGAGTGAAGGTGAGAGTGGGTGGGTAGATGGGTGGGGGAATACCCCAATAGAGGCAGGGGAGTGGGGAGGGAATAAGGAGGTTCTAAAGGGGAGATCTGGAAAGGGGAAAACATTTGAAATGTAAATAAAGTAGAAAAAAATCAACAGTTCTCACTCATGAGCTCACACTTGAGAATCTGCATATTAAAATGAATGCATAGGTCGAGATTATGTCATTGTTTTCTTGTTTTATTTTAGAATGAAGATACTATTTTTATTCTCTTTGAACCTCATTATGTTTGGTAGATAGGAAATCAAGCCAATTATGACAACCCCATTGCTGAATGGCTATTCTCGTTTTCCTTCACTTGGTCAGTATCCAATCATCTTCCAATAGGACCCTTTGTACTGCAGTGACCATAATTTTTATTATAGATAGAATGGCTATAAAACCTTTCATTCAAATGGAATGATTTAAGGAAAGAAAGGGGGCACTATTGATACTGAAAGATAACTAAAATGAATTTGGACTCTCCCAGGCAAATCAAGACATATGTCTACCCTAACTATACACTACAGGTATGAAGGAAAATGAATTATTTATTGATCATAGAAGACGCCAGATATTCTTTACCTGTATGACTGAAAAAATTCCCTCTTGTGCCCTCTAATTCATCATTACATCTGTAGCATCTGGCTTGCTATTCAGTTCACATTTGGAATCCGGTTTACGACTCAGTGAAAAGTTTTTAATCAACTTCAGTTAACAAAACCACTTGATATCAAAATAATTGGTGGCCAGAAAATGACTTTATGCTAATAAATAAGTGGCCATAGCCTCTGAGACAAGAAGACAATTTTTAATAGACATGGAGGTAATTCTTTGAGAAACTTTAAAATACTTCCTTTCAAAATGAAGAGACTTGGAATCAAAGAAGAACAATAGAATTAACCTCAATGTTTTCTAATAGCACAGCCCCAAGCTGAGACTGCCTAAACAGGCAACTCTCAAGCTTAGGAATCACTTGTCAATTTTTCCCAAATGCAAACTCTGTGAAGATGGTCTTCAGTAAGTGAATAAATAAATCCACCTTCAGCTGAACAATGGAATATCTGTACATAACATTTACAAAGTAAAACCAAGTTGTCCAAGTATTTAGTTACTCATCTTGTGTGGCAAAGTGCTTGACAAAAACCTCTTAAGAAAGAAAGGGTTTAGTCCACCCTGAAGTTCCTCATAGTTGAGACATAGCAGTAGGAGCATGGGGCAGCTGGTGATGTTGCATCTGCAGTCAGGAAGATGAGAGCAATAAAAACCTGTGTTCATTTACCGTTCTTATTTATGCAGTCTGGGATCCAATCTTGTAAGATGGTACCACCTACAAATTAGTCTACCCATTTTAGTACTCTGTACATCCTATTAAAAAAAAAAACCAATAACAACAACAACAACAAACAGTTCCTTGTGCAAATTTACCTTTTCCATCTTCAGACTATCTCAAGGGCTCAGTTCAATTTCAACTGTTGCTGACTAGACCCAAATGAATACTTCCAGTCAAGAAAACAATCCTTTGCTTAATCCCCCACTAGAACTTGGAAGAACACAAAAAAGAAGTGAGGCCAGCCTCTCAGGAGCCCACCCAGGTCGTCTATGATAATCTCCTTTGCTCAAATATCAAGTCATTATAATCTTAACCACCTAAATGACTGATCACAAACTGTATTCACAAAAGCACCTTGACTGCTGTTTGAAAAACCATAGCTGTGTTGCAGCCATATTTACAAGGGAAATTGAATATCAGGCCACCACATGGTCACACTGAAGGCCTCTTCCCAAAGACCTCATTATGCTAGCCTGCACTCAGCTCCATGTATTTCTTCTACGTATTTCAATCTCGAAAAACTACAGTGTTTGTTCTTATACTTGATAAAATATTTGCAGATTTATACATTTATTTCCTTAGTTAGTTAGTTTGGTTTTCATCTAAGTCACAGCCCCCTTCTCCCTGTTCCCAGCCTTACAAATCCCTCTTCGCATTGCAAATTCCTCAGAGAAGGGGAGCTGCCCTTGGGTACTATGCCTCCTTGGGATATCCAGTCCTATCAATACTAGGCACTTCCTCTCCCACTGAGGCCCACCCAGGCAGTCCAGGTTGGGGGAGGAGGATCGAATGGCAAGGAACAGAGACCAAGACAGCCTTGGCTCCACTTGTTAAGGAACCCACATGAAGGCCAAGCTGCAAATCTGCTATAAATGTGTAGGAGGACTAGATCCAGCCCCTACATGCTTTTTGGTTGGTGGTCCAAGCTCTGTGAACCCCCACAGCCCCAGGTTAATTGATTCTGTAATTCTTCTGGTAATGTCGATCACCCCTCTGGCTTGGTCACTTCTGTCTCTCACTCTTCCACAAGATTCCCTAAGCTCTGCTTGATGTTTGGCTATGTGTCTCAACGTCTACCTCTATCCATGGTTGGATGGGGAGACAGATATGCTATGTTCCTGTATGCAAGCATAGCAGAGTATCATTAATAGTGTCAGGGGTAGGCTTTCTCACATGGGATGGGTCTCAAATTGGGGCAATATTTGGTTGGCTGTTCCCTCAGTCTCAGCTCCATCTTTATCTCTGCACAACTTGTAGGCAAGACAAATTTGGGTCAAAAGTTTTGTAGGTAGATTGATGTCTGCCTCCCCCCTCTGGAAGTCCTGCCTGGCTACAGGGTTAGCCACATCCATCTCTATACCCCCTTCTTATAGAAATCTTAGCTAATGTTAACCCCACAAACTCAAACTTGTCAAAGTAAAACAAAGCCCAATTTAAAATAAAAATTGAAACTAAGAGAAGCCAAGAGACCGCATAAGAGGAGAATTTGGAATCCTGCTCCTTTCTACTTTTAGTCTTAGAGCAAGAGAAATACCAAGTTTTGAATCCGAACTTTAGTTTCAATGGCTGCAGTAGTCATCTCTGTAAATCCACCAATTAGAAAGAAGTCATTTAGTGTTCTGTGTGCCTACACCACAGGCATTATGTGGATTCAAATACCAGGTCCTAAGCGTGTTCAGGATGGAGTTCTGGGATCATAAATTGTCTAAAGTGTTTTCTAATATTTTAGCCCTCAACCTTTATCCCAGAAATCATCATTTCCATCTTGTCTGGAAATCTTTCCACCTGATTCTTCACTTTCCCATTTTCTACTATCTCTCACACACCTCCACACCCATGATCTTTCCCGATTTTCCTTTTTTTTGGATTATGTTTATTTTTTTATACTAGGCTATGTAAGGCCATTTTTGAAAGTATGTAATGCACTTTATGGATATTTTCCACACATATACCTAGCATCCCTTCCTCTTTCATGTTGCTTCACTCTTCCTTCCCCTTGTCCTCCCTAGACAGTTTCACATCTACTTTCGTCTGTACCTACATACTTTCATGCATCTATGTAAAATCTTAAAACCAACACATGATAAAAAATGTAACACTTATTTTTGTAAGAATGTCTTTAATACTATTATCTGTAGTTGCATCTGTTTTCCTACCAATGACAAAATTTCACTTTTTTTTTTGGCCAAAATGTTAATACTATTGTGCATATAGACCACAATTTCTTCATACATTCTTCTGTTGATGAATATTTAGGTTGGTTTCATAATTTAGTTATTATTAAAAGTGCTATTACATGCAAGTGTCTTTGTGACATGCTGGCTTAGAGTGGTACAGTTGGATTATATCATAGGTTGACTATAATTTTAGGTTTTGAGGAAACCTCATCATATCTTATCCACCTTCAATGTGGAAACAAATATAGACATTTCATGCCTGCTTCCATTAATGGCTGGACTAGTTTACATTCTCACATTACAACAAATCTCCTTCTCGATTTCATTTACTTAAAGTAGCATGATTTTTCAGAGTTACTCTTCTGAGTAAAGACCTAGTTTTTCTACTCCACTCTGAAGCTCTGTGTGTCATGTGTTGTTACAAACTGTATGTTAGCCACCTTTCCTGTTGTAAACTTACAAATAAATATTCCTTAAAACTCCTCTTCTCTCACTATCTGTATCTTCTCTGTGTTCTGCCGGTCCCCTCCATTGCATTATCATAAATGTTTCCCTGGACAGTTAATCATTCCAACTTCTGCCTCAATGAGGATATACATACCTGTTGTGAGGTCTATCATCTATTTCCTGCTTACTAGTCTGTCCCCTTCCTACTTTCCAGAGAAGAATTCCTTTATGGCAGAATTTAAGTTGAATTATTCATCTGTATAATCAAAGGAACAAAACAATGGTATGGTACAGAGTTTAGACATTACCCATTGGTGAAACAAAGGAATGAACAGGCAGATGCTGAATGAATTAGAAAAGCCTCTCTATGCAGTGCTGCAGTGTTAAATGAATTGTCTTCCTATAGGGCATCTGTGCTGGACTAATTTGGCAGGTTTCACAGTTCAAGTACTCTAATGAAATGTCTCAGAAAAAAATTAAAGAATTTACCTAACGTGGCCATATATTAAGAACAAAAACAAAAAAAAGAAAAAGAAAAAGAAAAACACTACAGAAACTTAAGTCATGCCACCTCGTTCTTTTTGATGCAATGTGCTTGCCTCTGGTAAGTGAAAAGTAAGAATAAATATCTAAGAATACACTTTTGATAGCAGAGAAACTTTTCTCTAAAATCATTGTGAACTTCTTTTGTTAATACTATACCACAACATGAAAGATTCAGCACTCACTGGGGAATTGCCACAGATACAGGAAGTTTAGAAGAGCAGAGGAAAGAAATGAATGCCAAGAGGTTTATACAATATGCCTGCCACAAAATATTATGTTGGGAATGGCTCAGAACTACTTAAGATAACTATAGTTAATATGCAGATATCATGTTAATACTCCAACCTGTGGATCAACAAGAACTAAAGACATTTTTCCCTGGTAGCAAAAATATTCTTTCATCTCTAAGGGACACACAGTCTTCTTAGATAATTATTGATTGAGTTGAACTCAGTGTAAATAGATAGGAATGATCTTGTGGTTAGATAGTGGTCAGCCTCTCACTGCTTTGCCTGATGGTGATAAATAAATGAACGTGTAAAGGGGAAAAGGAGAATCTTTAAAGTGGGCTCAGCAACTTAGTTTCAAAATTCACTGCTTACTAGTTTGAGAAACATTTCAATATGATACATCCATGTGCATTAACCAGCCATTCTTTTACGGAAGTCCATATTCAACACAAGTAAGGTCTATAGGACCAGAGAGGAGTCCATTTGTGCTCAAGCATTCTCTCTATGATCTCTTCGCTCCCAGTAGCTTGCTACAACCTACAATTACTATGTTCCTCCCTCAGTCATTTCAGAGCTGGATTGAAACTTCCTTTCTCATTCCTGTTTTATTGCCACCATGGCTTGCACCAAAACCATTCTGTTATGAGCTGGAAGGTCCATCCTCCTATAGCACAGCACTCCATTTAGGTGTGTCATGTGACTCTATGTCTGTCATTGTTTTCCTTTTGACTACGAAACTATAATATTCTTCTGTCTCATCACAGAATGTGTACTCAAGTGTTTGGGGACTTGGGGGAAAAGGATGGCAAAAATGTTGATTTCCTCTGGAGGCCCTGCAGTTTTCAGACATTTATCAGGTCTTCCATTGTTAATTTTACCCTTGTGCAAAGGAGGACAGGGGATTCTCCCAGGCATGCAATGAACAGTATTTACAATTGGCTGCATGCTATGTGTTTGCAAGAATGTAGGGGCAGATGTCATAATTCAAGATCTCACTTTTCCTATCTTGGGGGGTGGGGTTTCATGTAAGGTACAAATAAAGCTAATGACTAGAGTACAGGTGTTTTATGCATGAGATTAATTAAACAATAGAAAACTGAACCATATGCTTATTGGGATTCTTTGAAAGAGTAAATGGCTAGGAATAAGAGATGTTGCTTAGCAAGTGGCAAGACTTCATGGTTGTGAAGTGAGAGATTGAGGGAGCAGCATCTAAAATGGGCTTAGCCTTCAGCCTATTTGATTGACAGTGGAGTAATATTCCCTACAGGGACTGCAGAGTTGAAAAGAGAAGTGCATGTTCCAGTAAAAAATTAAAATCTTGATCTTTGCCATGTTAAACAAGAAGTGGTAATGAGACAGCAGGAAGCTACTTTGGTGAATCAGCAGGAAAACAGGACCAAACAGCTGGAGCGGGTGATGATGCTGAGGTAAAACTGACTATTTCATTAGACAATCATACCTCACATTATGCAAGCTTCATTATCTACAAACTTCATTGTAGATGTTACCTGAGTCTCACAACAACCTGGCATGTCAGGCATTATATACATCTTACAGATCAGAGATGCATAGTTGGGTCAGCTAAGGCTTCCCTTTTGCTAGCTTCCACATGCCTTCCAAAATCTCATGCTCAGAATTCCAAAAATTCTGAGACTTTTATCCCTTAGAAGTGGATGGGCCCAAGCTTGTGGAGTCATGTTCTTTTAGTAATTATTTATTGACTATAAATATTATATTTTGCAGACGAAGATCACATGATAAATGACTAAGAGACTCAGCCAGTAAATCCACAATTCCTCCCAATGTCCTCTGAAATACTAGCTATAGTAGGAGTCATGTTATTCCTCCTGTCTTATAAAAGGCATTATCTAACCCTCTATTTCCTTGCTTGCAGAGCCAGAATTGATGTATGGAAGAAGATTGTCAGAGGAACCCTAGTTTAATTTGACATCAGTTAAGGAGTTCCAATCCCAGTTAACTTCCATTGTATGAGGACCAGTGTATTTAAAAGAGACAGGTGGAAGCTATAGAAAGGGGTTTCTTGTTTCTAACACAGTGATCAAGTGAAGGTATCCCCTTTCTTTCTGCAGGAAGCACCATACTTGAGAGCAATGCAAAAGCTGCTTCAATGACCAATCTTTAATTCACAAATATTGAGTCAGACTAAGGGTTAAGAAAAAATAGTCTTGAAGACACAATACTTTAAATTCTTACTCGACAAATCATCTTTTTTACTGCCTGCCATTAAATGAAAGAAAAAATTTCTTTAAAAAAATTTAGCTTTGTTACACAGTGCTAATTCCATCAGCATTAATATTTTTGTTTGAAAATAAATTTCTTTATGGAATGTCTCATTTAAGGAAGATTATTCTTATAGAGTTATATTAGGACACATATTTAATTTCTCCTCAAATCAAACATCTATAGTTTGTCAGCAATTTCTACAAAGATATAAATAAAAACTTTTTGATTTTTAAATTATTGTTATTATTGTTTTTTATTTTGTTGTTATTATTATTGTTATTATTATTTATTAAGCAAAATGCAATTGTAAAGTTAAGACTCATTCTCTTATTTTTCAAAATTTTCTTGGCTTTGTAAAAATGTATCCTAAGACAGACACATAGGTAGTGGATAGTTTATAGACAGATGATAACAGATTCCTGTACTTAATTTCATTCTCATAAATCTACAAAACTTAGCAGATTAACAAAATATAGAAAGAATATCTCATTCCATGTACTGGCTAAACTTGTGGTGAATCTTAATCACCATTGGCTTGTTATCCTATTTCAAATTTTCATCCTATTTTCTAGTAGTTCCCCAATTTTCTATCATATAGAGTAAGTTATATGCAGTGTAAAGAGTTGCTGAGAGTGATGTGAATACATTAAGGGTGTGGAGTATATTCATCACTGTGAGCAGCCAGTGCTGCTCTAGAACCCTTACAATACTGAAATGATGGATTTCTGGAGCTTTCCACTAACTAAGTTTTTTTCCAATAATATATTTATTGATATTTTGGGAATTTCACATAATGCACCCCTATTAGATTCACTTCCCAGTCTTTCCAAGTCCATGTCCCCACCCTTGTGACCGTGCCCCCCCAAAAAAATAAAAGAAGAAAAAACAGAATTCCAAGTCCAGTTTGTGTTGTATGTATTCATTGGAGCATGGTCAAACTCCTGGTGGCCAGCCCTTCAAAGAAACTTGAGTCCTTCCCCACCTGCACCTCCAGCAGAAGCCACCAGCTGCGAAGAGATTCTCTTCAGCATCTCTATCATAATTTTCAAGAGTTTTTTCAATGACTTCCTGTCTAAACTGTTTCTTCCTTTTTGTTGTTGTTATTGTTGATGTCTTTGGTAATTAATCATTTTGAATAAAGAAAATAAAATAGAGATCTGTTGAAGACTTGATTGCTCTTTCACAGATAGAAATGATTTTATGTAAAACATGATCACAAATGTTGGCTTCTTCATGTCACTTAATCTGGAAGGTATTTCTGTCCTTTGGAGATTATTTTTCCATCTTATCTGTCCACCAGAGGTATTAAATGTAAAGGTTTGCAGAATAATCAAATAGATTACATTTTTGAAATTTCTCAGCTATTGGGTTTTTCTTTGTTGGGTTGGAAAGACCACATCATTATTTAACAGAAAATGTATAAATGCTGCCAAATTCCTATTTGAAGTCATTATACTGTTCTATCAGTAGAATGACAATGTGACTTATGCAAATCACTAGAGTTCATGGTAAGCCTGACATTTACAGAATTAATGAACTAAATAATGAAGTGACCTAGTAAGTGAATTGGTAAACCAGAGCCATTAATCTTTTAATGAAGTCTTTACTATCACTTAAATAATAAATTTTGAATAATTTTAACAGAGTACAGTAAAGAAACATTAGAATAGGAATTCTGTCATGTGGAGTAACATTACTTTTATAAATCCATCTTTGTGCCTGGTTTTTGTTTGTATTTTGGTTCTATTCTTATTCAGATTTAGAAAAGTGGCAATTCCTATAGTGGTAACTAAAAATCTCCAGATATGAAGAACTCGCCCGTCCCCAATGAGAAAGAGAGTTTAGGATCATTTACTGGAAAAATAATAAGCAAAAAAAAAAATCCTACATAGCTACAATAAATATTGAATATTGAGTAGCAGCTCTGATTTCAGCACTCCTCCACTGGATGACATACATCACCCATGTTTTATAACTTCCAAGATTCTCAGGACAACTAGGCCATAAAATAAGGCCTTGAGCTGCTTGAACTTACAAAGCATTTATCTATGCTCTGTAATGACTACCTTCTCTTTTAATTATCTTACCTTTCTCTGACAATAATCAAATGACAGCTCTTAACTGTTCTAGACTAAACAAAACTTTAGAACCTTGAAATGTTTACTGTTGTATCAGTCAATATTAAAAGGGGAAAAGATCGGTTTGGGCCTTTAATATCTTTACATTTTTGCAAAGGACCACTCTTAGTAGTATGAGGAATTATTAAGTTATTGGTATTCAATACCTTCCTCTAGGGGGAAGAATTCAAATGTTTAAATGAAAGAAAATTGTAGGAAAGACAACACCTGTGATGGTTTTCTCAAGTCATATGAAAGATGCTTATTGTCGTTTGATTGACGAAATCAATGTTTATTGAACAACTACAGAAAATTCTCTGTGCCTGGCACCATGAACCCCACAGATATAAATGAAGGTTGTGTACAAGATAGAGAGAAACTGCAATTTAGGCAGAAGAGACCACAGGTACACACTAATCCAATAGCAAATTGATTAATCAGAATTCTAAGGATGGCAGAGAAAACCATGGAACACAAATCCAGTAGGCTGAGAAGACCAACCCAAGTAACTTCAGTCAGAAACTCTGGTCATCCATGAACCTTTATTTCTGGCATTGTGTTGGGTGAACCTTTTCTTGATAGAGAATACATAGAAGGACAACATATAATATCATAGTGGTCTTCTAAATGCAGAGCTGAATTCTTAGCAACCTACAGGAAATTCCCCGGATTTAATTACTCTGAGAAATTAAAAACAGTGCTTCTTTTTAGGCATATGCAGTGTTGATCATCAGTAATCTAAGATGAATAGAAGATTTCTTTGTGAAGGATTTGGATTGATATCTCCACATATAGAATTGTGACTGTATAATGGATAGGCAGTTGTTGAAATTGCAGATGAAGAAAAGTGCCCCCACCAGCAAATGAAGATATAAAGGTTTATCTTACTCTAAACCTGGATTTTAACAGAGCTTTCGCTGAGTGCTTTGTAAATTTGGGATTTGGGAATCGAATCTGTATTTCCAGATAAATTTGGTAAATCCCAAACTATGAAATAAGGTAAATTGTTCAAAGATTGAGATAGCTCAATGACATTTAGACAGCAATGTGAGTGTTGGTAGAAACTTACTTGAAATCTAAGACCTGAAAGATCCAACAGAGTGCTACTGGATTCAGATTACCAGGACATATTTAAAGTGCATAGCAGAACAAGCTCCGTGGTAATGCTGAAACTCTGAGCACAGAAGGTGCACCTAACAAGAAAGATGACAACAATATCTCAGCAGAAAGAAAGAACTGGGCACATTCACTAATGTGAACCCTTGTGGTTCACATCTTGAACATTGGGTGGAGTAACCATGAAATAGAGGACATAGTAGATGTGCCTCTGCTTTTGTTCAACATATGGGAAATTTTCATATTTTATTATTCTTTATCTAATAAAAAATTGGATATTTTCTTTATTTATATTTCAAATGATATCTCCTTTCCTGGTTTCCCCTCTGGAAACCCTGTATCCCATCCACCATCCCTCTGCTTTTATGAAGGTGCTCCTCTCCCCCACCTACCCACTCTTGCCTCCCCATCCTGACATTCCACTACACTGGGGCATCGAGCCTTCACAGGACCGAGGGCCTCTCCCCCATTGATGTTCTTCAAGGCCATCCTCTGCTACATATGCGTCTGGAGCCATGGGTCACTCCGTGTGTACTCTTTGGTTGGTAGTTTAGTCCCTGGAGATCTGAGGGGTCTGGTTGGTTGATATTCTTGTTGTTCTTCCTATGGGGTTGCAAACTCCTTCAGCTCATTCAGTCCTTTCTATAACTCCTCAATTGTCGTGCCTATGCTTAGTCCAATGGTTGGCTGTGAGCCAACCTCTGTATATGTCAGGCTCTGGCAGAGCCTCTCAGAAAACAGTTATATTAGGCTCCTGTTAGCAAGCACTTCTTGGCACACACAATAGTGTCTGCATTTGGGGACTATATATGGGATGGATTCCCAGGTAGGGAAGTCTCTGGATGGCCTTTCCTTCAATCTCTGCCCCATACTCTGTCTCCATATTTCCTTCTGTGAATATTTTGTTCCTCCTTCTAAGAAGGACTGAAACATCCACACTTTGGTCTTCCTTCTTCTTGAGCTTCATGTGGTCTGTGAATTGTATCTTGGGCATTCAGAGCTTTTAGACTAATATCCACTTATAAGTGAGTGCATATCATGTGTATTCTTTAGTGACTGTATTACCTCACTCAGGATGGTATTTTCTAGTTCCATCTATTTGCGTAAGAATTTCATGAAGTCATTGTTTTAATAGCTGAGTAGTATTCCATTGTGCAACTGTACCACACTTTCTGTATCCATTCCTCTGTTGAAGGACATCTGGGTTCTTTCCAGCTTCTGGCTACTATAAAGAAGGCTGTTATAAACATAGTGGAGCATGTGTCCTTGTTATATGTTGGAGCATTTTTTAGGTAAAAGCCCAGAAGTGATATAGCTGGGTCCTCAGGTAGTACTATGTCCAATTTTCTGAGGAACCACAGGAGTGATTTCTAGAGTGGTTGTAGCTCCTTGCAATCCCACCAACAATAGAGGAGTGTTCCTCTTTCTGCATATCCTAACCAGCATCTGCAGTCACCTGAGCTTTGGATCTTAACCATTCTGACTGGTATGAGGTAGAATCTCAGGGTTTTGATTTGCATTTCCCTGGTGACTAAAGATGTTGAACATTTCTTTAAGTGCTTCTCAGCCATTTGATATTCCTCAGATGAGAGTTCTCTGTTTAGCTCTGTACCCTATTTTTAAATAGGGTTATTTGGTTCTTTGTTGTCTAATATCTTGTGTTTTTTGTGTATGTTAGATATTAGCCCTCTATCAGATGTGATATTGGTAAAGATCTTTTCCCTATCTGTTGATTGCCTTTTTGTCCTATTGACAGTGTCCTTTGCTTACAGAAGCTTTGCAAAATGATAAGGTCCCATTTGTCTATTCTTGATCTTTGAGCATAAGCCACTGGAACTTTCCCCCTGTGCCCATGTGTTAAAGACCTTTCCCCAGTATCTCTTCTGTTAGATTCAGTGTATCTGGTTTTATGTGGAGGTCCTTGATCCACTTGAACTTGAGCTTTGTACAGGGAAATAGGAATGGATCAATTCTCATTCTTCTACATGTTGACTGCCAGTTGAACCAGCACCATTTGTTGAAAATGTTTTTTTTTTTTTTTTCCACTGAATGGTTTTAGCTCTTTTGTCAAAGATCAAGTGACCATAATTGTGTAGGTTCATTTCTGGGTCCTCAATTCTATTCTGTTGATCTACCTGCCTGTCACTGTACCAGTACAATGCAGTTTTTATCACCATTGCTCTGTAATATAGCTTGAAGTCAGGAATGGTGGTTCCCCCAGAGAATACTTTTTGCTATCCTAGGTTTTTTGTTATTTCAAATGAATTTGAGAATTGTTCTTTCTAAGTCTATGAAGAATTATTGAGTTGGAATTTTGATGGGGATTGCATTGAATCTGTAGATTGATTTCTGCAAGATGGCTATTTTTGCTATATTAATCCTGCCAATCCATGAGCATGGGAAATCTTTCCATCTTCTGAGGTCTTCTTTGATTTCTTTCTTCAGAGACTTGAAGTTCTTGTCATACAGATCTTTCACTTGTTAGGTTAGAGTCACACCAAGATACTTTATATTGTTTGTGACTACTGTGAAGGGTGTCATTTCCCTAATTTCTTTTTCAGCCTGTTTATCCTTCTAGAATAGGAAGGCTACTGATTTGTTTGAGTTAATTTTATGTCCAGCCACTTGGCTGAAGTTGTTTATCAGCTGTAGGAGTCCTCTGGTGGAGTTTTGGGGGTCACTTAAGCATATCATCTGCAAATAGTGATATTTTGATTTCTTCCTTTCCAATTTGTATCCCTTTGACCTCCTTTTGTTGTCTGATTGCTTTAACTAGAACTTCAAGTACTGTGTTGAATAGATATGGAGAGAGAGAGCAGCCTTGCCTTGTCTCTGATTTTGATGGGATTGCTTTGGGTTTCTCTCCATTTAGTTTGATGTTGGCCACTGGTTTGCTGTATATTGCTTTTACTATGTTTAAGTATGGGCCTTGAATTCCTTATCTTTCTAAGACTTTTACCATGAAGGGGTGTTTAACTTTGTCAAATGCTTTCTCAGTATCTAATGAGATGAGCATGTGGTTCTTTTCTTTGTGTTTGTTTATATAGTGGATTACCTTGATGTGCCTGTGTGCTTTCTGTTGCTTTTGTTATTATTCAGTTTGTGATGATCTGATAGGATGCATGGTATTATTTCAGTCTTCTTGTATCTGTTGAGGCCTGTTTTGTGACTGATTATGTGGTAAGTTTTGGAGAAGTTACCATGAGGTGTTGAGAAGAAGGTATATTCTTTTGTTTAGGAAAAAATATTCTATAGATATCTGTTAAATACATTTGGTTCATAACTTCTCTTGGTTTCACTGTGTCTCTCTTTAGTTTGTGTTTCCATGATCTGTTTACTGATCATGAAGTCTCCCACTATTATTGTACATATTGAGGTACATATGTGCCTTGAGCTTTAGTAAAGTTTCCTTTAAGCATGTCGGTGCCCTTGCATTTGGAACTTAGATATTTAGATTTGAGATTTCTTCTTGGTAGATTTTTCCTTTGATGAGTATGAAGTGTCCTTCCTTATCCTTTTTGATAACTTTTGGTTGAAAGTCGATTTTATCGAATATTGGAATGGCTACTCCACCTTTTCTCTTGGGACCATTTGCTTGGAAAATTGTTTTCCAGTCTTTTACTCTGAGGTAATGTCAGTCTTTGACACTGAGGTGCATTTCCTGTATGCAGCAAAATGCTGGGTACTGTTTATTTATCCAATTTGTTAGTCTATGTCTTTTTATTGGGGGATTTAGACCTTTGATGTTAAGAGATGTTAAGGAGTAGTGATTGTTGTTTCCCGTTATTTTTGTTGTTAGAGGTAGAATTATGTTTGTGTGGCTATCTTCTTTTGGGTTTGTTGAAAGATTGCTTTCTTGCTTTTTCTAGGGTATAGTTTCCCTCTTTGTGTTGGAGTTTTCCATCTATTATCCTTGATAGGGCTGGATTTCTGGAAAGATAATGTGTAAATTTGCTTTTGTAATGGAGTATCTTATTTTTTCAATGGTAATGAGAATTTTGTTGGATATAGTAACCTGTGCTGCCATTTGTGTTCTCTTAGGCTCTATATGACATCCAGCCAGAATCTTCAAGCTTTCATAGTCTCTGGTGAGAAGTCTGGTGTAATTCTGATAGGTTTGCCTTTATATGTTACTCGATATTTTCCCCTTACTGCTTTTAATATTCTTTCCTTGTTTTGTGCATTTAATGTTTTGACTATTATGTAACAGGAGGAATTTCTTTTCTGTTCCAATCTATCTGGAGCTCTGTAGGCTTCTTGTATGTTCAGGGACATCTCTTTCTCTATGTTAGGGAAGTCTTCTTCTACAATTTTGTTGAGGATATTTACTGAGTCTTTGCTCTCTTCTATACCTATTATCCTTAGGTTTGGTCTTCTCATTGTGTCCTGGATTTCCTGGATGTTTGGAGTTAGGAGCTTTTTGGATTTTGCATTTTTTTTTTTTTTGACTGTTGTGTCAATGTTTTTCTATGATATTTTCTGCACCTGAGATTCTCTCTTCTATCTCTTGTATTCTGTTGGCCATCTATGACTCCAGATCTCTTTCCTAGGTTTTCTATCTCCAGGGTTGTCTCCCTTTGTAATTTCTTTATTGTTTCTATTTCCATTTTTAGATCCTGGATGGTTTTGCTCAATTCCTTCACCTGTTTTGTTGTGTTTTCCTGTAATTCTTTAAGGGATTTTAGTGTTTCCTCTTAAGGGCTTCTACCTGTTTACCTATGTTCTCCTGTATTTCTTTACGGAGTTGTTTATGTCCTTCTTCATGTCCTCTGTCATCATCATGAGATATGGCTTTAACTCAGTCTTGCTTTTCAGGTGTGTTGGGGTATCCTGGACTTGCTGTGGTGGAAGAACTAGGTTCTGATATTGCCAAGTAGCCTTGGCTTCTGTTGTCTATGTTCTTGTGCTTGCATCTTGCCATCTGGTTGCCTCTGGTGTTAGTTGGTCTTACAGTCTCTGACTGGAGCTTGTCTCTCCTGTGGGCCTGTGATCCCTTGATCTTAGAGGTGTGTCAGCACTCCTGGGGAGACCAGCTCTCTCTGGGAAGTATTTGAGTATGGAGGGCTGTGGGACAGCCTTAACTCTGGGGTGCAGATGGAGATTGGAAGGATCCTCTCCCCGGCTGTCAATTTTATACTTTAAAAGAACTTACTACATCAAATCTGTGTACAAATATCCTGGAGTGTAATAAATGTCTGAAAAAGTCCATAGTTCTCTTGATCAATTTAAATATTCATTTAAATATTCATTGACAAGTAGAAGATAGAAAAGCATGTTTGATACAAATTATTTCCTTCTGCCCACACTGAAAATATAAGGCTTGACCTGTACTTTTCTAATGAGAGACAGAAAGGGAATAGATCCAGATAGAAGGCGAGGTGGGAAAGAACTGAGCGGGATAGATGAATCAGGATACCATAATCAAGATATATTGTATTTTAAAACCTGTTTTAATAAAACAGAAAAATAAATACTCTTAAAGCAAAACAGTAAGAAAAAGAAAGAAAAAGAAATACATATGGCTTAAATATTTCCTCACTTCTTGGGTTTCATATTGACTGAGTTAGTGGTTAGTTCGAATACAACACAAATGCATGCAAAAAAAAATCTTTCTAAAGTTAGTTGAGAGCCAGCTTGAGAACATAGCTTAAGCATCTTTGCAGCTTGTCGCAAGTGACCAAACTTCTCAGGCCAATGTATCTTCTAATTCTCCACTATGGTATGAATATTGGCAAGTATATTTTGAATATAAATGTTGGAAACCTTGTTTCTTAGAATGTAAATGCTCCATGGGATACTCCAGTAAAGTGACCCTAGGTATATTTACCATATTCTATGGTAAGTATAAGATCTTTCTGACTCAGGCACAAGTGACTTGCTCATTAGGGTAGAAATACATAAATAAATGTACATATTAGGTATACTAAAATAATGTACATATATATGCATATATGCGTGAAGATTTGAGGCCAGTCAAAAATGTTTGGATCTAGGCCTCCCTGCTCATATGTAGCAGATGTACAGCTTGGTCTTCATGTGGGTCCTAAACAAATGGAATGGGAAGATATCCCAAAAGCTGTTGCCTGTATACGGGATAAGTTCTACTAGCTGGGCTGCTTTGTATGGCCTCAGTGAGAGAGGAAACACCTAGCCTCTCAGAAACTTAAAGTGCTAGGGTGGAGGGATATGGAGGAGCACCAGCTAAAAAGAGAGGGGGAGGGAAACTGGGGAAGGATTGTGGGAGGAGGTAACTGGAGGGGGAATTGAGAGAGATGTAAAGGGAATAAGTAAAATAAATAAATAAATAAATAAAATATGGTTGCTTAAATAATAAATGTCACCAATTTTATTTTCCTCGTATAATTATATTCAACCACTTCAAAGTATTGATACCTTCTAAACTTTATATCACTGGCAGTTGTGCAAACATGCTTGATTTGATTCAATATATCTATGTTCCAGATAGTTTTGAAAAACCATTTATTTAAAATGTGAGATTGGTGACTTTCTAAAGTCATTTTCTCAAGTTTTTGTAGACGCTCTGATGTTAATATTTTTTTATAGCTCTTTCTGCAGTGCCTGCTCAATATTGTACCCAGTGGAATGAAAAACATTTATTTTCATCTACAAGAAGTTCAGGGTCTGCCCTCACCTGCTGATAGCTCTTGCCTGAAACTTTGCTTAGTGATGCACTCTCTGTCATGTGACCTTCATGCCCACTGACATGATAATCATTAAAAACAACTGGATAGTGCTCCCTGGAAAGTGTGAGGTTGGTAGCAGAAGGTGACCAAGTGAGAAGACATCTGTGACTCCAATGACCTCTGTGAATTGAAAATAGTCATTCTCTAATGAACTTGAAATAAATGACTAACTTAAGTAAATGGTGGTAGAAGTCTAATTAGAACATTTCTTACTGTAAGTATTGTGAGGGAAAATCCTCCAAGGGAAAACATTGTGTCACAGCTGTTTGTCTGAGTCTCACTTTCACTGAAAAGGGAAGGAGAATGCAAAAAACCCTGGAGAAAGCCAGAACCCATGTCTAAGCTCATCTTCATTGCCAATGTGATTCCCAAAGGCTTCCACTGAGCCTGAAATTTTCAACGAGGCATGCACTGATTTTTTTCAGTGTGGCTCCAATTCAATTTTACTCTGTGGAAAAACTATGTGGCCACCTTCATACCCTCCGTAGCAAAATGAAGTCCACTTTATAGACCCTTGCTTTATGGGCCCTTGTGTTAATGGACATAAGCTTTGTAAGCTTGAAGAGAGAAAGGATGCAATATTAAGCACTTTTAATGTACTCTAACCTTAAATACTGTCATTTTTCCTCTCCTCACATCTCTCCAGAGAAATAAGAGCCTGTTGGCCTGTTGGAGGGTGTCTTAAGCTATCTGTGATTCTTAGGTTGATATATATATAAATATATTGTTCATACTTTAAAAGTTGGAAGATCTTGATTCAAAGCATCGTCAGGTTTGATGATTGGCACAACTCACTCCCTCCTTGAAATGTGACTATCTTATAATTGTTATGTCCACCCTCCTAGGGAAGAAGCAAGGGCTCCCCCAACATATTCTTCTTCATAATGATAGTAATAGTATTCATGGGTGTAGTTGCCTGATAACTAAATACATTTCCAAAATCCATTCTCCTTTTATTCCTTTTTACATTTAATTTTTAAATTCTACTACAATGTATTTTATTCACATTCTTTCCTCTCCCCCAAGTCTTCCCAGATCCACCTATTCAACTTTTTGGTCTTTTTCTCTCATCAACCCAAGTCTGATGTCCTAAATATAATGGTGCTTCAGGTCTTTTAAGAGTGAATGAAATAGTAGCTGTTCCAACAAAAGGAAGACTGTAAACGAAAGTTCACTAACAGCTCTGTGGGGGAAAAAATCTTTGGCATGCAACCACATCTATTTGTGGTTACTACATTGGACCATAGTCTAGAGAACTGTCTTTATGATTAATTCCCATCTTGCTGCTGAATCGATCATGCAGTGATCTGCATTGATTATTAAGGTGACTGAAGTAACCGGATCAGACATGGCTTACTGGGGCAAATTGGCTAATTCATCAACACATAAAGATTTCAGGCAAAAGATTAGTGATTGTCACATATCACCAGGAAAAGAATTACTTTATACTTATCAACTCTGCTGAGCCCATTTTTCCTGACATGAGTTGTATTTTTTAATAAACACATTTTTTTTTCTTTTACCTTGGAACTATAGGCTTGAGATCATCAGAACTGTAAAAAGCTGTATTTAATCCTGAAACACCTACTTATAAATCAAAAGACTGGCAGTGGGGTGTTTGAACTATCTTTCACAGAATATCTTTGTGGTGATTTATCCTTTTCCTCTAATCTCAAGTTAGATACTACAGGATGTCAGCCTCTGGTTACTCTGAAACAACCCAAACTCTATTTGCAGTAGACCTCAGCTATCAATTCTGAGACTCTATGTGTAATATAAAGCAAAATTAGTTTGAAAAGATCCATTTCTTTTCCCATTGATTTCTAATGAAATATTCCAGTGCGTAATGCTATTTTTAACCCTACAAATTAGCAACATTAACTGAGAGATGAAAATGAAAGTGGGTAGTCTTATGCTACATATGTAGCATGGTTGTAGCAGTGAATTAGTTAAACCACTTTGCCTCTCAGAGGGTCACTCTTCCAGCCACCCACCAGGGCCCTCAGGATTCCTGAGTGAAAGACACACACATGCCAGTTAATTTTGATATGTCTTGATTAGCTCAATGGCAGGCACTTTTAAGCCTCCCCACAGCTAGCAAACACTCCCCTCCAGTGTAACAGAATTAACACCTTCCAAATCTATATTTTACCTTCATTGCCCTGTTACCTTCTGGGCAGCCCCACTCCTGCCTCCAGGGCTGCTTTCCATTTATACTACATTTAGGCCATCTCACCCTCCTGTCCTTCACAGTGTGGTATGCCCTACACCCCTCTCTTGGCAATTCCCCATCTCCCTTTCTGTTTCAAGCTCAGGAATCCTAAAAGTCCCATCTCTGTCTGCCCTGCTAAGCCATTGGCTCTGGTATCTTTATTTATTAATTGGAACCAACTGGAAGCAGGGTCCCTCACTGTCTTATGTGCAGACACTTGCATAAGAAGTTTTGGGGACCAAAATTAGCATTATAGTATAAGCAGCATTAAGCCAAACCTACTTCACATGGTTGTCAACCATATACAAGCTCTGGGTTAGAGTCTGTGTTGATGTCATTAGATAAATAAGCAAATATTAGAAGCTGAGCTCTGAACTTTCAACAACTAAGTGACAAATAAAGACAAGACTGTAATGATTAAGGTGTTCACCTACTCCTGTGCTACTTCAAGGTACAAAAATGTCTGTAAAAGTCTAAATCTCCCTCCACACTTTTGTTAACAGATATACATTCACTTCGTTCAAGGGGAAAAAAAAAGGTAAAACTATGCATCTCATTTATTCTAATGTGTAACTTTAAAGAGACAAAAATGTCAAAGCCATCAGTATTTCTATGAATCTGGTATGAATCAGGTTTTGAAGACTTCTGGTCTGGGAGTGAACAAGATGTAAGACAGTGGCTTCCTGGGAAACCTCCAAAGCATTTGGCCTTGGCTCTAAGTGCTCCTGACCTGGAAGCACTTCTGTGTCCAGGTGCATCACAATCTAACTCTCAGATTTTATTGCAAGGAAATACATAACAATGAAAGAAAACTTTTGACACAGTGTTACACTGACACATCCTACTAAGGGTCCCGTGAAGAAAGATACCAAGACCTGTTTCACTTGTTTTTGAAAAAGCAAATAGAGTAGGATTCAAAATTGCCTCTGATTTTGAGTTAAACTGCCAACAATTTAGATAGACTCCACTCAGCATAGCCTGGGATTCCCTTTGCTACTTCTGCCTTCAAAATGAAGCTCTTCAAATTGGCAGCACGGGAATATTTTCTTTGAATTTTTAAGGAATATGTAAAGATGAAAAAAAGATATAAATGCTAATAATTAAAAAGTAAATGAATGATACCCAGTGTGGCATACTTGAAAGGCAGGGTAAATTTTTTTTTTTTTTTTTTTTTTAACATTCCTAGAAAGTAGAAGCCAGATGTGCTAAGCTCCTTTCCATATTCCCAGTTCGTGCTAATGTAAGCAGTAAGTAGCAGAGAAATCAGGTGAAGTATCAAGATAATTCTTGAAAAATATTTGGCACAGTTAGCAAATAAAACCGAACCAAACCAACCAACCATACCAATGAAACAAGAAAAATAAAAGTAGTTCAGTGTTCTGGAGCATCATGATATATATCATTTTACACCATGTCTAAAAGATGGAATCCTTGACACAGGGGTGAATGAATGAGCAGTAGAGGAAATGTTAGATTTCTAGAAAAAGTATATTAAGGGTACAATGGTGAAGAGACATGAATCAACCAAGATAAAATATGTATGATAACTACTCACAAAAATTCATTTACTTTGTGATATAATTTTTAAAAGATAAAAGGTAAGATGATAACAATTATAAGAAGCTTATAAGTGATGATTTAATACTTGAGCTATGTGTGGGGAGTATGACATAGTATGTGGATTATTCTAAGGCTGAATGTAAGGCAGCTGGTAGAACTAATCTAAAAGCTACAAATTCTAAGAATGTCTTAGCCACAATAAGTTTTGAAATCTTATAGTTATGTTTGTTAATTTATTAGCAACCATGATTAAACAGACAAATCTTCCAGTATTTTTGTATGCTGAATGCTTTGAATTTTAGCCCATATGTAAAAATGCTATATATTCATTAGTCATGTACCTAAACATTAAACTAAAGTCTATGCATGTCCTGATTTAAAATAATAAGAGCAAATTAACAACTGAAATGCTTAACCTTCAAAATTCACTGAGCACGGTGACTCTGTGAGCTACATTTGATTTATGAGCTCACTGCCTAGTTATATCAGAGTTACTTGCTTGAAAGGTTTGGGATGGCTTCTTCTCCAACTTGTCAGCTTCCAGAATGTTCCACTCCTATCAATGGAGGGCCTTCACTGTTACAGTTTTAATTACCTTTAAAAGTCAGCAAGACAACATGCAAACATCCTTACCTTATAAAATAACTGCAGATGTAAGGCTTTTAATCTCTGTAGAAGGAGCCTGACTTCCCTGCCATCCAGGATTGTTAGTCACGAGAAGGTGTGACCTGCATCAAAATCTCCATTTGCCCTTTGGTTACCCAATAAATATCCTAAGGATAGAGAGAGGGATAAATTAAGAAATTAAATCAAGAATGATGGAAAAGACTTACTGCTGTAAATAATTAGACAGGGAGATAAATAGTGAGGGCAGCAGGAAAAGCTAGGAAAATTGTCACAAGAAACTCCTTTGGTATCATGGAAAATAACTTTAAACAGAAATCTGCTTTTTCGGATATGTTTGAGTTAACACCATACCTATCTAATAGTCTTCACGTTTTCAAAACCTGTTTTCACCATGTATCAAGTAACAGATACTGTCTGAATGAAATAAAGGTTAGCACTTACGAATAAGATAGGAATGGGAATGAAAGGGAAGATTGGGTAGAGTGGTAATAATGTGGGTACCCAAGTCAGCCTCTTTATTTAGCCTGTTATTTAGTGGCTAAGGAGTGACAGACAAAGGTAAGGAAAACCATCTGGATGAAGATAAGCAGAATTAACCAGAAAAACAGACAGAGAGAGAGACAGAGACAGAGACAGAGACAGAGACAGAGAGACAGAGAGACAGACAGAGACCTGATACATGCATTAGAGAAGGTGGATTGTAGAAGACAGTACCAGTGTTGCATGTTTCCCATGTGGTCATGGTTTGTGTAAACACTTTGCTGAAAGCATTTGAAGATGATTACATGATTTAAGGAGGACATGTATATCCATGTGTGTGTGAAGGTGCGCACTTGTGTGCGTGCATGTGCATGAGTGCCTGTGTGCATGCATGTGGACACCAGAGATGGGTCTTGGATACTGTTCTTCCAGAGTCTTACACCTCAATTTTTGGAACAATATTTCTTACTGAGACCCAGAACTCACTGATTTTTGCTAGGCTGGCCTGCTAGAATACCATAGACACATCAGGTCACCCATCTGTATTCCCCAATTGCAGTGATTGATAAGCAATGACACCATGTCTAGATTTTGGAACAACATTTTACCAAGAAAAGATGTCCATCCAGAGTGATACATGAAATCTAGATGGAGTATATCTCAGACTTCCTTTATGTTGTCTCTTCAAATATCCACTTTCCCAGCTACCTTTTCTCTTTAGCCACCGTCTTCCTGCCTACACATATATTTAATTTGGTCACTTTAATGCCTTGATCTCTTAAGAATCAGCAGTAGCAAATTTTGACTAGATATTTGACTTAATTACACACATCTGACCCTTAGAAAAATGGCCAACAATGTACCAAAACCTGCAGAAGGGTTCAGTTCCATTGGATATGCACTTAACACCTGGTAAATAAAATTTGTGTGGAAGAATTATCATTATTTGAAGTCATCTATGTTCATTTATTTTATAGTATAAATTCATCTTCAGGGACTTAGCCATATTTCTTACAGCTCTATGACATATTGAAAGTCTTCAACAGATGCTATATTGTTAATATTAATGGTATGAGTGATTTGACAACTAGTTAAAGCTGCCCATGCTGCCCGAGGAGAAGAAATTATGCTGAATATCCAAGAAAGTAATTATGAGAGGATAGTTTACTTTCAATGAATTTATTCATGTTGTCGTGTATTTGCTTTGCTTGTGTTTGCACACTGCATCAGACTATAGTCCCAAAGTCTAATACTAATAATAAAAAATCATATGACTCAGCCTTTGACTGATTTGCAGAGAAGGTGAGGGGGTTGTCTAGGAGAATCAGGGCTGTGAAATTAGCACACAGATAATAAAATTATTTCTAAGCCATGAAATAGGTCTGATACATATTCCATCTACAGAGACAGTATTGTTTGTCTCTGAGGAGGCTCAGATACCTAAATGTTCCAGATGCAGTTGTTAAACCTGATTATTTCTATAAACATCCAGTCCTCTCCTTGAAATACCTGCAGAAGGTCTCACTTGTTTCCATCAAAGGAGGAAGCTGGTAGCAGGAAAGAAAGCAAGAAGAAAAATAATTTCCAAGATATGTTTATATGCTTTTGTGGCTTCCTAAGAATTGACAGTGACTGCTATTTTCTTGCTCATAATCAATTTTCAATTTCCACTAATATATATATATATATATATATATATATATATATATATATGCCTTGTTTCTAGGAATGGATACATGACCTAGCTCTAGCTAGTGGCACACAAGGAAACATCTCCAGTATATTTCTCCTTAGCTTTACCAAGAAAAATGTCCACCTTTCTTCTTTCTTCTTTTTATTCCAGATGCAAAGTTGAAACTAAAATGTGGCAACCTTCTTGTAACCATGAGGCACCAAATGTGACAGTGGAAACTGTGTGTAAAAGCTAAAAGAGCAAAAATGGTAAAGAATTAACTGTTGGTTAACATCTAATCTCTTACAAGTGGAATGAAAGAAAGCCAAAATTATTGAGTTTCAGTTACAGAATCTTGGGTGATAGCTAGGATAACACAAAGAACAACCACAAAAAGCAGAATCTTGTATTCTGCCACAGAACTGCCTGCAGCCTTTGTCATGTATGGCTCAAAGCTTTCAGAAATATCTGGATCCACTGAAGATTGTTTTGTTGTTGTTACACTTCCAGTTTTTACTTTTTACCCGTGTCATACATAATGTGGAGAATGTTCTTTCTTTGAAAAAAAAAAAAAAAAAAACCCGAACACAGAAAAGTAACCTTGAATGTCAAACCATCAATTAGGAAATCAAAGTCTGGGCAGAAGAAACCAGAGAAGCCCAGAGAAAGCAGCTAGAGCTCCGGGGAAGCAATTACTTAGTCTGTACTGTGAGTGGCGCTGTATTCCTCACCAGCAGCGGAGCTGACCCATCACTTTCTATAGGGTGTGGTTAAAGATGCACTCCTGGCCACACTGCATTAATTGAGTTCTTAGAAAATCACTTCCCCGACTCATGTCACCTTTCAGCATCCTAATGAAAAGCTTTAACTGGCCCAGTTTAGCCACGAAGAACCAAAGACACAGGCTACCATGGTGTCATCTGCACTGGCTGAAAATCCTGGAACTTCGTGCGGCCAAGAACAGCGCACGAACATACTTGGTCGTAATCCCAAAGCAGTATTCGTGGTCAATGACAACAGATCATGGCGGCAATGAACACTGTAGCTAGAATCGTGCTTCCTACACCCGCCTTCTTCATGACTCATGTGCAATACGACAGGTATTGTGAGAAAAATAGCTTCTTGGTGCTGAAGACGCTGGTACAATATTGCAAGACCTGCTCTGTCAAATAGACTGAGAGTCAGTGAGAATGCTCCTATGATACTCCAGACATGGCCTCTAACGCACAGATGCCAGAATGCAGTTCCGAAAGGACACATACTTACCGTGACTTTGATAAACCATTTTCTTAAAGAATGTTAGTTCTTCAGTTTGCATGTTCTATCACTTTTATTAAACTGTTAGGTATAAAAGAATCAATTGGCGGCTGGAGAAATGACTCAGTGATTTAGAACACTTGTTGCCTTTGCAGAAGACTCGGATTTGGTTCCCAGCACCCGCTTGTTGGCTTAACACCATCTGTAATTCCATTTCCTCCGGGGTTAACTGACACCCTCTTCTCATTTCTAGGAGCATTGCATCCAAGTGCTACACACGTCTGCATGTAAGCAAAATACTCATACATAGATAATAGAAATAAATCGTAAGATAAAGCCTAGAAAGATTTGCCTCTGCACAAATAACAATTCAAGGGAGATGATCACTTGTCATATGTAGTATTTTACTTCATGAGAACATACCTGTACACAGCACATATAAACACCCACGAGTGAAATCAATGTGAAAAAGGTAAGGCATAGAGCTTTTCCTCCGCCTGCCTCCCCTGAGCTCTGTATCCCAGGAATCGTTCTTAGTATCCACCTGAGCATTGAGATGGTGTGAAGAGGCAGGTGGGGTCTCAATGAACTGCAGAGCTCTCTAGTCCATGGAAAGGCAACAAACATCACACGGCTCTGGAGTGGTGTTACTGTGGAAGTTCAGAAAAGTGCTAAAGTTTTTAAAAGAAATCGCGAATGGTTGGGGAGATGGCTCATCGGGTAAGAACACTGACTGCGCTTCCAGAGATCCCCAGCTCAATGCCCACCAATCACATGATGGCTCGCAACCATCTGTAATGGGATCTGATGCCCTTTTCTGGTGTGTCTGAAAACAATGATAGTGTACTTATATAAATAAAATAAAATAAAATAAAATAAAATAAAATAAAAATCCTTTAAAAAGTTGTCAAATCTTAATTTGGGGGGGGGCGTTGTTGATCAGGCAAAAAACGTCTACGTCTTGGATTCAGTGCAACAACTTTCAACTGGAAAAACATTCATGGCTTAAAAATTTAGAGAATGCTGGTACATGGCTGTCACCCCAGCTCTCCTGAGGCCATGGGAAGAAGAACACAATGGACTCTTGACCAGCATACATTGCATCATAAGACCCAGGCCAAGGCTACTGTGATGATAGACAACTATAGAAACCTTTTGTCTTTGTTTCTGAATCTTGGTCCCTTACCTGATCCCTTGCCCAGTCAAAGATACTGACCTTTTTTTCATTCTTTCTGTCTTGCTCAACTAGACTTCAACTGGGATTCACCTCTGGTGCAATTATTTGCATCAAAGATCTCTCTCCAATTAAAAAGTCAGTTATGGGAAAACCCTGGGGAGACTTTCCAGAAGCGTTGCAAAGGAGAGCCACAGGCAGGATGATCCCGTTCAGTACCTCCCAGGTTCTCTTCTGTGCATTATTGTGGAGGGTCATGCATTCTTTTCTTCAAATCCAAATATGCTCACATATTTACACACATTGCAGTGACTGTGGTTGTCCAGATAGCAACACAAAGGATAAACAGAGATCCCTAGAAGTGCAGGAAAGACTCAGACTGTAAACTTGCTGGCACATTTATGCTTGTTTCCTGGGTTGGGCTTCATTTCTGTTGAATCCACATGAAATGTTATGATGGGAAAATTCCATAACTGGCCCACAACTCACATTCCAACTGGGATCCAAGAGCCAGTTTCAGCAAATCAAGTTAGGATTCAAAAAGACATGCTTGGCTGCGTCATCACATAAAAATAATAATTGTAAAGCCTTCCAGAGTAGAACATTTCTTCAGAGTTTGTCCAGTGTTTGCGACTTCATAATTCAATTGATTCATCAGACCATAAAATAGTTTATGTTTACAAGTATGCTCCTTAGTATAAATCACAGACAGATGTATCATTTTAAAAATTACTCTGTAAGAGTTGCCAGAATTATAGAAAATTGTCTGGTTCATGTGGCTGGACAAAGACAACAATCATTTGGTTCTGCATGGCACTGGCATCCACTTGATCCTGCTGAGAATCACCTGGCAAGTGACATCACAATAGCAGAAACATTTATGAAAGAGGTAAGACTCATGTGTAAACAGAGGCTCAGCAAGGACTTGGTCTTGCTTTTATTAGCCAGTGCTCATAAGAACCAATCCAGCCCTGAGAGATCTGCACTTAATACCTTCTAATGGAAGTGCTTGTGTACTAATTATCTTTCTGCAGGCAGCACCTCTTAGTGGCTCAATCATTTGAATACTCTCATACTGTGGTTCATGCTTCCAGCACATGAAACTTGAGGATATGTGCCCAAACTATATATGTACCATAGAAAAAGGGCACATTAGTTTAAAAGTATATATCCACATATCCTTTGCTGCTTCCTTCAGGAAAAAGGGTTGGCAAGATTTCTCACTGGATAAAGGCACTTTGTGCCAAACCTAGTGACCTAAATCCAGTACCTGGAACCCACATAGCAGAAGGAGAGAATCAACTTCAAGTTGCCCTCTGACCACCACACATGGACCAATGCACACACATAGGTGTGAGAGTCACTCATATAGAACAAAGAAATGTTACATAATAGTAGTTTCTTCCTGAGTGAGGTCTGCGTATGAGAAATCTTTTTAGTGAATTATTGAAGTGATAGTGTGTTTCTTCTGAGATTATATTATGAAAAACCAAAACAAAATCTTTGGTTTCTGTCTTGGGAACTTTCTTTTTGACTTAAAATACTGGCTGTGTAAGGAAACCAGAGACTGCATCATGAAGATATACAGGCGCCTGTGGAGAAACACAACTGCTGAGTGTCAGAGGCCTCCAGCCAACAACCAAGTTCAGGAACTACAGCCTGCCAATAGCCAAGGCAACAAGCTTGGTAGCATATTTTTGACTGATAGCAAATCCAGATGACTGTGCTCCTGGGCAATCACTAAATGTAACTTTATGAACAACTCTGAGACAGAGCCACCAGGAAGCCACTCAGAATCCTGACCAGGAGAAAGTACATGATACCACAAATGTGTGTGTCTCCAGCTGCCAGGATTTAGAACACTCTTGCTGTACAGAAGGTTATCAGGAGCACATGGGATAATAATTGATGTTGGCACAGCTGGACACTCTTGTGGAAAAATATACGTGGACACAAACTTTCTACCTGTCAGGGGGAGCCCTTCAAATAGGATCAAAGACTTTTGTGTAAAATTAAACGTTCCAAACATTTGTAAGTTCATTTAAATGTTCATTTTTCTGTTCAGCACTTATATCTGGGGCTGGGTTGTTCTAAGATGCTGCATTTTAGGCTGCTTTACTGTGAGTCATTGCATGTTTATCTTCAACCCAGGCTTACATGCCCTGCACTAACAAGCCGTATCTAGTGGAGGCATCAAACATACCTTTTGACATTATAGACATGAAAAGGCGATCTTCTAATTATTACAAGAAGAAAATACAAAGTTAAGAGACAAATGATCAACTCAAATGGGGCAGTGATGATATTCAGTGCTCACATCCTGGAAGAGTGAACACAGGAGTGTGACGAAATGCACCAAGGACCAGCTAGAGTGGACAATTTCGAGAACAATGCAACTGACCTTTCAACATATGAAGTGATACTCAGTCTCACTTGAAATAAGAGAAACTGAAATAAACTGATGGATTTTAAATGTATCCAATTGGTTTAAAATATCCAAATTTTATGACCTATGCCATGTCATAGGGAGGAACACGACAGATATATTTTCAGGCATTCCTCTTAGAAATACAAAGTGGTTTCGCTCCAAAGGAGAACAATTTAGAATTCTCTTCGAAAATTGCAGCAGCACTTATCCTTTGACCTGACCATTTTGATTTGAAGGATTTATTTTAGACACAAGCCCACTCTTGCCTCTGGCTGCTTGCCTGGGTAGAGACTGCATTTCCTGCACTCTGTTGCAGCCAGCAGCAGCCATAAGCAAGTCGCTGGAGTATGTGATGTGTGTCATCCCTGAGCTTCTGCTGATATCATGACTTTCTGCCAATTCAACTCTTCCTGTCCTGTAGATTGAGAAGAACATGTCCCAAGACAGTTATTGCCCTTTTGTTCTGACCTGGAAAGGAGGCATGGTGAGCTTTCTGTCAGAAACATAGAAAAGCAGCCCCTCAAAAAGCTCATGCACCAAGTAAGAGAGGAGGAGAACATGAGCCACTGACATTCAGGGACTGTTGATGTTGATATGGAATGCCCTAGTGAAAACAGAAGTGGATAAAAGCTATTCCTGTGTAAGAAAGGGATTATAAGAAAATATTCTCATTGGGGTTAGAGAAATGGCTCAGCAGTTAAAGAGTGCAGACTATTCTTACAGAGGACCTAATTTGGCTCTCAGCACCCACTAAGGACTATGTACAACCGTCTGTATTGTACCTCAGCTCCAAGGGTAATCAGACACCTCTGGCCTCCCTGGGCATATGCATTCATTTGCACAAACCTACACATACACAAATACACAGTGCACATAATTAAATATAAGATCATTTTAAATGGAAAGAATTTGCATTTATTTAATAAAAAACAAAGTTTTCAGGTATCTGAATTCTTTGGTAAGTTATTTTCTTGTTTTAACCTTTATCCTAAAATTAAAAATATTAAAGACTATTTTTAAAAAGCAATGAAAACCACTGTATTATCAGCCAAAGTTGGCACTGGTGTATCACCGGAGCTAAGTCTAGTCTTCTCTTCTGTGTGTGCTTTTAGAGCGACGTGGGATTCACTGCATCTTCCGTTTTGTGATCTTTCCTTTCCACCGAATCTTCTACGAAAGCATCTCAAATGCTGGTAACCATTTTAGCAAATGATGCGGGCCTCACTACCCCCATATATTACGGAAATTTACAGCAGAGATGATGAGTTGCAAAGCAACACAAGCCCAGCCAGTGTTCTTTCTTCTGGCTATCACGTGTGTCTGAACTCCAGGCTTGTCATGGACACATCAGCAGGAGGAAGAGTGTGGCATTCACTTTCCTGGCTACATCAACTTGGAGTTTTGGGTGTGATTCCACTGTGTGAAGGGAGGAGGGATCCTAGCCATATTTTACAATTGGGACGTATCTGTCTTCAAAGTTTTAAATAAAGCCACAGAGGAATGTATTCTTCCCATGCTCTTCTTATATTCTTCTTTCTTCTTTAGTTAACATCTAGAATTTTTATTTTTATCATTGAATTCTTACGGCTGAGGCAGAGTTCCTGGTAGCCATGCTCAGTATTGGCTTATCACAGCAAAGCTGCCCCAAAGGCTTCACAGTGAACTGTACATGTATTTCCTTCCTGAGACACAGGTCACTTTTAATCTCACATGCATCACCTTTGCACTGACAGTAGAAAGGAGGGCATTCCAAGAGTGTGCATGTGTATGGTTTAAATAATATAAACTTAAAATCCTCCTGTAACACTCAATTGCCAGCATGTAGCATGGTGAACCCAATGGAGAGAATTACTGTCAGGGTGTGTTTCTTATTTCACTAAAGATCCAGGGAATCGACTCAACTGGCCTGGAGGAGAGGGTCCCAGCAGACATCCCAGTGCTTTAGAAGCCCCAAGGCAAAATTTTCAATGCTAGAAGGTGATTTCGGAGGCTATATTAGCCCATAAGCATGCCCATGAGGACTAATGCGAACACTGTAAGATGAAAAAAAAAATATTACAAAAGACAAGGTGAAGATGAAACAGATTCTGACTTCTCTGGCACCTCTAAATAATTTAAAAGCATAAAGCACAGGCTGCTAGAACAGGTTAAGCACATCCAGCTGAGAACCAGACGACCCATGTTTTAGGAGCTTTAACATTTGGGATAGTAAGAAAGAAGGAGAGGGTTTGGATGTTACCCAGGATGAGCAAAGGAGAAAATGCTGGATTCTTGTTCTCTCTTCCTGAGTGGGCCATGATGTTGATGATGAGCACAGTGGATAACAGAAGTAATAGCTGTTCAACTAAACAAAGAAGAGACTGTAGGAGAAAGAGTTCTCCAACGAGCCCTTGTCATCTGGCCCTTGGCTAAGCAGTCAGTGAATGCCCAGGTTTGCTATTTGTTAGTTAGAGAAGTTCATGATGCATTAGTCAAGGCACTTACATTGCCTATGAACAATGATACTACAGAGGCTTTTGTAATTGGACATTTTGAAGTCAGCATTTACACTAACATATGTTCTCATGTCTGAAGAGTATTCTAGTAGATAAGATCTACCTGTGAATAGTATTATGCGGTAAGTTAATTTTTAACATGACAAGAACTGGAATCACAAGGAACAAAACTATGGCCTAAATATATTTTCTAGAATATGTTAATTGAGGTGGGAAGAGCCACCCTAAACATGAGTGGCATCATTCCATGAATCTGGTCCTGCACTAAATAAAAAGAAATAGAAGTGAGCACCAGCAATCATTACTGTCTACTTCCTGACTGTGTATGTGATGGGACTATCTGCTTCACTGTCATGATCAATATGTCTCTTCAATTGTGAGCTGAAATAAATGCTTCCTCCCTTATGTTGCTTCTGAGTAGGTATTTAGTCACAAGAATGAGAAAAGTAACGAATAGGATACCATTCCCCAAATCTGTCTGCTGTGTGTGTGTGTGTGTGTATGTGTGTGTGTGTATGCACACACCCATGCATATATATGTGTGTATACATGTATGTATATATTGTATACATGTATATACATATGTCTATGTGTGTAGGTGTGTGAATGCCTATAGGTATATATATTGGGTATATGTATATATCTTTATATAGATATATGTATATAGTATACATGTATATATGTATGTGCATGTGTGTATATATGTGCATAAGTGTGTATGCCCTATATGTATATACTGTATTCATGTGTATATGTGTGTATGTGTGTATATGTCTGTATGTGTATACCCCATATGTATATATTGCCCTATCTGAGGACAATGAAGAGAGGAGAAGAAATTCAATAATAACAAGCACCAGAAAGCATAAAAAAATCAACCTTTCCCTGTCTCCATCCAGTGAATTCATAAGCATTTATTCAGAACTATTCACAGTCAAGATTCTCCTTCAGCCTGTACCATGTAAGGGAAGTAGCTAGGAAATGCACTTTCAATTGGGCAGTCACTTGTGTTCTGTTAGTCCTGTAATGCTCTGTGTCCATTGACATCAACTCCTAATGATGGCCCTGACCTTCTCTCTCAGCTCTGGCAGCAGTACACTGCAGCTGGTGTCCTTATAAGTCAACTCCATAGTGGGGATTTTCCCACTAAGCATTTCAGTCCTTTGACAACCTTCTGAAGCTTATTCAGGAAGGCATTGTTGTTCCTGCAGGTGTTCTGTGTTTATTAGCCCTGGGCAGCCTCTGGCTAACAGTGATATTAACTCCATGATAAAGCCACGGAGGAAAAAAACTCATACTTTCTTTGACACATGTCTCCTAAACTTAGTAAGAGTTATTGGCTAGAGTGGGAGCCATATGATTTTCTGCCAGAGGTACTAGCCATCATAGTTAATATTTCCTTCAGGTCCTCCTGTTGTCTGTCATTTGTTTGCTCACACAGCACCTCCATTTTGCACTGATCGAACCATGTTAGATGCATATATCACAACGAAACTATTGAGGCCAAGGCGTGATGATGTTTTTATTGAACAGAAGCACCGCCTTCTGAGTCACTGTCAGATTCTGTGTGCATCTGTGTCTATAAACATTTCTTGTTTACTTTCCTCTCTTTCTTGTTTGTTTTGTCATATTCCAAAATGTTGGATTTTGACATATCTCTCATTTTGTCTCATTTTTATTCCTTAGATGTCTGTTTTCTAAGGAGAGACAGAAAAGGTGTGGTTATAGAAGAAAGGAGAGGTGGGGAAAGATGGAAAGGATTAGGGGGAAAGGAACCATAATCGAAACATATTGTATGGAAAAAAATCTATTTTCAATAAAATAAAAACAAATCATGCCTAATGCATCATCATTCCAACTTAAGACAGTGCCATGCCAACCCCTTAGGATACACCAAAGGAAATGTATGAGTTTGTTGTTTAAAGTGAAGCTGATTTCAAAACTGTGTGTATTATAGAGATACCTAGCACTGCTGTCATTATGCAGTTTCAATGTAGCATTTCAAAAGGAAAGGTTACACACTAGAGTATTCCAGGAGCCACATATCATCAAGACACACTCTTCCCCCCCCCCATAATGTGTTCAATTATTTCCAAGTCATTTTCTTAAATAAGTTGTATTAGAAAGAATTCCTTTGGATATTTCACTTTGGACTTTTACTAATTGCAAATGCTAGCCACTTGCTCTGTGGATTCCTCTGTATTTAGTTCCTATAAACAAGTGCTGTGTTATAAAATTTACCTAAGGTATCCCCATCCTTCAACCACAGTGTACCTTTATGTATGTTGGTCATATATGTATCTACAAGTCTTATCTACCTTTATTTTTATGGCTATTTCCATAGAATGAAGTTTGTTATGTACACAGCTTTAATCCAGTAAAATATGCATATAGGACATAAAATTCATCCTGCAAGATATCTAGCTCTGTTCTATTAAGTACACCCAAAAATCTGTGCAGCAACCATTTTCACAATTTTCTCATCATTCCAGAGACATTGTGATAGTTTAAAGGAAAATGGCCCCAAAGGTTCATATATTTGAATAATTGGTCCCCCTTTGTTGGAACTTTTTGGAAAGGATCAGGATGTGTGGTCATATTGGAGGTGGTAGGCCACTTGGCTTTGAGTTTCAAAATCCTGATCCACTCCCATTAGTTCTTTCTCTCTAGCTCTAGGCTTCTTGCTTATGGATCAGATAGATATAGACTCTCAACTACTGCTCCAGCATCACAGCTACTTCCCTGCCACCATGCTTATCGATATAATAATAATGAATTCCTCCTTTGAACTGTAAGCTAAATAATTTTTTTTCTTTGACTTGACTTGGTCATGGTATCTTTTAACAGTCATAGAAAAGTAATCAAGATAGATATAATATCTTGAGATCTTGTCTCGAAACAAAGGAACAACAAAACCCCACATCTCCTCCACACCCATTAAGCTTCAATCCACATTCTCTCCTGTCAGGCTCTGCCATCTTTATGCTCTTCCTTTTGCAAAATATTTTGTTTATTGAGAATAAGTAATCGGTTTTCCTGTATGGATGAACTGCCCTCCAAGACCTGAAAATATCCCAAGTACAGACCAAGACACAGGGTACTCAACCATTGGTCTGTTTTCTTGAGACTGCTGTTTCTAAGCTTCTCTATTCAGAAGACTGCAGAGGAAACAATCAACAGATTTAGAACACCTAGAACACTCAGCTACACCCATTAAGTCTCACAAATATGAGTGCCTAAACATGAGCTGAACAAGCACAAAACAATCAACATGATAATGTGGATGAGGGAAAGCCCATGGGGCCTTAACCCTACAAAAAGAACTATAGGTAACTAAGAAATACTGAGAACAGAGGAAATTGTCTTACCCATGGAAGAAAATACCATTATATTAGATTTCCAATACCAAATGGTCATACCTGAAAATGTACATACTGATAACATTATACAGACTGAGCAGGTTGTATTTATGTGTTTAGGGATATATATATATATATATATATATATATATATATATATATATATATATTATTACTATAAATACTAATTACTATATATATATATATATATATATATATATATATTATTACCACAATTACTAACTACAAAAGAGGCCACAAATTTGAAAGAAAGGAGGAGTATGTAGGTATGTTTGGAAGGAGTGAAGGAAACATGATACAATCATATTATAATCTCAAAACAATAAAAGAAATTTGTAAAAGGAAATATATACATTAGGAGAAAATACTTACAAACATATGCCAAAGGGGCCTAATATGCAAAATAGATAAGGATTTCAGAAAATAGTAAAATTATTAATGATATGAATAATAACCTGATTTTCAAAATGTTAATATATGTATATATTTAAACTCAAAACAATACAAATTGAGCATTGTAGCACATGTCTTTACTCTTCATAGAGACAGCTGTGGGTTTGAGCCCAGCCTGGCCCATAGGGCTATGTAGTGAGATCTTGTCTCAAACCAAGCAAACAAAAATAAATAAATAAATAAATAAATATATCAACCATCAATACTTTACAAGTTGCAATTATGTTTAATATTAATCTGACCATTAGAATTTAATATAAATTTTATGGGGAGAAGGTTTTCCTTGTGTGCACTGGGCCAGGGCCAGAACGTTCTGCTCACACTCAGTTTCCCCAGTTGACACGTCTCTACTGTCTCATAGAAGGTCCCTTTTGTGAACAAGGATTGAAATAGCTGATGCACAACCGTGAGGAGCCCTTACCAGTTGAGTCGGTGGGACCTAACTACAACAGCAACTTTGCATTGAGAAAGAATAAATATGAGCTCACAGGAAAGAGCCTTCTGAAGATACATACCGCAGACTCGGAGAGTAACTGGAACCATTCAGAAAAACCGAATACTTATTGTTGTTGTGTAGAGATATTGGTTTTCCTAATTGTGTGTATGTGTGTTGCTTACTTTGAAGATAGAATTTCTCATAGCTCAGACTAGCCTTGAACTAACTGTTTAGCTGAGAACTACAATGAGTTCTAGACTCTCCTTCAGCTTGCTCTCTCTAGAAGTGAGTACCAGGGGTGTAAGGAGATGAAGGATCAGACTCTGAGGTGGGAGTGGAGGTGAGGGAGCTGTTTGCAGGTGTAGATTCACAGTAGCTATAATCCTCACCTAAGCTTGCCTCCTCCCGGTGCTCATCCAATCACAGAGCATCTGAACTGGAAAACAATGGCAGATTAGAAAAATCTCCTTCAATAAAAATAGGAAAAATCACCTGCGTTATACAGATAGCATTTTGTAGTACTGAAGGATATATATTCTTATCATACATGTGCATGCTATTTTGGATAGACTTCTCACCATTATAGCAAAATATAAGATTTTGGTGCTTCAAAGTTTGATAAGATATTAACAAGAAGATACAATGAACGCAAGGATTGCCTATCAACTATCAAGCTTTAAAGCTACCTTTTGGGGAATGGAAAGGAAAAAAAAGAGAGAGATGATCTACATCTTTGTGGCATGTCAAGCTTTAAAGCCAGGTTTTTTTTGGGGGGGGGAGGTTGGGGGAGAAGGGAATGGAATAGAAGAGGAAAAAGAGATGTTCTACGTTTTTTTCGGCATGCCAAGAATCCTACACACAAATTAAAAGCCTAGGGTTACCTGTCACCCCCATACAAACTCCATACACTTAAAGAATATGTATACAGACACACAGACAATAGAGAGAGACAGAGGGAGACAGAGATGAGAGAGGCACAGAGAGATTCATAGTCAGCTTCAGCATCATTATGATGGGAAGCCCTCACTCCTGGCAATAGGTGAGGAGGAAGCTTTAGAATAAAATTAGACAATGAAAATATACCAGAAACCAAAAAATCAACTTATGTGTTAGTATGCTATTTTGTAATAGCCACATGAAAAATGTAAAACTAAATTGGTTAAATTTATAGTAATTTTTAATCTTATTTAATCTAGTATAACCAAAATAATATTTCAACATGTATTAACAAACTTACTAGTAAGCTATTTTACAATTAAGAGTCCCAACAAGCAGCTGACTGAGACAGACCAGATACTTACACCAAACCACTGGACTGGAGTCGGGAACCCCTGTGGTAGGATTAGGGAAAAGATGGAAGAAACTGAGTGAGGAGGAAGGCGACCCCATAGAAAGAACAGCAGTCTCAACTAACCCAAACCCCTGAGATCTCTCAGACCCTGAGCTACCAACACAGGCAGCATACACGAGCTGATCCGAGGCCACCAACACATGTAAAGTAGAGGACTGCTGGGTCTGGTAGGTTGGAGAAGACACTCCTAACCCTGGAGAGACTTGAGATCCAAGGGAGTAGGAAGGCCAGGTGGGGGTGGGCAGGCCGTCCTCTTGGAGATGAGGTTTGGGGGGGAGGAATGGAATGAGGAACTGTGGAAGGGGGACAATGACTAGACTGTAAAAAAATAAAAGTAATAAAAATATTTTCTTCATAATAATTTCAAAAGCTTATTACGTTTACAACAAAGTAATTCAGACTTGCTACATTTCTAATAGTTTATAGACACACAGGCCCAGTGATTAAATTATACTATCCAAACTATTAAGACAGTACAGATTTAAAGCATAGTAGAATAGTCAGGGAACATACCGCATAAATGAATGAATGAATGAATGAATGAATGAATGAATAAATAGCAGGCTTTAGTTTTATGCTATGATCCAAATGTTATGTTATTGTGTTGAGAGCTTAATGGTAACTAAGAAGAAAAGAATAGGATGAGCTCACAGAGGGTCAAACTCTTCTTATATAACCATTTCATTTATTATTTTGATTAAAAAAATATGGGTTGAAGGTCTGTGTGAAAGACATTCCTCTTGGTATTAGGGATGTGACGATGAAAAGGAAGTAAAGAGACAGTCTTTCTCCCATGGAAATTTCTGGTTGAGTAAAAAGTTGAAAATGAATTGCAAAAATACATAGCATATAATAATAATGATAATAATAATAGCAATAATAGTAATAGGAAGAAGAAGAAGAAGAAGAAGAAGAAGAAGAAGAAGAAGAAGAAGA
>JADRCH010000027.1:10422734-10507004 GCA_019843965.1 Rhynchomys soricoides | reverse complement strand
AAGAAGAAGAAGAAGAAGAAGAAGAAGAAGAAGAAGAAGAAGAAGAACTAGTATGTGGAAGTAAACCAGGATGGGGGAGGGAGTAGAGAAGTTGCACAATTTTGAATAGAAGAACAGGATGAGGTACAGGGTAAGAGAATGAAAATAGGAGAATACATATTTTTGTTATTTTGTCTTTTTTCTTTTCTTGGTACCCAAGGTGGAGGCAAGGTCTAGAGTTGGACTGGAAACAGGGTTCGGAGCAGTAAGGAGAAATGAATTGCCTTGTATTTATGACATCTGTGCATCGTGTGATTAAATTGGCTTCTTAAACTCATATATATTTATGTGGGGAAGAGGGAGCATATGTCTTACAAACTATTAACTGCACTTTCCTCTGGGGATGGCATTGAATTCATTTGCACCGTACTTTGGAGCATTTTTCAGCTTTCACTGTAAGCATGGAAAAACAGCCCTCAAAGTGTTTATGAAAAAGAGCAACAAAAAGAAAGCTAACTTCCTCTGCTACGGTGTCACTTAGGTGTTTACATAATGGGAACTTCAAGAAGTGCATGGTCTTTCCTTGTAGTCTCAAGAACACCCACTGTAGCTCCTTTTTCTTCTTGTTTTTTCCAGTTTCCTTCCTTCCTTCCTTCCTTCCTTCCTTCCTTCCTTTCTCTCTTTCTGTTTTTAATCCACTGTGGAAATTTATTGAATTTGAATATTGCCATTTGTTTTTTTTTTTTTTTTTTTTTTTTTTTGGTGTGCAGCCTCCGGTGTCAGGTTGTGCTGACAGTGCCTTTTGTGAACTGCTGACAGATTTCAGTTTGGATGCGCAGTCACTGCCCCTGTACATACATCATCTATTGTGACATGTATCCCAGCCTGCCCCAGCACCTTGTGGTGTGCTCTCTTCTGGAAACTTCTTGCATGGATAAAGTCCCCAAAGATGTTCCCATGAACTGCCATCTGGAATATGAAGATTGTCATCATGTTGTTTCATATAGATTTATTTGCAAGCACCACTGTGAGCTTAAGATTAAAAAAAAAAAAAAACTTGCTGAGAACTGACTTGGGGGTTCTTTTGAGTCTATGAGAGAGATGTGATTAATGGATCAAAACACTTAGAAATGCCACTTCTTTTAAGTGATACCATTTTATGCTCACACAACATTCTTATTTCAGTAAGCCTCTGAGAACAATGCAAATAGTTTGGCGAAAGGATGATCTTAAACTGACATACTGTTAACCTGTGCATTTTTACACTATCTCTTCTTAGTGCACACGATTTTCAAAGCCTTTTATTTTTTATGGTAAGCATAATGAAAATATTGAAAGTATTTGTGTGTCCAAGTCCTATGACTAGTTTTTGTGCACACAACTATATGAGGAGGCTGGGGATGGGTGCACAGTGATGTGAGTGTGCGCACAAATCCCAAACTCATGTGTTATTTCTCAGATGCCTTCTACCTTATTTTAGGAGACAGGTATCTCATTGGCCTGGAGACCACAGAGGAGTTTAGATACTTTGCCAATGAGCCCCAGGGATTACTTGTCTCTGCCTCTCTAGTGCTGGGATTACCTGCACATGCCTCCACTCCTAGCTCTTTAATGTAGAATGCTAAGAATCAAACTCAATCTCTCATGCTTTGCAAGGCAATCAAACACTTTTATCAACTAAGATGTATTCAAGGCCTGCATGTTTCAGAAGTAATTAAAAGAGTTTGTAAATGTATTGACAATTTTAAGATTATTTAATAAGAACTCTATTATGAAAATTATAATCAGGCAAAATGTATTTTGAAAAAAATGAAAACTTCTCCCGTAAGTCCAATGCGTGGGGTTCACTGGAGGGAGAAGATGGGAGAGAAGTAAATCTTTCTACTAATATTTCTTTCCTCTTAGGAGTTTATGGAGTTTGTATTTAGAAAATGCTGACCAGACACGACACAAGTGTTTAGTTCCATAACGGTAAAGATGTGGCTCAGAATTCAACCAGGAACCTAAAGGAAACTTGTCTGTTTCTATTCCTAGGTTACCTTTCTACCAGCAAAATATGTAGCCAATATTTTTAGTCCACATACTAATTTTTAAAACAAGTAGAACAAATAATAAAATATAAAACTAAGAAAAAAAGAAAAGAAAACTAAGCACATAGAAGATGTAAATTAAACAGCCAGCAATTGAAAAACTGACCTAAGTGTCATATATGGAGCCCCACACTCAACAATGACAAACTTGGTATCCTTTACAGGTATAAATATTCCGTGACAAAACTGGTAATATACTAGATAATAGGAATTGAACATATTTCAAAGAATTCCATTCTTCAGAGCATGCTCTCCAAGACAGTGGAATCAGTGTAGACATAAATGAAAAATTCTCCAAATTGTGCTTTTAAAAAATATTAAGTACTAACTCGTGGTATGAAATAAAATTCAAAAATCTAAAAAGCTAGGAACAAGAAAAAAAATTCCCAGGGGGAAAAATTCCCTCCACTGACAAATGGCATCTGTACTAATATGCATTGCTACAATGTTGGTGCTTAAGAAACTCCTTTAAAATTGTATGCACCAGAAAATATATCATGAATATTCGAAATAATGCCATTTAAGCCAGTGATAAAAAAACCACGTCACTACTGAGGCAATTCAAACATGAAATGTCTGGATATCTACAGAGGAAAACCACAAAACATTGTTGAGCAAGAATAAAGAGGAGGGAAATTAACAGAATTGTATGACAGGAATGTTCATGTGTTAGAAAAACAAAAATATTTTTTACCAGTTTCTAAGCTCATGCATAGATTCAACATAACAGCAATATAAATCCTGACATGGTTTTTATGTTACATAAGCGAGCATTTGCAGTTTTATAGAAGGACACAGGATATGAACACAATTCTGAATAACAACACAAATGAAGTTAGAGAACTTGTCCTTCCAAAAATTTGACTTCTAAGCTGGATAATAAAAGCAAGATAGAGTGCACACTGCGGACAGAATGCCTACTATCTGCATAGACCTGATAGAATATGCTCACTATCTCTCCTACCATTGCACACACAGTAGAAGGGTCTTTCCAATCAAGAGTACCAGATCATTTGAATATCCATATGGAGAAAAACATGGATCTCAGCTCAGATTATTTGTGTATCCTTATAGAGAAAAATATGGATCTCAACTCTTTCTTGCAACTATTTAAGTCCCCATATATGTTATGAATGCATTTTGACTTAAAATACAAAACAGAGCAATAACATCCATAAAACATAATGTTTAGATTTTAGTTTTCAGAACTTTGTATACAATTTGTGCACAATTCACAAACAAAAAGCATTAAGGTATAAAGCAGGAAGTTGGTAAGCTAGATTGGAGAAAACTAGCAATGGCCATTTATCAGGATGGACTACCAGAAGATCTATGTAGGTCACAAAGCAGAAAAAGCCCTATGTCCTAGGCCATAAATAATTACTTAATAAGTAATACAGGGAACTTTTGCGTGTTACTGTGAAAGAACGAAGCATTGACTTTGGAAAATCAGTTAGCAACATCTACATAAACTTGAACCATCAGCCAGACGTAGTGTCGCATGCCTTTAATTTCAGCTTTAATCAGAAAACAAAGCAAGAGAATCTCTATGAGTTCCCAGCCAGATTAGTCCACATATGAAATTCCAGGCAAACCAGAGCTACATAATAAGGGTGATCCTAGCTCAAAAATAAATAAATAAATAAATAAATAAATAAATAAATAAATAAATAAAATTTGCACACTCAACCTCCACATACCCATTGAAAGCGTGCATTCATTTACATTTTATATGAAAAGATATACAAAATATATGGTAATTAAAATGAGTGGCTGTAGTCTTGAAAAAAGAAGAGCCGATTTAATGATCAGTAGGTTTCTATATTTTTGCCTGAATAGGTGTGTATGTGTGTGTACAAAACAAAAGTATCTTGGTGATGCCTTACATGTTTAATAATGCTTAGCATTCATTTTGTGTACTATCTCATTTATTCACGTATTTAATTCCACTTTAAAAAAATTATATATTTTATATGTCTTTCAAGTATTTTAAATCACTGAAGCCAGAGGATTGCTGTTGTATGAGTACCAACATATTTTTATTTATGTATGTGGGGAGTGCCCATGGATGTGGAAACAGTGTCAGATCTCCTGGAACTGGAGTTACAGACTGTTGTAAGCTGTGTAATGTGGATGCTAGGAAACAAACTTATCCTCTCGAAGAGTAGTAAGAACTCTTTCTTATACCACTGAGCTGCTGCACCGGGTCCAGTCATCAAACGTTTTAGTTAACTTTGGTTCCTCTTATTGACATTTATTTTTAATATTTAACTGTAATTTTATACATCATTGCTTGACACAGTATGCATTCCATACTTGAATATATGAGAAAATAAAATTATTTGGAGTATGTAGATATAAAGTTCTTTTTCAATATATAAGAAGCAATTTTCTCCCTTTCAGATCTCAGAAAAGTAAGTTTTAAAAACGCCATGTTGAAATGAACTCAAGCAGAATGATACCCTTGTATAATTCTTTTAAAATAACAAGTTGTGGAGGTGTCAAGTCTCTTGTCCTTTTCAAATTCTTCATCAGAAGAAAGAAACAAGAAGTCATAGATGAATAAAGGCAGGGGTAAAGCTAGGCACTCGGCACAGGACCATGCCTCTGAGAGAAGGGGTGGGTAAGTAGGATTTCTTGTTTTTAAAACATTCCTCTTACGATTCACTTTGGGCCTATTCTTAGTGGTCTCAGTACTGAGTAATTCATAAATCCAGTCATTCCAGAGCTAATTAACACAGGTGTCTATGAATCATAGACCTAATATTAACATGCTTCTTTCATAACCTTCTATGCTGATCTTTGCCTTCACTGTTAATCCAGGTTCCTGTAAAGAATATGTTTCTCCTCATACTAGTTCTAATTTTTGGTAACAAATGGGCTTTTAATTTCATTTGTATAGCTCCAGAACACCATGCTATTTCTTACATTTTTTATAGCTTTCTGCTCAAGTAATTGTTCTAGTTACAGGTCTCCTAATTTTTATCGAGCTGATTAACTGGAGAATAATCCAAATACATTTCAAATGATAAATCTTTCATGATTTGGGAGATTTTATACAAATGTACATTTGACAGTGCTAATGTAAAGCAAATACCAAAGTTGATTAAACATTCTCAAGATAAGAAGGATAAACCCATTGGATTATTTTATAGATTTAACCACCAATCATAAGCTGGTATAAACATACATATTTTGATATTCATCTCTTTTTAAAATAATTCTTAGGGAAATATCCAAAGAGGACTATGAAAGAAGGTCACGAATGTATGCACAAAACATTTGTATTCTTTACTGTGTAAACACTAATTTATTTATTGAAATAATACACTATTAAATATTTATTAAATAAATTAGCATTTTGCTGAGCTTCCCTCAAAAATCATTAACATGGTCTATGGCTATTGACATAGCCGGGGCTGGGAATGTTTCCCATGTCTGCCTTCCAACTGTTTGCTACATATTTATTCACTTCACTCCATCCTTCAAAGTTTAATCTACCCATGCAACCTCTTTTCTGGAAGTTTCCTGGACTAAGAGATTTGGGAAATTGTAAAGCTGTAATTGAATCATAGGACTCATGTTATTCCACTTTAATTTTTGCTAATGAGTCTGAGAATCATTTTAGCAATGAACATTGGAACAAGTGTTATCTTTTACATGAGGGTAAAAACATTCTTCTATGTGAAGGATAAAGTTATTCATTAAAATTTAACTTTCTTTGGAAGAATTTTGAAGTCTGAGGGCTGGCTTCATAAATCTGAAAAAGAAAGCTACATCCTTCATGTTTTGTTAAAATATTACTTGGTCCTTTAGACAATTTCAAGTTCAAGAAACAAGATAAAGAAACGAATCCTCAAACAAGCCTAGGATAACATAGGAGAAGAGACAAGGAGATTTATTTGTAGGTATTGTCTATCTGCCCTCCAATTCTCAGAAGCACTTGCAGGGCAAACTAAATGCAAACAATAAATAAGTAAGCAGACAGGTAAATAGAAACAGCCAAAGTGAAAAAGTACACAATGCCAAGAAAGCATTAAACCTGTCCTTCTGCTGAAAATGAGCAAAGCACATTCAAGAGCTGAGAATATGCAGCCGCACGGTGCTCTCCTAGGTAATGTGTAAATGAGACACAGCATCGAGGGATAGCATCCTCTGAAAAATATCAATTGGTCTCTCCATGTCTTCGATTTAAAGTAGAAATCATGCATTTCTCTCTTGTTCTGCTTCAGTTAATGCCAGAAAATGGTTTGTTTATTTTTTCTGTAGTAATCTTACACAATATAAATGAGAATATTTTATATACTATTAACATTATTTCCATGCTTATTTTAAACACATTCAAAAGAACCGTATGTATTTTATTCAAGCACACATAGACATATGTATGTATATACATATATATACACACACACACATATATATATATATATATATATATATATATATATATATATATAGTAAAATTTTTAACTGGCTTTATTGCCAGTTAAAATATCAATTATTTGTGGTATTCTATTAGAACGCTTGTTGAGATATGTATTTATATTCTGTTAAGCTCAATAAACACATTGAACTGTAGTTAGTAGTTATATTTCTGGTAGAAGATAATTTATAAAATCTCTAAAGAAGTTTAGATATTAATTTATAAAATTGTGACCATTTTTTACTGAAAGACAAATAACAAAATCTTCCATTTTATATTTTATTAATAATAAATTGAGACCTTAAACTAGTAAGAGTAACCATGCACTATTTTGTTGAGTTACATGCATCCTTTTGTAGATTACTGTATTTTTCAAAATAATTATAACAGATACTCACTTTTAGGCAGAAACACTTGTAAAGACATACAGGACTTTATGGTACTGTATCAGGAACAAATAAAATTTTAGTTGCTCATCTTTCCCATCTAGAATGATTTTGTATTTTCTGTACTATATGATAATTTGAGTGAGAATGATGCCCAATAGGCTCATATATTTGAAAATGTGCTTCTAGTTGGTGGAACTGTTTGAGAAGGGTCAGGAGGTGTAGCTTTGTTGCAGGAGGTGTTTTATTGGAGGTGGTCTTTGAAGTTTCAAACGATTTACATTATTACTTCTGTATGTGTTTCATTCTCTCTGCTTTTTATTTGCAGACTAAGATCTAAGTTCTCAGCTGTTCCATGCCTTTGCTCAGCTGTCATAGACTCTAGTCCTTTGGAAGTATATGCCTAAATTAAAAACATCCTTGTATAAGTTACCTTTGTCAAGGTATATTATCATAGCAATTGAAAAGTGACTAAAACACACTGTGCATTCATAATTGCTATATGATCCAAGTGTTACGGAGCTGAGAATTGGATGTTGAATCCAGACAGTATATAACTGTTGCCTTACCAGCTACATAGAATTCTGAAAGCTACATTATTATTAATTAGTGATTTTGTGATTAGTAAATATTTTCTGTTTCTGCTTTTTACCACAAATAATGCTGTTGAAAGCACATTTAATATATTGATTTTATATAAAATATTAAGTTATATACACACATATAATATATAAAATATTAACATATATATATACATATATTTTGCCAAACACTTTGCATTTAAAATTACTAATAAAAATTTTCAGTTGTTTTCTTGTATATCCATCAACGTTGAGTATTGTTAATTTTAAGTTTTGTTCACATTTACAGAATGATATGTCATTCTTTATGTTATAGTGATCATGTTTATTTAATGTATTATTTATAAAATTGAATGTTTATATCATATAAAAACTATATTTTAGGACATTTTGGTGTAGGTTTTGAACACTTTTTATATATTAAACACAGAACTTAAAGAAATAACGAAGAATAAAGCATAGAATGCTTTGTTGATGTTTTACTTGATTTGGTTTGGTTTCTGAAACAGGGGTTTCGCTGCCTAGTTTCAGCTTGCCTGAATTTACAGGTTGGCTTCAACCTTACACTCTTTTTGTCTCTTTTTCAAATGTTGGGATTAGAGTTACACAATATTGTATCCAGTCTAGAAAATATGGTTTGACCTTGAAGAGCTCACAGAGTAGAATATATGTATGTCTTTTGTTAATTTATAATGGAAATGCATTTCCTGATGCTTTACCATGATCCTCAAAGCAACAAAACCAAGTGAATGTAACCTGAGATTTATGGAACCATGAGTCAAAATAAACCACTGCTCATACTAAGTTTTCTAAATCAGGTATTTTGTCACAATAGTAGAACTCAATGAAACAATACTAATAATGACAGACTTAAATTTTCACCAACTAGACATGTGACATATGATATTATTATCTAACTATGTATCTGCTGATGATTACTGATAGAGATTAACACTTTTATAGATCTTTCCTTTGGATTTCTTCTCTGTTTATTGTTCACATAACTAGACTCATTTTTCTATTGCATCTTGCGTGCTGCTGCTGCTGATAGCAATAATGATGACTGCAACATAATAAATATTCTGTCACTACTTAACATAACTGGTCTTAGTGTAGTATATGTGTTGAGCTAAATGAGTCCTCAGAGCAGACACATAAGAATGGTTAACCCCCCCAAAAATAACTAACTGACTCAAATGTAGACAGACAATCAGATATAGAAACACAACTCACTTCTAAGTAGTCTGGTTTCAGACTACTAAAGTTATAGGTAATATTACCAAAAGCACTAGTTAAAACAATCTTAGAATAGAAAGACTAAATGAATCTCAAGCCATATGATTCACATGCAGTAGTCAATCATTCTCTACATTTTTTTTTTTGCTTTTTGAAACCAAAACCTATATATGTAGAACAAATAAATATAAATGTATCATATATCTTTATGTTCATAACATATAAAAATAACTTTTATTCACCAGAGGTGATTGTAGTCTCAGAATCTTACTGCTGAATAAGCTCACTTTTTCAAGTTCTTCCTGAACTCTGGCTGGCTGCTTCTACTCAGCTGTTCTGGCTCAAAACTCCTCTCCTAGCTGACTGATTCAAACTGGACACACTTGGCTTCTCACTGAATTGTTCTGCTTGGAAAAGCTGCCTCTCAGTGTCACAAGCTGAACTGCACTGTGTATACTGATTCTATGAACTAAACAGAACAACAAGAACTCAACTGCATTCAACTGAACTGCAAACTATACTCAACTCAGCTCACTGCATTGCCAGAACTCAGCTGAATTCCACTGTATTGCCTGAACTGCACTCCCTTGACTTACTCTGCCCCTCTAAAATAACTTCTTTCCTGTTTGTTCTCCTGAGAGTTCAAAGTATCCTCTCTCTGATTCATTCTGTTGAATCTTTCCTGATTCATTATTTTGTTCCTCAGTTAAAAATATTTTGGGGGGATTAAAGGTATGTGCATAAAACATGTTTGTATTCTAGAGGAAGGAAATAAAGGTGTGTACTAAAAGCAAGTCTATATTCCAGCCAGAGGGATTAAAGGTTGTGCTGTGTCTGCATTTCAGCTGGATCACACAGAGGCAGGTCTTTGGATGCGATGCCTTGACAGAGTGACCCTATTGCTGTACTAAAACTCCTCTCCAGCAAGGCACTCTTCTTTTTATATCAATCAGAACTCACAAGTGAATTTTAAATATTTAAAACCACTTTATTTACCGATATCCAGTCTATTGAAATTTACTGTGTCTTTTTAAATAAAACGTCTGTTTAATTTTAATGAGTAGATGATTTTTTCCCACTCTATCAAGATTAAAATGTATGAAATAAGAAATTGTTTTAATCATAAATAAGGAAGCAGTAACATGGCAAATTAAAACATTCACTGATAAGGAAAGAGGACAACAAATTTAGCCATACAGAAGGGGAAAAAAACAGCTCAGCTTGACAGGCAAAGAGTACAATGAACCATTGCACATATGAAGAGATGACAGACTAACAGAACTCAATAGAGCAACATGTCTTTGCTGCTATGGGCATAGTTCCAAGTTTCTAACTTCAGGCAGAATAGAGGGTGTTTTTTTCATAGCTGGCAAAAATAAACAAAACTCTTTGCAAATGTATTCTGTCAGGCAAGCAATCCTGCCAGAAAGCCAGAGCAGCAAAAGCTTTTTTGCACAGACATGTTGCGTAGAGAACACCTTTCGCGGATGGGTATGACCAGCAAGAGACCGATCCTGATGTGACAGCAACAGTAGCAGATGCAGGGTAAGTGGTGTGTGCTGCCCCTCAGATAACATCTCAACACACATAGCCTTAATGAGTCCAATTCCGTTGTCACTGTTCTCACTGAGCACGAACACTTGGACTAGAACCCACGCTTGGTTACTCCCAGGTGGCTGAGCTCTGACTTGGCTGCTGTTCCCTCTCTCACGTGGTGTTTAACTTGCTTTCCCTTCTAACACCACGTACTCCACTTAGAAGATCCGGCTTGCATTCAATCCTATTAATTCTCTGTAGGGGTGAATTTTCTTGTTTGGGCAGAGTAAAATATACCAAACCACTACTATTAGGGCTATGCATTTATGTAATTTCTTTTTCTTTTTTTCTTTTTTTCTTTTTATGGATATTTTATTTATTTATGTGATTTTTTTTTACTCTGTTTTATTTTTGGATATTTACTTTATTTACATTTCTAATGTTCTCCCCTTTGGACACCCTCTATCCCATCCCCTCTCCCCTGCCTCTATGAGGGTGCTCCCCCACCCAACCACCCACTCCAGTCCTCCCTTCCTAGCATTCCCCTGTACTAGGGCATCTAATACTCTCAGTCTCAAGGGCCTCTCTTCCCACTGATGTCCAACAAGGACCTCCTCTGCCACATATGTGGCCAGTACCATGAGTCCCTTTATATTCATTCTTTGGTTGGTGGTCCAGTCTCTGGGAGCACTGGGGGGCCTGACCAGTTGACACTGTTGCTCACTCCATGGGGCTGCTAACTCCCTCAGCTCCTTCAGTCCATTCTCCAGCTCCTCCATTTGTGACCCCACACTCAGTCCAATGGTTGGCTTCGAGCATCCGCCTCTGTATTTGTCAGGTTTTACCTGAGCCTCTCTGGAGACAGCTTATTGTGCTTCCATCAGCAAGCACTTCCCAGCATCCACAAGAATGTCCAGGTTTGGTGGCTCTATAAGGGATGTATCCCAAGGTGGGGCAGTCTCTGGATGGCCTTTCCTTGAGTCTCTGCTCCACTCTTTTTCTCAATATTTCCTCCTGTGAGTATTTTGTTCTCCTTCTAAGAAACACTGAAGCACCCACTTTTTGGTCTTCCCTATTCTTAGGCTTCATATGGTCTGTGAATTGAATCTTGGGTGTTCCGAACTTTTGGGTTAATATCCACTTATCAGTGAGTACATACTGTGTTCATTCTTTTGTGACTGAGTTACCTCGCTCAGGATGAGATATTCAAGTTCCATCCATTTGCCTGCGAATCTCATGAAGTCATTGTTTTTAATAGCTGAGTAGTACTCCATTATGTAAATGTACCACATTTTCTGTATCCAGTCCTCTGTGGAGGGACATCTGGGTTGTTTCCAGCTTCTGGCTATTATAAATATGGCTGCTATGAACATAGTGGAGCATATGTCTTTATTACATGTTGGAGCATCTTCTGGGTATATGCCCAGGAGTAGTATAGCTGGCTCCTCAAGTAATACTATATCCAATTTTCTGAGGATCCACCAAACTGATTTCCTGAGTGGTTGTACCAGCTTGCAATCCCACCAGCAATGGAAGAATGTTCCTCTTTCTCCACATCCTCTCCAGCATCTGATGTCACCTGAGTTTTTGATCTTAGCCATTCTGACTGGTGTGAGGTGAAATCTCAGGGTTGTTTTGATTTGCATTTCCCTGATGACTAAGGATGTTGAACATTTCTTTAGGTGCTTCTCAGCCCTTCGAGTTTTCGCAGTTGAGAATTCTCTGTTTAGCTTTGTTCCCCATTTTTGATAGGGGTGTTTGGTTCTCTGGAGTCTAACTTCTTGAGTTTTTTGTATATATTAGATGTAAGCCCTCTACCGGATATAGAATTGGTAAAGATCTTGTCCTAATCTGTTGGTTGCCGTTTTGTCCTATTGATAGTGTCCTTTGCCTTACAGAAGCTTTGCAATTTTATGAGGTCCCATTTATCGATTCTTGATCTTAGAACATAAGCCTTTGGTGTTCTGTTCAGGAACTATTCCCTTGTGCCTATGTGTTCAAGACTTTTCCCCACTTTCTCTTCCATTAGATTCTGTGTATCTGGTTTTATGTGGAGGTCATTGATCCACTTGTTGAGCTTTGTACCGGGAGATAGGAATGGATCAATTTGCATTCTTCTACATGTTGACTGACAGTTGAACCAGCACCATTTGTTGGTTATGTGATTTCTAAGAGTTGATGAAATGACTTCCTAATGACAGTGAGGGGAAAATGTCTAGAGTGGAGTTCTCTCAGATTTCATTCTTCTAGAAATGCTTTAACTGTTGTAAATGTGATTCCTTTAGATGACATTGGCTTATTTTACTTTATTTTCATTGTTTATTTGTCTGGTTTTAATTTAATTTTATTTCTTTTGTGAGAGAAAGTCTTTTTGTAGTCCATACTGACCTTGAACTCACTATTTAACTGAGGCTGGTCTTGAGCTCACAGGTCTTCTTGCTTCTACTTCCGGAAATCAAGCATTATAGAAATCTGATATCAAAGGGTAATTGCCATGGAAACCTTTTGATTTTGTGTGTCAGTGCTCCTGTGTGTGCACTTGCAGAATCCAGAGGCTCAGATGGAGTTTCTTACTCTCTCAGTCTCCCAGTGTTTTTCAGTGTCTCTCTTACCAAACCCAGGGTTCCTGTTGCTGCTAAGCAGTCTCTCCAGCAAATTCTGGTGTCATCTTGTTTCTGCTTCAGCACTAGGTTTATCTGCGTCATCATACAATTGTTCTTTGCGTAGGTTTAGGGATACAAATGATGTCTTCATGCATACACAGCAGTGACCATTTTACCCACAACACTATCTTCTCAGTCTTTGTCTGTTTAGAGACAGAATTTCATGTAGCCCAAATTGGCCACAATCTCATCATTTATTCCAAGCTGTCCTTGAACTCCTCATCTTCCTATCTGGGTCTCTCTCACTCATCCTGGTATTATAGGCATGCCTATTTTAGCTTGATCATTATAAAGTAATCAGATACACTGCCCTTTTAAAAGCTTTGAGAATTTAAAATTACAGTATAAGATTAAGAAATAAAAAAATAAAACACTTTGTTTTAATTTTGTTGAATTTCCCACGAGTGAAGACTGTAAGAGCAGAGTGTGTATTTACAAGTTTTTCACTCATAAACATCATCATTGGTGCAGTAGGAGGCCCTCCCCTCACAAGGTGCAGGCTCTTTGCTAATGTGACTGACAAGTATGAGAGAGGAAAGTTTAAAACCCACTGACAAGGGTAGAGCAGATGCACATGTAGGTAATTATTTCTAATTAGAAGAAACCTCCAAAGTACGAAACACAGCTTTAAAAATATTAAAAATTAAACACCCCTGGTCAGAAGTAATCATGTTGAGTGTAGCTTTTCCTGATGAGGTGTAATCAGGATGTGATAGGGACACACAGAAGTTAGCACCACAAGTCTGTCACTTACTAGCTACTTGATGTGTGGGAAATTTGTAAATGTGAAGTTGTCTATGAATGCCAGGCATGAGAGAGACTAAGAAGGCTGGTTTCTCTCAGGATAGCCGGGTCCTTACTTGTTCCACCAAATAAATGAGATGGACAAGATTTTATAGGTTGTTGTTTTAGTTTTTAATTTTGGAGCTGGAATTGGTCAACTAGCTATGAGCAATTTTTTTTCATCTACTTATGTCGGGTATATTTTTGTTCGATATCTTACCATTTTTAGTGACTTTTATTCACGTCATTGTATTTCTGAGCATCCTATCTTTAACAGAGTGCTAGCGCTGAATCCAGCTGTATTCCCCATTATTCACCAATTACAGATTCTATTCTTATTTAATTCTTTGATATTTAAGAATTGAAACAATACTTCTGATCACCACAAGCATTAATGCCTTTTTACTTGCTTGTTTGTTTGTTTATAGAAAATATGCCTCACTGCAACTCTCTGGCTGCCCTGAACTATGTAGATCAGGCTAATCTCAAACTCAAAGAGATTCACCTGCCTCTGCTTCCTGAGTGCTGGGAATAAAAATTTGCATCACTATCCCTAGCTCTTTGATCTGTTTTAATGGTAGGGATGAAACAAAATTCTTGTTATCTCCAAATCAAAAGGAAAACACAAGTCAAGAGTGTTCCATAGCTTTTTCATCACTGCTGCTATGTGTATCCATTTTAAGAGATTGAGTAACTACATCTTATAATCCTACAATTACACACCATAAAGAAATAGAAATAAGCTGCTTATGTGTAGATCATGGTTGAACCTCAGAGACACACTGAGTGAATGCTCGAGCCATAAAATATACATCTTGATTGATTTATATTTACATAAATTTCAGGCCTGGTTACTTGCTGGTGATGTTAGAAGCTTCCCACTGGGAGTGGGAGGGTGTGATGGGGACATGCAGGAGGGAAAGGGACAGTGTTAGGTGGCTTCCACTTCAGCAAGGAAGAGGTGAGATGGAGGGAAGTTTTAGCTAATTTCACAGTCCTTTCATATACTCATGTATGTCAGTCACTGCTAGTAAGTCATCCTTTAATATAAACATGTATAAAATTTGTGTAATTCTTTATTTTATGAATATCACTTCTAAGTTCAAAGGGCCTATTTTTCATGTTACCTTTATCCCTTCAAAACTCATGATACTCCATTAGGAACCAGAGAAGTCTATAAATTAATTGTTTTACAGTAAACAGGCATCTTGCCATTTTAAAAGCTCCAAAAACTTTTTAGTTTTTTTTTTAAAGCTACATTTAATTTCTTGAATATATCATGAGTTAAACATGATAACAGAATGCCAACTGACCATTGCAGGCCCTTTAGCTGTCTGATTAGCTCAAACTATTGTCACAACTTCGAGGGGTAGAAAAAGATGGAACAAGGAGTAAGAGGGTACACCAGTTACATTTCCTTTGCCATGAGAAAACTCCCGTACAAAATAAAGGGAGAAAAAGAACTTGCTTTGGCTCCCAGTACAGCACATCATGGAAGGGATAACAGGAGCTTGAGGGAGCTGATCACATAGCATCTTACTCACCACCTTCAGATAGCAGCAATGCTGTGATGGCTTTCTTCTTATGTATACAGGGCCAAAGCCCAAAGGATGATAACTCCCACTTTGTAGTGGGTCTTTCCATCTCAGTTAACCCAACCAAGATGAACCCTCTGAGATCTGTCCAAAGGCTTGTATTTTAGGTTTCCCCAAATTCTGTGAATTGGTACTCATTATTAACCATTAAAGAATTGCTCTTTTGTTTCTTTACACAGATTTCTTCATTTTGAACCGACATGTAAACTCAAAAGTTTTCTGCCAATGTCACCTATTAAGTTCCCTCTTTGATGTTCTCTTCTTCGAGCCCACATTATCCTGGGGATTAAATATGTCCTTTCTGTTAAGTGGGTAGATCTCACAGTCACATCTGAATGCAGAGGAATTCTAAGGAGGTTTAAATATTTGCAATCATTTTAGCGATGCCAAGCTTTTCTCTGTGCTAATCTGTGAAAGATAACAAAGAGATCCAAAGTATAGGAAGGAGGGTGAATTCTTAAAATCAAAAGTGTAATAAATGATAAAAATAGGACATTTTCTATGTAAGCAGTGGCTTACCAATATGTACCCTGAAAGATGCATTGCATTAGAGAATACAATGCAAGAAATGTTTCAGCTACAACTGGTTTGTTTTTGTTTTTGTTTTAGTTTGTTTTGTTTTTTAGTGTGGCTCTGATGTACAATGCATCTTAGAAAATTGAAGATGTGCTTTGACATGCTGCCTAGTAAGATAGGCCATACCAAATTTCAGGTGCCCTACATTATACAAGAGGTAAGTGTGAGTCCGTGTGCTCTTGCCTGTGGCCACAAGCAGCAGTGGGCTCCACAGAGCCCTGCTAGCCAGTTCTTTTCTTCTTTGATCCAGCTACAGCTTTTACAATTTGATTTCACCCAGATGCCCGCCCCTCTTGAAATTGTCTTCATGCTCTCAGTACAATAACCAGACTTACCCATTTCCTCTCCTGAGCTCCACCCCCTATCTTCCCTGCCCCCCCACCCCACCCCACCCTCAGCTACAATCACAGTTTGTTTAATAAATGCTTCTTCACATTCTGGTGTGAACAAGTCTCATCACAGGTAGATGCACAACAGGACTCTTGAAAACATTCTATGGAAGTTTTCTCATATATTTATATACTGTCATGAGCCTTAAACTGTATGGCAGAATTCTAAAGTGCCTAGCTTATAACCCAAAATCCTCCTTTTTTCTCTTTACTGAATGTTGTGATAAGAAGGAGATGCATACGAAGATATTCCAAAGAGTAGTGTACAATGTGCAGAATGTGCCGTACTATGAAGACCCAATATGGATTCTAAAGAGAGAGTGCCTTGATAGTAATTCTACTTTTACCGGCTATCTCGGAGAAGTTATTTAATTTCTCTTTAATTTGGTACCCCTGGCTGCTGATAATAATATTACTTACCTCATGTGGTTGTTTTTGGCTTGAAATAATCAAAAGAGGTAAAACAATTTGAAGAGTCCCTGACATGTACTGAGTGCTCTGAAGCCATTAACTCTCATAGCTGTAATTATAATTATTGTTGTTATTATATTAACTCTACGGACTGAAGAATGTGACATTTACTTTGGGTCTGCCTGATTTTTACTAAACCAAATATCAGTTTTTCTGATTCATTATATAAACAGAGAAAGGAATTAAAATCATAGACCATCTAATAACCAGAATGATTTTCCTATTAGAAAATGTTTTAATAGGGTTCAAAATCCTCAGAAGAAAAGTGTATTAAATATGTTATAACCCATTGATTTCTCGTTGCTGATATTTTGGTTTTTGAAAGTATGATCAGGGTCTTCAGAGATACTTTCACTGTTAGTAACTAAGTTTCAAAGTCCCATACCTATACTGTTTACAGACATTTGTGTGTATCTACTCACATAGCAGCTGTGACAATTCTAATCACAATTAAAAATAATAACGAAAAAGCTTTGCTATGTGTATACTAGGTCAACTGACTAGAACCACTGTTGCTGAACTAAATGAATTAATCTAAAGACTCAACTATACTATTCAAAAATAATACTTTGCTATCTGAAATAATATGTGACTAACATCCAGATGTATTTTTCCTCTTGTTACTATATAGACAAACTCTTCCATCCATCCATCCACTTACTCGGCAGGAAGCTGTGTGAAAGTTATGTGTGAACAGGCATTGCACTGATTCCAAAAACAATAGGGGCAGTTGAAAGACACAAAGAAGCTGAGCACAGAGGAGCAAGCATAGAAGCTGGGACTCATTACTTCATGTTTCCTGATATTTTTTTTTTTTTTTTTTTGAGCAGGATTTCAAAGATGTTTTCACTTTTAGGAGAGGCAGCAAGATTTCAAGTTGAAGGTGATATTTGATATTCACATGATGAGTTTCAGACCCTGTCTCAAACACGATAAAGAACAGCAGTAAGGAAGAGACAGGGAAGTTGCTGTCACAGAGTATACTGAAGCCCTAAGGAGAGACAGAAAGGATACAGTAACAAATCCATACCAGGATCACAAATAAACAAGAAGTCAAATTCATTCTTATTAACTATAATAAAGGAAAATAGGAATAAATTTATCACCCAAATTGAATTTTTACAGTGACAGTCGTCAAAAATATATCAAGAAAAAATATAGAAGGGGCACTGGAAAATGGAAAGATAGCACATATTCATGAACTGGAGGACTCATAGCTCTATAATGTCCATAACCACCAGAAATAGTTTACAGATTTTGCTCATTGCTCATCAAAATACAATGACTTTCTTTATGAAGATGGAAAGAACAAAACCCTAATACTCATGCAAAACCAATAAGAACTCAAGATAGTCAAACAAAGCCATCATAATATCCAGTCTCAAATCAAGGTATAAGAATGTAGCAACCAAAGCAGCTTCTCCACTTTGAATGAGGTAGGTCCTTGAAACTGATGTCGCCTAAGGGATACAGGAACGTAGAAGCTGGGGTCTGTGGCAGTTAATCAGAAGAGGATGGTGGAGATGGTCTTTTCTTTTCAATATTGCAGTATAATTACATCATTTCTCCTTTCTCTTTCCTTCCTCTAAGCATTTCTTTATATCCCTCCTTTGCTTTTTCAAATTCATGGCTCTTTTTCCATTAATTGTTGTTACATTAATTTAATACATAATACATACATACATACATACATACATACATTCCTGAATACAACCTGTTCAGTCTCCATAATGTTATTTGTGAGCATGTTTTCTGTACTGAGCATCTGACGTTAGATAACTAAACGGTATAATCTTACCTGGAGAGGACTATTTCTCCTTCTCTCTGGACCCCTCAGTTTCTCTGATTTGAATGCAAATACCCATTCAGAAATGAAGTGTTGAAGATTTCTGACATGAAAAAAATGTCATGGTCAAAGATTTGGGGTAGGGGTAAGGTTTGTGGCTGTCAGCAAAGGAAAAGAACACAATTAAGGTGGTTGGCTATTTCAACAGTATACCAGTTAATAGAACAACATCAGTGAACAGAAAGTCTTAAAACTATCAGTCTCTTATAGCGGTCCAGGGGAGAAAAAAAGATTACAAGAATGATAAAGCCCCAAATGATGGATGTTGATTAGACCAAGTGGTGGTAATGAAAGTGGATCTGATTCAGTGGAGTCAAGTATATTCAGAACTAAGTTCACAGCGCTTGAGAAAAGTCATCTGGGGGGTGAGGAGGTGGGGAGTGAGTAGCAGAGAGAAATGAATAATTCCTGAACTGGGCCTAAAATCCAGTGTGGTAATAGACACGCAATTACTGAAGTGTAAGCGTGCCCTACTTTTAAGTGCCCATTCATGCATTGATCAAAGAGTGGATAACTTTGACAAAGAGAAATGCAGATTAATAGCAGGAACTCCTAGAACAAAGCCACTGTCAACTTCATCGTTTCAACTCCTGTGATGCTTAAATGTGCCATAAACACTGTAAAGGTGCAAGAAAATAGCTACAGACTAATGAACGATCAGATCGTAGATGTTCCAGAAAAACTGTAAAGCTGTAAGAAAATAGCAACCATGCCGGGAAGTGCTTGCTGACAGGAGCCTGTTATGGCTGTCTCCTGAGAGGCTCTGCCAGAGTCTGACAAATACAGAGTCAGATGCTCGCAGCCAACCATTGGACTGAGCACAGGGTCCCCGACTGAGGAGTTGGAGAAGGGACTGAAGGAGCGGAGGAGATTTGCAACCCTGTGGGGGAAGCCACTGTGTCAACCTGCAACACCCCCCAGAACACCCAGGGACTGGACCACAAACCAAAGAGTACACATGGAGAGAGCTGTGGCTCTGGCTGCATATGTGGCAGAGGATGGCCTTGTTGGAAATCAGAGGGAGGAGAGTCCCTTGGTCTTGTGGGGGTTCAATGCCCCAGTGTAGAGAAATGTCAGGGCGGGAAGGCAGTAGTGGGTGGGTGGGTGGGGAAGCACCCTCATAAAGGCAAGGGGAGGGGAGATAAGATAGGGGGTTTCCAGAGGGGAGAACTGGAAAAGGGATAACATTTGAAATGTAAATAAAGAAACTATCCAATGAAAGAAAAAATATACATACACATACATATAATTGTGTATCAGCACTTAATGAGATAAGAGGCCATAATTTTGAAAGAGAAGGATGGGGCAAATGGGAAGATTTAGAGGGAAGAAAAAAAGGGAACAGACAAATGATGTCATTATATAATAATCTCAAGAAATATTAAAATGTTTGTTTGAAAAAAAATATATAGCGACAAACTAGTGAACGATTGTAGATATTCGAGAAACATGTTCAAAAGAATAAAGAATAACTTTGATTACCAGACAACCAATTTATCTGGCATCTCATTTACTGCTTATTTGCTCCCTAAACACATATCTGGTTGGTGCGTGGTTTGTGCCACTAAGGATGCTCAGCACAGATGTAAGTTATGCATGGAGTCCATGTTGGTCTCAAGTTCTGGATCATTCTGCCTCTGTCTCCTGAATGCTGAGAGCATGAAATGATGAAGAAAAGTGCTAAGGACAACAATACATCAATTGCAAATTCATATAACAAAACTGAAAGGAAGACCCGGTGGTTGAAGGAAGGATGGCCATCCTGTGGTGGGATGTATCTGAAAGGTTTCAGGAAGCAGCTCTGTAAACTCTGACCAGTGGGGACTGTAGTGGGGACATGATCAAGCAGCCAGACCAAGATGGATGCCTATCCAGAAGTGGTTTGCAGTCCCATTTTCTTAACCAGTCTAGAGACATAATACAATTTGAAGAATTCTCTTTGAAAAGTTTTAGTTCGAGGGGGCAAACAACAGCAACAATGACAAAATAGAACAAGCAGTATGTACATGTTCAAGTATTTGGCATATAAATTCAGACATCTAGATAATATATGGGGATTGCTAAGATAACCTGGCCCCAGCATAACTTTTTAATTTTACTATCAGCAAAGAGCTAAAATATCTTTCTTTTTCTTTTTCCTTCTCTTTCTTTCTTTCTTTCTTTCTTTCTTTCTTTCTTATTTTTTGGTAAATTTAATTCCAAAACAATGTTTCTTTCCCATTTTAAGTATAATATATGCTAATTATTTTTAAAATTAAGAAATGCAAGGCTGTGTGGACGGCCACACAGGGGGTAAACATGCATGTTCCCAAGCCTGATGATCTGAGGTCGATCCTAGGGACCATGAGCAGGTAGGAGAGAACCAGCTCCTACAAGTCTGCTTACTTGAACCAGAAAGCCATGGCCTTCATTGCCCATTCTCTCCCCACACCACACACATATACACACATATTAAATAAATGTAAAAATAAATGAAATAGCATTAGAAATGCTCCTTATTTATTAATAGCAGAACAATCTTGACAAATGAAGTATCGTTATCTCCCTGGATTTATAAATCTACTATTAAGAAATCTGGATCATCCAAATCAGCAATGTCCTAGAAATTTTTTCCTTGCTCACACATGAAGAATAGGGTAGATAGAACAAAACATCCTTTCCTTTGCCTAGGAATTAAATGAAACGACGGTATGCTAAGTTGCACATATTTTTCATTAGCACTTAGCTACTGTGTCGGTAGTAGCATCCATTTATCTCTTGCATTTCTCCCGTTTACAGATAAAACTTTCAAATGCTTATATTTTGCTGCCCGTTGGTTGATTGGATAATTTGAACATCAAAGGAAACTTTCATTTAATTTAAGCCGCAAAGTTGTCTTTTGCTTTATTAACTCTAGATCAATAAACAAGCAATTTGGAAATGTAATCAGGAAATGCTTCCGATTGGCTGACAATGTATCAAAGCCAGGCTTCAAGGCAACAGCAGGCTGTAACAAGCAGTTTATTACCAGTAGCTGTTACTGACATTAGTCAAAACCAAGAAAGATAAAATGGAATAAGAAATGTAATGCTGGAGGAGCCTTGGGCGCTGTGTTCTCTTCTTCCTTTTGAAAACTGCAAGCCTGTCTTTGATATGATAACAAATATAAACTGTTTAAAAACACCAAATGCAGGAAAACTGAGCCTAGCCTGTCATGGAGTTAATCCATTCCAGAGTGACACACAAATAGGGTAACATCCAGCAGATAGATGTTATGGAAATATTTTGAATTGGATTTACATGTAGTGAGCAAATTGGAACTCTTGATTTTTACCAGATATTGTAATATGCATGTTCTCATATTAACAGAGTGTAATCCTATTTGAAGATAATGAGTTTTCAACAGGCTTTGCAATTGAAAGCTATGTTGGGGGAAAAATGTTTAGTTTTTAACTAGAGAGAAGCCAAGAGAATTGGACCCTAAATTTACAAGAGAGTCTCACTTTATGTCCATAGGAGCTGCACGTTATTTTGCCCTTGGGTACTGCTGACCAAGAGATTTCTGGGATTGATGGGTTTTAAGCTTCCCCTTACCTTTATCTCTGGACTGTCCATTGCCATGGGCAATAGCAGTGCACAGAGCACTTGACAGGGATTTGCTTTGCACGAAGCTCTCCTCTCAGTCATTCTCAACAGTCTATGTATATCTTCCATACAATTAAAAAGGAGCAAAGGGGAGTGGGATGCTTTGCACGTGGGTTTCCAGAATTAGTTTTCAGTATACTCAGAAAACTATAACCCACATTGATAGCAAAATAGATTGATTTAACACAAAGGAGAAATTTGTTTTGTTTTAAGGGATTTTATTTTTGTTTTTATTACTTTCAGAGTCAACTTGGCCCTGGCACATTCACTGCCATTTTAACACCACTCCAGGAGTATCCCTCATAGAGTCAGAGATCTCTATGTCACAAAATAAACCAGTAATATGTAGTCTGATAGAGCCTTGCTTTGGGGGCCCTTGTATAGAAATGAGTGTGTGAAACCTTGCTGCTGGATTCTACCATGGTTACAGATTGCATTTCAAGGGGTGGAGGGGGAGATCAGTTAGAAGCATTTTTTTTTTTTTTAATGATCAGATAACTATCTGCCTAGTTTGTCACCATATATAAATATATACAATGAAGCATTGTAAAGACCCTAGGATGGTACAAGATGCATGTTAGGTATATTGAAACATTCCTTCAGTACTTTCTGCTGCTAGATTCAGAATATATGATGCAATGAAAAGGTTCATGCCAGGGCAAACTCACTGATCTTCCTTTTGGGAAAGACTTCTCCAGTGATGAAAGAAAGCCCTCTGTGTTGTTCTGGTGACTTGGTTTTAACTGAGACCTATTTGTGAGTAGATTGAGATAAGGTAAGGGAATTTACTTACATGGCACATTACAAGTATTAGGAAAATTTGTTTTTCTTTTATGGTTGGAATTCAAAGCTCTCACACAGTACTGCAACACAATTCTCAAGAATCATCAGGAAGTACAAATTTGTTTTGAAGGTACTTTGTGTAAGGTACTTTGAAAAGCACATTTCAAAACAAAACAAAAACCAACCAAACAAAATAACCAAGATACATTTGATTCTGATATCTTAAAAGTTACACATCTCTTATACCACAGAATAGCATTCCAGTGACAGCTGGATTTTGAAGGAAAATAACCAGTTTCTTATTCAGAGAGGAAAAAAATGTTAGCAGTGTGTTTAAGTCTCACCAAAATTCAAGTTGTTTCTTCTTTTAGGAGCAGCATTAATAAAAGTCTCTCAAGCTTTGCAAAGAGAGGCTAAGCAAGCAGTTCAGACTTAGCAAACGCCATTTCATGAAAAGTAAGTATTTCGCTCCCATGTGTTAAACATGGGGAAATAGACAGGGCATTCAGATGCCTTGCCTCCTCTGATTTTTTGCATCCATTGTGCACATAACTTAATACCTATCCATATCAGTGGGAATATGTGAAAACCAAATGGTCCTTTGAAATAGATTTATCCTTCATCTCCTAGTACTGAAAGAACAAAGAAATAAGTCATCAGTTTAACACATTGGAAAGATTTTGTTTTTAAAGATTGATCTGGAACAAAAAAAAAATCTATGTGAGGTTACTTATATCATCTGAAGCTTAAAGTCTCTAAGACAAAATGTGGGGACATCAATGTTGGAACGACACTTTGGAGGGGAAATCATGAGATATCATGAAAAGAGACCTTCCAGTTGTTAAGAGACCAACAGTAGTATAATGCTGAAGAGAGAACAGAGGCATACATGGCATCCGTTATTAGTTCTAGAAGATTATATGACTTCTCAGTGCTTTCATTGTGCTTAATAGAGGGTGAAGCCATTTTTTTAATGTGAGTGCTTTGCCTGGGATAAGTAGAAACAATGAGAAATAGCAATGAAGATTATTTCATAATAGTATCACTTATGTATATAGGAAATGAAAAAGATTGCTAGGAATACTACAAATTCCTTATGGTATTGTTTTGCTTCTTACGGATGAAAAGATATGAGAACCCAATAAGCTAATTTTAAAGAACAGGACTTTGCAAGGTACCTCCTTTGCAACATCTACCCAATACCTGCACTACCAATTATTTTAATTATAAGCTAAAGAAACTGAGGAGCACCCATGCCGCATCTTCTTAACCACATGTGATGTATCAAGCTTCAAAAAAACACAATGTAGATACATACAACATCTTGCAGTACAGCTCACAATCAGTGTGAGACAGAGAGTATCTGAATACTCAAAAATTCTTAAAACCATGAAAGACCTGGGCCTCTGGGGGAAGTTTTTAGTGCTTAGTTGAAGCAAGCCTGTGAGAAACAGCATCATTTCCTGTGATGCAGAGGTGGAGAAGAGATATAGGAGAGAAGAAATAAAAATTTACATTTTGGAAAGTGTATATTGAAAATTCTAAGTAATCCTGGTTCAAGAAAATAGTATTGTCAAAGAGGTTGTTGAAAATACATGAATAGTGGTCAGAGAAAATGCTGGGGTAAAAGTGGAAAAAGAGGGGCATCTTAGTTAGGGTTTCCATTGCTGAGAAGAGGCTCCTTGAGTGTGGAGCTTGGGAGAAGCCCAAACCACAAAGGACAGTATAAGGTGTCACCAGTGGGCAAGCAAGAATCATACAAGAAAGCATAGTTTTTTAAACAGGTCATACTAAGACTTTTCATACTCTTGTGTGGCTCTGGGAGCTCAGGCAGAGTGAGGATACAGAGTGCTTTGACTTGGTCTGCCATAGGACAATGAGAGAGATACTTCAGACTAAACTCCATCTGTTCCAGAATAAGAAACTGTCATTGCATACAAAATGGCAGAAAAATGATAATATAAAATTTTCCTTGGCTTCTGTATCTTTTCTTTTCTTCTCTCTCTGTTTTAGTTAGGGTTTTATTGCTGTGAACAGACATCATAACCAAGGCAAGTCTTATAAAGGACATTTAATTGGGGTTGGCTCACAGGTTCAGAGGTTCAATCCATTATCTTCAAGGCAGCATCCAGGCAGGCATGGTACAGGAGGAGCTGAGAGTTCTACATCTTCATCTGAAGGCTGCTAGCAGAATACTAGCTCACAGGCAACTAGGACAAGAGTATTAAAGCCCAAACCCACAAGGCCACACCTACTCCAACAAGGCCATACCTCCCAACATTGCCATTCCCTGGGCCAAACATATACAAATCATCATATTCTCTTTCTCTTCTTTTATTGTCTTTATTGTATTATATACTTAATTATTTTTTCTTTTCGTTTTGTGTGGAACTAGGGATAAAACCCAGGAACTCACATGTATCAGTCAAATACTCTGCCACTGAGTAGCATACAATACCCTGATTTACTTACTTACTTAAGTATTTATTTATTTAATATAGAAGATGGCAGAGAAGAATTCTGTGTTGATAAGAATGGTCTGATACATGGAGTCTGATACCATAATATGAAGCAATATCAGACAAAATAAAACAACCAACAATGGAAACAGTAGGACTTCAGAGAGCCACATGCTTCATTGCATGGGGGACAGAGATGATTGACACAGGCAAGTTTCATAAATGCCAGTTGCTACTGGTGTGTGTACATGTGCACACATGTGCAAGTGGCTGTGTTATATAGCAATAATTGTCTATTGAGTGAATATTGGAAACAAAATTAAATTCATAGGAGAAAGACATTAAAACCAGACAGCAGCACTGACTCTAAAGGTCTGAGCTAAAACACAGTTGAACAAATGCAAGTTCTCATTCCTTCTAGATTTCAGGACAGACCTTTACTTTCAAATTAGCAAATTATTGAACAGGACTTTCTATCACTCCTCCCCAGTATATGTTATTATAAATTACTCATGGCCCATGGAGTCTTGGATGCCTTCTAAGGACCTTTTAACTCTATTACGAGTTTTGAGCTATCTTATCATTTTATCTGTTACTTATTTTTGTTTCCATGACAAAAGCACTGTAAAGGAGGAAATGTTTAATTTAATACACATTTTGAAAACATGTCCATTTTGACAAGGAAGCCACTGTAGCAGGTACAGAGGTGGTGGGCTCTGTTCCTCACATCCGCAGTTCAGGAAGCAGAAGGTAAACAGTGGTTTAATTTTTTTTTTCATCTTTTTAGTCAGGGACCCCAAACCAAGGAACAGTTCCACCCCCACTTTAGACGGATCTTCTCATCCCAATTTAGAAACTCCTTCACATATCCCCCCAGAGGTTTGCTTCCTAGGTCGTTCGATCTGTTGGTTGACCATATTTATCACCCACCACCATATAAACTTCTCTTTGTCTTTTATGCTCAGCTTATATTTGTGCACATGGCACAGAATCTGTGATGATGGGTAATACTTTTGTGCTTTAGCCCACATCCAGATCAGGCCACCAACAATCTGTATTTTTCCCCTAAAGCATACCCACTATATAAAAGCAAAATTCACCTTCATTTAACAGTGACCTTGGAGGAAGAGTAACAACCACTTATCTTGTCCAATTAAGTTTTAAGTTCTATAAAAATTAATCCTTGAATGGATTGCTTATTAATACTCCATGTGACAGCATGGGAGATATGCAAAATGCTCTATTGCTATGTATTGCAGGATGGTGGTGACCTTGAAGAAAGGCAGTTTGCATTACTGTTGAAGGTTAACCAGCTACCTCCTTAGGGAACATCATTTTTACTTTAAGGATCATTTTCTAGACCAAGAAAGGTTATTCAGATAGGATGTTTAGTGAGGATTTATTGAAAGTGCCCCAAATGTGCCAACCATTTCAAGGAACCAGTAGAGAATACTTCTGTCAATGACCAAATTCAATTTTTTTTAAAAGAAATAATTTTAGAAAATGTTCATTTATTCTAAACAGCTTGGTAGCTTTCTAGTGTTTAATGGTTCTTCAAAAGAGACTAGTGTTATTAACATACATAATGCTACATAGTGAGCTTCACAGTCATCTTATGGCCAGCCTGGTATGTGTGAAACTATTTGTGAAAAACAAAGAATCGGTAGAAATACCTTTTCCAAAAAATATAATAAATGATGTTTTCAGAAAAACCTGACATGAATAAATGATTTATAAGGTAATTAAAACTGTGCAATGTATACATCTACCCCCAAAATATGAGTAACTGTTACGTTCCAATTAAAATATTAATTTTTAAAATGAAAATGACACAATTCTCACTTTTTAGAAAATGATTTTTTTTTCTTATTAAAATAATGTTCGTAATGCTTGGCTGAGGGTGAATGCTTGTAAATCCACCACTCAGAATGCTGAGGCTGGAGATTGGTAAATCAAGGTTAGCCTCATACATATAGCTAGAATGTATCCCAAAGATAAATATTCACCAAAGAAATAAAATGTAAGAACTATCTGAGAGAGCTTGAATCACAAATGTTTTAAATAGTTCTGCTTCTGAATTCTTATATGTTAAGTGAACTGAAGTCTTTACATTTTTCAGATTCTAATGAAGCTTAGAGACTAGAAGTGCAACACCCATGACTTTGCCACATTAAACAATGTTTTTGGGGGGAAGAGTGTTGGAAATATGTCTTTTCCTTTTTTCCCTTTTTTTTCATTTTTTTCAACTTATTTTATGTCTGATTATCAATGTGAATCATGCTCTTCTACTAGGTAACTCTAATATATCCCATTTCCAGTATAGTCCTATTCTAGGGAAAGGCCCACTGTGTTCCGGTTGATAGGAACACGGATGAGCAATTTAACCTTGATTTTAATGCTTTAACAGCAAGTATCCTAATACGTTCAATTGTGAATCACAGTCATCAGAAAATCTCCTATGCCTCAGTGCTTTGTCTCATGTTCCTGATTGGTCATTGGGAAGGCAGTGACAGTCATCTCATAAGGAGGTACTAGTACTTGATTTCTAGGCAAAACTCTACTATTGATCACATGCCTCAAACATACAGGGCATGAAGCTTCTCATTTATAATAAAGATACAGATCCACAACTTTTCACTTCCTTAGAGAAATTTGAATTTCTTGTAATTAGGAAGTCACCAAATAGTCGAGTCTAAAGTTATCCCAGTATCAGGACTGAGTGAACAGAAGCAGTTTCTAACTAACTCAGCCTTTATTCATTACCTTTGCCTGGTCATTGATAGGAAGACCCATAGTAGGGTATTTTCTTCTCATTTGTTTTTATCTGTGGGTGTCTGGCTTCCATCAGTAGTGCCCTCCATCCCTCTTTATAATTTCATGACAGAAAAGTCAAAGAAGAGGTGTAGCAGGGTAAGACTCTTGAGGCTACACAGATCCACCATGCAGACACACTGGTGATTCTTTTGTGTATTCTGAGTAATATTCCACATCAAGGACTTTCTACAATTTTCTCATTCAAGTTCATAAAGAGTTTTCCAAACATTTTATTCACTGTGACAGCCTGCAGAAGCACATGGACACATATGAATGAATTATTTTCCAAGAATATCTTTATGATGCATTCTTGAAGTAGGACTGTTTGTACGTTATCTTGCTAGAAAGTTGGGTACATCTTACTATTTCTTGATGTAATCCTTTAACCCACTTGTTTGAGGCTTGACCTAACTTATTGCATTTCATACAATACTAACTTGATTAGCTTGGTTATTTTTAGTTTCTGAAAGAAAAGCCATGCTTTTTCATTTGTTTGTTTGTTGTTGTTGTTGCTGTTTTATTTTTTGTTTTGTTTTGACTCATTATTCAATCCCTTTAACTCATAGGTCATTGCTCCTTTACAAAACACACACACACACAGAGTATAGTGGTTTATATAAAAACAGATCCAATATGCTCATATATTTGAATCTTTGGTCATTAAAGAGTGGAGACTGTTGGCAAGGATCAGGAGGTAAGGCCTTGTTGAAGGGAGTATGTTGCTGGAGGAGGGGTTAGGGGCTTTAGATGCTCAAGCCAGGTCCAATGCATTATTCTCTTCTTGCTGCCTTTGGGTCTGTATGAAGAACTCTCAGCTACTTTTCCAGCACCAGATCTGCCTGAATGCCATCATGCTTTCTTCATGATGAAAATAGACTAAACCTCTGAAACTGTAAGCCAGCCCTGATTAAATATTTTCCTTTATCAGAGTTTCTATGGTGTCTCTTTACAGAACAGAATGTAGATTAAGACACACACACATACACACACAGACACACAGTTTATCTATATTTATATCCATCTATACATACATATGTTACCTTTGAACTCTCTAAATTATATACACTTTTCTGTCTTTTGTTCTCTTTATAAAAACTTTATGAAAATGTTTCTGTTTAAGAAGATATTTTAAATCTTTCATTTGGTTTTATCTATTAATATATTTTCTATATCTTCTTAGTTTTATCTTGTTTGCACACCTTAGCCAATTTGTGTATAATAATCTCCAAGCTTATTCCAGATCTTTAATGATTTTATTCTTGTGCTCAAATTTTGGAACCAACTAAGATTCATTTTGAATAAGGAATGAAATAAAGCCCCACTCACATCTTTTTCCAAATGATCAGCCAGTTGTCGCAATATCTTTTATTGAATAATCCATCTTATCCATGATGCTTTGAAAGGCTACCTTTATCATACCCTAAATTTGTACATTTTTTCCCTCTGTCAGAATTCTCAGAATGGAGAATTAAAGGTGAAAGATGAGAACCTATGAAAAATAATTAAATGGAAAAAATTGCTTGTTAAAATACATTAGGAACAAGATAAAATAATTTTAAGAGAAAGGCTAAAAGTGGATTACTGTTTTTTCTACATTCCCTGGCTCTAACAGTTTACATTTGTTACTTGGGACATGGGCCATTAGAAGTATTTTAATACATTTCACAATACTGCAGTCTTACTGCAAATACTGTAGGTGGGCATGCCCTGTCTTTTTTCTAGACAAGGGCCCTTTGTAGTATGGGAAGATCTTGGATATCATAGGAATATAATAAACAGTATTTCATTGCAAAGATGTGAAACATCTCATCACAGTCATGATTAATTCTTGTCTGAATATTCTGTTTTCATGGAAAGGGCCATTTTAAGTTTCCCCAGGAAACAATATGATTTTCTGTGTCTTGAATGCCATACACTAAGAGGGAGAAGCACAAGTATTCTACCTGCAAACATTTTTGAGTAGATATTTGTTCTTCTTGAAAAAAGGTTTCCGAGTCAGAAGTAGATGAAACTTTCAAAAAGGATCTTGCTATAAGTGTAGGGGTGTGGATTGCTGCTTCTTGGGTCTTGATGACAAGGTGGGTCAGAATGGCAATCCATTTTCCTCTGCTCTGCACAGAACCTACACAAGCACTGTAGTATCTGAAAACTCAAGGGTCAGAGCAATAGTGAGGATGCCATTGAGAATACCCCTTTCTCATGGCACTACTAGAAAGTCTGTTGTGGAGTCTATTCATGGCAGGTATGTAGAAAAGACTTGTGAAGAACAAAGGCAGCTCAATAGATCCGAGTGAAAAATGTCCTCTGCTAACTCAGGAGGGACACAGCTGTAGGACAATGGAGAAAGACAGCATAACAAACCAGTGAATGACCTGTTACTTTCCTGTGCAGGCTACTAATAAGATAATACATGGAGTTACAAATATTTTAAGAATATAAATCATTTACTATAAAAATCACTCACCTTTAGCCCTAAATTATTGCTCTTATTTGGAATTAATATTTTGAAATTTGTCAATTTATCAAAACTTGCAAGAAATACAACCTTTGAAATTCAGAAATTAGATCTAGTTGGAAGATAACAGGTTATTTAAAAATCTTTCTGGTAGTAGGTGATTATTTTCTTCATGTTTGTAAACATGTTTTGGTCACTTCAGTTTCTAAAACAGCATCTTTATTAATTCCTGCAGAATCTCATACAGTGCCTTTGATCACCACCCTAGGCCCCAGTTTGATCATTTCTTAGCATCATCTCTGAAACAAACAAACAAACAACCAAAATCTCTTCACTACTGTCAGAGTTACAAACATTCTGCTGAGAAGTCCTAGGTAAAGCTCAGGGCCAGCACCACACGCAGGTGTTAGAAACCTGGGCACAGTATTGCTTGACTTAGCTAGGAAGGAAAGGGGCATGAAGTAAGCTGGAACCTGTATCTATCTTTGTCTTAGATGCCTGAAGATCTGATAAGCTTTGTTCTCATGGGGAAGATTATTAGCTGGTAAGGAATGGACTCCAGTCTAGACAACTGGATAGTTTCTTGATGAAGTTCTGTATTATTCTCTTAAACCTGATGACACAGTGTGGGGAAACAAAGTCCAGGTGACTTCCTCACAAAAACTTAAGCCAACTTTGAAAATTATCATTATCCTAATGAGACAAGGATCTATGCAATTAAAGAATTGTGTGGTACTAACGTATCTAGAGATTGTTCTGAGCATAGTTTTATTAGGATGTTGATAAAATGATTAGGTATTTTTAAGAACATGCTTCTCATCTCAACTATTTTACTAGGTACCCAAAATTAATTCATATATTACTTATAGAACATAGTCAATGTTGAAATATGCAAAAAGAGGATGGACATTTGCTTAAATTAAGCAAGTACTGCAAGAGATGAGTAATATTAAACAAAAGCATAAGGTCTATGACCAGACACATGATCTTATTCTGTATGGGAGTTACCTAATGAAAAAGTATCTATTAGTGGAACATAAAAAGATTCTATCAAAAATTACATGGGTGAATTTTTCCCAGTACAATAATGGCATCTTGATGGAATCTACACAAAGCACACATGAGTACTTCAGATACAAGCACATAGTCAATCTTAAGTGACTTATAAGATGCTAATTTAAAAAGACAATTTTTTCGTGTTTTTTTTTTTTTTTTTTTTAAAGCCTAGAATCACTTGTTGAAGTAGTTTTTGGTTTAAGGGCTAAAGGAATCTTGAGGTTTTTATTCTGCACAGAGCATGGAGCTGTGATACTTCTTGTCTATGTTGAATCAACGCATTAAAAAACCCCACACTTCAAATGAGATTTTAAAAAAATAGTACATTGAAAGCAAATGTCTTCACAGAGGTGCATCTTGCAGAAAACAAAATTTTGCTATTTTAATATTGCAGAAGATGGACTGAGACATTAGGTGTGAATGTCACGAGAGATTTAGTTTTCCCATTATTATGTTATGATTGCTTATGTGACACATTCCATGGTTTGAATGATCTGACAAAACCTGGTTTTCTCTGAAGCACCTAAATTTCCACAGCAGAATGTCATAGCCCCCATGATTCTCCAGAGTGCCCATGGCCTGTGCCATTGACAGTGTATCTTCCACTGAAATCCTTGTCAGGAGTTTTCAGAAGTGAGTTCATTTCCCAGATCCTTATCGACGGGGTTTGCAAATGCTTTTGCCACTTGTTTAACTTCACAGTTGGTCAAAGTGGTACACACCAAGTCTTGCCTACATGTATAGGTTAGGCCACCTTGGAAATATATGCTCAACAATGCAGAGTCAGGGAACAGGCCCAGGACTCATCAATATTGCTGGGTTCAGGTGGCTCAGAAATTAATCCTCTTTCAATTGTTTGGCTAATGTGCAAAAGAGGGTAAAGTGCACTGTACAATGGTGCTACTTGGGAAACCAGAACTTCTGGTACATTCTCCCTGTCAAGCTACAGCACAAAACACTGCAGTTCTTATTTCTCAACATGCTGCTCACCTTTTGTCTTCATTTTTCCTTCAAAAATATACCAGTTTTATATGCATAGTATGCTATAGGTATCTCTTCAGATAAGCACCAAACTCAGTTCTTTTCTAGTATTTTAAGATAGACATATATTATTGGTTAATATTTTAAATACAATAAATGAGCTTTGAAAGTGGCAACAATAGATTATGACACTCTTTCTAATCACCATTGAAAATGGTGAATTATACCAAGATAAGCATGGGAGTGAGGGACTATGAGCCACACATGTATTTTGTGGTGGATTGGTTGCTATATTTTAATAGGGCTGATATTTTGCTTGCAGACTTAATGTAGGATGGGCTTACAAATACTGGTTCTAAAGTTTCTTCTTTAATTCCCATCCTTCTTATGTTAAATTTTGACATTTCTTATAGTGTCCTCGTAATCATCATTAACAACAACAACAAAAAAGCCTCTTAAACCCTGTATCCTTCATAGACAATCAGAAAAATAATCTACTTTTAAAAATAATGCTGAAATTGTTTCTGGATTTTCTCTTCCCATTGCTTTGCTGAGCTACCTCAGAATCTCATACAGAACTACTTAAAACATGCTCAGAATGTCTGTAAGTTAAAATGATAGTATAGAAATGGTTATTAAATCAGCATATTAGCTGTTAGCTCTTCTATTTGCTTATCATACAATGGAAATGCTGTTTGCTTCTTATTCTACAAAAGATTGGCCCTCTTTACATCTCCAAACAGTTAAAGGAATTAGATGAGAAATTATTCCAGATGAACTGTACACAGTTAAGATTAGCCTGTCTGCAGAATATAGTTACTGGAAAAAAAATCATCAACATGCAGAGGTCAAATGAACTCTTATTGAATAATAAATTGGAGCCCCAAATGCTTCGTGCAGTGGCATATTAGTATATATGATTCTTGTTAGCAATGTAGTAAGCATTTTAATTGGCTAGATATTTAGCTGGCTCATTTGAAAGATGTCCAATTTAATATCACAACTCTGCAAAAGACTGTGTTTCAGTGGTCAGAACTGATATTCCTATACAATGTAGAACAGACAGCTACTGTACTGACCACAATTATCACTATTGAAGATTTTTACAACTAAAATGTTGCCTTCGTTTATACTGTCACTTCATCCATACCACATGTGGTTCAGGGGTTAAAATATATACTCATAAATAAGTTTTACATCAAAATCTACCCAACCATAATAATAAAAAAAGAAACATTTTATAGGTAATAGAGAAGAAATATTAAAAATGATTTAAAAATGATAATCATAGGTCCATGTCTTTGTTGTAATGAAATAAAGTTGTTCATTATTAGAAATATAAAATGATAACACCTATACCCAACAACCCCAGATTTTGAAGAATCCAGTATGTTTCCAAAATCCAAGGTACTCTGTCACCAAGGGCTGAGTTTATTTCCATATAATTCAGCATTGTTGGGGTTCTTATGATACCTATGCGTATGTCTGTATAAAGTTAATATTGAGATTCCTTTTTGTAAAAGAAACAAACATGTCTTGAATAGAAGAGGAAAATCAATTTTTCCTTCACAGCATTGTATTTTTATCAGTAACCTTCTAGGGTCTCAACCTGACACTTTACCAGCACTATTAGGCATACAGTTATGGTTTTGATTAACCTATAGTCATCTTATTTCAGCTCCAAAGTATTATGCTACAATTTATTTTATGGGTCTGAGAGTATCTACATTATGTACTATAGAGTTTTCACATTTTGCTGAATCCTCATTAGAAGTAAAAAAAAAATCCAAAACAGAAAAGTATAGATCTGCTCTGCAAGAAACTAAAATACTCTGGTTGACAGTAAAAATGTCCTCCAGCATGTATGGGTGAATTCTACTTGACCAAGTTCAGTTGCATGTGGACAAAGAAGGCATGAGGACCTAGTTGGCCAGAAGCATCTAATAGTGTATGTGATTGACACTGTGTGTTGGTAAAGATCATGGATGCTCGTCTAAGCCCTTTACTTATTAAAATAAATAAATAAACAGCTAGAAGTTAACAAACACAATGCAACAACACATGTGCAAGCCTGGATTTAAACGAAAGCCTTCCTTCTCCTCTTGTCTTTCCTCCTCCCTTTTCTCCACCCGACTCCAAGCACACCTTTCCAGCTCATTACTGCAAATCATTTGAATTCCAGCACACAATGTCACCTGCTCTGTAATCTGATTACTTTATGGAGGAATTAGTATGTATATTTAATGTAGAAGGGTTTTAATCTTGATGAAAACAATCCTAAGGAACTCTGATAGGGCTGCTCATATGTCTGGCAGATATGCCAGTAACATGCTAATAAATGACAGCTGATTTATGTATCTGGATTCTTTTATTTATAAAAATAGCAAGTGGACTGATTTTTGATATTAATAATACAAGTGAATCCACTTTGATTAGACTTCTGTGGAGAGCTGTGCATATCCGGCATTACAATTAAATCTTGTGATGTGGAATGGGAATGACATGCTAATGAAGCAAGCCAGTGAGCCTGAACCAGGAGTGTCCAACATCATTATGGGATATCTTAGATGAAGAGTAATTATAAGAGGAACACTGAAATGTCATTAAAAATCTTCGCTAAGAGATTTAACTTACTATTTCGTGTTCGTGCTGGATTTTTCTTTTACTTTTCGTTCTTCTTTCTTTTTTTGAGTAGCACCATACCCAAACACTAAGTTCTTTTTCAGAATTTACAGAGGAAGGTTTGTTGTTTTTTTTTTTTTTTTTTAAACATAGGTCTGGATTTAAGAAAAGAAACAATCTCGTATCTTAATTTAATTTGCTACATCAAAATTCAATGGTAGTATGTAATTGAAATCTCTTTTTAATAATTTCAGATGAATTAGCAATTAGGACTTGATCCGATTTCCATGAAAGTTATTAAAATTGAGGGTGGAAGCCCTTGAAAATTTTTATTCTTTTCACTCCATTAGCACAGTACATCTCGTCTAAATGACTCTGTCAGTTAGTATGTGCCGTCCTTGTTTATTTATGAGAATTTGTTTCAAGGAGGTTCAAAAGAGGTAACTAATGCATATTCATAGAATTTAGTTTATAATATATGAATCAAGACAAACCTCAAAGCTTTGCTACCCCCCTTTTTTGGAAAAGATGTACTACCCTCACCTTCATGACCAGATGTACTCTGAGCAGCTTTCCCTCAGGCCCTGCCCTTGTGTGATTCACTATACCCCTGACCTCTGCGAGAGGAAGATTTCATCATGTCAACTGGCCACTAGGCACCATTTGAAGAAGACATGGGGGAAGATAAAACAGAACTCTGGACACCAGAAAATGTACTTTGAACTGTTACTTCAACTTTGTAAATTCAGGAGCCTGAAAGTAAAGAACATGCAATGGAAACCTTAATAGCTATCACAATGCCAAGGCACTCAGCAGGAAAAACAGAGTGCTTCTCAGTGGCAAACAAATAAATTACGCACATGCTGAACAACCAAAAGAAATATGCCAAGTATTTGTTCCCCTTCTCCGGGCTCTTTGTGAAGAACTGCAATTACGCTTAACAAAAACAGCATAGAACTAGTTGGCATCACTCTGAGACATAAATGTGTTTCTATTCCAAATATGTAGCACTTTTCAGAATGTTTGTATGTATTATGTGCAATTTGTTCAGTGTCTCATTCTGGGACAAGCAGGTCCTGGCTGGATAATTAGGAGAAAGGTAAACAGTATTTTCTAACTGTGAGCTTCCATTTCTAAAGTTGGAGTAGAAAATTCTTATTACTTACCTTTTGGAGAACAGATTAACAACACAGGCCTCACCTATTTGCCTTCATAAAATTTGATTCTTATAAATGAAATCTTCCATTGTTTCATATCATGAACACCTTTACTATATGTATGTGGGAAATATGGCTTTCAAGTAGACTATCCATGAGTCACACATAGCAGCTCATGGGCTTCACAAGGGAAACAGGAAAAATATACCCTTTGTGCTGAATTGGATGTGGGATGTTGAATTCAGAAGATTCCTGGGTATTGCAGTGTGAGGTCAGAAGAGCTGAAGTGCATGGAAAACTGGCAAGGACAGCAAGGGTAGAGCAAAAACTTGACAAAAGATCTGAATGCCGTGTCTTCCAGGGACATAGCAACTGGTAGGACAGGAAATTGAGAGAAAGTAGTCCATGGCCTTTTGGATAAAGGACAAAGTGCAGAGTAAGAGGCACTGTAATATTCAGTGATTGGAATATCTTATCTATTATTGTCATCAACCCCAAGTCGTTTCTGTAATTGATGGATTAACCATCTGAAGGTGTTAAGCCTAGGGAAAACATGGGTAGGTAGCCTTTAGGTGAATAAATAACAAAAGGCTCATTACCTTGCTTTGGCCTCTATTTGAATAGCTGTACATCTTGGGTCCTTTTGTCAGCTTTAACATATGTAGTTTCTGATACTTTGGTGACTCACATGAAAATTAGACAGTGCTTTTCGACATAACACCAAAGGAGCATGTTGAGGACTATGTAGTTATCATGGCTTACATAATGTTTTCTCATTCATCTTTCAACACTGCTCCAGCTTCATTGATTTCCTTAACTATATTTTAACCTATGGTGTGTGTGTGTGTGTGTGTGTGTGTGTGTGTGTGTGGTGTGTGTGTGTACATATGTAGGGGTGTGTGGGTGCATGTGTACTCCTCACCTTGTCTTTGAGACAGGGTTGTTCAGTGATCCTCAAGCTCAGCCCTTCAGCGGCACCAGCTGGCTGATGAACTTTGTGGATCTTTCTCTCCCTATCTTGCCAATGGGCTTCAAAAATGGTGCCTGCAAGATCTTAAAATGCTTAGACATTTTAATATTAAAAATCCACAGCAGTTTTTATGTTACTTATAGTTTTAGAGTGTAGAAATATAAATAAGCCCCATGTACTTAATCCATGTAAGAACCATCACCTGGAGGGCCTCGTGTTTTGCACACTGATAGCTTTGCTTTACTTGACTCTCCATTGATTATTTCCATCTGGTTGATTGAAGCTCCCAGGTAGAAGTTACCACGTCTTTGCTATATGGTGAGGCATACAGTAGTAGAGAACCAAATGTGAGGGAGTATTATCTCCTGAAATAAAGAACAGAAGGTAGGAGAAGGAGAGAAATGAATTAAGATGTAAATGAGGCAAAAGCTGATGTTTGTCAAGCATAGTATCTTAGTTAGGGCTTCTATTGCTGTGAAGAGACACCATGACTGTGGTAAATCATATAAAGGAAAACATTTAATTGAGGTTGGTTTACAGTTTCAGAGGTTTGATCATTTGTCATCATGGTGTCATGTAGGCAGACAGGGTGCAGAGAAGGAGCTGAGAGTTCTAGATCCTAATCCATAAACAGAAGAAGCAGCTGTATATCTGTCATACTGGACATAGCTTGAGCATATGAGACTTCAAAGCTTTCCCTCCCAATGACACACTTCCTCCTACAAGGCCATACCTTCTAATAGTGTCACTCCCTATGGGCAAAACACATGAGTCTATAGGGATCATTCCTATCTAAACCACATTTCTCTTCTTGGCGTTCATAGGCTTGTAGCCATACCATAAAAGAAAAACATTCAGTCCAGTTTCAAAAGTCTCCAACTTATTTAAAAGCGCAAAGTTCAAAGGCTCTTCTGAGATTCATGTGATCTCTTAACTGTAATCCCCATAAAGTCAAAATTCAAAAGCAATCACACAATGGCACACAATATACTTTACCGTTAAAAGAGATAGGGAAGGGAACATAGTGAGGAAGCAAGACAGCAAACCAGCTGAGCAAACTCCAAACTTTGCCTCTCATTGTCTGATGTCAAAGCATTTTTCAGATCTCCAAGTTCTTTTAGCTTTGTTGACTGCAACACAGTTCTCTCTCTTGAACTGCTTCTACTTCCTGTTAGCAGCTCTCCTTGACAGGGATCCCATTGCTCCACCACCTCCAGTGTCTTTGGGTCTTCAGAGAAATCCAGACTTCAACTTCATAGTCTTATGTAATGACTTCTCTAGGCTTCTATGCAGGGTCATCTCTGACACATGCCTGGCCTCAACAGCTTTCCTTATTCTCAGAGGGAGATTCCATCACCCTTTTCTTCTATCCTTGACTCTAAAGCCAAGACCATATAGTTAAAGCTGCCAAATTCTGCTGCTTGCTGAGGCTGGAGCATGCCCTGCTGCTACTTGTTCAACTACATTTTCACCAGAAAACAGCTGTTTTCAGTGGTTTCCTTCACTGCCTAAGTTTGGCTGTTCTGGAACTGTAAACCAGGCTGTCCTTGAACTCAGAGACATACTTGCCTTTCTCTGTCTTGTGAGTGCTGGGATTAAAGGCATTTGCTATCACACTAGCTCTGAGATTTTTCTTTACTTTTTTTCACAAGTTGGAAGCTTAGCTGGTTGGCGTCTTGCCTGAGGTCACTACTCCCTTTATTCCATTTAATATCATGTTTTCCTTTAATCTGTTTATCTCCATGAACACTGGATTTAGCTCTATTCTACTTTCTGGTTTCCCATTTCTCCTTGAACTCTATATATTTTCTTGCTCAGCTTGCTCCTTTTCATTATAGATCTTGTCATAAGAGTGAACAATAATGACCACGTAACAGAGTCAATACTAGGCTATTATGAGACTTCCTTGCCAATGTAATTAAGCCAAAAACTCTTCAATTTGGCCTCAGATAGTCTTTCTAGACAAGCACAAGAAGCAGCCACATTCTTTGCCAATATATACAATATATCTTAAGAACAATCTCCGAACCACAGATTAAAATTCTTCTTCTTACATCTGACTGACGCAAAAGAATCTTGTTATATTTGGAACCCTGAGATCTAGACATGTACTTGTAAGAACTAAATAGTCTTTCCTACTCTCATTGTCAAATAAAATACAAGTGGGAAATTATAATACAATTAAAATGTAGAAAAACCATAATATACATGGACAGAGCAATTACAAGTGTTTGCTGCTGGGAAGCGTAAGTGTGGACAACGGCACTTAAGGTATCATTGTCCACGTTGAATTATGTTGGGGTTTCAAAAGACAGAAAAAATTAGAACAAATATGGAAGTAAACAAGCTCATCTTGCTGTAATGTTCTTACTTAAGACACCACGTGATGGTATCTTCACAGTCAAAGCCAAGGAAGGAAGTTAAACAGAGAAACACTTGGAAAAACTACCCTCAAGAGTGGACTGACACAGAGCTGGCTTATGTGTAGTGTACTGCTCTTCCAAGAAGGAAGTTTGACTTATAATAAAAAGAAGATGCTGGAAGTTTGTCAAAAATGAAGAAAACCCCTAACAGAAGGAAATAATCAAGTTGCTAAAGTTCTTACCATAGGAAGATAAATGATAACTGTTCACCAGGATCCAGTGTATGAGCACATTGAGTTATAAAAAAATAAGGATAATAAACAGGAACGTTCAGAGCAGTGGGAGATCTCTGAAGAGCTTGGCTTGTTTCTAGGATAGCACAGGTGTATGAACTCATGGCAGAAATGAACGGTGGCTCTCTGGGTTTGAGGCATACATCATTGATGAAGAAAACAAAGAATGTAGCAAGTTGAGAGTGGTAAGATGAAGGAAATAACATATCCCTGAAAGAAATGGACCAGCCAGATATGTTATCACCAATAAAAATTTTAAAGGCATTAAACAGACTTTATAGTTCACCTTTGATTATGACATTGAATTCAGAGATTTTAACATTAGAGCATTGGATCAAAGTGTCACTGACATTATTCCTACTTGAAGAAAAGTGTGCAAGAAACCTCCAAAAATGATGACAAAAACAAAATTGGAGAGCCTAACCCTCATCTATACTAGTGTGGCCCAGCACCTTACGTCACAGGGAATGTCAAGCTAGCTATGTGATTAAAGCAGCATGCAGGACTCCTTGATCTCCATATTCCATCATGATCTTGTCTGATTTTTTCATGTCAACTCTATATAATCTCAGTGATTATATTTCTCCTAATACTGGTTGGTTTTCTTCAGGTTTTTTTAAGTACCAGAACCTACACAATCTGTCTCACTTTAGAAGTCAAAAAAGATGGCTGTATAAAGGCTCATGAAATTGAACAGCTTTGTAAACCAAGAGAAGTTTAAATATTAAAATATATCCTTAATTTGCTTTTTATTGCACAGAGATTCTCAAACTGATTTTAGTTGTTTGTATTGATTAGGAGCACATGTACCATTTCTAGGAGTAGGAAATAGTCTCCACAACAGGTCTGTTCCTTTAACAGTCTTGATATTTGTCCTTTGTTATTGACATCACAATTGAGCATCTGGAAACCTGTGAATTACCTTGGAGAAGGTGTACTTTAAAAGAATTCTCTGAGCTTTTGCTAAGTATGACTGCTATCAGAATCTGAAATATAATTTGTCTACATTCCTTTTGTCCTGTTTCATTGTATATTTCATTAACCTGAACACAAATGAATTGAATGTCTGAACCCCACTTTCCAAAGATTAAGCCTCTGTCACAAGAAGAATCAAGATCCTAATTCCCTAAGTGTTGGTGGGGGTAAGTATTTCCTCTAGGTTATCAGTCTGTAGAGCCCAGGAATATCGAAAGTACACCTACTGAATTTGTTGGATGGGCAATGACTGTAATTGTCAAGGTCTGTTGAAAACTTTGCAGAATAGAATTCTAATGACTGTCTTAGCTTCTCCAAATTTACATATTTTATGTCACTTTTCATTATGAAAGAATGTCTAAGAGTCAGTTCCATTGAACCCTCCCTTTGGTCTGGAATGATATAATTTGGGGCCAAACAAACAAATTAAACAAAGGCCTCCTATTTCTGCTTTAATGTTTTATTTTTTTAGCTTCTCTTCCTCTGTGCAAGGAGAATACTGTGTCAATAAGCAACACAACTTGTTTCTGCTCTAAAAATCTTAATTCTGGAGCTGTAGAGATGGCTCCTGGATTAAGAACACTTACTGTTTGTTTTAACCCTGCTTTCTAAAGTTGGTATAAAACACCATGACTGTAAGCCCTGTGGGGAGGAAGGGGTTTCGTTCATCTTACAGCTTGCAGTCAGTCATGCAGGGAAGTCAAGACAGAAACTCATGGCAGGAACCTAAAGGTAGAAAATGATGTTGAGGCTATGGAAGAGTACAGCTCACTGGATTTATCAGTATGCTTTCTTATACAACTCAAGACTGTGAGCCCAGGATTGGCACTTTCCATAGTGAGCTGGGCCTTTTCAAATCATCATCAATTAATAAACTTTCCCCAACAGCTTTTCCCATAGACCAATTGGGTTGATAACTACTACCCAATCTGTAGATTATGTCAAGTAGATATATTTAGCTAGCACCCTGCTCTTCCAGAGCAGCAGAGATTCTAGCACCCAAGTTGAGTGGTTCACAATCAGACACATTCCACTGCTTCTATGAGGGTGCTCACCCACTCACCCACCAAGTCCCACCCCACTGCCTTGGCATTCCCCTACATTGGGGAATTGAGCCTTCACTGGGCCAAGGGCTTCTCCTCCTATTGATGCCAGACAATGCTGTCCTCTGTTACATATGTGACTGGAGCCATGGGTCCCTCCATGTGTATTCTTTGGTTGGTGGCTTAGTCCCTGGGAGCTTTGGGGGGTCTGCTTGGTTGATATTGTTGTTCTTCCTATGGGGTTGCAATCCCTTTCAGCTCCTTCAGTCCTTCCCCTAACTCCTTCGTTGGGCTCCCTGCAATCAGTCAGATGGTTGGCTACATGCATCTGCATCTGTATTGGTCAGACTATGGCACAGCCTCTCAGGGGACAACTATTCCAGGCTCCTGTCAGCAAGTGCTTCTTGGCATCAGCCAACCCTCAGCTGGGGATCGTGCCTATCCACTGATATGCTCTCTACAGGTTCTATCTCCCCTTTATTGGGTATTTCAGCTAATGTCATCCCTGTTGGGTCCTGGGAATCTCTTGGGTCCCTGGCATCTGGGACTTTCTAGTGGCTACCGCCAGTTCCCCATCACCACTGAAACAAACCTCCATTGAATTTCCTAACCTTCTATACTTCTCCATTATCTCCTCCCACATCTAATCCTGCCCCCTTTTCCCACCCCTACCTCTCTCCCTCCCAGATCCCGCCCTCTTTCTACCTCCCCTCTCCACGATTCTTTTCTTCCCCCTTCTGAGTAGGACTGAAGCATCAGTATTTTGGTCTTCCTTCTTCTTTAGTTTCATATCTTCTATGAGTTGAATCATGAGTATTCCAAGCTTTTTTGGCTAATAGTCACTTATCAGTGTATACACTACTATGCATGTTCTTTTATGACTGGGTTACCTCACTCAGAATGATATTCACTAGTTACATCCATTTGCCTAAGGATTTCATGAAGTCATTGTCTTTAATAGCTGAGTAGTACTCCATTGTGTAAATGTACCACATTTTCTTTATCAATTCCTCTGTTGAGGGACATCTGAGTTGTTTCCAGCTTCTGGTTATTATAAATAAGGCTGCTATGAACATCGTGGAACATGTGTCCTTATTATATGTTGGAGCATCTTTTGGTTATATCCCTAGTAGTGGTATAGCAAGGTCCTCAAGTAATACTATATTCAATTTTCTGAGGAACAGCCAGATTGATTTCCAGAGTAGTTGTACCAGCTTACAATCCCACATCCTCTTTCTCCACATTCTTGCCATCATCTGCTGTCACCTGAGTATTTGATCTTAGATATTCTGACATCTTTATAATTCTTAATTCTCCCTGAGAGTATGAGAATTTTGTGATGAAGGAAGTGTATAGATAGACTAGTATTTCCAAATATCTAACTGTGCTTTCACACATGATTCAAAGCAAATGGAGCCACTTCCTTCAGGATAGGTGCATCTATTTCCTGTCTTTGAGTGTTCTAGATAGCCATTTCTGTTAACTAAGCATCATTAGTGAGCAAGAGAATTTGCTTCAGAAACTCTTTTTGGCAGAATAATGGCTCCTTCATATTCACATAATACAGTTTTATTTCCAAGTATCTCAGAATGTGACTGTATTTGGGAATACAATATAGAAGTAGTTATGTTAATGCTGTCTACAGGATGCTTTCTAAGCTAATCCTAAAAGAAACCATTCAGACAGACAGACAAGAATTTACAGGCATAGAGAAAAGCCTGATGAAGAGGCAGCACAGGGTGGGCATCTGGAAACAAGGGCAAAACCTCATAAGAAACCTTTTTCCCAGTACTCATCCACTTTCAGTTTCCAGGACTATCAGAAAGAAAATGTCTGTTTCAACCACATGGTTCATGCTATTTATATGTTGCTGTAAGAAACTCAAACATATAATATTTTTAAAAGGGTTAATAAACATTTGAAATCTTGTTAAGTATATAATATATAGATTAGGGTGGGACTTGTCACATTCTAAGTGACTCTTTAAAGATGTTTAAGTGTATAAAAGAAGCTCAGGCCATTTTTCAACTGTCACCTTGTCTGTTGCTCTGTTTAGATAATTAACACAATTCAACTTTGGAGGTCCAGTATGATGCCCTCCTCGTTTAGTAAGTCTTCTCAGCTTACCCATATTTTCAGTGTTTCCTTTTTCACCATGAACAGTCAAGAAGTGATCCATACTCTAAAGGGCTCATTCTAATCGTAAACAAGACTGGACAAGTCCACTGTTCACCTACAGCTTGCATTTTCTTATGCTAACATTTGTATTTTCCACATGAAATTATAACTATTTTAATATAAGAACCCTAACCATTCATTTTCTGTTGCTACTCTAATATCTGATAATGTTTTTTTCCTGAATATTGATTGATAAGTAATTAGGAGGTGTTCTACGGACACTATCACAGTCTGTACTTAATTAAATCTCAGAAGATCAGAGGCAGGATAGAGAGTTATTTGCTCTCTAACAGCTGTATCATCATCAGCTATCACACTTTAACATTGATGAACAACCACAGTGACTCTGAAATCTGTGAATGATTAGTTTCTAATTCCAAAAGGTGATGGAAGAAATGCATAACCAAAAGGCCATGACCTGACATCTTTATACTTTAGACATGCCCCAGAGCATGAAAATAAGATCCCCTTTAAACAATATGGAAAATGATCCTTAGACTAAAAACTTCCAAATCTTCCTAATAAGAACCAAGTCTAGTGCCACTTGATAAAGTTGTATTGGAGAAACACTATCTTTGCATTTCTACAAATGAAATAATTCAGCATATCTCAAAGAGTCAAAATATTAGCTAAATTTGTCGAGGATTATGCCATTGTATTTTATGGGACAATAGAGTGGAAGTGGATTATTCTGACCTTCACTTTGAATGGTATGCCCAAGTGTGTTTACCTGGTTTATGACATGAGTAAATTCAATATTGTGTCCAAACCAAGGCACAGCTTGAAATAGAGCAGAATAGAATATCAAGGAAGAGATAATTAGTAAAATTATGCAGATGGTCACAGGGAATGTTCTTCCTGTGTGAAAATGGTTCAGTAGAATATTCTTCACATTGACATAATGTATAGGTGCATAATCTATGAGGTATGAGTGAAATTGATAATGGATTATTAGTTTTTAAATGGAACTTATTAGTTGTTTTCTACAAATTATTTACTTATTATATGTTTCTCTTCTTAAATTTGCCTTCTTAAAAGATTCATAGAGTACTGAGTACAAATCTTGACCCCTATTATTTTCCTTCTTTGTATCAGTTAACCATGCTATGTAACAATAAATAAAATTAAAACCACAAAAACAGGGGAGTCCTCTGCCTAGACCACCAGGGCTCCATAGCCAAATAGCGCTGGGAGAAAGCTAGCCTCCCAGGAGAGTGGAAAAACCTGTGAGAGGAGGTAAGAGGACTAACACTGCTCAGCAGGACTGGCCCAGAATCCTTAGGACACAGGGACTGAGGAACAGCCAGGAGGAAGGAGCCTTCCAGTTTCCATCTGTGGCAGGAGACCTCTGCCTGGGCCACCAGGACTCCACAGCCAAATAGAGCTGGGAGAAAGATAGCCTCCCAGGAGAGGGGGCAAGACTGACTGCTCAGAGTAACCCACCTGGAATATCCAGGTCACAGACACTGAGGAACTAGGATCTGGTTTCTTTCCGTGGCTGGAATACAGATCCTGTGACATAGAACTCCATACTCAAATAGTGCCAGGAGAGAGCTGGTATACCAGAAGTGCCAACACACCTTTAAGCACAAAGAGAACTGGTCTCCAAGGAATATTGACACTGAGGCTTGCAGGAAAGACAAGCCACAGTCAGAGAGAGTAAGACCAGCTAACACCAAAGATAACCAGATGGCGAAAGGCAAGGGCAAGAACACAAGAAACAGAAACCAAGACTACTTGGCATCATCAGAACCCAGCTCTCCCACCACAGCAAGCCCTGGATACCCCAACACACCAGAAAAGCAATACTCAGACTTAAAATCACATCTCATGATGATGATAAAAGATTTTAAGAAGGAAACAAGTAACACCCTTAAAGAAATACAAGAGAACACAGGTAAACAATTGGAAACCCTTAAAGAGGACACACAAAAATCTGTTAAAGAATTTCAGGAGAACACAATAAAACAGGCAGGATTACAGGAAAACACAATCAAACAAATGAACAAAACCATTCAGGAATTAAAAACGGAAATAGTGACAATAAGGAAATCACAAAGAAAAACAACCCTGGAGTTAGAGAACCTAGGAAAGAAATCAGGAGTCATAGATGCAAGCATCACCAACAGAATATAGGAGATGGAAGAGAGAATCTCAGGTGCATAAGATACCAGAGAAAACATGGACACAACAGTCATAGAAAACACAAAATGCAAAAAGCTCCTAACCCAAAATATCCAGGATATCCAGGATACAATAAGAAGACATAACCTGAGGATAATAGGTATAGAACAGAGTGAAGATTCCCAACTTAAAGGACCAGTAAATATCTTGAACAAAATTATAGAAGAAAACTTCCCTAACCTAAACAAAGAGATGAACATAAATATACAAGAAGCCTACAGAAAGCCAAATAGACTGGACCAGAAAAGAAATTCCTCCTGTCATATTATAGTCAAAAGACCAAATACACAAAATAAGGAAAGAATATTAAAAGCAGTAAGGGGAAAAGGACAAGTAACATACAAATCAGACCTATCAGAATTACACCAGACTTCTCACCAGAGACTATGAAAGCTAGAAGATCCTGGACAGATCTCATACAGATTCTAAGAGAACACAAATAGCAGCCCAGGCTGCTATACCCAGCAAAACTCTCAATAATCGTAGATGGTGAAACCAAAATATTCTATGACAAGTCCAGATTTGCACAGTATGTTTCCATAAACCCAGCCCAACAAAGAATAATAGATGGAAAACGCCAACTCACGGAGGGAAACTACACTCAAGAAAAAGCAAGAAAGTAATCTTTCAACAAACTCAAAAGACAATAGCCACACAAACATAAAAACAACATTAAAAATAACAGGAAGCAACAATCACTATTCTTTAATATCTCTTAACACCAATGGTTTAAATTCCCCAATAAAAGACATAGACTGACAGACTGGATCCATAAACAGGGCCCAGCATTTTGCTGCATCCAGGAAATGCACCTCCGTGTTAAAGACAAACACTACCTCAGAGTAAAGGGCTGGAAAACAATCTTCCAGGAAAATGACACCATGAAACAGGCTAGGATAGCCATTCTAATATTGGATAAAATAGACTTTCAACCAAAAGTCATCAAAAAGATAAAGAAGGACACTTCATACTCATCAAGGAAATAATCTACCAAGAAGAACTTTCAATTCTGAACATCTATACCCCAAATGCAAGGGCTCCCACATTCATAAAAGAAACTTTACTAAAGCTCAAAGCACACATTGCACCTCACACAATAATAGTGGAGACTTCAACACCCCACTATCAACAATGGACAGATCGTGGAAACATAAACTAAACAGAGACACAGTGAAACTAACAGATGTTATAAACCAAATGGATTTAACAGATATCTATAAAACATTTCATCCTAAATCAAAAGGATATACCTTCTTTGCAGCACCTCATGGTACTGATCATATAATTGGTCAAAAAACAAACCTCAACAGATATAAGAAGATTGAAATAATCCCATGCCTCCTATCAGGTAACTACAAAATAAGGCTGTTCTTCAATGGCAGCAACAACAGAAAGCCCACATACACATGGAAGCTGAACAACGCTCTACTCAATGATAACTTGGTCAAGGAAGAAATAAAGAAAGAAATTAAAGACTTTCTAGAATTTAATGAAAATGAAATTACAACATACCCAAACCTATGGAACACAATTAAAGCAGTGTTAAGAGGAAAACACATAGCTCTCTGAGTGCCTCCAAAAAGAAACTGGAGAGAGCATATACTAGCAGTTTAACAGCACACCTGAAGGTTCTAGAACAAAAAGAAGCTAATACACCCAAGAGAAGTAAAAGGCAGGAAATAATCAAATTAAGGGCTGAAATCAACCAAGTAGAATCTAAAAGAACTATACAAAGAATCAACAAAACCAGGAGCTGGTCCATTGGGAAAATCAACAAGATAGATAAACCAGATTAACCAGAGGGCACAGAGACAGTATCCAATTTAACAAAATTAGAAAAGAAAAGGGAGATATAACAACATATTCTGAGGAAATTTAAAAAATCATCAGATCCTACTACAGAAGCCTATATACAACAAAATTGGAAAATCTGGATGAAATGGACAATTTTCTAGACAGATATCAAATACCAAAGTTAAATCAGGATCAGATAAACCATCTAAACAATCCCATAATCACTAAAGGAATAGAAGCAGTCATTAAAAGTCTCCCAACCAAAAAAAGCCCAAGACCAGATGGGTTCAGTGCAGAATTCTATCAGACGTTCAAAGAAGACCTAATCACAATACTCTTCAATCTATTCCACAAAATAGAAACAGAAGGAACACTACCCAATTCATTCTGTGCTGCAACAGTTACACTGATACCAAAACCTCACAAGGACCCAACAAGAAAACTTCAGACCAGTTTCTCTTATGAATGTCGATGTAAAAATACTCAGTAAAATTTTCACAAACCAAATCCAAGAACACATCAAATTGATCATTCATCATGATCAAGTAGGCTTCATCCCAGGGATGCAGGGATGGTTGAATATCTGGAAATCCATCAATGTAATCCACTACATAAACAAACTCAAAGAAAAAAAAAACACATGGTCATTTCATTAGATGCTGAAAAAGCATTTGACATAATTCAACATTCCTTCATGATAAAAGTCTTGGAAAGATCAGGAATTCAAGGAGCATACCTAAACATAGTAAAAGCAATGAACAGTAAATAAACCAGTGGCCAACATCAAACTAAATGGAGAGAAACTTAAAGCAATCTGACTAAAATCAGGGACTAGGCATGACTGCCCTCTCTCTCCTTATCTATTCAACATAGTACTTGAAGTTCTAGCTAGAGCAATCGGACAACAAAAGGACGTCAAAGGGATACAAATTGGAATGGAAGAAATCAAAATATAATTATTTGCAGATGATATGATGGTATACTTATGTGACCCAAAAACTCCACCAGAAAAATGCTACAGCTGATAAACACCTTCTGCAAAGTGGCTAGATACAAAATTAACTCAAGAAAACCAGTAGCCTTCCTATACTCAAAGGACAAACAGGCTGGGAAAGAAATTAGGGAAATGACACCCTTCACAATTGTCACAAACAACAAAAAGTATCTTGGTGTCACTCTAACCAAACAAGTGAAAGATATGTATGACAAGAACTTCAAGTCTCTGAAGTAAGAAATCGAAGAAAACCTCAGAAGATGAAAAGATCGCCCATGCTCATGGATTGGCAGGATTAATATAGTAAAAATGGCCATCCTGCTAAAAGCAATCTACAGATTCAATGCAATCCCCATCAAAATTCCAACTCAGTTCTTCATAGACTTTGAAAGAGCAATTCTCAAACTCATATGGAATAACAAAAAACTCAGGATAGCAATAACTGTTCTCAACAGTAAAAAGACTTCTGAGTGAATAAGCTTCCCTGACCTCAAGCTCTACTACATACAGATCAGTAGTGATAAAAAGTGCATGGTATAGGTACAATGACAGGCAGGTAGATCAATGGAATAGAATTGATGACCCAGAAATGAACCCACACACTTACAGTCCCTTGATCTTTGACAAAGGAGCTAAAACCATCCAGTGGAAAAAAGATAGCATCTTCAACAAATGGTGCTGGTTCAACTGGCAGTCTACATGTAGATGATTGCAACTTGATCCATTCCTATCTCCCTGTACAAAGCTCAAGTCCAAGTAGATCAAGGACCTCCACATAAAACCAGATACACTGAATCTAATGAATGTGGGGAAAAGTCTCAAACTCATGGGCACACAGGGAAAGTTCCTGAACAGAACACGAATGGCTTGTGCTCTAAGATCAAGAATTGACAAATGGGACCTCATAAAATTGCAAACCTTCTGTAAGGCAAAGGACACTGTCAATAGGACAAAATGGCAACCTACAGATTGGGAAAAGATCTTTACCAATCCTATGTCCTATAGAGGGCTAATATCCAAGGTATACAAAGAACTCAAGAAGCTGGACTCCAGAGATCCAAATAACCCTATCAAAAAATTGGGAACAGACCTAAACAAAGAGCTCTCAATTGAGGAAACTTTAATGGCTGAGAAGCACCTAAAGAAATGTTCAACATCCTTAGTCATCAGGGAAATGCAAATCAAAACAACCCTGAGATTTCACCTCACACCAGTCAGAATGGCTAAGATCAAAAACTCAGGTGACATGGTGCTGGCAGAGGAGGGTCTTGTTAGAGATCAGGGGGAGGAGAGGCCCTTGGGCCTGAGGATATTAGATCCCCCAGTATAAGAGAATGCCAAGGAGGGAAGAGGAAAGTGGGTGGGTGGGTGGGGGAATACCCCAATAGAGGCAGGAGAGGGGGGAGAGAATAGGGAGGTTTCAAAGGGGAGATCTGGAAAGGGGAAAACATTTGAAATGTAAATAAAGTAGAAAAAAAAAAGCAAACAAACTCAGGTGACATCAGATGTTGACAAGGATGTGGAGAAAGAGGAACACTCCTCCATTGTTGGTGGGAATGCAAGTTGATACAAACTCTCTGGAAATCAGTTTGGTGGACCCTCAGAAAAATGAACATAATACTACCTGACAACCCAGCTCTTCCACTCTTGGGCATATACCCAGAGGATGCTCTAACATATAATAAAGACACATGCTCCACTATGTTCATAGCAGCCATATTTATAATAGCCAGAAACTGGAAACAACCCAGATGTCCCTCAACAGAGGAGTGAATACAGAAAATGTGGTACATTTACACAATGGAATACTACTCGGCCATTAAAAACAATGATTTCATGAAATTATTAGGCAAATGATTGAAACTTGAAAATATCATCCTGAGTGAGGTAATGCAGTCATAAAAGAATGAACATGGTATGTACACACTGATAAGTGGTTATTAGCCCAAAAGTTTGGCTAGATGCCCCAATATAGGAGAATGCCAAGGAGGAATGATGACAGTTGGTGGGTGGGTCAGTGGGTGGGGGAATACCCCTATAGAGGCGTTGGTAGGGGAAGGGAATAGGGAGGTTCCAAAGGGGAGATCTGGAAAAAGGGAAACATTTGAAATGTAAATAAGGTATGAAAAAAATCACGAAAACATTTCATTATTCTATAAGTATTTATTCAGTTCATATATTAGGGTCTACAGAGGGATAATTGAATATGGTTGACTTACCAGACTAGCTTTGCATTTTGTACTTTTGTATAGGTGCTTATTTCTGCTCTCAATGTGAAGACAAAGTGACAGATCATAACTCCAACAAGGACCTGTGTTTTTATGCCTTTGTTAGTGTCATGTCTGCTAATACCTCTTGAAAAAGAAGGTCACATGTTACCTCAGTATGTTTGTGTTAATATTACAATATTACAGAATCTAGAAAACTCATAAACAACAGAAATTAATTTTTTTCTGTTTGGAAATATTGCAAGATCAATTCATTGTAGGTGTGGTTCCAGATGATGGCCTGGTTTTTACTTCCCAGGGAATACCTATAGGCCACATTCTCTAGGGGGAATACTATCATTACACAAGGACAAATGACAAGAGAGTATTCTCCCAACATAAGGCTATGTTTCTCATTGAGGAGGACATGGCCTTTATGCTTAGGTCATTTATCCAAGGTTATACATCTAACAGTGCTAAACCAGAATAAGTTACAATGTGGATTTTGAGAGAGATACTAACGTGCAGACCACAGCACATAGCTATTTAAAGAATCTATTTGCAAGGATGTGTGCACTACTGTTATAGTGGGGGAGATTTAACATTACAGAGAAAAAGGAATAGGCACAGAAATAAAGAAATATGGGCACAATTCCCATCTACTACATCCATGCTGTTTTCAGTACTTTACTAGTGGATTCACTAAAACTCACTGTTCTGTCTGCCAATGTCAAGGTGGTCCACATTTTTTCTTTTTTAATTTGATTATCATTTTTAAAGTACAGGAGTCTTGCCTGCTCAGTGTCTAGGTTAGTATTCAAATTCCCAACTCGGTTTTATGCAAAGATGAAAAAAAAAAAAGAAAGAAAGAAAGAAAGAAAGAAAGAGGAATAAACCAAGCAAGAAAGAAGGAAAAAGGAAAAGAAAAGAGAAAGACAAAAGAAAGGAGGGAGGAAATGGGGAGGTAGGTCGAGGGAAAGTTAGTATAGAAAGAAGGAAGAAAGGAAAAACAAGAGAAAGAAAGAGAGAAAGAAACAAACAGAATGAAAGCAATCTGTTGACTGTGGCTTGAGGCTTCCATTTTGCTGGTTGTGATAAGCCAAAACACATCAATGGCAGCAACACCAAAGAGTCTCAACGAGAACTCAAGAGGAGGCTATGCTAGTATCTACTGCAATAAAAGTTCATTTCTAACACTTACCATTTAACGATAGGAATAGTATCTCCCTTAATATGCCAGTTTTACTTCAGGGAAGTGAGACTGTTAGGCCTCCCCAAAACTACAAGGACTGTGAAAATCTTTACATTTAAGCTGGCCAGCATGAATTCCATGAGCATGAACAGTCACTCTGAACAGGCAGTTCATCATGCAGAACAATTGGCTGCACTTTGAAGATGTATCAATTATCATTCTTCTGGGCCAAGCAATTTATTTGAAGGACCTAAGGTTGCTGACAGATGGTTCAATGTCAGACCTAGCCTTGGAAATACAGGGGAAAAGTGAAAAGCTCTGAATGCTCAGAAAGAAAAAAACCAGGTGTCAACTACAGCATTAATTGCCTCTATCCTGCTCTCGTTGTTCTTACATCATTATTATGAAGCTGGCTTGGGATTTAAAATATGTAGAAAGTAAGAAATGTTGTAGTTCTTCAGCTCCGGTTTGTGACTAAAGTCCTTATAAAGAAAAAATGATAAACCAGATATACATTTTACAAAATTATTTCGGTCAATTTGAAGTGAGCTGGGAGATTTTGAACATGAAAACCAAAGAAAGCAGGGATACTTGTGCATTTTGGATTTAAGTTTGATGAAGAAACGACGGGAACTGTGACTGGAAGAGAGGATGTGAGCAAAGAACATTGCACTAAGTAATTGAGCAAGGCTTTTTTTCCCTGATGTTTCTCTGGACACTTGGGTCTTTGGTTCAAGAATGTTTCTCTCTTTTATTGCAGGTGAAGGAAGGATCACATGACATGTTTCTGGGGAGAATAAAAAAGTTTAGAGATGAGAATAAAGACCAAAGACACTATCTCATGGGACCTGTAGCATAACAGGTATGATATTTTGTTGATGTCTTCTCCGGGAATTCAGCTCTCTAGGATAATGAGGATTCCACAAATGAAAACAAGGATGCTTTGTTAGAAAAGGGGAAATGACTGCTGTATAGCCGAAAGGGGGAGGGGAACTAAACAAAACAAACAACAAAATGGATAACAAGGCCAACAAATAAAACCACACATCCAGGACAGATCATAGGTAAGACTTTTTCTGTTCTCCGGATAATCCTTTGGTTGAAAAGTCCAGACTTGCAACTTTATTTATTATTGTACAATGGGAACACTGCTCAGAGGTACTTAACATACCATAAAACAACAAGGCTTTTTCATTACTAATTAAATGTCTGCCAAGATGATTTCGAACAAGGGTCATATTCGTGGGAGTCTGTGAGGCATGGGTAGGTGGAGTTGTGTCCTTCACTGATCTCATGCTAGAAACTTCTCAGACTTCAGAATAAGGTTAGACATTTACCCAGAATAAAGCCCCAAATTATTTTCTTGTGCAGATAAACTACAAATGTGTTATTTTCAGGTTCCCAGATGCCATCTTTTGTTAAGAATGGACTGGTCATGGTTAACAACAAAATGGGAATGACATCAGGGAATCCTAATTCAGATATGGGAGAAACATTTGCTATAGGTACATTAGTTGACTATACAATCATGGCTGAACTAAGATGCTTTATACCTGAAAACTTCTATTTGGACATGTTGTGATTAAATAAACACTATATTTGCTGTATTGTTTTACTTTAAGACACTGCTTTTCAAGCAACTGAGAAAATTAAGTAAAACTAGGCAGTGATTATTAGCAGGCTGAGAAATTTTACCATGCTTGGATAAATTAAGCTGTTTTCCATTGATTTATGTAAAGTGTAATTAACAAATTAATACATATGAAGATAAGATAATAGAAAGCACCAAGCAATAATGCAGTTTTGTTGTGTTTTTTTTTAAATTACTGAAAGTAATGGCGAAGCTAATCTGCTATAAATTTCCTTTAATTAAAAAGTGTTTAGAATAATATTTTTTTCTCAGTTCAATCTTTCTCATGCTATTTCTGTGTGTTTTTTCATCTATGTGTAGTCAGGAAATGTTCTGGTACTACAGATATTCTGCCAGCATCAAATGTATTACTATACACTAATTGGAGTACAAAGTTAGTTGATATTTTGTTTAAAAACCTGTTGATTTAAACCCCAAAGCTATTTTCAAGTGTGATTATTATTCATTTAAATTTTAAATATTCTAATTGTAATACCCAGTCAGATATATTTATTGTGGTAAAATATATGATAAAACAAAATGCAAAACAGGCATCATAAATTAGGCTATTTTTATGAGAAAAAATAGCATTAATAAATTTATATTATAATTTGTATACTCAAGCACCAGATAAATAGGACAATAGTTAATGACTAGTAAATAAAGTAGAACATCCTTAACAATGATGTAATGATGTACCAAATAACAAATGTGAAGAAAATTTAACATTGCACATCTTGTTTTTGAGGGACTATGAGAACTGGACAATCACAGATTTCTTGGGTGACAGATACTGCAAAACTAAATTTTGGAAGATACCACATTAACTAGTTACAAATAAATATTGCCATGGGGGTTTTTGTTTGTTTGTTTGCTTGTTTGTTTTGTGGGTTTTTGTTTTGTTTTGTTGGGTTTTTTGTTTGTTTGATTGTTGGGTTTTTTTGTTTGTTGTTATTATTATTGCTGTTGTTATCATGCATCCAAAATTTGGTTAGTTGTGGCCCTTTGGGTGAGAGGAAATACTCTGAAGGTAGTTTAACTTGGAGAGCCCATCATCATCATTTACAATGACTATAGACAACAGGAGGTTTCAGGATGGTATAGACCTCAAGTTATGTCCTACATTCATTCTGACCTCTGTAGTGACAGTTTCTTAGTCTTAGATGAATCCCAGGATATATATGACCTGCCTGGAGCTACTTTGAAAAACTGGGAACTGCTAAGTGTCTCTCAGTTCTACTTTCTGGAATTTCTTCCATCATCTACTGCTCTGGGAGCTGGTAATAACAGGAACCATGGTGTTTTGTAGAATGCTCCCTGCAAAGTATGTGAAACTGACTCCTCCTACACTCCCTCTCCTACTTGCCCCTATAACAGATATCTTGCCTGCATAATAGTGGGTTTGAGACTGAGATGGTAAAGTGCCCATGCATAGAGCTGAGTGGGTACTTGGAACATTAGCAAGAACATTTCTGATTAAATATATCTACCATGAAATACCTCAGACTTTGACCTGCATCAGTAGATTCTTATTTCTAATGACCCAGGGAGTAACTTTCTTAGCAACTAGTAAGTTTGTCCTCAGCAGCCACTCCATGGCTATTTTTATTGATTTTACTGATCTCTCCCCTGATATTTCAATATGAGTCAGGCAGACACTTAAGCTTCTTCCCTAAGAGATTTACAGTTTAAAGCAAAAGAAAACCTTTCTCATATTTCCTTTTTCAACAAATTGCAAGCAGAGTTAGGTGGTGTAGCTCAGTAGTATGCTACATGCTTACCATTAACCAAACGTGTCTCCATCCTCAGCAGCAACAAAAAAAGTCCAAACAACTAAAATATTTCTACATCAGTTGAGAGACTAATTTTATGTTAATTTACTACAAATGAAGTAACATATAAAACATTTAACACATTTTCTTTTTGTTTTTTGTGGATTTTTATTTGTTTGTTTGTTTTGTTTTGGCTCCCTGTCCTTGAATTTTCTCTTTTTTATATTGACCCCTCTCTGTTCTGTGTGATTGTCTCAACATTTCACCATTTTGTTAATTCATTTCTGCAATTGAGTTTTAAGATTTTGTCAACTTTTTTTCTTATTGATCCTTTCACTAAATAACCTATTCTTTTTACATAATATTTCATCATTTCAATCACTGTAAAACAGAAATGACTTTAAACGACAACAAAAGAAACCTTATGTTTTCTCAAAATTTTCCTTTTCCAGTCCTGTTGCTTTCACATGTTCATCTCTCTCTTGCTCTTTATGCTTCCTTTCATCCTCACATGATCACTAATTTATAGTTTTGCCTTTTGCAACTATATGTCTGATCTAGGAAAATGCTGCAAACTGTCTATATCTGGTTCATATTCTTTTCTAAAAAGGAAAGCTGACTGCTAGTTTGGTGAGTAGCCCAGACAATGTCTTTAGATAACAGGACCTTTCAAATGGAACGCTTTAACTTCACAGAACATGAGTTTATCAACTGGATAATGGAAGAAACCACAGACGTATCACATAGAGTGTCTCTGACCATTGTTTCCTCCAGCAGAGTACTTTCTTACTTTTAATATACATTCTTGAGATATTTAGATATCTCAAGGATAAGAGCAGAAAAAAAGAAATCAGTCTAACACTTCAGGGTCAGAGACCTGGAAGACAAGCTGCTCTGTTTCTCATCCTTGACATCTCATTCTGTTTTAGTCAGAAGCCAGAAATGCTCTTGATTCTACTGTGCTTTGTCCTGGCTGGAGGACAGAAATATAAAAAATATTTAGGGGCACTGGTTTCTCTTCTAGTGCCTTGTTTTAGCTTCATTCTCCTTTTACAGAGCAACCTGGAAGCTATACAGGAAAAGGTATCTGAATGGTCTGCTTGAACTCTGGTCTAGACTCTGAGATGGAGAAGAACATGAATACCTTATATGTAGGTTGAGTAGACTGCGCAGCATCTCAATGCCTAAACCCAGTGACACTCCATCCTCAGAGTAGGATGTTCATGAACAATTTTTTCCTGGGACCCACTCCTAGTATACAAGACCTATGCTTATTTATTTTCTCTAACGTTCCAATAAAATTATTCCTGAAATCCACTCTAATTGAATTATCGGCCAAAGGGATCCAACAGGAATCCCCAAACAATTCAAGCAGTTGCCTAGACTATAGGTTGCTGACCACAAACTTTCAGTCAAGCTCAATTGCTTAAGACAACACATACATAACTCATTGAAGATGGAGATGTTGAGCCTACACAGAGCCTTCATCCCTATGTTTTAGTATACTCTCTCAAAAGAGAAACATAAACACCATGCCAGCCACAAAACCTTTATTTACAATGATGTCCTGCCTGCAAGATATGCCAGAGTAAGGGTAGCACAAAGTTATGGGAGTAACCAGTCAATAACTAATGTGACTTCATGAGATGCTATCATATCTGACACTGTTTGGGTGATCAAGAACCCAATACTAGATAGCCAAGGGACCTAAGGTTAAACAAAATACTGTTTTTGGTTTTGGTTTTTGTGGTTTTTTTGTTTTGTTTTGTTTTGTTTTTGTTGTTGTTTTTTGTTTTTTTGTTTTTTTTTTAAAACAGGAAAACATGTAGTGACCAAATATCAGCTAAAGAACCAAGCAGTTATAACTACAAATTTACAGGACTCAGAGCATAATCCTGGGCCACGACACTCCCATAGCTTATTATATTCAAAGCGAACATTTCTCTATTGATCATTTTTTTGAAATCAGAGATGGTATTTTCAGCATTCCACACCTTAATATAAAAGTTTACTTAAGTCTAGTTGGTTTACTATTTTAGCTATGCTTAGGAAACTGGTCTGGAGTTTTACATTGACGCATTAGGATTATTTTTAGTTATTTAAGAAGAATATGCTCATGATTAGTATTTTCATGTGGAACACCTAATCTTTCAGAAATACATTTAAATCAATTGAGAGAGGCTCATATTACACATTCTATTTGGAATTTCTTACTCTTATAATAATCTCCATTTTAGGTTTTATAATATTGATAATGCATTAAATTAATATATAGCATACAGATATATAATTTTGAAAAGTACAGATACATCTTGGCACCAGGCTGGAAAACTATTTCTTGTTTTGTTTCATTTTCTTCAAGTTTTATGATTAAGAGAATATGCTGAGATTTGGGTAAGTGTCCCCAGAGGTCCATGTGTGAAAGGGTAGAGTTTTAGCTAAATAAGGGCCAGTGTAAGGATTTTAGGTCATTAGAGGATATCCCCCTTTTTTATCTGTCTCTCACTAACCATGTAAGGAGTGGTTTTTCTTTACTGTGTGTTCCTCTCATGTGTTACCTTATTTTAGGAATAAAAATAATAGGATCAACTGACTGTATGGTGGAAAAGGAAACTGTGAGCCAAAATAAACATTAATTGTTGTAAGTCGGTTTTCTCAGGTATGACTTCAGCAATGGCAAGCCAACTAACATGCAACAGTTGGTTGGATGTTTATCTTCTTGAATGATATCTTTAGGACTTCAACCTAGAAGCTAGCAACAGTGTGGTAAAAGGAGAGCAGGGCATCAGCACCGTGAGCTATCCCTAGATATTCTGCTGGTAAGTTTTTATTCTATCCACATAGTTTCTGGCTCTTCTCACTATCCCACAATCCTTATATTCAAACTTTGGAGGAAAGGTATGGAAAATGGGAGGGAGGTTTTGTTGTTTTCTTAGTTTCTTCTCCATGACTTCCATTGTTCTGATTTGCCCACCATCATCATCTTCTTCTTTTATTTGGTCATATTTGTTCCTGGTCGTGGTCTACCTTCATCCCATTTCTCTCTATTTTTTTCTTTTTCTTTTTTTTTTTTTGAGACAGGGTTTCTCTGTGTAGCCCTGGTTGTCCTGGAACTCACTCTGTAGACCAGGCTGGCCTCAAACTCAGAAATCCACCTGCCTCTGCCTCCCAAGTGCTGGTATTAAAGGAGGGCACCACCACTGCCTAGCCCTTCATCTCATTTCTCAATCTTAGCTCCACATTTTAGTGTGTTTATGAATTTAATACATTTTATGTTACTATTTTGTGTTTCAAGATGTTGGGACAGAATGAAGCTTCTTAGCTGTGTGTAACGCCTTCCTCAGGCAGATTCTCAGATGTTGGGGACAATGAGCATGGATACAGCTTTCAAAAGAGTCTATGAACTTGGAGCTATGAGGATGCACATGCCAAAAGGGCTGGAAGGACTCATTCTACCATGGCTCTTCCTTCTTAATTTGGAGACATTATTATCAGAGTTATACCAAAGAGTTTCCTTAGGCTGAAGTCCCATTTCCATGTAGGAATAAGCTCCCAAACATCTAAATAGTAATCATGTCATATGCAACTAAAAGGCTATAAAAATCAGTCCACTGCTGAGTTCAGTGTGTTTTCCACTAAAGCTGAGAGTTGAAGTTCACTTTTAAGTATTCTAAATGAGGACTAATTAAGGAGTACTCTGAAAACCAAAGATTCTACCCAACTATTTAAAGAATCATCCAAAAGAACTCTTGAACTGATCAAGGTTGCCAACTTGAGCAGGATGGTCAGATTCTCACGTGGTTAAAATCAGGACAATCATTGTTTGCTTTCCACATCAGCATCCTTCAAGAAAGAGATCATGCCTGTTTTCAGATTACAACCTGGGTCAGAACCTAGTTCTGCAGTTTAATCTCCACCCTAGTGTTTATTTGTACAGATAGAACCTAAATGACTTGATTCGCTTCTGATTCATTTCATGTGAGCCACTGCATAATCAGACAACAGGAACAGAGCCTTGAGGGGTTGAGAGGTGAGTGGAGAGTCTGGAGGAGTTGCAGCTAATTTCACTGTAAGATGGGCAATTAAATCAAGTATGACTTGGTCAGCAGAAACACACAGAAAGGCAAGATATAAATAGAACTTAAAGGTGGGGGATGCTGAGGACTAGAGTCACTTCCTGTGACTATATTCTCAATGATAATTTGATAAAGTCACCAAGGTCCAAAAATTAGGAGGAGAAAATGTAGAACCTTTAACCCAATATCTAATTACAATAAGAGAATGCAATAAAATATTCCAGAATGTGGAAACACCTGTAGTGAATGAAAAATCAGAGAAAAAAAAGTCCAGGTCCAAATAAGACAGTAATGAGACCACAAGGAGAATACCACTGAGCTGCTGGAAGTCTTTTTAACAGAAAGAAAGCTAAAAAATAAAATAAAATAAAATAGTGAAGAGGTAAATTTTGAACCACAATATGATTCAAACGAAAGGAGCATCCAGGCAGAGTTAAGAAGTTCAAAGCTAGACTTCTTTTGAAGACTATCCCATGAAGGGATGCTAAGACCTGACAAGGTGAAAAGTAAAGGTTCTGCCTGTCAGAGGGTTAATAGGACGTGTTCTCAACAAAGATTCTGGATTTCTACGGAGCCATTTATAATGGCTCTCTAACTTCATTTACACAGAGAAAATATCTCTTTATATACGCTACAATGGCTATTCACTAAATAGGATTAAAAAGGAGCAAGAAAATTTGAAACTAAGATGTTTTCCTGGTTGTCAGAAAATGGTTTTAATTACAAGCACAGAAGTGATGGTTGCTCCAAGTTGCTTCCTTAAGTCAGACATGCAGCATGAAAACCCTTTGAAGTTCCCCATTTACTAACAGGAAATAAATAGCCCCAAAGATACTCAACATCATGTCTACCTCATAGCTATTTAGTTCTAGGTGGCTTGATGAGCCACAGGTGAGGGTGGACTATTACAAAACAGAAAGGGTACCACTATGAGGCAGAATAAGCAGACACTGGGAAAGGATCAGGAAATCATGCTGAACATATACTAGAGCCAGTGGTCACTCTCTTCTACAAATCATAGCTACTGCCTGATCACTTCAAAATTGGCACAATGAGTTGACATAAAAGGCTCACTTGAACCATATCCATATGACTCAAAGTTGGGGCCCAAACAGCCCTCCCAGAGACTCATCTTCCTGTTACAAAGAATTGAATATTAAGAGAAGGACTTTGTGGCTGTTGAGCTCTATGTTTGTACTCAGTACTGAGTGCGCTCCACTTTGACAGGTCCAGTTGACACTACTTCTGGTTTCAGCCATTTCTGACCTCTTTCATGACAACCTTCATTTCCCAGGGGATAGGCTCAGAGAAGGGAACCTGCATATTAGCTCAAGCTGAGGCTTTCTGTTCTGTTGTCAAAACTGTAAGAAATCACGTTTTACTAACAGTGCCATATTAGTGATAGATGGGTTATCAGATGTACATATAGGCCATGCATTAAAGGAGAAATTATGTCAGAGACGTAGAGTGTGTTGGGGACACTTCCAAGAACAGCTTGGGCCACTAGCTCAAAGGGAATTGCTTTTACCCATGTGTGGTTAAATCACTGTATGTATGGAGTGCTATTGTAGAAGCTCTGAATGTAGTTGAAATCCATGGCTCCCTTTGAATTAGTAAAACTCTCTAAGAATCTCTGTTGTCTATTCATTTTAATTGAAACATTAATGCTTTTCAGGGTGAAATATGATTTTAAAAACTGCATTGATTTGAACAGTGCTGAGCTAATACTCACTTCCCTCTTCCACTGGGAAGAGAACCGGAGTTAATGGGTTCAGGACAGGAATAGCATCAATTCGAGTAGCACATCACTTACATTGATCTTCCAGAGCTTTGAACAAAGAACAGAATATTAGTCCCCTCATTGCCCAAGGAGGATGTTAACCTGAACCTTTGCAAGAGTGGGGACACTACGAAAGTCACCTTCCCCTGCAGGATGGGCCAGCTTCCAACTGTGAATAGGAACTTGGTTAGAGTAAAAGATTCTTTGTCATGTAGGTGGAAATTGTGACATTAGGGACTAGCCTGGGCTATAGGATAAAACTTCAATGAAATTTGCAAGTTCATTTTGATTTATATACCTGTTGGAGCTGAGACTTTAAATGCAGAAGGCTTTTAATCTAGGTATTTTAAACACTACTTGATATCATGGACTCATGTCACCCAACAGAGAGGACTTCAAGGACAGCGCTACCTCTGAACCAGAAGAAGACCCCAGGAAGGCTGACTCAGCCCAGAACATTTGGGACAGGGTTATTTTCTTTTGTTTCAACATTCACTTTTGACAGAACTGGCTTTTCTCTTTGCCCCTGCTGGAGAGCTAATAACTTCCTTCATGTTCACCTTACTCCAGTCGCCACACACAGACTAGTGTAACTAACTCCACATACAGGTGTGGCAAGTTCTTTATTTACGTTTGTTTTCACCCGAAATTTACCATCAAGATAGCCTAAGCAAAAAAATGTGGGAACAGATCAGAGAGTGTGACCAAACAAAAGCAGCAGAAACAAACACATCTCTTCCCAGCATTAGACAATGATACCAAAAGCTCCTCTGCCCTTGGCAGGGTTATTTGCTCCTGAGATTCCTGAAGATTCTGCATACATCTGAGAGTGTCACAACAGTGGCTAACGTTCATAATAAATAACTTGACCATATTAACTCTAAAATTCACTTTACTAGTGAGATAGATTTTACTTCAGGCCATCTAGGTCAATGGCCGTGGAGAGGGAATTCCAGAGATGAAGGCTCTTCACAGAAAATGCTCAGCCTTCAGACCTGTGTAGTTCTAAATCAGAGAACTTAGCACCTCCAAGCTCTCCAGCTGCTTCGAGGGCAAACCCAGGAAAGAGGTGGCCATTGGATATAACCTAAATCCCCTCTCCACTGCCTTTCCCTCAACCCTGAAACAGAATGCTGTTGAGGTCTGCTACCTTGATTCCCCGTGAAAGCAAAGAGGCAACTCATGAGGTATGGAAGCCTGGCGGGAACAAAGGCAAGTGTGGATGTGTGTGAGCTCATACTTTGGCATGATGAAAAGTAGGTACTCTTCAAAAGGTCTGCTCTGTGGCAGAGGGGCTCGTTACTGAGAGCAGAGCCGCACTGCCCACACAAAGGCAGGTGGGAAGGCAAGGGGCTTACTGAAGTTAGAACACAGACAATATGGAAGCAAAGATCGTTGAATCTTAAAATCTGATGGCTATATGCGAAGCCATTTAAAACAGTGGGGGAGATCAAAGGGCAATGAAGACACACGGCTGTGAGATGTACTTGCCTGTGTACAATGGCCGGGTAACTTTTGTTTTGTGGGGCTGTTAGTAGAAACTGGCTTTCATCGTTACCAGGAAAAATGAAAATAAACCCATGTAGGCAAAATAATAAGCTCTTCCCTGGGATATACACATCTTAATACCAGGAACCAGGGAATACACTGTTACATGGCAAGGGGGAATTAAAGAGGAGGAAGAGGGGGAAATTAAGTTTGTTGATCACCTAAACCTAAAATAGAAAGGTTATTTTTGATTATCCACAGAGGCTCAGCATTATCACAAAGGTCACAAAAATTCAATGTCCTGGTGCTGTTTTAAAGATGGGCAAAGGGTCATAATCCTAGCACTTCAGAATGAGAGGCATCTAGAAGCTGAAGCATTAAGAGGACTGGTCTCCAAGAAATAAACAGCAGTCTGTTTGACACCGTAAGTTTAGTTAACAGAGACTTTGGAACAAAAGCTGAAAGGTAAGAGGATGGGTTACTTTTCTCATTGCTGTGACTAAATCCTAACAAAAGGCAACTTGTAGCAAGGCTGAAGGGATACAGTCCCATTCCCTGAAGAAAGGTAAGTAGCAAGAGTAAGAGACCCTGGTTCCATTGTTTTCCTAGTCAGGGGGCAGAAAGAGAACAAAAGGTGAGGTCAGCTATACACCTCAAGGTCTGTCCCCAGTGACTCACTTTCTATAACAACCTCCTAGGTTCCAGTCTTCCCAAACAGTGTCATCTTTTGAGGATTACATGCAGATTACATGCTCAAACAGGCTAACCCATGGAAACATTTTATATTGAAATCACAACAGTATATCTGTGTTTTTTTTCTGAGCTCAGATAGTTTTGAGTTGCAGCTGCAACTGATTGTTAACAAAGAACCTGGTGGGCAGCTTGATGCATGTCCTAGTTTGCTTTTCTATTGTTAGGGTTTGGAATCACTGAAGGAACACCCCAGACTCAAATAGTATGCAAGACCAAAGAGTGTTTATTCTACAGACACAATCAGTATGCAGGGGTCCCCACCACATTAAATAGTGACCCCAGACAAAGGCATGCAGGCTTTCTTTTAGGGAACCTGGGTAATTCTCTAGAAGAATTAGGTAATCTCTAATGCGATTGGTAGATGCCAAAGCCCTGACATTAGTACAATTTTGGTTGGCTACTATGTTAGGATTAGGTCATCTAAAACCTCATTGGTGGATATTGGGATGTCCCAGATTGCCTGCATTCCTGCATCGTGAATGATTACCTGATCGCCTTTCCAGCACGGATGGCCTATCCTGAGACAAAGTGTCTCCCATTTATGTGGCTATCTTCAGGCTGTTCCTTGGGTAGGGAATTTTATTGTCTTGTTCCTGGGCTCTGGGATCTGCTGCTGGAGTAGATGGATTATGGCCTAGTTTCATGGTCTTCTCCTCGCACGGATAACTTATGGCCTGGTTTCTGTGTGGAGACAAAATAGAATGAATAGACCCCCCCCCCTTCACTATTGTCCTAAGTAAAATATTCTGACTGAAAGGAATTTGAGAAGGAAAGTGTTTGTTAAGCTTATAGGTTATAACCCATCATTGGGGAAAGCCAAGGCAAGAACAGAAGCAGAATCCATGGAAGAATTCCTACTGGCTTGCTTCCCACACCTTGCTTAGCTACCTTTCTTTTATTTAACCTTCACTCATCTGAATGGGACAGCACCAGCTACAAAGGGCTTGTAGGGTTGTAGGCCCTTGTCTGCTCTGCCACTGGGTCACTTGGGGAGTTGGAACTAGGGCTGTAGAGAAGCACCGAGGCACCGCTCCTGGAGTGGGAAATTGCAGTCTGAGATGTGGGAAAGCTGAAGCTGGTTCAGGCATCACAAGACTGTGATGAGCCTGGGGCCGTAGGGTTTGCAGACTCTTGGACATCCAGGTGCTGCTGGGTGTCTCAGAAGAGAAGAGAAAAGAGGGGGCAGGCTGAGGACAGCCTCTAGCCTGGGGCCTGGGACAGGGAAAGAGAAGCTCTAGCTTGATCCAGTGGTGATCATTGTCCTTGGCTTAGAAGGCTTGGTGGCTCTGTGGTTGAAGCCCTTCTTCATGGTTCCCTACAGAGGACCTTCATGAGAAAAAAACAGTCTATGGCTCTAAACAGTTTATTATCAGATCAGAAAGTGGATTTGTAAAACTATACCCAACTTCTCAGGGTGGGCATGAGATTAAATACGATTTGCAGGAGGAATATCTGGGAAGGGAAGCTTATTGGCTAAGCCTTCCGGACCTCTAGGTACCTCATTTGCATGGAGAACTGTGTTTGGGGCCTACATGACCTGTGGTCACATTTCTTTTATGTAGGAAACATGGCATGTGTTCTAAGTCAGGAGTCCGGCAGATAGCTGGGAGTAGCCTAAGCATCAGGTTTGTGCCCATTGAATCTATGGATCTCGACCTGCTCTACCTTACCAAACTTCCTGGCATGGTTTTATGTCCCACAATGGCTTGGTTCTGTGTCTGGCAATTACAAAAATGCCTTACAGAAATGGTCACAGGCCAATATGGTAGAGGGAGCTCCTCAATTGAAGCTGTCTCCAGGGTTTGTGTAAGGTTGACACAAACTAAACAGTATGTGAATTTGTATAGTCTGTGCATTTGAATTTTCCATGGGTAATGATAGACAGGCAATCAACAAGCACTCCAGGAAATCAACAAGCACCTGGGAGAAAGAAATTTGTTGCTTAAGTGAAAGTCAGGTTATTCTTTCTGCTTGGTCAGCCAGCTAGCATTGAGATGTCATCTTCTATACTTTATGTGGTAACCTGTTGGGAATGGGAACAACATTTAGCACTTAGAAGACCTAGCCCCGAGCATGTAGTCAAACCCAAGCCTAAAGAGCAGATCCTAAGGAATGACCTGCTAACTGGTCAGCCATATAGCTAAAAGCAACTAAAGCAAGAGATTGGCAAAGGGGTGAACTGTCATGTGACATGAGTTTTTCTGCAGACCTCAAGTCCATTGTTTGTAAGAGACTTCTTTTTATGTGCCAAGCCAACCAATCCAAAAAACACAATGAAAACAATATCTCTGCCTCTTGCTTGACTCTAAATTGCATTACTGTACTTAAGGTTATTCAAAAGTGAATGGTGAACTTGGAAAGAATTCTAGGACGTAGAAAATGGGATTCCAAACCAGGAAACAGATAAGATATTGGCCAAAAGATAAAAAAGGGGAAATGCACCTGAGATTAAAAGTACAATAGGGCCTCAGTTTCCATGTGACATATAAAGAAGAAAAATAATCAGGTTTTGCAGTGTCACTGTTTTCACTTCCTGACATTTATCTGTTGCCCAACAGTGTGCTTTGATAGAGGGCAATGACCAGAAAGGTGGAAACATCCTGGAGACAAGCATTTCTGGGCTACAGTGGATTGTTGACTACATTGTGTCTCACAAATCCTTGTGACTCTTAACTACTGGTGACCTAATTTGTGTACACACACACACACACACACAAACACACACACACACACACACACACACGGAGAGAGAGAGAGAGAGAGAGAGAGAGAGAGAGAGAGAGAGAGAGGGAGAGAGGTGATGGCTTGGTACTAACTGAACTTGAGAACTGGAGACTAGGGAGATCATGAGCCTGGGGTGTGGTCTTCTGTGAATGAGCAAGCATATTTTCAACACAATTGGCTGCCTAATCATGTGTTGCAAACTTGCTTGATATATTTGGATGTGTAAGCAATTATGTCCTCGCTAAAAGCCTTGCCGGGTAATGCTTTTGTTCTTCTTTCCTTGCAACCGAACTAGCAGAGGGTAGAAATTGGTAGTGAAATGATACTCAATACCCTGTTGTGCCTTTTTAAATTTTTCTTTTCAAAATATTTTCCTTTTAAGCTGGCCAACTGATTCAACATTTATTATACCTACAAACACTGAAACAAACTGCTTATAAACAGAAAGCTTAGATGATACTGAGAGTCATTTAGTAATAATGAAAAAGTTTCTGAGAAACGATCTGTATTTTGTACTACATCATATGGTTTATGTAAGATCACTTTTAATGAGTACCCCTTGGTACTAGATACAATGTTAACTGAGTGGATACTGCATATGGTCCTTGACTTTAAGAAATGTCTCTTAATGGTGCATTTGTCTAATGTTGGCTTGATACCTAAGTCACCTGTGACTCTAGGAAACACCAAGAGAAGGCCAAACATAGCTAGTCATCTATACTTCCACTAAGTAACATGCTATGTTGCTAATTGATTTCAAAACTATTCCACACTGATTAATGGGAAATGAAGGCAACAATATTCATGCTGTTACCTGAGTTAATTTGGAAACTACATAAAAACAAGTTAAAAAACAACGATATTTGTCATAAACTATAGGATTTGGTGCCTCTCAAAACATATGTCCTTGTAATTTCTACCTAATATTTATTGCATGTAACATTCCTCCAGTCTTGGTAACCTATGTGCTTTATACATTTAACTGTTGATGAGAATTTGTCATGTCTGCCTATGTAGAACTAAGCTGATAGTTTCTACATAAGCGGTGGGAAGTGTACTTCAGTTCTAGCTTTTCATCACAGCTCTGACTTCATTGATGTCACTGTAGTCTTTCCAGCTTTCATTTTCCTATCTGATAAAAGAGGATATTTCACATAACACATAATAGCAATGAGCTTCCAATGAGATAACATGCAAGTTTGCCCACAGTGTCTCAACATAAAAAAAAAAAAGCTCAGTATGTGAAACACCGATATTTAAAAGATGAAAATGTGTTGATTATTCCCATGATTCCAAATTGACCATCCTCAGAAGAATTATACAAAAAAGCAAACTCCACAATCATTGAGTACATTCATTTGCAAACCTTAGCAGTACATGTAAAAGCTTTTGTCATTTACATATTAGACTAAATTTATATATTGTATGTTTGGGGTTGGGGGTTCATGAGGACAATGTGAACAAGAAATCCTGGAAATAAGCTGTCCATATAAGCTGAACAACTGATTAAAAACCCCTAATCACAGCATAATTAAAATTTCTTTGGGCCTCTCTTTAAGCTACTAAAGGTCATCCCTTCAAAGCTCTTATCAGATCTTGATAAACAGATAAAAAGTTTTGGAAGATATTACATTCATAAAGCATTATTCTCTGCAATGAAAGGACTAAGAATGTCAACAGCATCTGAGCCATCTAAGGGATTACCCCCAATAGAGTAACTTGTGAATGTACTTGCCTCTGATGTTTCCACCACTGCATTTTAAAACTTCCTTGATTCATGATTTTCTTCATTCTGATGTTATAAAACTTCATGAAACTGCTTCCATGTGGGAATGTGCTACCTGGGGTAACTTAGCTCCTTGTATCACAAGCCATGGGATATAAATTTGGCTCCAAAATAATCCATCTTTTATTTCCTTTGAGGTAAGAGCTATGTTTTTGTTTGTTTTCGTTTGTCTGTTTGTTTTGAGTCAATGGCAACTTTTGGGAATTGGTTCTCTTCTTCCACCATGTGGATTCCAGAACTAAACTCAGGTTGTCAGCTCTTCAGCCACACATTTCCCAATGAACCATCTTATTTGTCCTAGTTTTTTTCCAACAGAATATTTTGATTGATACTTTAGAAATTTCATATCATATACCCCAATCAAAATTACTTCCCAATCCTCCCATGCCATACCCCACTGCAAGTTTGGGCTGGCTATATACTCATTAGAGTATGGGCAAACTCTCGGTGGCCTGACCCTCAAATAGATCTGAAGGACTCAGTTTATTCTGCTTATCCAACAATTTGTGGAGAGAAGACTCTTGCTTGCTTACTTTCTTTCCTTAGCTCTTTTTTGTTTTGTTTTGTTTTGTTTTGTTTTGTTTTTGTTGTTGGTTTGGAGTGGCCTATAAAGTGCTGGGAACTTAAACTATTACCCAATATTTAGAAAATATTATAAGTTTAATATATACAACACATGCTATGCTACCCATATTAGAAAAGATTTATGTTTATATTAAATATAGTGTCCAGGGAGCTTCTCAGTTTTTTGGGGGGTTCCTCAAGTAGAGAAACCAATTTAGCCTACAACTGCATCAGGATTACCAAGGCCACAATTCCGAACAGAAAGAAAGTCAATGTATCCTCATGGCCTCCCTGTTGGAATCTTGAAGAGATCACCTGAGGTAATACATTCTATTTAACCTGACTTCCATGTGGGTCCATCCTCTTTATATTTGTATCCTTCTTAACTTATTGGTAAATCTACAGCCTTCCTTTCAGTTGGCAGTGCACACATGAACTGCATATATTCAATAAAACCAAACCATGGAGAATGAAAAAGAAACAGGATGACATTTATGGAGAAGGTGAATGACCTATTGATGTTGAAAAATTAGGTTCTTCCCCAGGAAAGAGCACACCAAGTGGTTGTCAAATACCAAGTGCTCAGCCCCGAGAACATACATACAAATAACACTACACAAACTGAACATGCTATATTTATGGATATATTTATAAACAGATATACATACATGGATTTAACAGCTATTAAGGAAAAAGAGGCCATGTTTGAAAGAAAGCAAGGAGAGGAATATAGGATTGTCTGGAGGAAGGAAAGAGGAAAGGGAAAAATATAACTGTACTATAATATCAAAAAAAGAAATAGTTTTCAAAAAGAAAAAAATATTAAGTTCCACCCAAAGTAGTTTCTAAGGACATTTTTTAAAATGTGACACATGTACACACACATACTCACACACACACTCAAACACAATGTAACAAGAAAGGTCCTAACACATTCTGAGTAGTTCTTGTGAACCAGGCACTTTGCTCAAGTAGTTTTGTCCTCCTGACCATGTTAGGCTTACTAGGATTCAAGGTCACTAGAAGCAAAGGCTTTTTTCTAGACTTTATTAATTACTCTGTCAGGGACTAGATCACTGTCTGATTTGTCACTGATACCAAATAAATACATGACTGAATGAACTCATTTCATCTTTGTTTAAGAAGCACCGCAGAAATCACATAGTAATCATCCCACCCTGCAATAACGAAACCCAAACTGGAACAGAAATACTTTACAGCTGCTTTTCGTACAGGAATTTTAATTTAGCAACATGGCTACTGTAGTGAGGGATCACATCCAAGATGTTTGTGTGAACAGGTTGGAATACAGACACGCCCTTAATACACACCATTAATCCCTAACAATGTAGGTGAGGCTAGTTTGCAGAAGGACATAGCCATGTTTGAAAGTGATGTCTAATAAGAGGGAGTTGGGTGAATGGAGTTCAATCAGTTCTATTCAGTGATTTGATTGAGCTGGGAGTCAGTTGAGAGTCAGTGCAATTTGTGCAGTGCATTGGAGTTGAGTTCATTCATGAGTTCATGCAGTAGAGTGCAGGTCAGTAGAGGCAGTTGAAGCCAGAGAATGAGAAGGAGCCTGAACATTAGGACAAATTTCCAAAGTTAGTTTAAGGCCAAACAGAACAATTCAGTCAGAAACTGAGAGGAGCCAGATGGAGTCAGCCAGTTTGAAAGGAGTTTGAGGTTGAACAGTTGAGTTGAACCAGTCAGCCAGAATAAAGAAAGAAGTAGAAAGGGTGAGCTTGTTCAGCAGTAAGTCTTGGAGGTTGAAAACATTCTAGGCTTAGATTAGCTTGTACAAAGGCTAGATGCTTTCGGATTAGGCCTAGGTTAGCAGACACAGGCAATAAGCCTTGGAGACAAGAACTGTATCAGAGAATAAAAGTTATGTTTTACAGCTTTGGTTACAAAGCTTTGATTCCTTACTTGGACCTGAAAGCAGGACAAAATCCTGACCTCTCTACTTCCCTTAAGTACCTGTTTCTTTTACTTTGGCTAAAGGCACAGGGGTAAGTCACTGTTCTAAACACCTGTTACTTTAGAGTCTAGGAAGAACAAAGTTCCATAGGACAGACCAATAAAGGGAGATTGCACCATGGAGCAGAAGCAGCCATTTCCTAGGAACTAGATGTAGACTCTCCGGTGACAAGCACTACAGATCAGAAACTGAGGCAATGATGGATGAGATCACATAGATAAGAATTGCTTAATTATGTATACCCATTGCTCCTTGCTCAGACTCTTCCTGAAGCTCATTTGGTTCCCTGAATGTGGACTCAGGGGTCCGTGGGCCCCATTATTTGTTCCTCTTTAGAATTTGGACACGCTGAATAAATCTCTTGCTCTTCACCATTATTTACTGCTTCATTTGGCATGTTCCAGACACATGGATGAATCTCCCTTGTCGGGGTTGCTTGACCTAGCCTTTTATATTAAAATCTCTGGCTATAGCACTGTAAGGCTGGGGAACCCAGGCTTCTGCATATGGAGTCAGAATCTACTGGGATCCGATTTCCTTTTCTTTCCCACCAGTTAAAGTTCTTTCTCTCCCAAAGCACTTGGTACAAAAGGACTAGGCAGCTTCTGTGACCCACAGCTCTTATCTGTGCAGCCAATTAGTGGTGAAGTAGCTTAAAGACCAAGATTTCTGAATCATCCAGTCTCTTCATTTCAAACCAGCTTCCCTCAATCTGAACAAATAACTCATCATTTATTGAAGTTAGATATTGATCAGCTCTCAAAAGCTGCACACGCTTTCTTTTTACCTTTGGAAAAACAATTTCTTAGATCATGATTACTAAATTTAGTCACTGAATTTAGATTTGAGTGAATCAAAGGATTTTAAAGCTGAAAATGACCTTCAAGGGCATCTGCTCAAATACTTTGTTATTTTTCTTTGTACGTATAAACATACTGTTACACAGAGAGTAAAGTAATCTTTTTGAGGCACTGCCACTGAATCAGGAAACAAGTCAGGTTTGAAACTAAGTCTCCAGGGACTCAGCTTAAGGTCTCATACACCCATCTAGTATGTGTTTTCAAACATTACCAAGAGGGAAGTACCATATCTGATAAGCCTGGAGAATCCTCTAGGTTTCCCGGGCTCATTAATTTGCATTGATACTTGGGCTTCCTCCCCCACAACCAGTGTGTGTGTGTGTGTGTGTGTTACACGTGTAAATACATGCTGACATTTTCCTAGACACACATATGTCTGAGTGCTCATGCACATGTGTTTTTGTGCACGTGATGGCTCAAGTTTAATACTGAAAATCATTCTCTATTGCTCTTCCTCCTTATTTTTAAAGGCAGGGTCTCTAAATCAAACTGAAAGCTTGTTGATAGAGTTAATCTTGCTAGCCATCTGCTCCTGGGAACTTCTGTTTCTGCCTTCATGTCTAGAATTATAGGTAAGTTGCCACATCCATGAAATATTTATCTAGTGGTAAGGATTTGAGCTCTGGTTCCCTTGTTTCCTGGTTTGAAATTGTGAACTTGGCACAACCCAGAATTATCCCCCAAAAGAGTATCAGACAGGATTTGTCAGATCAAGTTATACCGTGGACATGTCTGTGAAGGATTGTCTTGATTTTAGTTAATTGATGGGGAAAGTCCTGGACCACTGTGGGTAGCACTAGGCAGGGAATCCTGGACTCCCTGCTATGACTTCCTAGAACTAACAAACTGTAGGGATTTTGGTCAGGTTATTTTATCATAGGAATAGAAATAAAAATAGAACCCACTATGTGTACTTTAATGTATAGCTCTATTTACTCAGCCCTTGGGCTTTTGTTTTGCTTTGTTTATTGTTTTGAGACAGGGCCTCTCTATCTGTGTAGCTCTGTATGTCCTGGAACTCAACTCACCATGTAGACAATTTGGCCACACACTCACAGAGATTATTCTGCCTCTGCCTCTGCCTCTGCCTCTGCCTCTGCCTCTGCCTCTGCCTCTGCCTCTGCCTCAACCCCTGGAATGCTAATATTAAAGGCATGTGCTGCCACATCAGACTCCTAGGATTTTTATAACGCTTTCATTTCTACTAAGGTCATATGTAATTCCTCAGTCTTGGAGCAGATTCTATCCCACAGTTTAAACCCTCAAATAAGCATTAGAAAGTTAATTTTCCATAAAAACCTTGACTCCATGAATTGCTCACAAAACTGATTTCTGTAGTATGATTCCTGGATATATCAATGGCATCTTTTGGCTATGATGAAGTCCAAATCCTAACCCAACTTCAAATGAACAAAGTTTTGTTAATGCTTGACAAGTCAACACTGTCTGTCTGATATGAGCAACCCATATGCCATGGAAGAAGAATACAAAAAAGAAAAGTCTTATGGATTGAGGAGCAGCAGCAGCAACTTGGGATCTGGCTGTAATGTCAAGTTCTTGTGTGAAATGCTATAAGATAGAGTTTGAGTGAGTTTATTCTCCCATGTGATTTAAACATACCTGTAGCACTTGTTAACGGACACTTGATAATTTCTTAGGGCCTAATAACAGATGAGGTAGTGGAGGTTATTTTGCAGAATCAGCCAACATCTGGAATAGGATCCAAAACAGGAAATGAGTTTCACCCTTTTATAAAGTTTGGAAGTCAAAAAGGCATCATCTTAATATCACAACACTATTTATTATAACTGAAAGGTTTAGGCTACGCTTAGAAATTTTTCTGTTATCTGTTGACCCAGGGTGACCTATGAAAGAATAGAAACCAGGTTACTAAGTGTAAAGAAGTATTTGAGAGTGTGAGTCAAATAACAAAACTCCATGATAATACACATAATTTCAAGTCTGTTTTGGAACTTTAGGCCACAAAATTTCCAAAGGGCAGTACTAGTGATATGGCTTAGATGGTAAAGGTGCTTTCTATTAACTGTGAAAATTCAAATTCAGTTCCTGGAACCTATGATGGAAGGAGAAAACTGACCATTGCAAGTTGTTCTTTGACCCCCTCTATATGTGTGCCATGGCATCTGTTTGTTCTCTCTCTCTCTCTCTCTCTCTCTCTCTCTCTCTCTCTCCCTCCCTCCCTCCCTCTCTCTCCCCAGTAAAATTTACAGATAGCAGCTGACAAGTAGATATTTCAATTCAAGTAGCTACAGGGTGGCAGGCACATTCCAGAAGATGTAGGGATGATTAAGCATTGACAATATTTGATGGGAATTCCCTCATAGATAAGTAAGAGATATCAAATAATCAGATAACACCTTGATGATGAGTCCAGTGAGTTCTCAGAAAGGTAAGAACCACTAGATCTTGGCGTTTTGTTCAATGCATAATGGGAATTATACTTGAAGGCTAATGCTAAGAGAGAGATATCATCTACCACTTGATCTAAAGAAGGGAGGGAAAGGTTTGTCTATAAAATGAGTAAATATGTCCGGATTACAGCTGTAAGACATCAGAGATTTTTATCCCAAGTACTTACCTGGTATGTGAGGCTGTAGGTAAAGTTGTTGGGTCCATACATTGTATATTAGTGATTTTGAGAAAGAGATAGATTTGTTCCACATAATAATGTTTTAAAAGTTTGGTTTGCAAATGAGAGAATTGGAAGTTGTCCTGCAGCACAAAGAGGGAAAACTTTCCTGTCCCTGAAAGAGACACTGAGAATGGATGCCAGTTTCAAAAAAAAAAAAAATGAGTTGTGATACTTCCTGAGTAGTTGTAATGGATATTTTGTGCATTATGTCTGCTAGGAATTTATTAAAATGTAATATATTTATCAGTTACTTTCTCCAATCACTCTGCTTTCATGCCCAATATCCCAACATGTAATTATTTCCAGTTCATGGTTCATATCTACTGTTAAACTTCAAGATTTGGATTCATAGTGTAAATATTTCTCTCAACTCATTGCCAATGGGGGATCCAACAGAGGTATAGAGAAATCATTGCCTTCACATCAAGTTCCCTGGCTTGCCTTTATGGCAGATATTATTATGGACAATAACATACCTTCTTGCAAAATGCAAGGCTTTAATCTTAGAATCTAACACCTCTTTAATAAGCCTCTCTATGGAATCAATTGTGAATTGAATAGTATTACAAATGAATGAAAGCTATTTTCTAGTTCAAGTCCAAGTCTCACATTCAATTTTATGCATCGCTACTTTTTGTTGTTGTTGATACAGGGATGCACGATGTAACTCTTGCTTGCCTGAACCACAACCAGCCTTGATGGTTATCTGTCTTTTTATGTCCTCTTTCCACTAGGCTGGAGTAGGAATTTCTCATACTTTGCTGACTGGGGAATGTCATATAGCTTAGTCACAAATGTGTTGATTTATTCAATACTATTAGATCTTTCCTGAAAGCCAAAGGCAATTGGAGGGTGAATTTGGTAACATATGAAATCCCAGGACTCAGGAGGAAGAAAAAAGTGGATCTCTGTGCGTTTGATCTGTGCGTTTGTAAAGCAAGTTCCACCCCAGCCAGAGCTAGATAGTGAGAATGACCCCATACGTCCACCCAAAATAGTAAGTGAGCAGATATTTGTGGTACCTCAGTGGAAAAATAAAGACTTTTGGCTTAAAATTTATCTGGCAATAATCATTAAATAAAATGTTGTTACCTACTAACCCCCTAATGAGATATAATATAACTGCTAATGAGACCAGCATCAGAGAAAATGAACACTTTAAGCCATAATTTCTGAGTTCCCAGGCATGTGATATACTCATTCCCCTCAAAAAATCGATTTAGAATCCTTGGAAATTTCTCTGAATATATCATTCAATTTCCTCCAAGTTACTTGAAGCCTGCTTTGATGTATGATCTTAGTGAGACTGTCACTTAAATTTATGTTCAAGTTATCTAATAATTGTTCAGTGTATCAAAATAGCAGCTATAGTATCAAATGTGCCAAACCCAATTAGATAATTAGGATAGTTATTTTTTTTGTGTGTGTGTAATACTACTTCAGGAAAATGATAACTATTAATGCATACTTAACCAATAATGATTTTACATTTCTGCAGAGGATAGTTTTAATGAGTTATTTCCATTTTATAGTAGAGATTGCTATGAGAATATTCCTATAACAGTGAGGAAATAGAAGGTGAGATACATAATGTCATATAACACAGACAACTGATTATAGACAGGAATGAATATCAGATGCCCCTTTGACAGGAATACAAGGAGCTTTCAGTGTGAGCCATGTTAGAGTCAAATGTGATGAATGATTCATGAAACTTATGTAGCTCTGTGCAGGTATGAGGCAAAAAGAATTTGTCTAATACTTGGCAATCTTTAGTTTTCAGATAATGTTAAGGTAATTTCTATTATCAACTTACACAGGAATATAGTGAAGGATGCATTTGAAATGCTCATAAGAAAGGTGTGTTCCATATTTTCTGCAAACATAGTTTTTCTATTAAGGCTCTGTTGATTTTTTTTTTTTTTTTTTTTTGTAGATTAGCTAACCAGAGTAGTCCTTGGGTAGATGGAACTAAATTTTAGAGTATCATTGAATTTCAAGACTCTCAGCTCAGTGCTCATGCGAGTTTTCATGGGGTTTTATACTTTGAATAGCTTAAAATTTTAGCTTAGAGAATAATGTGAATATAGTATTTTAATAACTTTATATCATGTGAAAAAATGTTTTAAATTTTGTAACTTTCTTCTGAGATCTTTTTTTTTTTTGGTCCAATACATTTGATCAAAAAGACTAGTACTCGTAAAATTTTGTGCATTTTGCCCAGTACATGAATATATTTGAGGGATAACTAGATAGGTCAGATCAGACACTCTTCCCAGTGTCACATGTGTGAAGACTCTAGGTTGCTGCTGTCATGGGAAAGAAGAAAATTATACCTATAGGCATTTGTCTCTTAAGGGTATACCTGAGTGTTAGAATGGTAGTATGCACTTTGCTCATCACAGCTTCCATGGAGGAATGGCAGCTGCCTAATGAACACAAGTTCACCTACACACATCTATGCAGGGTAGTCCAGTCTCAAGGCATGATGTCTTCAGCATTAAAACGGTGACAGGAAGACCTGAAAATCGCACTGTGTTCTTAGCAGGACCATTTTCTTAAAAACATCTCTACATTTTTATTTCCTTTTGTTCACCTTCACTTCTGCCTGTGAATGATCATGGTCATTTCTTTATTGTCATGTCAAATATAAAGAGAGGGCCAATATGTTATGTAAACATTTTTCAAAATGTTTTATAAGAACAAAGGAAGCTAATGACCTGTGAATTTGGGAGATGAGAGTTATTTCAAGTAACAGATTAAGGCCTGGAGAAATGGCTCAGTGGTTGAAGGTAGACGACCTGGGCTGTGTTCCTAGCACCTGTATGTGACACTCTCAACTATATCTGACTCCAGTTCCGGGATATCTGACTCTCTTCTGGTCTCTGAGGGTACTAGGTGTACATATAGTGGTGCACAGATATCCAGGCAAACACACACACGCACACACACACACACACACACACACAGAATAGACATTAAAAAGGAGAAGGGTGGGAAACACTTTTTTAAAATATCAGAGTGAATGTTCACAGCCAAGTTTCACATCAAAATACATACCTTGGCTTAAAGCCCTGCTTTGGATTACTATGTATGTCTGTGTGGCCATGTGTGTATTGACTTAGTATATCAGAGTCACCTATAAGTTGAAAACTTCCCATAAGACAAAATCCTAAACTCAGCTCTTGTTTCCATGGTTCTGTCCTCACAGTGACTAGACCAGGGACTGTGTCAGATTCCCAGTGATGTCATGTTTTACTTTCTCAGGTTACATATTCTTTTGAAGTAATTTTATAAATCTTCGTAGAGTTTTCCTTAAAGTTTAAAAACTAAATAACAGTTTGAAGATGCATGTGAGATTTTTTCTTCAGCCTTCCAATATTAGGATTTGTCTAAATATGATTTTTCTTCAAGATTTGCAACCATGTGAATAGATGACTATAAAGGCTGATTAACCTTTACTATTTCTGTCCCAGGAATTGATGTGGCTTGCCAGTGTAATTGGAGTTTGTTAAGTTATATTTTATATTATTCTTAACTTTAAATTTTTTAAAGTAGCTTGTGACCAACACTTTAAAATCATTTTAATCCTATCTGACTACACAAAATATATCTCTGCAGCATAGTGTGTGTATCTATGAGATAACACGAGTTTGAATATAGACCTGAGTACAAAGTGCTTGCCAAATCAGTCTTGCTTCTTTCTTACACTGTTAGTTTTAATCCTTCAGTAATGTTTTATGTGTTAAAATACAGAAGGCCCCAGCACTTTATTCTTATTAGGCATTAGTCATTTAACAAAATACACTGGACAGGGAAAGTTAATATCCATTTACTTCCAACTAGTCAATATGAAAAAAAAATGAGTTTTAAGGTTCAAGAAAATGTATCTCACATTCAAATTTCTTTTGAAACAATTCTTATCCTGCGGACAGCATGTTAGTTAAGTTATCCTTTCACTGGGATGACAGAAAGTGTTGAGTTGTCCATAAAATAAAGATATACTCAACATATTTGATGTTCCATTTTACTTTTCCAAACTTTTCTCTGCTGAGTTACTATGTTTCTGGGGTTTGCCTCTAAAAAGGTCTGTATTTATCCCCAACATCTTACAAAACTCTTCAAGACTTGTGTCAACTACTCCAGTGCTTTCTCTAAATAGTGCTAGTAAGTGATGAGCATGATTAATGCCTGTGTGCTTGTGTGTGTTTTGTGTGCAACGCACGTGCGAGCATGCACGTATGTCATTTTTATGAAACAAGAAAAGAAATGCTCATCTCTTCGTGTTTTAAGGTTTGGCATTTATAATACTGAGGTCTACTTGAATAAAAAACAGGAAAATAAACAATAAAGGCTACTAGAGAACACATTTGAACCCAAAGACAATTCTTATTAGATGCATCTGAGAAGCAGCTAAAACCTTTATTGACTACAGTTGGGTATTATCTATTTTAGGATTTCTCAGTTCCTGGAAGTTTATTTTTACCAAATTTCAGGACATGGGCACACAACTTTATGACTTGTCTCTACTGTGGAAGAATGATCTCTCAGAAAGAATAAAATCCTAGTGGTTATAAATGGGTCAAAAAGACTTAGATCTTTTTTTATTTGTACTTCAGAAATGTAATCAACTGAATGAAATGGTTTCATATACATTTTTTTTTACATCCAGCAGAAGTGACACACTGTTCATACATTAATTCTAAAGAAAAATGTACATCCCTTTTTTCTGTTAAGTAAGATTTGTCAAGTGTTCTTGGATGGAGAGGGAAAAGAGCCCCTTTCATTGCAACCTGAATGAATGAAGCAACAAGAGTAAGGTTCTTTCAATAGCTACTATGTCAGTGAAGTTACTGTCCAGGCATGTGGTAATATTAACATGAGTAATAGGAGGTCTTACAAATTCTCAAAAAATGTAAACGCCCAATTTCAAAACTTTACAAAATAGTCTATTGGATTTTGCAACTGAATCTGCCCAGGGACGTTAAAGTCCAGGACCATTTATTTTAAGTGAACATCTGTAGCTCCATTCCTAGCTGGCTGTTCTTCGATTCCCCAATCACACAGAAATGCATTCCTATGAAGTCGAGCAGCTGTAGACAAAGAATGCTGATGATGTTTCTCTTTATCTGACTCATCTAAAGAAAACCCAGTTAGTGGTAATTCTACCAAATACTTGTAACAGTCACATAAAATTTTAATTGATTTTTCAAACAATACAACGGTGCCATGAATCCAACACATAGAATATAAGTCTTAAGCCCACTAGGTTTAAGCAATTGTGTCTTTGTAGACTAAAACTATGTAAAATAGAATCTGGTAACTCCCTGGTGTTAGAGGTAGGCAGTTTTCTTTCAAATCCTAGGTTTGGTCCTTTATTTTATTCAGCAGTGAAAGCCATGAATACAGAACAAATAACAGCTGTTACAATTCTCAACCATGACTTCTAACGTCAGAGAATTCAAAGTATGAACATAGTACACAGTAATGAAAAGTATCAAAAATTAGTTTACCTCAAAGAAGATAAATAAAACAGGTATATTCCACCAATACATAAACAGATGTTTGTGCTACAGTTAAAATTTGCTGTATACAAAAGATCATAGTCCCCATAATCAGCTTATGGTAGAAGCAAGAATACATGAGCCATTTAAATTGTCAGACATTATGCTTTATAAGGTATGCACAGAAGTTCAAGCAATAAATACATACATTAGTTCAAAGCCTTACAATAGCTACGCAAAGCAGATGCAGAAAAGTAGGTTTGCTATTACTAGCAAGCAATGATAGAAGAGTAAAAATCCATGAAATGCATTAAAGCAACATTTTTCTTAGAAAAAGTCTGGTCATTTATGGGTCCACCAACATTTTTACATAATATGCACAATTATCAAAATACAGACCAAGCATTTCAGAAAACTCCAAAAAACCTAAAATCTATTTTCAAAGCAATTGCAGTTTTGGAGGTTTTTCTGGTATAATGTGCAAGCAGCTATTTTTTTTTAAAATTGTATTCATATAAAACCCATGCAAAACTCTACAGGTATATGCATTCTGTGGCTGAGACTTCCTTTCAAAAGTTTTGAAACTGAGGTATGCATACTTTAGCATTGTAGTCTTAGGCCACCCTCCTGATGGAATGACTCTCCAAGTTACTTCCAGTCCATCAAAGCTTTTTGAACATGCACCCGAAAGACTCCTTTCCCTTTCAGATTATCCTTACAGCAGTATCCTAGACATCAGAGAACCATCCTTCAGAATACCAATCTCTCCTTTGATACCATAGCAATAACTTCCGGTTCGTTGATCATGACCCAAAGACAAACATAATGAAAAGTAGCAGGTACTGTGACGTTCTCATGTTTCATGCAATCTGCCATAATTGTTCTAACTTTTTTCTCTTTTTTTTCTTGGTTTTTTTTTTTCTTTTTTTCTTTTTTTTTTTTTCTTTTTTCTTTTTTGCAGAGGTAGAAGCTTTCAGAAAGCCTTTTGGGTAAGTGGGAAAACCCTTTTGAAAGCCGTTATGTCCTTTTATTTGGTGTGATAGATGACTGGGTATCTCTCTAACTCTATTTGCTGACTTCAGCAAAGGATAAACATTGAGCTTAGTTTGCAAGAACCGGCTCCATCACATGGGCGCGGGACGTTTGTTAAGCTCTAGCAGCCACCTTCTGTCAAAACTGTTTGTAAAGCAATAACCATAATCAGGTTATGAGGTCCCTTGGTTGGGGGAAAAAGTATTATCAAGACTTGGCACAGCACATGAAAAGCAACACGTAAAGTCTCTAGGTTTTAAGCAAACATCTGACTATGCTATCTTCAACTACACCATAACGTATTATCATAGTTTTGGGGTTTAGAGTTGTCAAGAAAATCAGCATTCCAACAATTTGGCCTGCACAAGTCTTTGAAGGGAGTGTGTTAGTGTTCATATCCCGTATAAGCAGAGGCAGAATCATATGTAACTTTGGTTTGACTGAAAATAAATACCATGGACTACACTTGCTATAATCTTTGCTTTCAGTGTAAAAACTCAGCTAGATCGCTTTAAAATCAATAGGAAATTAATTTTTGGCTTTACTAGACCTTTTATGTTTGGTTCCTACATTTTGTTTTTTTTTTGTTTGTTTTTTGTTTTATTATAACTTAAGACTATAAAAAAATAGTACACAACAGAGATTAAGACCATACAAGACATGTACTTTTAACAACATGTACTCACCACCAAAAAGATGGGGGGAAACAAAAACACACTGTACTATATATATAACAATACGCAATCTGCATTTGCATCAAGTACATAATTGTTTTGGTCAGTGATCCACATGTGTTGCTTTCTAGCATGTCATAACTTCCACTGCAGATTTTGTCCTCACCTCTGTCTTTAATGAAAGCAAATCTTCATTGCATTTAGATGGACTTTTGGCCTCAGAAGATTACTCTGTAACTGAATGAACTCTTTTAGTTGTGGTTTTTGTTTTTTGTTTTGTTTTTGTTTTTTTCTGTCATATTTGTTTCTTTGTTTAGGGCTAAATGAAAAGATCCCAGAGGTCATCAGAAAACAGCAGGTAGTTCATGAAAAAAGGTTCCTTTGTACTAATTGAAGTTGTACAGAATTGTACAGAATCGAATTGTACAGAAGGCTGACCAAAGCATGTGGCTGCTTCTGTCCTTGAGCTCTTGGCCATGGTTAGAGTTGGCTTTGGTTTGCAGCTGTAGCCTTTGACTGTGTTTGCAGGTAGACAAAGCTTTATCACAAGGAGGTAAAGAGTACAGTTGTAAGATCTATGCAGATATGCAAATGTTTCTATGGTGCTTGCACAGATAATGTTAGCTTAGGATTGCACTTTACATCTTAACACTAACAGCACAGACTGGAAGCCTAAGGTTTTAGATGGTTGCAACAGTCTAATTACTGTGGTTTGTCATAACTAACTTATGTCATTTACAGTTGGTGGCACCAACATAAAAAACTAAGGTTCTGTTGTTTAAAAGTCAGCTAGATACAAGCAGTGACACTAATTTCTGAGACTACTCCTGTGCAAATGAAAAACAATAGCAACAAGTTGAACTTGACCAGCAATTGTTTCTAACATTACAACTACTGAATGCTGGAGAATTCACATTAATGAAACTAACACTATTTTTGGCAGTATATGAGGCGCAGTTGCTTTCTATAGGACATGGATCCTCATACTCAGTCATTTCATGAACCCTTGAGAGCCACATTTTTTAAATGGGCAGAGCCATTATAGAAAGAACAGTTCTTTCTTTCTTTTTTTTCCCCAAGAAAATCAGTTTTTTTTTTTTGCTTTTTTTTTTTAAAAAAGAAAAAAGGAAAAAGAAAAAAAAGAAAAGAAGGTAAAATCAAACAAACAAACAAAAATAACGACAGAAAGAAGAAAACAAGCAATTTGCCTGTTGGTTGTGAATCCCAAAGGGCTGGCTTAGTAAGTTCCTTTTGGGCTGTCTCCTTTATCCATGCTTAATAAATAGTCACAGTAAAAAGTTGTCAGCTATTCATGGTTGTGGAGTGGTTATGAAGGTCAGTGATATGTCCCTTCACACTGAGGTGTCACAAGTTCATTTTCATTCCAGGTCCTCAGATAAAGGCTCTTCCTCAATCTCTCTGTCATCTTCTAACTCCGGACTGTGATTGGCTGTTGTCACTAATGACATTGGACAGTCTTCATCCTCCGCAATCACCGGTTCTTCCTTGACATGGATTGAATGTCTGAAAAACATAGGGATGCAAAAAGTTTTATTAAATGACTACCCAGGAAGAGTTGAGCAACATTGCAATTAAGAGGTCAGCTGAACAGGGGAAGACCACCCTGTGTCTTCCCAAACTGCATGTGACATAGGGCACAGTCTGGTTAGATACTTGGTTGCAGAACCATAGGGCAGGCTTCAGCAGAATATGTGCATGGACCTCCACATGCTGTGCTGTGTTGTTGTCCCAAATGAAATGCTTTGTTAGTATTTGTTATAAACAGAGTAAGGTTAAAGGACTAAGCAGCAAACCAGTAAAGGACAGACTAGAATGTTCTTTCATCACTGAGTTTTTATTGACTGTTATTTATTAGTATTTCAGATTCAGTTTTATAGCTTTATTTTTGGTGTGCTTTTAAACTGGGTGGTGTGGACTAGATTGTCAAGTCTGTTGAAACAAATACTAACAAACTTCAGAAAGTAAACAGAGGCTAAAGCATTGTTATCGACAGGATGCCAGCAATGATTTACAAGCACAGACCTTTATGTTTGTGTGTGTACATACATTATGTAATTAATATTTCATCATGAATACACCAGCCATATCATCATAATTACAGAAAATTAACCAACTTATATGCTGAAGTTTATTACCCCTCCAACCCTGAAATATATTAGAACGGTCACTGTCATCTGAGAAAAGCTATGAAGGTTCACAGATAGTAGTACCTGGTAGAAAAAAATATTATATATAAATAATCAAATTTTTCATCCCTTTTACCCCTGAAGC
>JADRCH010000027.1:10392734-10417734 GCA_019843965.1 Rhynchomys soricoides | reverse complement strand
CAAATAAGAGAAATGGATTTAAGGACAATGTCCTTTAGTATGCGGAATCAGAATCTCACTAAGTAGCCCAGGCTAGCATCACATTCACTATTATTCTGCCTTAGTCTCTTGGTTTCTGAGACTCCAGGCATGCATCTTGATACCTGTTTTATCCGTTTTGATAGTTACATAATGTCTAGAAATACCTATTTAAACTGAAAAGATTTGAATATACACAGGACATTTATCAGGCTTAATTAGGAGAAAGGTAGTTATTGTATTAACCCTAAGAGTTTACTCTAATTACCCTCAGTGATTAGGGCTTGCTACTCACTAAAATGTTCTGAATGCTAGATTGAGTTGGGAAAATCTAATTGTTGGTTTTCTTATTTAGTATTCAAAGTGAACCATATGTTCATTTGCATGTTGCCTCTCAGTGTAGAAGAAATAGAACTCTCTCTGTCTCTGTCACCTGCCTCTCTTTGTCTCTGTCTCTCACTCTCTCTGTCTCTCTCTCTCTTTAACACACACACACACACACACACCCCTTTTGTGTGATAGGGTTTATAGAGAATTAGTTTATTCTTGTGACTGTTAATATCTTTCTCTTCTTGCTTCCAACCCAGGGATGCTAAATTTGCTTATGATTAAAAATCCATTGAATACTTTTGTAGCATCTATTTTCCAAATATTTCAATATACCAGGTGTAGCATAATTAAGATTGTTTTGGGAAAATATCTCCTTTTCATCTTAGAAAAACCCATAACAACTTAAGGAAAAAAGACTCTGCCTTCGGCTACCTCGTACCTAACTACAGCTCTTCCTCTCAGATGGCGTCTTCTGAAGGATCTTAATTATAAGGAAGTCATTCAACACAATAGATTCCTATGTATTTAGTATTTTGATTAATTTGGTAGTGTATCGTACTGAATACTGAACAGTTTAGTCATCTCATTTATAATCTTCAGTCATGCAGCAATGGCTAAGTAGTTAAGAATATAGTGGTCTCTTGGGACAGAATACTTGGATTTGAAGCTGGGCTCTTTTCCTAATAGGTCAGTGAGGATACTGTGATCTGACTCTACCCATGTTGATTATTTTAGTCATAGACAAGAGACACAAACATATCTATCTTTTACAATGCTATTACCTATATTATATACATGTAAATTACATATGTATAAAAATATACATATTACATAGATAAAAATATATACATAAAAATGTGAATTTTGTGATTCTATACCTAGGTCTCAAATGATGAATAAATATTAGATATAGTCACAATATATTGAAAACCTTGTTTCTTTTTATGAAAGAAGGTATGTTATAAACACAGAAACTGATAGTTAACATGGATTTTTTCTAAAAATAATTTATATTAGTCCTTCTCTCAAAATAAAATATGAGTATCTCAGAAATGTCATAGCACAAAAACAAACAAAAGACACTTTTGGCACACATCTGAGATGCCCGTAACAAAACCCATAATAATGAGCTACCTTTTCTTAAAAGAATAAGGAAATATAATAAGTTACACAATTTGTTACTATAATTATTCAAAAGAATTATTGGCGAACAGATTTTTGAGCATCACAATGCTAAGCCACAAAGCTAAGGTCATGTCTCAGATCATTTTACATCACATGGAAAGCTAATTTCAAAGGAGAGGAGCCAGCATCGACATACACTGCTCAAAGAGCTTCTACGTTTATTCTCCTCAGTCATCCATCACAGGGCTCATCATTAGTTTGTCATTAAAATCATTAACATACATGCATCGAGTGGTCCAGACTTGTATCATATTTGCTATGCACATTGGGGCTTACTTAGTTCTGATAATACATAGTGAGCTAAGGAAACCTAGAATAGATTAAAATGCATATTTTAAGAAATATAGCACTTTTATTTATATGTATATATTATATGCCTATTAGGAACTAAATTTGATTTATGCCAGAATTTCCTTTATGCTAGTGATTGAATCAAATCCCTTAGATTTATAAAGATGTCAAAACTTCAACCACATTTTGCTTTGTTTAGGTGTTTTGGCATTTTTTTTTTTTAAATCTTGTTGCTCATTTGAATTAGTTTTTGTGAGTTTTTTGCTTGTTTCTTATTTCTTCTCACTTTTTGTTTTGTTTTATTTTGTTGTAGTTGTTGCTATTATTGTTGCTGTTTTGTGAGAAAGACTGGAGGGGTCTGAGAGAGAAAGAACATAAAGCAGAAGAGGTGGGGAGGTGGGTAGCTGGGAGAGGCTGGGTAAGGGAAAACATGGTCAAAATATATCGTATAAAAATTAGTTTAAAAGGTTCAATTCTACTTAGTTTCAGAAGCCAGACAATATTACCAACATTTCCCTTTGCCAAGGTTAACTTAACAAAACTCTATTGAGTGTTTCGATATGATTTTTACTGTGTATCTGAGAGCCAGTAATCTAGAGTAGGAGAGATACATAATCAAAAATCCCAGTTTGCTAGAAATAAAGGTCCTAAGAAAAGCAGTAATTAACAGGAGCTCATAGGTGGGAGAGATTATTTTCCTCTGAGAATTATTCTAATAAACTTAAATACATATACATATATGGTAGAATTTATTAAAGAGAAAAAAACAAGGACATGTTAAGACACTCATGAATGCAATTGCTAGCCCTCTTGCTTATAAAACTCCTCTCAGACTTGAGATTTAGTCATTTATCATAACACACCCCCTTAGCAATAAGAAATGTTATCTTCTGCTTCAGGATTTCAATGGTCCTGTACACTAAACTTCAGTCCTTTAAAACCCGGTGATAATAAAGTGGATCATACTTCAATAGTATAGATTATAACAGTTTATAGCAACAAAATACATAACATTTGAAACACTGAAAATATACTTTACTAAAAGTTATAAACACACACACAAATGCTGCTTGGGTTTACTGGTCTTCATTGTTTCATTTATGAGACTATAAACAAAGATTTTTTTAGGAGGGCTTATTTGTAATATATACAGGTAGAAGCATACGTGTTTACATTAAATATATCTCCCAGTCATTCTTTTGCCTGTTACAGCCTAGTGTTTATCAGATATCTGAATTATTAGAGAGAAGAGCACATGCCTTGGGTTATAAGATTTACCTTTTGTAATAAATTTTATTGTCCTTCCACACCATTGAAAACCATGGCATGTACTTGTAAGTGGATTTTACAGCAACTTCTACTTTGATTTTTAAAGTCAATTATTTATTCAGTTAATAATGGGTTCTTCTTTAAACTAGAACACGGTATTTTCTTATGAATGCTGTAAAATTAATCTGTCCATGAAGGAGAGACTTTGAGTTCAACTACTCTGTTTTAGTTCACTACTTAGCAGTTACTATAGAAAATCAATTTAATTTTTCTGCTTGAAGAAAGCATGATACCTCATATCTTAATGTAATTTGTACTTGGGAGATTAAAAATATTTGCAACTTATATAAATAATTTTATGGAGAGACTCAATTCATGTCGGAAAGGTATAATATCTTCTATTATTTCAGAGCAAAGTCAGAAAATAAAACTGTCCAGTACTTTTAGGCAGGTAAAAGTTATCTCTGGTTATAAGTTGGAAAAAATAAATCATTTGATAATGCATAAACACAGGGAAGAGGAGAGACAAGGAACAGTGATTTCTGCCCTCATAAGTTCATTAAAAAATCATTGTGTGTTTTATTTATTTTATTTTAGGTGCATGAGTATTCTGCCTAAAAGTATTTATGTACACCACATGTGTGTCTGGTGCTCACAGATTTCAGTAGAGGGAATCGGAATCATGGGAATTGGCATCGTGAATGGTTACAAGCCACCATTTGAGAGCTGGGAATCGAACCCAGGTCTTCTGAAAGAACACATGCTCTTGAGTTCTGAGCCATCCTTCCATGCCCATGTTTTTAAACCAACCATTACATAGAGGAAATAAAACATGCAGTATTCAGTATGATACAAGAAACACAGTGATGGATACCACAGTACAGAAAGTGCTAGGGAAGCAAAGAGAGATTCTGAGAATATAAACTGACCAGTTTGTGATATGGAGATCTTTCTGGATAGGCCTTGGAGTATTGGAAAATTCGTACACAAAGAAAGGAGAAAGCACGGTGTGGAAATGAAAAAATAGAGAAAGGGGTTCTTGCATAAATTATCAACATTACGGGGCTCTCCTAATATAATAATTTAAAAAGCTAGAAAATTAGAACAAGCCAGATGGTGAAGATAGCTTTGTCACAGAATATGTGTATGTCTGTGCTTTCAGGGGAAGGCTGTTGATGATTTGGGAGAAGAGAAATGAAAAGGTTGAAGTTTTAGGATTGGTTTCCACTATAAACAGAGCAGAGAACAGTGTTAGAAGGACCGCCAGTTCAGAACGTTTTAGTACAGTGTGATAAGGTGCCGAGAGCCAGGACAAATAGTGCACTAAAAATGGTAATAAAGAAGCAATTTAGGCTGTAAGTTGTGGAGTGGAAAGTTTTGCATTTCCTGGCTAATATGTATGTAAAAGGTTTCCTTCTACACTCTATCATGGGCACAGGAAAAGCTCATAATCAAACATGTGATGCTGATGAATTACATCTATATACATATATAGATGAATTATGTATATATGCATATGTACACAATATATACATACATACACACATATAATATGCATACATACGCACACACACAGCTTTTAATGCTCAAGGAGCTATGGGTGTGACCTCAGAAGGCGTCGGTTTTACTAGAGAAGATGGCAGATACTTAAGGTGAAATTTACGAGTCTCAGCGACTCCAATGATAGTGACAACGGCCACAATAATATTGACTCATGCTTTCTGAAAACATTACTTATATGTAATTTTCAGTTTGTGTACTTATGCCATTTTAAGGAAAAATATTTTCAAATGAATGCTTTAAGAAAAGGGCATTCAATTTTGCTCTCTCAAGTAAAAAACAATCATGTTTCTATAGTAGAGTAGCAGAAAAAGAAACCAGTATTTACATTTTAAAAATTAAACTTTAAGTACACTTGCTATGTAAGAGATATATTAAAAAACAAAATTGCATGTTTATGCAAAGATGATATACATATACATCGTAAAATATTCATATTAATTTAACAATTCTCTCTATTCAAATAGTTACTACTTTTTATGGCCACAGCTTTTCCAAATCAATTCTAGTCCATTATAATCTGTGACAGTCTTTGTCCAGAACTTAAGTTCTTAAAAAATGCCATTTAAGAAGTATGTAGCTTATACTCTTGAGTGTCTTCTCTCCCTATTTAAAAAAATACTGGTGTCTTTACCATGATTTCAGAGATAACCAACTATTGTACCCAAACTTCTTTCCAATCTTTATACCCATCCCTCTCCAGGTGGCCTGGCCAATGCTCTTGAGCAGGAGTGCTCAGAATGAGCCACAGTTGAGTCGCTGCTCCATTCTTTCCACTCATCAGCCTAAAACTGAACTGAGTACTTAAAACTGTGATTTATGTAGGGAAATAACAGTCATGTATGAATGATTTCCAGAAAGCGCAATCTAAAACCTAAAATTTTAACTCTCTGCACACACAAAATCTTTCTTCATCCCTTTGTTTTGATGTCTGTAACGACTTATATACTTAGGGGATGGAGATGCTCAGACCATATCACATACATTGTGTTTCTGTAGTAAGTGCTTATTTGTGCTTATTAAAAAACAACAACAAAAAAAACAAAATAAAAAAAAAAAAACCCAGCCTGTCTTATTTGAGGAATCTGCAAAATAGCAGTTGATTTTTGTGTTCTAGTTAACCACTCACTTTTACAGTCACCTTCCATAAGTGCATATTTCCAAACCACAGAGGACAAGTTACATTAATACACTGACTTGTGGCCTAAAGGAACGTGTTGCTTCTTTTGTTGTGAAAATTATAAAGACCTAAGGCATCAGAGAAGGCAGAAGAAATGTTAATATTTGCCTGCACCCTAAAGCAGAGTCACATTACAAGAGGGAAGTTTATCTTTTTAGATTGTGGTCACACAGCCTAATCCCTAGAGGGATGTAAATTTTATTCACAATACCCTTGTTCAAGACTAAGTTAATGGTCCTATAAACTCTTCCTGGTTTTCTTTTGAAGGAGGAAGGCCTATGAGTAAAGTTTCTTAAGCTGAAATATTTTAAAGACATCTAAGTAAATGTAGGATAGACTAGAATCTTAGTTTGTGCTTTCTCATTTCAGATGTCAGTATTATCAAGTATTCAGTATGACTTGGATGAATAGTTATTATCAAAATTAAAGTAGCTGTATGTCCACATGGTATGTGAGAGAGTCAGTGATACAATGTAAAACTGATTAAACCATGAAGCCTGATATGAGAACTCAGTGGTGTAAAGCTTGCTCCTGAATGTGTTAATTCTGAGATCAATCGCCAGTACCACACACAATCAATTCAATCAATCAGTCACTTCAATCAATCAATCAATCAGTCTGTCTTGTTCTTTGCATATAATGTAAATGTATATGTGTATGTATATATGAAGTTGGTGCAGTCTTAAAATAAATGATATGTGTCAAAAATATTGTGAAGAAAAATATAATTTATGACCCATATCTATAATACAGATGATTTCAGTAAAAATTACATCAATGATGTATGAGACCAAATGTTACAAAAGACTACAAATGTTTATGTGCTTTTATATGCTCATTGTAGGTTATTTCTTTATAAACTTTACTCATATGCTCTAGTTATTTGAGAACAGTTTAAATAAATTTAACATATATCTCCTAAAAGAAAGATATAACAAGCACTGGTCCCATAATTGGGTACTGTTACTATAAAACATTATACCTTCGATAACATTTAAAAGTATAATTTCAAGCTAAGTTACACATATGGTCACTTGATCTTTGACAAAGGAGATAAAACCATCAAGTGGAAAAATGACAGCATTTTCAACAAATGGTGCTGGTTCAATAGGAGGTTAGCATATAGAAGAATGCAAATTGATCCATGCTTGTCTCCTTGAATGAAGCTCAAGTCCAAGTGGATAAAGAACCTCCACATAAAACCAGATACACTGAAACTAATAGAAGAGAAAGTGGGGAAGAGCCTCGAACACATGGGCACAAGGGAAAAGTTCCTCAACAGAACACCAATGGCTTGTGCTCTAAGATCAAGAATCGACAAATGGGATCTCATAAAACTGCAAAGCTTCTGTAAGGCAAAAGACACTGTCAATAGGACAAAATGTCAACCAACAGATTGGGAAAAGATCAATCCTACATCCAATAAAGAGCTAATATCCAATATATACAAAGAACTCAAGAAGTTTAGACTCCAGAGAACCAAATAGCCCTATTAAAAATGGGGTAGAGAACTAAACAAAGAATTCTCAACTGAGGAATAACAAATGGCTGAGAAGCACCTAAAGAAATGCTCAACATCCTTAGTCATCAGGGAAATGCAAATCAAAACAACCATGAGATTCCACCTCACTCCAGTCAGAATGGCTAAGATCAAAAGCTCAAGTGACAGCAGATGCTGGCATGGATGTGGAGAAAGAGGAACACTCCTACATTGTTGGTGGTATTACAAGATGGTAAAACCACTGTGGAAATCAGTCTGGTGATGCCTCAGAAAACTGGATATAGTGCTACACGAGGACCTAGCTATACCACTCCTGGGCATATACCCAAAAGATGCTCAATAAGAACACATGCTCCACTATGTTCATAGCAAACTTATTTATAATAGCCAGAAGCTGGAAACAACCCCAATTTCCTTCAATAGAGGAATGGATACATAAAATGTGACACACAATTGACACTCAGCTATTAAAAACAATGAGTACTTCTTAGGCAAATGGATAGAAACAGAAAATATCATCCTGAGGGAGGTAACCCAGGCACAAAAGAATACACATGGTATGGACTCACTGATAAGTGGATATTAGCCCAAATGCTAGGAACACCCAAGATACAATTCATAGACCACATGAAGCTCAAGAAGAAGGAAGACCAAAGTGCGGATGCTTTAGTCCTTCTTAGAAGGGGAACAAAATACTCAAGGGAGGAAATACAGAGACAAAGTGTAGAGCAGAGACTGAAGGAAAGACCATCCAGAGACTGCCCCACCTGGGGATCTATCTCATATACAGACATCAAGCCCAGACACTGTGGCAGATGCCAAGAAGTGCTTGCTGACAGGAGCCTAATTTAGCTGTCTCCTGAGAGGCTCAGCCAGAGCCTGACAAATACAGAGGTGGATGTTTACAGCCACCCGTTGGACTCAGCACAGGGTCCCCAATGGTGGAGTTTAGAGAAAGGACTGAAGGAACTGAAGGGGTTTGCAACCCATAGGAAGAACAACAATATCAACCAGACACCCCCCCCCCCCGAGCTTCCAGGGACTAAACCACAAACTAAAGAGTACACATGCAGGAACCCATGGCTTCAGCTGCATATGTAGCAGAAGATGGTCTTGTCAGGAATCAATGGGAGGAGAGGTCCTTGGTGAACGCCCCATTGTAGGGGAATGCCAGGGCGGGGAGGTCGGAGTGGGTCGGTGGGTTGGGAATACCCTCATAGAAGCAGGGGAGAGAGGATGGGATAGGTGGTTTCCAGAGAGGAAATAGGGAAAGGGCATAACATTTGAAATGTAAATAAATAAAATATCCAATAGGGTGGCAAAAAGAAAATAAATGCAACTTGAATACTTTTCCCACAAGTGGGATATAAAGCTCCAAAAGAAATGTTTACTACCATACAACTCATCCCTGCCCTTTCTTTATAGTTGTGCCCTAACTGGTGAATAATATTTAACAATATGAGAATAGATTCACTAGAAACACATGATGTTCACTGACTCCATAGGGTCTGCTTGTTTCACAAAATAACATCACAAACTTTCCAGTTAACAGAAAACTCAAGAGCAAGCTGGGAGTTTCTCTTAAATAACTACATTTATTCCTCAGTATAGTACATACTGTCAAATGAATAAGAATAACAATTGCTATCAAGGCTACTAAGGTAAACAATGTATACAACTTGCAATCATGACAAAACCCTCTTGTTTTCAATGTAATTTTTTGAATAGGTAACATTCTAAAATACAAATACAGACTTCCTTAAGATAGATTTAATTTCATGAGACCAATTGTTTATATTGCTTCTTTTAAATATATAATCTCTCCCCAATTGATTGTAAATGTGTAAAAATTGCAAGTGTAGTTATCTCCATTTATGAATTCTGTTTGAAATGAGAATGCCTTTTAAAAAAACTTGTCACTTTCTTATTGAGGAATATTATGGAAATAAACTGACTAAATAAAATTAAAAATTCAAATAAAATATTTACTCTTTTACAAAAGAGAGAAAACCATTTGATTAATTCTTATGAAATGACAGCTACTCAGGCTAAGATTAGTAAAGTTACATTTCTAGCCATAGAAAATGTGTGCCCTTCTATGTAAGATTTCATCCTTTTAAATGATAATCTAGATTTTGTCGAGAACAAGTAAACTATTATAGAATAAGCTTAATGATTAAATGCAGATGGTGAATGACAATATTATTACAACAACGAGGAATAAAGTTCTCATATATTTATTCATATGTTTCATTTTTGCAACTTATTTCCTTACTGTACTGTTTGTTATTTTTGTAGATTAAGAAACTATCCAATATTAAAATTTTTAGCATTGATTAGATTGATCAATATTGCGATATGACTAAATTGCATATAACTACTTCCTCTAGGCTGAAACATACCAGCCCCACAGATATAGATATACAATATCTTCTTTCCTCTTGATGAAGATTAAAATATTCCTTCTTGAAAGAAACATGTGACCAAGAAGAAGTGACTTAAAGTTGGAGTGAACCAGTTCTTCTCCATCCTAGGTATGCCACAGATGTCACCTTTGCCAGGATATAAGTAGAAATAACCTTCTAACTTTCAACATCTGCTTAACATAAACAATTAAACTTTATTTTTAAATTTAAACCTGGGATCTAATTGTAATACTAGCATATTTAATAAACCATTTTTTCTCTTTTAACAATATAGGCATTGTAGTAGTTGGTTGAAAACTACTGTTACTTTTCAGATAATTATTCTGTTTCCCCTATAAGACATATTTCAATTATTAATGATGTAGTCTATAATTTTAGTCTAGATCTCAAATAGACCTGACCTCAAGATGTGCCTACAAATTCCATTACAGTCAACAGACATTCTAAGAAATAAAACAACAACAACAAAGCTGGCTTACAGATATAAAACACAAATTTACAACCACAAGCATATGTCTCAAATTTCTCTAAGACTTCCTGATTTTACCTGAAGCACCATATTGCAATGTATCCAAATTTATCGAACACTGTTTAAAGAAACTGGATTTTACATTATTTTAAGGCTTTCAGCCAATTAATTTTATATAGTTTTTCTGTGACATCTCTTAAGAAAATGTACTCACCAGAATCAAGACTTACTAGATATTTGAATTCATTAAACTTAGAGATAATAATGGATACGATTTTGTCTACAGATGTCAAATATGTACATGAAATTATTTTGATCATTGATAATTACAAATAATTGCACCTGATCTCTGAATTAACTTAATGCCCATACACATATACATTTTTTTTGTCCCTTGCATGTATGGTTTTCACAGACTTTCAGCCATAGGTCCAAGGACTTATCCTTTCTCATTAGTGTTTAGTGCTGTCTTACTGCTGTCCCAACTCTGCTGGAGCCACCTCTCCCAAATCTGTTTGGTCTTATTCCTTGGACCAAGCTTTAGTCTGCAACAGCAGGACATATGGGCTTATGGGACATATGTACCAGTTTCTGTTTAATTCAACTGGAGATTTTGGATTCTAACTTCTTAAAGATCTCAATCTCACAGTCTTATAGTTGGACATAGGGCTTTGACTGCCGCATGGGTAGGTAGATCATGTTTGCCCTGACTGCTTCTTATTTTTCCCATGGCCAATCTGCCCAAGCAAAACTGTTCTCCCACTCAGTCGACTTTTAGTAAAGTTTGCACCTCGGATATCTTTGTAGGCACTGATTCCCAGCCAGACTTCACATGGTTCATGTTACTAGGTCTATGTATTCTTTGAGACTGACTGCTCTGGTGTACTTAAATCTTTGCTCAGATTAAATCAATGAATTGACTCAAACTTCAGTTGTGTGCTAACTATGCATCATTATACTATGTACAAAATACGAGAATGGAGTAGAAAATAAAAACTTGATCTTTTGTTATGAACCTAGTGTATCTTCTCTTTCTCTGATTTGTAATTAACAAAATGATTGTGTTTTTTATGTTACTATATATACTTATGAGAGGTAACAGAATAAGTACAATGTAACCCTTAACAACCTATTCTTTTTGTCTGTTAAATGTTTAGCTGCTATTCCAAAGCTGAAGATCCATCTAAGAAACGTTAGTCTTCACTAGTGATGTTAACTATTTGATTAACCATTGCTTATACATTATATTAATGCCTATCCATGCATCTATCTATCTATCTATCTATCTATCTATCTATCTACCTACCTACCTATCATCTACCCATTAGTTAATTCTATCCTAGTGGTAGCTATTGTTTATGTAACATCCCTGTGCTTTTAACTAATTTTGTTCACATTGAAATATTATTAATAATTTACAGAAATGGTCAATTTTAATCTGTTTCAAAGGAATCAAATATTTCCACTTCCTTATTTTTTTTTGTCAAAGATAACTTTAAATTGTTTTTGAGCAGGGTGTGGATAGGTAGATTCTTTCCTCTTTTCTGTTATCTAGAAGTTTGAGAAAGATAATATCCAAGCAATATTTGTTCTTTAACCATTTTGAGAAGGATTCTTTGACCCTTACAGGCAGAAAATTTCTATGGCTCTCCAAACAGAGAAAAAGGAGATGTATCTTCTAACAAATATCTTCTTTAGATATGAAACAGAATCAGTAAGCTACAGCACTGTCAGCTAAAGTTGTCTGACACACTTTGCCTAAATTGTGGGATTGCACACCATGGATGTCAGATGGCATCTGTAAAGTTCTATAAAAACCTTCAAAACCCTATAGGAACCCACAAATTTCCACAATTGGCACGCTGGGGATATCACACATTTTAGCAGAAGATACTGTACCTCTGGTAGGATCTTTTTATTAAGAGGAACTAGAATGAGTTGTAAGTACCACATACAGGGCCCGGAATAATGTACAAAGAACAGGAGCTACTGATCCATCCTTGCAGCCCTTGACAAAGGAAATGAGATGATAAAGATCTGGCATCGTCATGAGCACTGCACAATCATTTTGGAAGGAGATCTCAAAGCTAACTAGCAAAGTTAATGAAAAAGTTTAGACATTAAATAAAGATGGAATTAAATCAGAACAAAAATTACAAGAGGCCATGAAAGGTTAGGGGCTAAAAATTAAAGATGACGGGAACAGTGCTAATGAGAATATCTGTGACAATGCAAGGGGAACCAAGAAGGATCTTTTAGTTCAGAATGTCATAATGTAACACAAAGGCACAAACAGCAGAAAATAATACTGCTTTCACAGGAGCGAAAACAATGAGAGAGCATGCCACTGGCTCAGATTATCAGTCACTTTTAACTGATTGCCTCCAATGAAGAGCCACACCACTTTCAAATCTTTTGTCCAGAAAGAGATCTAACACCTGTGGGAATTTTATATAAAATATCACCAGTGAAAGGAGTAGGATCTGCAAAATCAACATGTGCCTCCAGATGGTAATTTAAAGTTTAAGAAAAAGAAAAAGAATGGGGGGGGGGAACAAAGGAAATGTTACATATTCCAATATCATGCTCTGTGATGACTCATGGTGCAGAGACTCAACACCATATTAGTAAATGGGGGCTGGGTGAACTCTTTTAGCTATTTTTGTGATGAACTGTTAGTAATATGTGAGGCTAACATATAATACAGTGCTGTGCTTTTACAACTTCTGGAAGTTGTCCTGGAGCCAAAGATGCTGCCAAGATGAGAAAGATATGTGTGATTCAGAAACTTTGGAGGTACACAGAATACATACTGGTCACAGAGGTAAATATAAGCTCATTTAAATCTTCTACCAACACATACTCCTTTTATACAGCACATGTTTCTTTACCCCCAAAAGTTTGCCTTCTAAAGATACAACCAATATGTTTTATAATGCGGCATATTAGTGTTCTTTATAGTATATCATTAGCTCTCTGACTTTAGGCATTTTCTCCCATAAGAGGAGGAAAATAATGATCATTTGCAACCAAGATCAAATATTTAGCAAGAAGAAGTTTTAAGTGGCAGGAAAGTAGGGATTTTCAGAAATAACATCTAAGAAATTCACCAGTAGGAAACACTAATCTGAAAGAGCCTCAATACCAAACCAGTTTTAGGAAGAACATTCACTTTGATCTTTAGGTATAGGATTGGAAAATATAAAAATGAGGCTCTCATGTAAGATTGCACAAGAGAAGGTGAATCTGAGCTAACTCATTGAGAATGGGGAGCAATAATGGCTTAATAAAGAAAAAATACTGGGGCTGTGCTAAGTATTGTGATTTCATCATTGACACTACAGGTCGGACAAAGAAAGCCTTGGGACTAATTTTATCAGTATGGGTTCACCTTTCAATTCTGATCTAAATATTTTCTTCTCTTTTATGTTCAACAAATATGAGAAGTCAGTAAGTTTGAATTATATCTGTGTAAACATAGCACCAATCTAACTGGAGACAGTTCAGTTGGTCAAGTGTTAGGTGCACAAACATGATGATCTGAGTTTAGATCTCTAACTGCTTAGTACACATAGAGAGGAATACTAGAGCCACTTATTGATCTAAGTGTTTAGTTTCTCCTCTGCAGTGATCTAGCCAAATCATGGGTATTATTGTTGAAGGCATTACTTTGTAAAGCTAAGCTGTTTCCAATGAACTGGCCTTATGTCTATAATATACTGTACATTCTTAACAAAATTGGTATTAACTTGGAGATACCTGCAGAATGAGTGTGCATGTCCCAGAGCACCCAGGAGCCACAGTATTAGGTCAAGGCATGGTATGAGGAACCAGGCTTTTGGAAGCTGAAGTTAGATTATGACAGAAAAATTAATTGGGAAAGCCTCTTGAGCAATAGGATCATTATGATAAGGAGATGTAGATTTATGTAAGAGAATCCTGGCACAAGGTAAAGGAAAGGGAAGACAAAAAAAGTTTCAAATAAACTAAATTTTTGGCGGGGAAAAGCTTTCCTTTACAAAAATGAAATTTTGTAATCGAAGGACAGTTAGAAGAGAGGAATGTAGGAATGGGTTCTGGTGTTAAGGTCTTGTTCTCCAATAGGTGCTTGATCTGTCAATAAAGACATCAGAGACCAATGACTGAGGATGGGGCGGGACACTTGAAGTTGCTAGGGAGAAGCCGGCAGAATCCGGATTGTAGAGAAAAAAGAAGCCCCAGTAGTTGCAGCCAACAAGCCATATAAGTTTTCGGTTTTGAGTTGCCAATGGCTACTCTATCCAATTATGCCTGGGGTGGCAGGAGAGTTTTAGCAGTGCCCATTGGAATATATGGGAAAACTTGGAATCTTTGATCAGCCCACATTTGTTCCTTTAGTCGAATGATGCATATCTCTACCATTCTCAAGTACACATTTATATTCAACCACATCACAATTATGGAACTGAATAAAAATCTAAACAAACTAAGCATGTTTGGTGTTTTTATCACTCCCTAGAATCTGAGGGCATTTAATTTCTTAGACTCAAAAACCACAATTACGAAGCCATCACTTTCCCTTTCTACCCTACATTCTACTTGGCACTGACTTTTACAGTAGGCATGCGTTTTTCTCAGTTTCTTCTTAGAGTACAGTCGGGTGCCTTTCCCCATTTTTATTTTAAAACAGTTATTTCATTAATTCATTGTTTTCCACGCCTTAAAGCAGATACTATAGATCCGAAAGCCTACAAAAACTAATCGTCGGCATCCAGGTCTCTTGACTAAAAAACATCTTGGCATTTTTGCTATTAAGACAGTACATGTGGTGTGATTTCTGGGAGTTTGCCTCTTAAAGCAGGACACTGACTGCCCCAAATGCAAACCCGTAACCCTGATCAAGCTCCACTGCTTGCTACTCACTTAGGAGACTGGCCTCATCGTCATCTAGTCTGAGCTCTATATTTACTTATGTGTTCTAAATTCCTGCCTAACCTAATTCCCCATTTTAAGGCACATGAGTTACTAATTCTCAGTTGGTATTATTCTCTGTTAGAGTTATTCACTGCCAACAACTTCAGTTAATATTTTCTTATGCTTCTAATCCTTATCACACTGAACTCCATACAAAAAATTCCTGTTGCACTGTCTTATTTTTAATGGGATGCTTACTTCCTGGATTATGAGAGGAAGTAGTAAAACGATAAAAAAAATAGTTTTGCCAAACTATATAAATTTTTGAAGTGGACAGAAAGTATTAAAACTGAAAAATGCATTTTGTATTGATTTTATTCTCACAAAAGTTTGCAATGAGATATTACAATCTTAATGCAAGGTTCTGTCAATCAGTACTTAGGTAAGTATAAAACACAAGAAGCATCATCTTTATGTTGCAGGCACTCCATTTATTTGTATAAATCTGATGTACTAGGTATTATAGAAAAACTAGGAAGAAAAAGAAACCAAGAAAAGAAAACTTGTCCATTCCCATTGGGTACTGAAAGCTGAATCTGGTGCTGGATCACTAACAATCTGACATATTTGGGCTGCACTGTCTCTCTTTTATATTGATGCCGACATAACGAACCCATTCATAACAACATGTAGCATGAATTCACATAAGAACACATAAAAAATTACATACAGGTTTCATAAGATAAGATTTTCATTTCTATTCAATCCCCAAATTTTCTGAACTATATTCAGTTAGAGCAAACAAGTTTTAATTGATAGATCCATGCCACTTTGCTATGCTTCATCACAAACACAAGATGCTCAGAATTCCTTACAAATAAGCATCTCAGGAGTGTAAAGCTGAGGATGCAGAATGCAGAGGTGATACCTACGAATAGCTGAACAATCTACAAGAAGTTAATGGGGCAGCACAAAGAGATGAGAAGTATCAGTGTTCACTCAATATTTCCCAGGATAATTACAAACTTGATTTTCATTTATATTACTCAGGAAAGGACAAGATATGGAGTTCTAATTTTTATCTTTTTCTGAAATCTATTTCCTACAAAGAAAGGGAGGCTTTTCTTTCACCTATGGAAAATAAATACAGGTACTTTGTGTGTGTGTGTGTGTGTGTGTGTGTGTGTGTGTGTTGCTTCATGTCAGTATAACACAAATAATTCATTAACTGAATTTTTTAATATAAATTGATAATGGCACTACACCAGATACTAAATATATTTTAATGTTGTTTTTTGCATACTACTATTTCTTTTAGATATTTCATTAATAAACTTTAAATTAACAATAAACTGAATGATCAGAACCACCAACCATCAAGTGAAAAATGCTATGAGCCTAACAAAGCTATTATTTAGTCCAATTATTATTTCAGGTTCCAAAATACAGTGTTTAATAAACTATTTTATTAACTCATTAATTTTTTATTTTAATAGTCTTCGTGCTGGACAATTAAACTTGTGAAAATCACTTCCTTCTGCATCTTCTTGCACATGATTTGCACTGGTCTCCATATACTGCATAGGAGCAAGAGAAGGAGAATCCACAGTTCACATACTGCTTTTCGAATGCCTTTCATATGTCTCCCCTTTTTAAATGGAGAAAGGAGGATCTAACTCTTGTTGGTGTTTAAAGATGAATTCTTTTAGCATTTGCATAGGGAGTGAGCATTAGCACAGTCAGGAGAGCAACTGAAAGGAAAAGCCTCCAGCTACCTCTCTATGGCTGACAGGGTGATGGTGCAGATGTAAAACCTTCTGTCTGATTGCTCTTTTTCCCTGCTTAAAGTGTGGCTAGTCTCAAGAGCATATATTTATGTTCTTTTTACTTGGAGTTTTATCACTTCTTTTGTATTATTTAATACAACTAAAGACACTTCCAGAAGACAGATTTCTCCATTCTGGAAAAGTAATGGCTTGGAATCTGAAGAAACACGTTAATGACGGCAGTGTGTTTTTGCAAAGACAGGAGACTAAAAGTACCATACATGATGAGGCATATGATCTCAAAGACAGTCATATGTCAAACAGTGAAGAGTATTTTAAAAATCAACAAAATAACAACTTGTGAAAGGTCAAATGAAAATGGGCAGATAGCAGGGTTATCTATTTCTCTCTGGCCTTTGACTAAACTCTCAGCGAGGGGGAGAAAGAGTCCAGTGTGGTAGCATATGCCTGTAATTGTAGAAGCACATAGGAGGCTGAGGCAGGAGAACTTAAGAGAGTCTGAGTGTGTGTTGCAATATGAGACACTGTCTCAGAGGCAAAACAAAAGGTCAAACAGCATCACAAAGAATGAAGACAAGGAGTAATGTATCGATATGTAAGTTTAAGCAGCTTGCAGACTGAGTCAGAGAAGAATAACTATGCATCTGAATGCCATCCTAACTGCTAAGAAACACATGTCCTTCATCACTCAACTACAGTTAATTCTCATGTCTCCCATAGTCAGTACTTTTCAGTAAACAAGAAACTGATATGCCAGACACAACTGAATAAAACCTGGCATTTTCGAAGTGTCATACACTTTTCTGAAATCCACAATACATCAATTTTTAATACTGCTACTCTCTCAGCTCCATTAAAAAGATGGTAGGGGAAAGATTTTAGAGTAATTAATGATATAGTTAGCTGCTAAATATTAATAGGAATCGTAGTCTTGCATAAAATATAACATATAAACCTTGCCAATACAGACGCACCAGTAATTAAACTTGAATATGTAATTACACTGATTTATAAGACAGGCAAAAAGTTACACTTTACCAGCTTCTATGTAAACTGTGGGTAACAGTTAAACTTTGCATTTTACGGTTTATAAAAATGGGAAATGTCTTGACTTCAGTTCATAAATGGTTTAGAGTCCTATAACAGTAGTAAAGATTAGGACAACTTACCCTATCATGAATATTCTTATTATACCATACAAACCAAACTGATAATGCCTCATAAGATGAAGATTCATCGGAGACAGTATGTAATACTCAACAGGACATTAGTAGTACTAAGAATTTGTAGAATGCTACAAACACCAGCTATACAGCACGTGGGATAATCTCTAAGATGAATTAACAACGATTTTGATACACTTTACATATTATGGAAACAGTATAATCCAACTCCACTTAAACTTGTTTGTTTTTACTTAACCCTCATGATAAACTCCAAGGAAAAGAAATCAAAATCAGAAGCATAAGGATATATTTACATCCCTTTCGGGAATTTGTTAACCACACTTACATGTGTGGCTGAGGTGAGCAGCCCGGACTGCTGTTCCCATTGCTGTCGATGTGGTCCAGGGAACCATTGAGGTCTTCATGGACGGCCTGCAGGAGGCCACTGGAGGCGTTATTGATCAGTCCAGGGTTACTTAGCAAAGGCAAACTGCTCTCTGCCAAGGCAGCCTAGTGGATGGACAAGGAGCAAGACAGCTTTTAACACGCCCGCCCTTTAAAGTCATTGCAACTGCACATATCTCCTTTTACAGGATGCACATTGCATCGTAGATATTTCAGAAGTAATTAAATAAAATGTATGGAAAGACAGAAATTCCTAACTGGCCACTTGCAGGCGAGAGAGCAAGGGCATTAACGTGATGTGAGCATATAAACAATGGCTTCCACAGCAAACTTTCCCAGTCCCGTTAACCTTCGCATAATGAAATGTTGAATCCTCACATGTTCAGAAGTACTCCAGGATAATATAAGCAGTTGCTCCGCTTTTTTAAAAATGACCAGAACTTAACTCAAAATAAAGAAGTCCTGACATTTGCCTCCTCTGCATAAAAATTATATATTATAATTAAACTTTAAAGTTTTTGCCACAAGCACCATGTTCCCCAACACTATGATGTGAAATCATTTATGACAGCCTGGATAAATATTAATGCATAGCCACATGCATTTGCAAACGCTTCTATCAATCTAGCATTTGCAGGAAAACTGAGTGTTCCAGATTTTGCCACAGGGTGTCCTTCTTGCTTCTTCACATCAAAAGTAGCTTGAATGAGAATCAGTGCTTTCCATAGTACTAGGTACTACAACTTCCTTGGATGAGAAACCAACTATTAAGAACAATCTCGCCTAAATAAAAATCATGCCAAACAGTAAAGTGCCCAAACATCCAAACAGGACAGGAATGGAAATGAGAATTTAGTGATTTTACCTGCAGACTGGCATTAAGTGCTGCTCCATAACCCAAACTTGTAGGTATATTTTTTACTAAAGTTGGACTTCTGGAAGAAAAAAGAAAGTTACAAAGACTTATAAATTAAAATTTGAAGCATGTGCATATAAAATATAAAAACTTCTACATACTTTATATATCAACTTGGCTCATGATAAAACAAACAAAAGAAAATCAAACAGAAAAAACTTTAGACCTTGGTTGGTGTGGCGGTAACTTAGGACTTAGCCTGGAGGACATATTTTTTGGCTTCCTAAGGTTTTTATTTCCAAGAACAACTAAAGATCGTATAAAAACTTTTAAAAATGTAAATACACAAAACAATTACCAATTTGATGTAATCAGGAAATAATTGATGGTTAATTTCTTGAACACCATGAATTAACATAACAAATTACCATGGTTAATTAAATGACAACATAACAGATGAACTATTTCTTGAATGCAGAAATTAGCAAATACTTGACTATAGAAAGCAGAACTCAAGGGCCAGGAGGAGACAACATGCATTCAAAGCAGCACATAAGGCAGTGGTGGCTTTGGGGAGTGGGTAAACGCTACAAGGTGTTAATTAGGCACACAATAAGTTCTGTTGTATTTCTGACTTAGCTTGGGTTGTTTTTCTCTCTGTGGAAAAAAAAAAATCATGCTTTCCATGCAGTAACTTCTTCAAACTAGTGGGTCTTGAACATCTCAATCGCATTATATAAAAAACTGTATTGCCTGAAAATAAATGAGATCAGCCCGAATAACAACGTTTGTTTAAAAAATAAAATAAAATAAGGATAAATACCATAGTAAATAAAAATTCTGTATTTTTAAATAAAGTTTTTCGAGAGTACCAGTGCAAGCATTATTTAAAAACTGTCTTTTGTCCTCTGTTACATGAGGCAGATGACCCCCCACTGGAAAGTGCACCATTCTGAATTTATGTTTTTGTTATTAGGTAAAAAAAAAAATAGAATTGCTGAAAACAGTAAGCAAAGTATTTTTGTGGAAAACCATTGGCTGGATAATGATTTGTATGTACATGTACGCCCAAATTCAAAAGGCAGCTCACAGCCAAGAATGTGAGCATGCCGTCAGCTGACGATTTCCGCACCCCACCCCCAACCACAAGCATTCACTTTTCCAGTGGATTCAGGATACAGGATTACAAAACTGTCACACACATACCCTGTTATCTTTTGTGACCTTCTCTTCTGGTATTCTACTTCATCCACAGTCCACACTGCTCCTTTAACATTTTCTACTCGAACAAAACATTTGTGCAGGCTAAGATTATGACGTACTGCATTCTAAATCAGACGGGAAGGAGCCAAAAGGAGCAAGAAGAATATTGTTTAATAAGGCAGCCCAACACAGTGCTTTATTGATCTTACTTGATCAGAGTGAAAAATTCTAACATGTTTAAGCATGAAAATCAAAATATGGCATGATATTACAAACCCCCAACTTACAAATTACTGGAATCTGCAGTTTGAACTTGGTGATAAGAGAACCTTCTGAGCTATTTTAATAATAGCTGTGTCAAAACCTTTCTTTCGTTGAACTGGTCTAAATTGCAATATCTGTACAAATTACAGTATCTTTGAAAATGCCAGAACAATTAGGTCAGCTCTGTTGTGTCCCTGATCAAGCACTCAGGGATGGTTGAAATGTCCAAAGGAACCAGTCCTGCTTGAGGTATTAAAATGCTAAAAAGGCTACAGTGACAAGTGTTAATTTTGCACAAAGCTTTATGCAAATAAGCTCAAAGGCATTCTTTTCATCCCTATAATAATGAAATGACAGAGTTTGTTTATTCTGTATTATTAGATGACATATGCAAGTTACAGTGTAGTGTTCCGCCTGCACAATAAGACACACGTAGATTTTTTCTTTTTTTTTGTAAATTCCCAGTAAAGTTTTTGTAAATGTTAAACTCAATTGAAAGTCAGGGCTAGAACCCGAGAGTACGTTTTCTTCCCATAATGATTATGCAAACAGATGTTGTTGGCAGCTTTGTATTAGAGTAATTACTCAAAATTAACATTTTTAAATCAAATTAAGTCATTCCTAAAATTTTAACTATAATAAATATACAGTAGACAACATAATTTACCTTCAATATTTTCTTTAATTCAAATTATGAACCTAAGCAAATATTTCTTGCTGTCAAGGTACATTGGCATATAGCTATCAAGTACTCAAAAAATGACCTAATTCTTATTTCAAGAATATAAAACAAAGTAATATTGATGAAGGTTTCTTTCTATTTGCACAAAGACAAGCTTCTGGCTTCCTCTAAGAGAAGAAGTCTTTTTTTAAAAAAAAAAAGAAAAGCATAAGCAGATCTAGCATCTGACCTGAAATCCAAGGATTTGATTGATCTTAATGCCCATGGCTCTGAATATGATAATTTTAATATTAATGAGCAAATGAGCAGTTTTATTATGCATGCGATATAGTTAGAACTAATAAGCTGTTCAGAATGAGTTTTGCTGGATCCCCGAGCTGTGGAGATGAGACCAAGCTAAGATATTAAATCACCTTTCATTTCTTTTAAAATTTCTTTCAGTAAATCAAATGACAGAACATTCCTTACATTCTCTAATGAGTAACAAAAGAAAATGTAAACCTTCGACATAAATACGGGTAATGGAAAAATGCTCTATAACATATATCCTGCAGATTATCCCCGACAAGTTCATCATATAAAACACACACACACTAAGTAACTGCATAAATAAAACAATTACATTCAGTTACAGTACGTCGGACTGTAGCAACTAATAACATCTAAACATTTTGTAAATTAAAAGCATTCTGAGCCTTGCACCCACATATCTGTAATCGCCTGCCAGATTAATTTGCATTTTAAATCCAAATTAATTCACTTTAGCATATCTCAGAGTCTAAAATTCTTAGTATGCTGATGAGTGCTCTGCAGCTTCTATTCTTCTCAGCTACAAACATTTTCCCCTTTTGTACCAAATGGCTTGTGGCTAATTGATGTTTCTGACTGCTTTTTGAAATGAAAATAAAACAGTTCACTTAGTCTGTGCTGAGTGCCCTTATCTTTCCAGACGTTGCTCATTTCCAAAAATAGATGCACAGAGCTAACATTTTTTTCTTTTTTTCTTTTTCTTTTTCTTTTTTTTTTTTTTTTTAGCTCCTTGTAAGATCCAGACAATGAAGTTGTTTGGACAGGGGTATAGATGAACCCTTTTGTCTAAGTAAATAAACTGCATTTATGTTCTGACAGGATAATATTCACTTTACTTTCTTTTAGTTCCAGCTGAGTAGCCAGGGCCCTCACTCCCGTGGCAGCTTCAGTCTGGATGATGAGGTATGATGTGTACAAAAGGAGCAGACCGGGACAAAACCTACAGCCTCCATTTGTTGCACAAGCCAAACAGACATTTTTCAAACTAATTAGCCAATAATATGCAAGAGAAAAAGTAATATCGTGCGCCTAACAAAGGTGTTGATGATTGAGTACTCACGCTGTAATTAGTGTGTCAGGCCCTCGTTTCTCTGCCAAGCCTCAGCTATTAATTGCACCAAATTAGAAAACTATATCAGAGGCAAAATTATTCTTTCACTTGTCATTTTGAGAGAGGGAATTCATTCCATTCAAGAGGCAGGTTAAAAAGAGGGGAAGCAGATACTAATCTGCTTGTGTCATGTAAATAAATGCTCCTTGTGTTATCTGTAAGGAACTGTGCTGGGCATCTTAGAACTGCTGGAGGAGGACTTTGTTGTTACCTTCCAAGTCGCAGCATTCCGCCTGAAGTAAGCAAATGTCCGTGTAAACCAGCTGTAAATTTCATTAAGTGTTAACTGCCTGTCAGATGACTCCATGATAGCCTGGAATGAGACAAGATACACAGTGACATAGAATAATGGTTTACTAACCAGGCTGGATGCCACTCCTCACCCAAGCCTTCCTTTAAGCATTAATGAATTTTAATTTAATCAGCCATAGCTAATTTTCCTTCTACTTACCTGCCTGATGAGAGTTGCATAAGTAAAGGGAGGTCTGACATCTGCGTTTTTATAAAATTCGTAGTTTGGGGCAATCTCTATAAAAATAAATAATTAGAAAGAAGACCCGTTAATTCTGCTAATAACAAAGGGAAACAGAATCAATTTTTCATACTTTTCCTTAGTATTGGTAAAGTGATTTGGTGAGAAACCACTGGCCGTTGAGAACACAGAGCATGACAGTGGAATTGAATTATAAAAAGAGGCCATTTCTGACGCGAAGTGCAAATGAGGCGTCCCCTAGATGTTCGCAGTACCTCAGGAGCAGTGTGACCAGCTGGCCTGAGGATTTTGTTCCCCTTACCAGCCAGGTCCTCTTTTAAGCGGGTGGTTTAGGCATGTTCTTACATGGACTTTTGCCCCTTGCCATAGCCTTTACTTTTCTCCTCTAATACTTCTTAATGTACAACCGGATCAACTCTTGACATCTGCATCTGTGGCCATCTAACAAAGGAGGAGCTAGCCCCTCCCAACCCGCATGTGGAAAGTAACTTCACTCTTTGTAAAGAGAGGGCTCCAGGATCTAGTTACCCGGTGTGACTGTTATTATCCAGATGCCCCAAGGTGGGTTGCTGGGATGGGAGACGGGGCAAAAGGGGAAGAGATCAGAGAAGATGACTTTTTACAACACGTGACATTTCGGCTCAGGGTGCTCTTAAGCAAATAAGTAGGCCAGCATCAGGAGCCCTGGTCCAACCGCACCGAGGCAGCGCTTGATAAAGACTGATACATCTGTGCAGAGGCTCAACTGTAATGGTGCTCGCCGTACATGTCCTTTTAAATGGCTCTTATCATAGAGCATTACCTGCAGATGTTGGATGGCTTTCTGCTTCCCTCAGAGATCAAAGGATCTCATTGAATTGAGGTGATAATATGGGCTATCCTGACAACACATCTCTCAATTTCTCTAATGGGGAGAGCTCTCCTTTCGAAAAACCATTCAGAACAATTCATCATGATGTGCTTAGGGAATCGCCTCCATCCGCATTTACCAGGAATAAAACAATTATCATTCCATAAATCATTACTCGAGTTTCCATGTGCTCTGGAATGGCTCGTGACCATTTCATCTACAGTTTTCCTCTCCCAAAGTAAAAATATCTCTACTGAGTATTCATATCCTACCTGATGACATGGGGATGTTGTATTTGTCTGAATGTCGCCTTCGTATGGCTCCCACATTGGGCACACTGGCTGGGGTGATTACTGAGGGTCCCTGGGTAATCGGGGTGACTGGGGTCGTTGGTGTGGTAGGGGTTTGAGGTAAGCTCTGTGGGGATGTCTCCAACATGTTCTTCGACATGGTGACACTAGACACCAGATTTAGCTGCAAAGGCCCGAGAGAAGGGCAGGAAAAAGGTAGAGAGAAGAGAAAAAAGACTTAAAAAGGTTTGACAAATGAGAGTGGATTCACTTCTACAGCTGTTTTGCCACTAATAAGCCGCAAAAGGAAGCAGCCAATCTCAACTAATTACAGGATGAAATTGTATCATAAGAACTCTAATTAGAGAATGCTGTTAGGGGTTATCTAATAATCTACTGCAGTGTTACTCAGGACTACCTATCTCCTTCTTCTGCTACCAGACTTCAGCCAAAGTGTACTTC
>JADRCH010000027.1:10355234-10390234 GCA_019843965.1 Rhynchomys soricoides | reverse complement strand
TGATTGAATAATTAATTGGAAAAGAACAAGCTGCAGATTCCTGATGGATTTATGAGACATTTATTCTGTCTTGTGATTATCTACATTATACTATAGAAGCTATGAGGGAAAAATTCTTACCGAAAAGAAAGTCATAAATACTGGATCAAAATATTCCCAAAAGTTTATTTTTAAAATTAAAAATTCAGACATTCTATATTTTAAAATGTCATATGTCAGATTCACAAAGAGACACTTCTCTTTCTTTCTATTAAAAATATGTTTATGGTGCCCTACACCATATGGCACAAAGGAAAAGCTACATCATCTTTGCACAAATGCCTCAGCAGAGTTTAAATAAATACAATATCTATGCAAAAAAGGCACATTTTGAATCATATTAATGACCAGGAGATGCAGAGACACTAACAGAAAATCAGACAATGGACTCTGTCTTCTGTTTCCTCTCCTACTACAAAACTGAATATTCTTTTTATAGCCAGAGTAGTGCAGGGAGAAACAAGCTGGCAATTCCTAACCATTAGGCTTTTCAGGGCCTTTAGTGAAAAATATCCCACAAACTTTCATTAAAGTCACTCTGTTGATTATTGAAGTTTCTGTGCAAACATCAGCTAGGAGAGATAACAGTATATTTGTTTTCAAAGTCTATGTATCTGACTATATTATCAGGTAGAGCTTAGGTATCACATTTTTAAGAGAAACTGTAGTTTTTGTTTTCTATAAGGGATCATTACCCCTTGGAGACAAGCTCTTTAAGTTCAGTTACTAAACGATAAAACATACCAATGTGTGAAATGCATCTTAACTGAAATAACTATCAACAAAATGAGATAAAATTGGCTACAAAATACTAAGATACTCTTGAGAAAACGTTTGATAAGAAAAAAACAAGTCTATTCATCTGTCTCTTGTGCTTGATCTGAGTCTTCTGGGCCCAGCACATACCTTTCTATTTTCGAATGGTACTGATCCTGCTTCTTGGGGGGGGGGGGGGGGCTCAAAGTCCGTTTCCCTTTAATATCTGTAAACCTATCACAGAATGATATTCCTACTGGCTTCAGCCGTGAGACAGTGATTTGCGCACTGATGGGTGTACTTTGTTTAGTGTCACCCACAGTGTAGATTGGATGGATTTTGTAAAAGATAGCATTACTTTAGAAGAAACATACAATTTGACAAGCGATTGCATTTTACTTTCGTTTTATTGCTGCGCTTTTCATCACAGTCATTGTTTTCTAACTGTCCCTAAATGGCTCATTTTCTTAGTCTGTTACATCAGTATAGCTATTTACTGTTTATAAAGCAATATGCACTTACAGGTTTGGGAGATGGTTTGGGCTCTGAGGGTCGCATGTGCAAGTGGGTCATCATCGCTTGAAGACGTTCGCGTTCCTTAGAAAGCTGTTAAGAAAGAGTGAGATCAGAGGCGTTTTAGAAATGACTGATCCAGCTGTTTTATTGCAGCGATACGATACATCTTATCACTGAGCTTGTCTCCCAGAAATGATTCCTGCATATAAAAGCCTGGGATGAGAAACTTAGCTGGGAGGAAACACAACTTCAGCTAGTGAAGGAAAAAACTTTTGGTAGCTTTTCTTATGTTAAGGTCAGGGAAAACAAATAACACTTCATCTTTTTGTCAATAAGAGAATTGAGGTCACTGTTGCCTCGACAGTAACAAGTTACCGAAACCATAAATTAGAAGGCCCATGGTGTCTCTTTAAAGTCCTGTGGACACTGTTAGCAATGGACTAGTGCCGACAGCTGTGAAGGGGTGAAGGGTTCTCAAAGCGAAGTGCCTGCCAGGATTGTCTACAGACTTCATGCATTCCCACTGAGGTCCAGTTAGTGCCCCCTGCAATCTGCCATCATCAATCTAATTCAATAGAGTGACAGAGACCAGGCAGTGTGAAACGCTGAACTCTGCCACCCAGTCTGCATCTACACTTGCACTTGGTCTCATTACAACTGACGGACCTTACTTTTCCATCAGTCAGACACAGCAGAGAGAGAGAGAGAGAGAGAGAGAGAGAGAGAGAGAGAGAGAACATAATTGGTCAGACTCCAGACCATACCATCAGCTGACCTCTTATGTTTTTAGTCTACATTTTAGCAATGGTAAACAGATCTATGTAGCCAAAGCTTTCTGCGCTACTATGACAATGATACATTATTATACATCCTCCATTATTTTGCAACTTAAAAGTTTTCCTTTCTCTGGAAAAAGCAACAGTATGATGGATTGGAAACAGTAAGGTGTAGTAAAGAGGATAAAAACCAAGTTAAATGTTTAATTAAACAAAACAAAAAGTTAGTTCGCGGAAAAATCTTAAAGCTGACATATGAGAGGAAGCCTTAAAGGAGTGCCAAACACGAGCAAAACTAAAATCTGGGGTGTTATCATTGCTTTCTAAGGTCTTACAGTTTCTGTTTATTTTTAGCAAAACTCTGTTTTACTTTTAAGCTTGAAAAAAAATACAACTTTGATAGCATTTTTACAGTATGTATAACACGGTATGTACATTGTTTGTCACTATGTTATCTAAAGACAAATTAAGTGTTATAGGTCTTATATTCAGAATACAGTATACATAGACATCAAGCTAGTCTTCAGCTCATTCACACTATTATAAATAGTGGTCCCTTGGTGAAAATGTACAATCCTGTGGCACAGGGAATCCAGTTTGTATAAAACTGTCTGTGCAACAATGTCGTAACTTATGGGAGTTTATGTCTACTGTATCTACAATAGCAAGACTATAGATCAGAAGTTTGAAGATATCTGATATACACAAAAGAACCTGAAGTTTACATAGAACCAACTAATATAGAAAGTATAGAAATCTACTATTATCAATTGTTAAAATTTAAGTTAAACATAAATTAAATCTCACATATTTGAACAGTACTGTATTATCAAGACAATATGATGTAGCCAGGAAGATCCAGCCACTTGCTCAGTACTCAGGTTAGCACACCAGAACTCTGAGAAGAGTGCACAGGAAGGGAGCATGTGACCAACCTGTATTTCTAATTGCTGTACCACCTGCATTTGCACTCGACACTGGGCAGTGCTTCGGTCATCCAACGCATGCTCATTGTTAAGGTGCCTATAAAACACAAGACATGAAACAGAATGAGAAGTGATGTTGGCCCAGCAATATTTGCCTGATTGAATAGGCACTACCTCTACAGGGCACTTGTAGATTCCTCTGTAGTGGGAAAGCCGAATGCTTGGAAGCCATAGAGAAAGAAGGCAAATGTACTTCAATGTTTAGTGAAAATTATTTGTGTGATAGAAAGTGTCTCTTCAAGTAGCAGAAAATATCACTGTCTCTAAGCTTATGTTGTTACGAAAACATTTCTCCATCCTCTTACAGAGCACAAGTAGAAGTAACGATGAATTATTTCCCAGCCTTTCAGTATCTACTTTGTAAAGACTAGCATGTTTGTGTGTGTGTGTGTGTGTGTGTGTGAAAGAGAGAGAGAGAGAGAGAGAGAGAGAGAGAGAGAGAGAGAAAATTCTTTACTTCCTTTATATTAAAAAGCTTGCTTGTATGTTGATTTTTAGTGAGAAATATCTTAAGCCTAGATGTGGTGTGAATTATGCAAGGGTGGTGGAGTTTTCCATAGAAATATCCATGCCCACTATTAATGATAGTGTTATGTTACTAATACATAAAATATATTGAAGATTCAGAGTAATATGATTGATGTTTCTTATTAATAGTCCTAATTGGGATGTATATATGACATATATAAGCACAGTGAAAGAAGACAACCTAAAGATGCTACTCTAGTCTTAACATGTGTGCTTATTATTACACATAAGGGCTGAAGATGTTTCCAATACATGGTATCTTACTGTACCAAAAGAAAACTGATATAGCAGCACTTTCAGTTAGCATGAAACTATCCAATAATTTTTGCTTTGTAATTGATATTATTTTTTTGATGACTTTCCAAATTAAGAAAGTAATTTTCAGGTAATTTAGTTCCTTTTGGTATGTCTACTTTACCAATAGGAGAATGAAGACACAATTTAAGAGACACAGAAAGGGAAAAGATCTATTGAACACAACACATTAGGAATTTATATATTTACCTATATATATTTCGATGTCTATATATATCTCTAAAGCTATTTTGTAATTCTGAGCAAGCTGAGTTCAAGAAATAATTGTGTTCCCTTTTTACATATGCTTACTGAAGTATATGAAGCAGAAAATAATGCATAGACAGATGCACTTGCAATACAATATGAAGACTTAAGGTATCAATGACTCAAAGGTACCTTGTAAATAAGAGGATTATCTGTTAGTAGATCTAGATTCAACTATCAGACACCTTTGTTCCTTTCCACTCCAACTTTGATAAATTAGGCCAGTTTGTTTTAACACCTTCTCACTGATTATAGCAACAAAACCTCCACGCATCTTGCTATAATTGCCAGGCTTGGCTGATGATCAACTGGGAACCAAAATAGTGAGGTGGTCCAGGTCAAGCTAGAGTTGTGTGACCAAAGCACATGAGAGATCCTTCCCACTCCTCCTCTCTGCTCTAGCTCAGCTCCAGCAGGATCTGCTAGAATCCTGGCTGTAATGAGGGCTAGGATCATTCAAGGTCTCTGAGAAGAAGGCATCGAATGCCACAGTAAGCCAGGGGAGGTGAGTGGTGTAAAATGTCACTAATTTCTAATAAACAAGACAGCATTAAAAGTTATTCTTCAAGATTTTGTCCCCCAAATTTTAATGAGCAGAAAAGCAATGTCCTAGCAACATTAACACAATAATGTTGCAGCCCTATGGTTTGCTATTGTTGTATTTGTGAGATAATTTTTTCACCAAGAACTCTTAGGGAAAACACATAATTTATCCTGCAATCAGCCTAAAAGATGCATATTTTTAAAAGGCAGATTAGGATATAAATAGAGTCCAAGAGATAAATAGACAATGCAGTTTTACCCGAAACGGTATATTCAGTTTAACACATATTTTTGCACGAAATCACTTTTTAAAAAGAATTTTCATACTTGTTTACTTCTTAGTGATAATTATCTTATATTAAAACAACTTTTTAAAAACGTACAATATGTTTGCATTATATTCTTGGGTCTTAGAGACCTATTCAATTTATCTCTGCCGCTTTTATTAGAATAGAGACTGGAGACTACAGTAATAGTCAATGAGGTTTTGTCTTGATTGAATTTTTCAGTGGAACACAAAAGAACCTTGCCATTAAAATAGTCCTTTATTCTCCTGTATGAAGGCGAAAGGTTTTTAAAGTGTTGTGATGTTCAGTAATGAGCCTCTATCTAAATTATCATTGGTGACAAACTCACAAAGCACTTTTCGAGGACACATAGTTATGAAATGCCACGGCTGCCACTTTCTTTCCTGTAATTATAGGCTAGCTTGCAGCCCTTCAATGATCATTTATAGAACAGCCTCCAGTGGATTACTGAGAACTTGAAAAAACACATACCTACCTCTGCCACATCTCCCTTACCCTTTCCCTGCTATTGTTTACCAGTGATATGTAAAATAATGGTGCCGATTCATCCCCCTACTTAATTATGCCAATCAAAGAACAGAAATAGTGTCGGATATAAATACAAATCAATAAGACCAAATAAATAGGCTAAGTATTAACATTAAATTATGAATTTATGTATTTATGACTATTTTGTGCTCAAATTATTCTCCTTTATGTTTTTATAACCATCTCAGGTACTACATATTGCTGTTCAAAAATTCTCTATGATTTATAAATCAAGGATGAGATAATGCTGAAAAATGAGAGGATCAGTAGATTTTTGCAGTCAGTGCCTAATTGCTGTTTCAAAATGCATATGCAAAGGGACATTTCATTAATCATTTAATCATGTCCCTTGCAGGAAGTTGGAACTAATGTTGCCAATACCCTTTTTATATGAATTCTCCATGATACCATCTTACACATTTGATATATTGCCTATGTCATAAATTATGGGTCCTTACAAAGGACCAAGTGGGATTGTTATCCCAGAAGATGCTTGTTAGAAATCCTTTATTAACTTTCTTGTTTTACTTATTGCTAGTTCTATTTCACAGCTTCATACTAGCCACCAATAATGCTTTCTAGTGGCAAAGGTCTGTAAATTACCCATGCAATCACTAACACCATTTCACAGGCCTGTTCTACGTCTACTGGTCTGCTAACAAGGCGATTACACACAAATTACTGAATGCCTATGAAATATTTAAATGCATTCTACTCTACTATGCATTAATAAGAGCAAAGCAAGCTCTGGAATTCTGGTTAGCTCCAGTCCCTAATGTCCCCTAATGAGCCTCTTACGGAGACTGCAGTTCAAACAGAGAGGTGAAGAAAAAATGCAAAGGGGGCCTTCAGAAAGGCAGCGCAGAGCAAACATCGTGGGAGCCACTTCTAATTTATGGGTCACTTTATAGCTATATTGATTTTTGTTTTCAAAATGGAATAAATGATGTGGTCGACTGACGTTCTTTCAGAACTGCATTGAATCTGTGTGCTGGGTAGGTAGTGTGAACTATACAGAAAAGAAGAGATAAAAACAAAACCAAAACCAAACATGCCATAAACAGTCAGCCAAAGTCTTTCTAAAAACAATTAAGCAAACATTTCAGGAACATAGAACGTATGGGGGGCATCTCTCAAATTTATTTGTTCAATGCACAATTCCCTACCACGAAGCCTTTATGGTTATGGATGCGTGTAGATACTTCAATTATACACACTGTAGATTAGCAATTCAATTTTAACCTCTAGATTTTTTTTCAAATTCATTTAAAGCTTTGGTATTTTATAAACTCAAAAAGCGAATGTGCTTAAATCCAATTGTCTCAGAGACTGTTTGAAAAAAATGTTTCACTTGCACATCACTGGGAGTTGATTTATTTTGCATCAAGCTTTTTTATGTTTAAGCACTGACAGGAGTTTAAATACAAAATGTTAGCTGTCACTATTCATTTAGCTGATTACGTGAGATGCCTTAGTTTTGAAAGATATGGGCACTGTCACCAAAAGAAACAACAGTCTGACAAGTTCAAAGAATGCCTCCTTGAGGTCATAATTTTGTAGCCATGCTGCCTAGTGAAAGACAAAGAAAGAGACAACACACACTAAGTACGAACATAAATTGTAGAGTAGTCAGCTGCAAGAGAAAGAAAACAAATTCCCACTAAATAAATGAATAAGTTTCCACTGCTTTTTCTGCTGCTCATTCTGCAGTACCAAGCCTTAAAGAACCAATCACTAGCAGGTTCCATTTATTCATTTTCATTGCTTAATTAATCCTTGGAATGCTCATAGGTATATAAAATTTTAAAGATCTCTACCTATTGTGACTTCTGCAAAGAACAGTACTTCGAGTGATGTGCCTCTCTATTTTGGCACCTGTGTGGGCAAGTCCAAGAACACTTGTCTGCTAACTGGAATGCTACACTTTAAACCTTTTGACGTAAGCTCCGAAAGTCAATACATCTATATTCAAACTGACTGTGGTGCAATGGAATGGTAATTAATTCTGCATTCAAACTACAGTAAAGTTTTGTCAGATGTGATCACACTTTGACATTTAAAAGACAGTAATGAAGAAGTAGTACTAAATGCTTTTAGTGATCTGGTGAGAGCCTCAATTACTGGTCAGAAACAAAACGGTTAAATTCTGTCAATTCTCATTTTCCTATAAAGTTGAAAATTTTCTCCTGGAGAACGTTAGCTTGGACTTTGCCTTATATCTTTGTTTTCTTCCATTACTGGCCCAGTTTCTATATTTATTTTTATTTTTTTCAATATGAAAATATACCCCACTTGTTAATTAATGTGTAGATCAAATTAAATCCCTGAGAATGATAACATGGTGTCGGAAAGGATAAAGGTAAATAAGATGCTGAGTCAACTTTTCCTTGAATAAATGAAGTACTTCATTAATAAAATATTTTATTTCTTTTCAAATTTCTCACATACCTTTAAGAGAAAGATGGCACTGATGCGAGAAATATGTCAAATTAATTTTTCATTTCAGTGTAGCATATTGGCATTAAGTAGGAACCGAATTTATCACAGGTCTTTGAATTGGAAAACTGAAAGCATATGCTATGAAAAATGAGGTAGAAGGAAGGCCGTACAGGCCACTGTCAGTACCCTGCCGTCAATATAAAGTGGACGGATAGAAATAGTGTCAGTCTTTGAAACAAGGGTTGATATGTAATTGAAGGGAAATGCTTCTTCAATTGTAATTTCTTCAGTTAAAAACAAACAAACACACTGGTGTGAATATAAGAAAAGGCCAGGGAGGAGAAAATGAGAGCGTCTGTATTCATTCACTTGTTAGTGATACAAATTCAGTATCTGAGATGTGTGAGAATTGGTCTTCACGTGTCTTAAAGGAAGCCACACTAAGGTGACAAATGCACTTGCCCTCAGAAAATGAGCCAGATTGTACTTAAAAAATATTTTAGAGGAAAAAAATACCTACTAAGCAGGTAGTTTTATAAATTCAGTTATCATTCCTAAGACATAGAATCAGTCACCCTAGAAAGAAGCTCACTGACAGCAAATACACCACAATGATAGAGGTAAAAATTATGGAATTATTGCTAAAATAATTTACATTTCTAGATATTTTAGCCTTTGTTTTTGGTAGTAGAAACTTCATCAAAGCTACTTAACATCTTTTAAATACCCTCAGTGCTGGGAATAGTATAATAAATTTCACTTCCAGAAAACTGGCACCTCACGGTTGGTTTTGGTGTAACAGATATGTAAATTTTCATTTAAGTCCATTTCTAAAGAGCCATTGTGATCTGTGAAGCAAATTTTCTCTTAATTGGTCTGAATCTATATAAGAAAATGTCTTCATGGAAGTCTTCCTGTAATCATTTATAAAGGTATTATGATACCAAGTGCTTGCCTCGCTGTTAGGGTACTTCTGCTCTGTACTCTGCAGTCTGTCTGCCATTTGTAAACACATCTTTTTGATGTTTCTGCCAACATCCTGGCAACAAAGCAGTGCAATTTCAAATGAGCTAATTAACGTAATTGTTGATGAAGCATGAAACAGTTCATTCACCCTGTTATCTGCACCATGACAACACAAGAGGCTGAGCCTGCGAAGACACTCATCTTCATAAACCTATCTGCAGCTCTCTGTTCAGATCTTCCTTGTACCAATACTGTGAGCAGAAAATCACCCATGAAAAGGGGATGTTCTCATCTACAGGAGAACCCCTCAAGGAACCTTGAAACCACAATATTGTAGGGAGATACATAGGAAGTACAGGGCTTGATTTTATGCTGGAGAAATTATATAATCTACTTTCCAAATACACCACCATAAATGGCAAAGGTAACAACGTGAGCGAAATGTGGCTGCTGCGCCAATGCTCGACATCACTTACTTTTGTATCTTTGTTATTAAATGCCATTATTGAAAGTGGATATACAGAATCTGGCCCTTTAAACAGCCCTACAAACTATGTCTATTTTATTTTATTTAGAGAAATTATATGCGTATCCAAATATTACATAAAATTTTTATTAACAATTTCAATTTCCAGAGAATGCTCTTTTACAAACCTTTTTCATAGTGATTAAAACCATCATCATGGCAGGCTCATATTTCCACTGGTACAGAGCCTTCCAAATAATTTTCAAAATGCTTTCATTAAAAGATGAATATGACCTATGAACATTTTAAGCCTGATTTTTCCAACCCACTTGTTGAAACAAACTGAAAACTCAGTGTGCGCTAGGATAATTTCTTTCATTCCTCTTTCAGTCATTGTTTATTTTACAGCATTGTGCCAAAATTCCCATGTAATCTGTTTCCCCTTCTCCAAGAATAGTTAAAACCTACTTCAAAAACTGTCCAAAATCTTCACATATGCTTTCACAACCTGGCCACTTGCAGACTCCATGGCCATAGAGAGTGTGGGAGGCCCCAGTCTCCTCGTGTGATGAGCTGTAGCAAAAGAACACAGTGTCAGATGCATCTCAGAAAGCCATAATCGTTGCAGGCTGCTAGCGCCTGTCAGGTTACGATCAGTGACAAACAGGTCAAAACAGGTCAATTCAGCTCAGTGCAGTCAGAAAAATTTAATCGTTCTATTGAATAGTTCAACTGCCAAGGCTAGATGATGTTCCAATTAGAGGAGAGATAGAGCCAAAGATGACTGTTAATAAAGGATGAAAGTCTAAGAGGACTCTATAATATCATATGCTAATCCTGCCATATGACCTGACCGTAACATTTTACCTCTAAATAAGAAATATGGATATGCAGCCTTATGTTGTAGACTGGGGAAGATATATTTCAATGGAAGTTATACAAAAGTCATCATAATATTTTTGAAATACTTCTTTAAAATGCACTATGTACAGTAGAATCATTTAAACAATACTCATGTACAAAACACACACACACACACACACACAAATATTCCTAGTAGGTACAGTTGATTTGAAAAATCCTGCTCTGGGACAGTATTTATTAGCAATATCCTTACATAATTATGGTAGGCCTTTAATAAGTGGGTATTATACCAGACAGAGTGATCCTAAAAAAAAAAAAAAAAAAAAAAAAAAAAAAAAAAAAACCTAACATATTTCTGAAGTATATAATCATCAAATTAATCTCAATTAAAACAACAGCATGAAAGCATCCAGAAGCATAGCGTTCTGTAATAAAATCCAAGATGAAAATCCACATGTGCTCAGATAAAGGCCAGGAACAATGTCACTCTTTGGTCTTCTATTTTAAACCGAGTTGTAATTACTTTGATGTTTCTTTGAAAAAAATATGGCTATGTATTTGCCCCAGCTAGGCAAATATGTTACTACATGTCAATACCATCAATCCACTGCATGTTCTTTTGGGAACAGAGTAGTTCGTGCGTATAAGCATTTCATTATAAAATTCTGTACCTAATCTCCAGATTTTAAAAACAACTTTTCTCTTTTAGAAATTCTTAGATTATAAACTTTATGCAAAGTATTTGACAAAACCTGACTTGGAAGTGATGTGCCTAAGCAAGTGGAATTAAGTTATAATATATACCTGGATGTTTCTTATGGAAGCTCAGTTAAAAAAAAAACAAAACAAAAAAGACAGAACTCTAAGCTAAAATGCTAAGGTGGGAAGTTGCCTCACACAATGTAATATTGGCAACAAAAATCCAATTACTTTCCTGTATACATTCCCAGTTAAATTTATTTTAAAAACCAAAGTGTATTCATTTCAATATATTCACTAATCCACTTCCATCAAAACACTTTTAACTTTCAAATAATTAAAAACATGTTCATTATACAGGTTTTCCCTTAGTTCATATTTCTAGTGTGTCCTTAAAAATTAGAAAGTAGTTGAACATTATGTAACCAAGAATATAGCTGACCATAGTTGCTTTTGTATCGTTGTGGCATGCTGGGAATTAGTACATGTTCTCATAACTGGGCTTAATTCATAATATGTTATTTATCAAACTATATCAATATAATCATTCCTAGTTCATTCATGGAAAACTTAATTTCTTTTGGCATGCTCTCCATTTATATCTAGTACACTGGTAGCATTTGATGTCATGTTATAGTTTGAAAGAATAAAAGATCAACAATAATGATTTCTCCTTCACTTGCTCTAAATACAGATTTTGTCCCTCTTCATTTTCAGTTTTGCCAATGGTGGAGATAAAATATGGGTGTAAGTAGAGAGTCCAGGGCAAGAATCTTACCTGTCCCGCCTTGCGTTCAGAACTGAAGACTGTCCATTCACTATGGAATGATGTGTTATTGGTGGCGATGCTTTGGAAGTGGTGGAGGAGGTAGTCGAGGAGGAATTGTTTGTTGTGAGGTCTAGACCTCCATGCTTAATGCCATTGTCTTCCATACTATGGACTCCAGTCACTTCTTTCCATAGTTGCTGAATCTCAGCAGGACTTAAGCCAGCTAGAAAATGAAAGAAAGTCCCACTAATATAACAAAGCAGCATATTCATGGGCTCCAGAAAAGATTAACAACATCACCAACATTAATACATGATAAAATTACTCTTGTACCAGCAATACCAAAGGTTTTTTGAAAACAGTACAGAGGAGAACAGGCTTGGGAAATATACGGTTGATAAAGGAAAAAAAAAACCTACTTATCTTCTATTTATAAATTACATATTAGAACTTGAATAGTATTATTTATGAGGAGGCAAAAGAAATTTTATAAATATATACTAAAAGGAAAAGAAGCAAAACAACACTACAAAGAGATCAAAACAAAGTAACACTCAATGAGAGAGGATGGGGGGAACAGAGAGGGAGGAGGGGGAGGAAGGGAAAGAAAGAGGGAGAGAAAAGGGGAAGGAGAGAGGAAGAAGGAGAGGGAGAGAGAGAATTTACCAATTATCTGGTCACTGTAGTCTTTCTCATAGAGGCCAACTATATAACTGAATTTCAATTTAAGTTCTGAATAAAACAATCTGATTACTTACATGGTTCATTTAAGTAGATAATATCTAAATCTCTTCTTCAGTTACTACTGGTTGATAAAAAACTCAACTTCTCATTTTAAACAATTTCCTGGTTCAGATTCTTTGTGTTTACCTGGCAAACAAGAGTGGGACCAGCAAGCTTGGTATGGACTTTTGATTTTGGCTATTATTTTGAAGAAATATTTTGAAATATCTTAAATGACTGTTGTATTTAAAACAATGCTTGCATGCACTGTCCGTCTTCACAAAGCTTAAACACATTAAAATTGCAATTTAAATTTAGGCTACCTATTCCTAACCCAAATGCTATCTCTAATTGAAAAAAACTACTTGCAAATGAAAAATTAGTTTTCTGAAAGGGACTTTCACAGAGGAAACAAACAAGTCTTAAGGGCAGACCATATGCCTAGCAGTAGATGGTTAAATGAACTCAATCACATATTTGGGGGTTCTTTGTCTCATAGGGATGTGTCAAGGCATTGTGTGTGTGTATATATCATGGATTCTGGTTTTGTGTTTTTATGGGATTTCTGTGTGTGAATGTGTGTGTCCAACTATATGTGCTTCTTGAATGTTGTCTTTAGCTCTTTTTCTTCTGTTTCTTTGCTTTGTCCCAGTCTGATATTTTTTTTTATTTTATCTTATTATACTTTGTTTTGTTTTATTATTAATCCTTAGATGCTTGTTTATTTTCTAATCAGAAACAGAAAGGTTCCAGAAACAGAAAGGTTTCTAATCAGAAACAGAAAGGTATGGGAGGAGGAGAGAGGATCTAGGGGAAGCTGAAGGGGGAACCATAATCAAAATATATTGCATAAAAACACTTCAGGCAAAGTTATGAATGAATGAATATACATATATAAATCTGGGCAGACAGACCTGATTGAATTTGCTCTTAAAATACTTTATTACCAAAATATCAAAGTGACTAAATAAAATTCTAGTAGAAGAAATAAAGCTGTAATTTTAATTGTCATTTATCGAATGCATAATATATTCTGAAGCTTTAGCAAATGGTATATATTCCTGAATCCAGTGACCCACACTGGAGGGCAGGACTCATAATGTACAGGTGAGCACAAGATGCGCTTTCCAATGGCCCTCAGCTTCAAACTCTGTGCTCTGAAATACTATGTGGTGCTACCTCTAAAATTATATACAGGTGCATGGATCAACCAGCAGCTCAACCAAAGTGCGGCAACACCAGTGGTTGTAGTGATGGCCATCTATCAAATGATGTACAGGGAAGGGTTTCTGGACCAGGAAGCAACACTAGAGCTAGACAGCAGAGGATGCTGGGAAAGAGAGTGAGCACTCTTCTCTACAGAGAGTGATAAACAGCCAGTAGCCAGAATTCTCACTGGCCCAGTTGTAACTCTTTGCCAAATTGTATTCCACAGTAACACTAAATTGGTAACACTAGATTGCTATGTATATTACAATTTCAGATATTGTTAGTTTACCTAAAGCTATCATTTTTTAATTTTGGATCCTTAATATTTAAGGACAATCTGAGATAATACAAGTAAGACAGGATAAGTTGGCTTTCTAAAGCTATTTCAGTACAACTTAATTTTGTTTTCTGTTAAGAAACATGTTTTTTTTAATGGTATATATCTTCTTTGTTGTAGAGAAAACTGTTTCATATAAAATTATTAACTGTTGCCTTAATGGTAGTATTGCCTTGGAGTCATGAATCGTTTCTGACTATAACTTTTTAAGGCCTGTCTGAGTCTGTAGGGTGTCCTAATAGCAGATCCCCAGAAGCAAAACTCTTTCCTTCTCAGCATCTATATATCTTAAGCATCTCATATTGTTGCGTCCCGTCACCATCCCCTAACTGTAGCCTAGACAGCTACATGTGTTCGTGCTCAATTCCTTCTTCTACCTGAATTGAATTATATGATTTGCTCTTCATAGAGTAGACACAAACGATCTATTTTAAAGTAAATTAAGTGATGTCCATTCTAAGGCAAAGCCTGTAATAGTGTTTTCCCACACTTAGATACAAAGCAAAACAAAGACAAACAAAAGCCCAGCCCTTACTGTGGCCCCACAGTACAGCATTTCTTGCCTGGTCTCAGCTATCATCTTTTCCATTTTTCTTTTCGTTGTAGCTATCTGGAACTTCCGACCTGCTGCAAACATTCATGTATGCTATGTTCTGGCCTCTTCTCTGACTGTTCTCACAGCCACAGCTACACTTACTGGGAAGATACCCAAGGTTTTCTCCTTCCTCTTTCTTAGACAACTTGAGAAATCACCCCCACAATACCTGTCCTGAGAGGTCTTTGGCCACAGCAGCCACCAATATCATTCTCCTCCTTGTTTTCCAGCATTTCTTGACTATGGAGACTACTTTTACTTAAAGAATATTAATGTAGCTTCTGCAATTATGCAAAGACTGGTCTGTTAATGGAGCTATGGCTCCCTCTTGAAATTTCCCTTCTCTCACCTTCTCTCATTATGAAAGTGTCACTCTTCAAAAGTTTGTCTGACAAACAAGATCAGTTTTTTTTTTTTTCTGTCATGTGCTAGTGCCTTGAACAGTGCCTGGTATATGTTCAATAAATACAGTTGATCTCTTTGTTTGCAATAGAGTAATACAGTTCTTGATGACCTGTTGATTGCAACACTGAAGTTTGGTTGCCTTCAATGAAAATGTTATGTACATGTATTGTTACTTGTAAGATCAGTGTCTAAAGAGTTACAGATGGTACTGATGAAGTCTAATCTACATTGAATCACGAATAATATTTGATGTGCTTACTATGAGAATACTTTGAAAGACTACAGCTGTTTGTGATGCTATTGATATTTAGTTTATGTGCTCTGCAAATTGTTTGCAAGTATTCACTTGCCTTTTGAATGATTTTCATGGACGATTTTGTATACTAATCTTCGGATACAACTCAGTGATGTCCTCATGCCATACAAAGGTGCCAAGGGCTAGGTCCTTAGTAGGACATCAAAAAGATTTGATGACCAACATGCTTACTATTAAGGCACTGTTTCTTAGTTTAATATAGAAACAACTATGGTTTTCAAGTTTTAGATATGATACAGGATAATACAAGTAAGAAATGTTAGTTACCCAATGTACTGTTGCATTACCATAGTCTCAGGATACTTAAACAATCACATATCTGATCACAGCTCAGAGCAGAACCACAGGTCTGGAGGCAGGATTCTAATTAAGTTTCACAGTGATTGCAGAGTCCAGATCACCCCAGAGACTAAGGGTGAATTTCAATATAGAAAATATTACCTTGCCTTTGACACAAAAATTTCTAGCTATCAATTGTTTAAACCCTTCTTAATAGGCACAAACAACGCATGATTATTAAACCATGGGCCAGTCATATTTGTATAGTTGAGAATATTTTATGAGTTTGGAAGTCTTTAGGTTATTTTTTCCCCACTGTAACATGAAGTTCTGTTAGAGTCACTGTCTTCCAAGCCAGGTATTTTGAGGGTTCTGGAGCTCTGTAATATGATCTGAGTGAAAAAAAATTTAAATGTCAAGAAACAAACAAACAAAAACCTGGACTCAGTTTTTATCTCAATGTTTTCCATAAATTTTTGAAAAAATGATAAACTCAAGTTGAAATTATATTAATTTATATTAGCATTTACTATTAGGTAAAGACTTTGGTGCTGTAATTGATCTGTACCCTATGTTCTGAAACAGGTTTTTTTTGATATTGCCATGTGAGCTCACCAGGTTTTCAAATCTTGCATGTTCTAAAACACAGTGCCCTGTTGTAGAATGTTTCTTCTAAACATGCCCACTGAAGCTTCCACCATCCACTGTAATAGACACCACACAAGTGCACACTCTTCTGTGCACTCACTGGTCTAAGAACACCTAAATGGAATTAATACACAGTGTTTCAAACCATGTTTACTTGATTTTAGAATAGTTAGAAATAATACTGATGGTGTGAGGCGCTGGGCCCCATGGTGGACATTGTTGGACACTGTGGCATAGATTACTTAAATGACTGAAAACCTGGTACAAGGAGGGGGATCTCATTCTCAGGTCATTTTCTGCATGATTGCTTCTTAGCACTTCTTTGGCCCTGTTTAAATGCTCTACTGTTCTGTCTGTTCTCTTCACTCAGAAGATATTTTCAATTAGTTAGAACATTAGTGTACTGGCAAACATTCTAGGGAGCAATAGTTTAGAATATTCTAGAATAATAATCAACTTCTATCTTCAATGAAGATGATTCAATTTCTCTGAACCTATATCAAAGACACAGATAAGTTCTAAAACCCTCTATTAAGCATGTGACTTTAAAAGTCTGTCAACAGACCGCTGGGCAGCATTCTTCTCCTTTTTAAATGATGGCTTGAACCTGGTTCCTATTCAATTCACTGTTAGACTTAGGAATAAACTTTGGGAAAATGTTTCCTCAAGAGTCAAGTCAGTTAAAAGATGAATCACTAAGTGAGCAGCAGGTCATGTAGCTGAAAAGGCAATTTAATCGTAATCCTTTGATCCTTTATTCTGAGTTTATGGAGTAAATACAGGGTGCCAAGAATTGTGCTCGGAGTTAATTACAATCTAATAATTCATGTATATATTGTACAAAACCTTGATGTAAACACACAATATTCAGTGGTTGGCCTTATAATTAAATGCTATGCTTACATTTTTACATTAAAATAAGTGACTCTTTAATATTCTTTCTTCTTTTATTTTCAGAAATTATATTTTTTTAATGTTAACTAATTTTTTAAGGTCCGAGGAGATGGCTCATTTGATAAAGTTTATGCCATATGAACAGGAGAACTTGAGTTTTACTTCCTAACTCCCATGTAAAAAGCCAAGTAACAGGCTAAGGTGATGGCCTAGTGGATAATACACAAGTGCTTGCTGTGTTAGTTCAAGGACCTAATTTCAATTCTCCAGCATCATTGAAAGCCCAGTGTGGATACACATGTCTGTAACCCCAGCACTGTAGGAGGTAGAGATGGAAATGGCTAGGGTTTCCTGGTTACTGCATGGCTCCTGTTGCAGCAACAATTCTTTCTCGATAGAATATTCTGGAGATTGATAGTGCACAGTATTGGATATCCACCTCATACTTCCAAGTGTGCATATGAGCGCAAACAGCCACACAGATAACCACACCTACACACATGGCAGAGAGAGAGAGAGAGAATCTCACTGGACAGCCAGTCTAGCAGAATCAGTGAGCAATATGTTCACTGAGATACCCTGTCTTAAAAAAGGAAGGAAGATAAACAGTAATAAAGACACTAGAAATAGCCCTTTGACCTCCATGTGTATGAATGTATAAACATATACACAGACACACATATATGCATTCACACCTCCACACACATTTGCATACAAAATCATACAGCATGTATATGTACATACATACAAAAATAACTTGTATACATTATGATACAGTATAAGTCTACTATGAATATCTAATTAAAGAAATGTTATTTAACAGTACTTTGCAAAATTGTAGGGTTATACAAAATAAAAGTAAAGTTTAGTAGAAATATTCATATCGTTCCTAATGTATTAAGCGAAGGTGATATGGGGTTGTAGTGGTGCACACCTTTAATCTCAACCACCCACCCAACCAACCAAAAAGAAAAGTTGACATCAGCACTTTGAGTTTAGATATATCTATGCTCTGTCCTTTTTTTTTTTTTTTTTTTACAGACAAGGTTTTTCTGTGTAGGTCTGGCTGTCCTGCCCTGGAACTCGCTCTGTAGACCAGGCCCACCTCAGACTCAGACATCCACCTGCCTCTGCCTACCTAGTGCTGGGATTAACGTTGTGTGCTACCACATCCAGCTGTACTTTCCACATTTTTATCTTAATGCTTGCATATTTAAAACATGTCGAATATACATGGCCATAGTCACTGTGTTGCAGAGAAGAGTCTATTCTAGAGGAATCAATTCTCTAGCAGTCCTCTATTCCAGAAAATAGACCAAATGCCTGCAGCATCATTTCAGCTATGTGTTTGCTTAAATTTAGCAAAACAAAATATATTGTCACATTTATTAAAACCACCAACTAATGTAACACTCATCTTTTGTGTGTATGTGTGCGCGTGTATGTGTAAGAGAGAGAGAGAGAGAGAGAGAGAGAGAGAGAGAGAGAGAGATCAGGGGCCCATCAATTATCCACCTTGTCTAAATGTTAAACTACACAAACTAAAATACAGATATTTACTTAAGATTAGAACCCAACGGCATTTATCTCTACCAGAGGATAGAGGCATTCCCCTCTATGTTTAGAGAGAGAGAAAAACAAAGTTAGAATTGATAATTTTCCTACTTGCCTTTTATAGCCTATATTGTTTTGACCTCTGAAACTATCTTTAAGCATTTCGGTCAAGATTCAAAATTTGTTAAGTAGAGTATTTCTAAGAAGGTTTTTGGATTAAATGGAATGAAATTCATTTCAGGCTGGGTGGTCTCTTGGTCTTGTTAAACATGTGTAATATTGGATCTCAGCAACAAACCCTATTAACCAAACAGATAAATCTATTGTAATACAGCACATGCTAGTTTCCTAAACTATTCTATAACAATTTGAAATGTTATGTAATTTCATCTCAATATTTCCTATTTCCATCATCAAAACTATACCCAGTAATCCTCTCTTCATTTAATTATTTGGAAGATATTTTCTATGAATAAATTAAACAAACTTTGCAGGCAATCTTTTTTCCTTTTCTGTTTTGCTTTGTCTCTTCTTTTCCTTTCCTTCCTTCCTTCCTTCCTTTTTCCTTTCTTTCTAATTTTTTTTGTTTGTTTGTTTTGAGACAGATTCTAACTGTATAGTGCTGGTTTAGCATTCACCATGTGCTAGGCTGACTTTGAACTGACAATGATTCACCTGTCTCTGCTTCATGAGAGCTTGGAATAAAGGTAATCATGAGCCTGATATGGATGTCTCCTGAGAGGCTTGGCCAGAGTCTCACTGATATAGATGCAGATGCTTGTAGCCAACCATCTGACTGAGCAAGGGACCCCAATAGAGGAGTTAGGGGAAAGAATGAAGGAGCTGAAGGGGTTTTCAATCCCATAGAACAACAATACCAACCTACCAGATGTCCCCCCAGAGCTCCCAGGGACTAAACCACCAACCAAAGAGAACACATGGAGGGACCCATGGCTCCAGCTGCATAAGTAGCAGAGAATAGCCTTGTCTGCCATCAATGAGATGGGAGGGCCTTTGTCCTCTGAAGGCTTGATGCTCCAGCATAGAGCAATGGTAGGGCAGGCATGGGTGGTGAACACCCTTGAGGAGGGAGAAGGAGTGGGTGAGACAGGGGAGTTTTCAGGGGGAAAACCAGGAAGGGGAGTAACATTTGAAATGTAAAAAAATAAAATAATCAATAAAAAAATTGTAAAAAGAATATATAAATTTAATTAGTTGAAAGAATATTAAGCTCCACATAAAAAACACCTTTGTATTTGAATAATAAGTCTCCATGGTGTGCATTGCTTATATTTTTTCTATTGCTGTTATTTCTAAACGTTGGTTTGATTTGATCATGACCTGAAAAATATATAAACATTGGCTAAGCAAAAGATCCAGGTACAAGGAGTGGTGAGGTAGGCAGGTCAAATGGCTGACTTTGGGTGACAACTGAGCCAAGTACTATCTTGAGCACATTCCCAACTCAGCATAAAGTCATTATTAAAGATTTCATATTCTTCATTATCTGACAGCTCACTTATTCCCAGCTCACCTAGTTCTACCAGGTATGAAATCAAAACCGTGCTGTCTACAACCCAGCATTAATTGATTGTTAATTAAAATTGTACATCTTAAATAACTCACATATCTATAAAATGAGTGAAATGGAATGAGATAAAATGTTCACCCCACATTTCTGTCCATAAACAGTAATATATTTCAAGACCCCTGCATGTTTGAAACTGTGGATAGTAGCAAAGCTTAGAGTTGATGCTTTCCCCACCTTAAATGTGCACTTACCGCTCATGACTGCTGTGAGGTTTGCACTCTGGGCTGTGATAGGAAAATTGCTTGTCAGAGTTTCATAGATAGAAGATTCATTTTCATAGTAAATCTTAGCAACTTTACAGTTATAGGTTTGGCCACTTATTAGGACAAGTTTCAGCTTTGTTTTAGTTTGTTTGTTTTGCTGGTTCCCCCCCCCCCCCCCCGGTTTTTCTCTATGTAACTGCCCTGGCTATCCTGGAACTCACTCTCTAGACCAGGCTGGTCTCATACTCACAGAGATCGGCTACCTCTGCCTCCTGAGTGTTGGGATCAAAGGCATGGGTTATCATGTAAGACTAAGTTTCAGCTTTTTTACTCATAGGAGACAATTTGCAGCTTCCCCTTGCCATATCCAAATAACTAGTATCACTTCTCCTGTTTTCTACGGTCATCGATAGTTAAAATAAGTGTATAGGAAACACAAGTCCTAGGATCCCACAATATCAAGTCTAACACTGAAGAGGATTAAGTGAATGGGGGTGGAGAATGTACACAGCATGGAGACTATGTAGGTGTGCTTAGCAGAGATATGGTTCACATTGCAGTAGGGTGAACTGGTATGCTATGAAACTTCATCATACTGCTTCAGATGCTGGACACTTCAAAATCCATTAATTCTGAGAGTGGTTGGGTGGGTGGTTGGGGGAATACCCCCATAGTGGCAGGGGGACGGGGGAGGGAATGGGGAGGTTCCAAAGGGGAGATCTGGAAAGGGGGAGACATTTGAAATGTAAATAAAGTAGGGGAAAAAAAGCTTCAGAGAGAAAGGAAAAAATTTAAAATAAAACCCATTAATTCTTTCTGGAGTTCTCTAGTATTCTGGGAAGGGGAGGGGATACAGTTAACTTCAAGTAACTTAAAGCAAGGAAAACCAAATTTTCAATAGTCATAATCAACCTATGATGATATTCTGAAAGTAAAATTTATCTGATGTTAAAAAACTATAAAATATAAAGTAATCCAGGTGCTGGTAGTACATACCTTAATCTCAGCACACAAGAGGCAGAGGCAGGCAAATCTCTGAGTTCGAGGCCATCCTGGTTAACATAGTGAGTTCCAGGACACCAGGGCTCTTACACAGAGAAATCCTGCCTCAAAAAACAACAACAACAGCAACAAAGTAACTACACAGTGAATAATTTCATTTTGGTAACAGATAGGCCATGGTATCATTATATATTATATATAATGTATTAATATTTAATAATTAAATATATTATATAATGAATATGTATTCATTATATAACTCTGCTAAATAAAATTATTTATTTAGATGCATACTATTTATATATTAAATATCATTATAATAAGTATACTTGAGACTAATTAACAATTTCATTATTTTTATTTGATTTCTGTAACCTGCTGTACAGACATTCATTTAATACCTATTTTATAAGTCTAGGAGTATAATAGTTTTTATGACTAAAAAGATTAATTAAAATTTAAAAGAGTTCATGTTAAAATGATGAAATATATTGTGTAACTTTAGAGAAAAAGTTCTACAAATCTATTCTGTCAAAATTATAAAGTGTTATTTCTGATATTTATATACATCTAAATAGTTTCAGAAATTATAATTTAAAGTTGCCAGAAGAAGTTATGTTAAATCATGGAGATAAATAAATTATGTCATATTTTTGAAGACATAATGAGAACATCATCCATCATTGAATGGTATTCCCATTTGGTTTTCATGTGATTATTATTCATGGTCAATCAATCAATAAATCAAAAGCACAATGCAAGGTGAACTGAAAAACTGATAATGAAAGAATTCAAAATTATTTTGCCTGAAATAAAAAGCAGCTAAGACAGATGGCTTGGGGCCTATATTATTCAATAATTGCATCTTTACTACTTCTCATTCTGATTTTAGGTTTTCATCATAGTGATATGATACTATAGCTGCCCTCAGAATATATGCCCTAAAAACACCAAAATCTGTCATGATAGAGTTATAGTTCTCTCTCTCTCTCTCTTTCTCTCTCTCTCTCTCTTTGTCTGTCTCTATATCGTTATCTCTATCTCTTGAACTATAACTCCAGCATGACAAATTTTGGTATATATATGCATCTATATATAGATATATCTATAAGTGATATATAGATCTGTAAGTATCATAAAGATACACACACACACACATATATATATAAACTAATAAATATAGATAGAACATATACTAAATACATCCTTGAGTGTAATACTTAAAATCATGTTAACGTTATACAAACAGTTGTTAGACAGTATTTCCGGGGGAAAATGGTGAGAAAGAAGTATGTACCTTATCAGCACAAACCATTTTTATCTCAACATATTTGACTCATAGTTGGCTGACTCCATGGATATAGAATCTTACCTAGGTCATGGGACCTAGAGTTTGGGAAAGTGGAGTGTTCATTTTCATGGCTGACTGGTATTAAACAAATGTAGCTTGTGTGTGAATTATGGTCTCAGAAATAATCCATTACACATTTAATAATTAAGAAATGTAAGAAGAAGGTTGCAGTTTCTATTCATGATGTGGTGGCATCAAGAGCAGGGGCCACAGTGCCCATTGAAGTCTGAGTCTATGATTGTTCAATTTCATTATTTCTCCTTTATTAATGAAAAATACTTTTGTTATGTCATGATTTTGTTGTTGTTGTTGTTTTGAGACAGGGTTTAAAGGCAGATGTTACTTAGGCTTGTAACTCCAGCACTTTCAGGACTGAGCCAGAAGAATTGCTCATGAGTTCAAGGCCAGTTCATTGCTATGTAGTGAATTTCAGGCCACCATGTGCTACAAGAGTGAGACCTTGTCTCAACAACAACAACAAAAAGTTCATAAGTAAATCTGCACAAACTAGGCTTTGCTTTTAGAGTCTATTTTAGAAATTTTCTCCATCATGAACATTTTAGTTTTTATATGTCCTATGATAATTAAAGTAGAAAAATAGTGAAATATAATTCTAGGCATAACTAGGTCAGAAATAAGAGAAATTTTCATTTGAAAATGACTGAAATGGCAATAATAAAGTCCCTCACTTGTTGAGACTTTTGCTTGAGTTGAAAGAATGCAGTTGAAAAATTATTTTAAATAAGAGATTTAAGCTTTCTAAAACAATTTGAAAGACATTAGTACAATAAATTATGCTAAATTGTGATTTACTTTTGAGAAGATTCTAAATGGGTTGGAGATTTGTTTAAATTGTACTAAAACTACCAATGAGACAAAATTATTTTTTCTCTTTCTTTTTCTACCAACAGTTTTTTTTATCAAGAATGTCCACACTTGCTTTGAATTAATTTATAAATGTCCTTTATAAATCTTATTTCTTCATTTTTCTTATGAGCATACTTAGTATGCTAAAGAACAGTAAGTTATTATTCCTAAATGGTATGTTCATTTTTTTTTTAAGTTTTTTTTTTTTTTTTCATACTGTCTTTCCAATTCAAATGTTTCCCCCTTTCCAGATCTCCCCTTTGGAACCTCCCAATTCCCTCCCCCCCCCCCGCCACTATGGGGTTATTCCCCCACCACCCACCTACCCACTCTCATCATCCCTCTTTGGCATTCTCCTATATTGGGGGATCTAACACCCTCAGACCTAAGGGCCTCTCCTCCCCCTGATGGCTAACAAGACCCTCCTCTGCCGCATATGTGGCCAGCACCATGGGTCTCTCCATGTGTATTCTTTGGTTGGTGATCTAGTCTCTGGGACAGGAGAGACATGCTATGTTCATTTTTAAGATGATATTGAAGAGCATTTCGTTTCTTTCTAAAACAAGTATGAAAAGTGAGAGTATGTCCAATCTTTCTTTCAATATGTAAACTCTGCTTTTCTGGATTTCTGAGGAATGCTCCAGACAAGTGAATTAGAAGACCTCAAGTTAAATAAAAGAGAAAACCTGAGGGAAACTGTGAGAAAGAAAAAGCAACTTCATAAATGAGAGAAAATATGCACTTTTCTATTATTATTTACATTGGCAATCAAACAATGGCCATGTGCAATGTAAATATTGGGTATTGTTGATCTAACTTTACTTTTCATATTAAATTGTTCTTGATTTTCATGAATGTGTGTTACAGAGTCAGTAAAATGTGTGGCAAACACTAGTGTAAAATACACTTCTTTGTGACAGAAACAATGAACTTGAGTTAAAGTCCACTTGTATAAATGAACTTTGTCACCTCACAATCCAAAGGCAAATTAGAACATCCCTTCTTAAAGATTTATAATACTTGAAGTTTACCTTAATTGAGAACTTAAGCCATCATTTCTCTATCTTCTTTAAACTTCTTTCTTCCACAATTGATAATGATGCATACATATAACTATATTAGAGCATACTCAGATCTTTAATATATGCATATATAAATATATATACACATACTCACTCAGACAATATATTATATTCATATGTATATGAATAAGGTCAACAGCATTTAAAACTATAATTTACATTTTATGTACAGGAAATTTGGGGAAAGGTTAGTACTATAATCCCCATGATATAAGGTTCAATTCCCAACCACAGACCTTACTATTGCTCTACAGATGTACAGAGCCTGTCTATTATTTGTGATTTTAGTTCCAGGACTAGAAATCTGTGTTTAAATCTGTGTTTTCATCAGCTGCCCACCAAAACTCATTATGAGCTCATGGTATATGGAGTACTGCTGCTCTTGCTAAGCCATTCTCCTGTATATTCAATGGTGCTTGAATTATATTGCCTTAGACCTTCTTTGTGCCTATAAGACTAATTGACATGCATTCAATATTTAACAAAATACTTAACAAGTAACAATATTTAACAATATTTAACTTAACAATATTTAACAAGATAGTTTTACTATACATTTGAAAGTAATGTGTGGTAGAGTTTCTGAAACTATAGAAAGTGGATCAGGTGACCATGGTGGCACTAATGCTTTCTTACCAACATGAAGGACAATAACAAAAGTACCTCAAGTTATAAGACACACCCACAAGAGCACGAGATGGTAGAGAACACAAGAGCAGAAACGAAGTCTTTGTAGAACATACCTTGAGGCAGCGACTGGACAGGAAGGGCTGCTTGGCTGGGTGGGATGGAGATGAGGCCCTGACGCTGAAGGCTGAGCAGATGCTGCTGCTGCTGCAGTTGCTGCATTTGGAGAAGCTGCTGCTGGAAGACCAGCTGCTGGGCGGCCAGCTGCTGCTGCTGTTGCTGCTGCTGCTGCTGCTGCTGTGGGTGTCAGAAAACCCAACCCAGTCAACAGCAGAGAACAGGGAACACACAAACCACTCTCACACACACAAAGGCATGCTCATTTCCCTGCCCAGAAGTGTTCGTGACCATTCCATGGTCAAAGTCCAGAAGCAGAATATGAACAGCCCCTAGGTATTCAGCTGCCTGCTTCTTGGGAGGGAAACAGCATCAGAGAATCCAGAAACTCTCAGGAATGGTATTAAGCAAGGTTAAAAGACAGAATCTAACAAAATCTAGAAACTAGTTAATTGCCGATGATTTTAAGTTTATTTAGACAAAAGGATTAAGGCGACATAGAAATGATCAACTTCTGCAATACTTTCATGTTTTTCCATCTGAGTAAGTTAGATGTGTGGAGGTCCGTGGATATGATCTCTAGTGATCTATCAGTAAACTTGGCTGGAGCTCCCAAGGACAGTCACATCAACTCTCTCACACTCTTCCTCTGTTTCCTCTTTTGAATACACTAAAGGCGGAATTATATGCATGTCCAAAAAAAGTGCCCTTATTATAAAGAAAAGTCTACCTTCAGTTTTGTGAGGCATTACAAGACAAACCAGAGTTCTTTGGACTCGGGAGGGTAGAAGATGGCAGGCACACTTCAGGGAAGACAGGCTGTGTGGAAGACCTTTCCTTTTTAGTTTGGGGAAAAGAGAAACTTCTGATGCGCTCACTGGAAAACAGACTGCATAATGGAGCAAGTCATGTGGATTGCCCAAAGCCTCTGAGAAATAAGGGAGCAATTTCTATTCTGTAGTTGATGGCTGTCTGAAATTCTATTCACAAATCCAAACAGAAACAAAACCTCAGGAGGTCAAAACTGTTTCCTGTGCGTTTGCATAATGGGCAGCTTGAAGACAGCAACCCTGATACCTGCTGATCAATTTAACTACTTCAACATGTTTTGTTTGTATTATGTTTATATGTGATGCAGTTTGCTGACAAGTGCGAGCTAGGCCCGAGAAGCCAGCTTGTCAGTTTGATTTATGAGCATATCAAACGGTAACTTTCTACTCGCCACTCCAAACCTACCCTAGCAGTTCATTAATCAGGGGCCTTGACTTTGAAATCTGTGCTCAACCAGTTGTTCTCTTAGTCTCCCTGCCCCCAACAATGAGCTAAATTTGCATGCCTGTTCTCTAGGCTGTAGGACTGAAAAAAAATAAGGTTCCCTCACCAACTTGGATTCTCAGTGAATACAGGATAATCAGTACTTTGTCCAGCACACAGCTTGCTCTTTGTACACTGTGATTCATTAGTGAACATTAGACGACAGCCAGCAATGGATTGTGACTCTCAAGTCCCATGCTACAAAAAAGGAGAGCATGAGAGTCTCACTGTCACTGTTATTAAGCTCAGTAAAAATATAGAACACTGCATCTTTGACAGCAAGAGCCTTGTTAAAGGAAGATCTGAGACTCTCCTTGCCTCTCAAAGCGCCTTCTCAACCTTATGCTATTATATATCAATGAAATAACTAGATCCTACCTCTTTTGCTTGCTTTCCAGGATGCTGCTGCTGTTGCTGCTGCTGCTGTTGCTGCTGCTGCTGTTGCTGTTGTTGTTGCTGCTGCTGCTGTTGCTGCTGCTGCTGCTGCTGTTGCTGCTGCTGCTGCTGCTGCAAAAGCTGAAGATGTAACTGCTCTTGCTGTTTCTTGTAAAACTCTTGTAGTTGTTGCTGAATAAACCATTTTGACTTTAATAAATAAAGGCAAAAGTTTCATGTATTATAAATGTCCTAAACTCTTCTAGACTGACACATGGTAGGGTAGCCATTAAGATTCACCTCACAGGGAAAAAATGCATTGGGTTTAAAGAGACAGCTCTGCATACTCCCCCCTCAAAGCAGCTCTGACATTTTCCAATCCAGAATTCAAAGAGTCCTAAACAAAAGGGTCTAGAAAAACCTGTATTCTAAAGGCCAGAAGTAAACACTCTGAATGACTACCTCACAAGTTCTATCCCAACCTAAGAACAAGCTATGCCCTACCCCTTAGAAAGATCAAGTGTTAAGTTTTCCCAAAGTGGGATGTTATATGCTTATAGGAAAACAGCTTTATCTCTCAGTGTTTTAGCACAAGGGATGCTGGAAATCTATGCAACGTGTAGGCACATGTAGAGGCCATAGTAAGTAAGCCATTAAGACTTCTGGTGAAGCACATTATTGTCATCATTAAAATGGAAGCATCACATTTGTAGTGTATTTATAGATATTCAAACCTTTGATAAGCTGAACAGTGGGATCATTGTACGTATTACCACAAAAACACTATGAGCTTGCTACTTATCATCTTAATTTTATTCCAATAGCAGATTCTTTAGTTCTTAAATAAAGACTATACCTCAGGATGTGTTTGTGATGCTTTCAGCATGTGCTGTTTGCAAAGTGGCCTTTTTTCTACTTATTTGGACTAAAGGGATTGCTAAAGTGTTATGGATTTAAAAAGCAACAATTATGTGGTGTCTTGGTATACCCTTTGGCAGATCTGAAAGTAAATGTCCCTAAGAATCTGAGCATTCCAATACTGATTCTTCTGCTTTCAACTTCGTCATCTCTCTGCTCTTGTTCTACACCTGAGTACATTTAAAGGGAATGAATAACTTAAATCCTTGTATGTACCACTGCATAGACAGCAATGCACTTCTGTTACAGCATGCTGATTGTTTGCTTCTGTAAGTGGAGACTATGCTATCCAATAAGCCCACTGCACTGCCAGCAGAATGTGCACCCCTTGAGCTGGATCAGAGCACCAAAGCAGGTAACCCACATTACCTGCTGCAGCATCACGGCCTGCTGCTGTTGGAGGAGGGCCTGGAGCTGCTGAGGAGACAGGACTTGCTGCTGAAGAATCTGCTGCATCTGCTGAGGGGTAATCACTTGGGGAGTCATCATGGCCACTGACACAGGCACCTTGCATGGAGAGAGAGGGAAAGGGCTGTCATAGCTCAGGATCTGCTGATCTTTGCACAACTGTATGACATTGTTTTCAAATTATTCAGCAACAATGGCCCCCATGTGGTATATATTTCTTGTTGCATAACTTTCTATTACTCTGACAATAGTTTTCCAGAGGCATCCGAGCTCACCAGGCTCCTACTTAAAGCCCTTGTCTCAAGTGTGCTTGCACAGAGGTGTTGGAACTTCGGGTAATATCGATAGAAATAATCTTCTGGCAATAGTTCCAGAAGCTATCATCGAGCAACTTTTCAATGTCTCACTGCTGCAACTAGAAGCTTTTGGAAATGCTTAAAATGCATCATCAATATAAAATGTTAAACAACTAAAATATGCATATGAATAACTGGTATTTATAATTCTACAAAGCATATATGTAATATAATTATATAACATAATCATCATTCGAAATTATATAAATATTTATAGTAGTTAAAAATACATGTATTGAGTGAAATGGCTGAGGTAAAGTTGCTGGCTTGGTATTTGTTCTAGAACACACACACACACCTACACACACTACAGATAAATGCAAATTAAAGAAATAAAAATTGTACACAGTGATAGATATGAATAATCACATGTAGTAAGCAATACAGGAGGGTTTTTTATATAAACATCTTCTTACCACAGCCAAAGTTATACTAAAAAGCACAGGAATCTCAAGATGACTCAAAGAGTCTCTATTAGACTTATAACAATAACAACAATCCAAACACTTTTTCTAAAGTTTCTTCTCACTTCTATTTTCTAAAAGTTTCTACGATGAAAGAGGGAAAGGGGAATATGGGAGACAGAGAAAGATACAGAAGAAAAAGAAATGAGTGAAGAAAATAAATGACAAGGAAAAGCACCAGGGAGAACATTCTAGAGAAACAAAAGATACGAAGAAACAGGAGCAGGATAGCAGAGAAGCCCAGCAAAGTCTTGGGCCTCCGAGGCACATGCTCAGAGCAGTGAGGGTCACTCTGCTAAGGGCTTTGCTCTGTACCAACGAGCACACAGTCAGTGTGTCAGATGCCAAACTGCATCCTTTGAGAAAATAGTCACTTTATCTCCTAGGAAAATAAAAGCTAATATTTATATAAATAACTGATTTAAAACATATTTACAGGACAATGTTTCTTTGAAAACAAAATGACTAATAGCCAAATTCAAAATTTAATAGTAATTTTCAATGTGGTTTATACTTTTCTAATCTGACACTTGACAATAAAAAATGAAAAATTATTAATGAAAGAGTGCTCCTAAGTGGAAATAAAGAAAAAGAAAAGAATTCCACGGTGAATGTCTTCTATTTCAAACAAATGAAAATAAAAACACTTTTATTGTTAATACTATATTTTCTGGTTTTTTCCATTTTAGTAAGTTAAAATTCAGATTAATTTGATTCGTTTTATATCATGAAAGATAACAGGAAAGAAACAGGGTGACAAAATAGTTTAGTGATTTTTCAAAAATATTTCTGAATTAAAGAATATAGATTGTTATATTTCATTTTATCATAGTATGTAACACCCTGAATGAGTGATCTAAAGTCAATCAGTTGGAGACTGAGAAAGTAAGATCAGGATCCAAAGACCTTAGCCTGCTTATGTGTTTCTGGATGGTTTGTCATTTAAAAATGTTAAAAATTTGTCAGTTTAATCACTTGCTCATTGATAAACAGATAGATTGAATAAAATAAATTGTTGGGGTGGGGTGGGGTTCAAGCTACAAAACTATGTCATTTTTTAACAATCATTGACCTTATAGTCTCCTCAAGGAGTTGGGAAACACACAGCCACTCAGGCACAGAGAAAGACATGGTATAGTTTCATTTCATGAGTGCCTGTGTAGGTAGATTAGATGGAAGACATCGCAAGGACAGAAGGAAAACATAGCAGGAAGGGAGGGAGGAATGGATGGATGGAGGGAAGGGATGAGAGGCAGAAGTAAGGAGAGTAAAAAGGAGGGAGGGAGGGAGGGAATGAGAGAGGGAAGGAGAGAGAGGGAGGGAGGAAGGCAGGAAGGAAGGCAGGAAGGAAAGAAGGAAGGAAGGAAGGAAGGAAGGAAGGAAGGAAGGTCGTGGGGGCAGATTGGTATGGAACACACATGTCTACACATAGCTTTAAGTATGCACCTTCCATGAAGGTGATCATTTCTTGAGAATCCTACTGTCTTTCTTGTCTAATAGCCCCTTATTGCTTGTTCTGTCATCACTTAAATCTCTGCATTTCTCCAAGTAAAAGTGCTCTGTGCATAACGCTCACAAGTGAACATTCTAGGGCAGTTCTATGAATGGAGGAGTGTCATAGTGTTCCCAAGCTCAGTCAGCTTCCAGCTGATCTACAGGACAGGACTTTGTAATTCTTTCTCTGCTACTGTGACTGGATTGGTATTTGGCCAAAGTAAACTGTCTGCTGTCTTTACAACTTCAAAGATTAGTAGTCAGCTCTCTCACTGTGCAGAATAATTTATTTTTTAAGCTTCTAATGACTTGTGAGTTTCTTACAGACTGCTAGGACACAAATGTATCTTCCCACATCAGGGCCATGCAGAAGTTATACATGCATAACTTGGATGTATGGGATGCATTCACACTTTAATTAGATTCTGGCCTCTGAAAAGCTGCCATCTAAAAGATAAGCCAAATAATGTACATCAAATTGCTTTCTCTACTTTCCTAAATATGTACCAAAACACAACTTAAAGTTCACATAAGAGGTAGGAATACACGTCTGAAGGATTTCAAACATTTAATGAAAGCAGATAATATCATCTAAATCCACACGTAACTGTATGCATGTGAGCACATATACACACATACACTAAATAAAGCCAACGGACCCAACTAAGCAACTAAAAGCCATCACTATCAATTGTACTTTGTGTTCAGACTTCTCAGTAGCCTTATATGAAAATATATGCAATTTTCAAAATTAAAAATGTCTCCATTTCTATGATTACTTTTAACTCACACATTTTCTTTATTACATTTAAAATACTCTAAAATTGTTTGCTTTTTGCTACCAGGAGCTATGTAGGAACCCACTGATCAAACAGAAGAGTGCGTGTAAAAATCTTGGTACTACACTATTTACCAATAATCAGAAAAAAAAAAAAAGTATCACACTTAAAAAGTTCTGGATTCACACATAGCTATTGATTTCTCTAGAGGAATTCACAGAGATTTTTAAGCTTAGTGATACATGGCCAACATAATTACTACTAGCTATAAAATTTGGTGCAGGCAAACATCCCAATGACTGTCTAGTTCATTCAATGACATCTAATTCACTAAATGTGTGGCAGAGGTAAGGGGGAGAGACCTGTGACACTTTCTGTCAGGGAGGCAGGGGAAAGTCTTAGTGCACTAGTAAATACTATTAAATACTGATACAAAACGGGACCTATCATGACTGCCCTCCAAAAGACTCAACAAGCAGCTGAAAGAGTCAGATGCAGATATTTACACCCATCCAATAGACAGAAGTTACTGATCCCTGTGGTTGAATTAAGGAAAAGCTGGAAGAAGCTGAGAAGGAGGGCAACCCCATAGGAGGACCAGCATCTCAATTAACCTGGACCCCCGAGATCTCTCAAACACTGGACCACCAACCAGGCAGCATACACCAGTTGATATGAGGCCCCTAACACTTATACAGCAGAGGACTGCTGGGTCTGGGTTCAGTCAGAGAAGATGCATCTAACCCTCAAGAGACTTGAGGCCCCAGGGAGTTAAGAGGTCAGGTGGGGTAGGGGTTGGGGGTTGGGGGTGAGGATATCCTTGTAGAGACAGGGGGCAGGAAAGAGGTATGGGATGTAGACCAGTTGGAGGGTGGACCAGGAGGGGAATACAATCTGGAGTGTAAAAATAAATAAAGAAAAAAGAAAGAATAAAGAATAAAGGAAAGGAAACAGTCTACATTTCTGGGGGGAGTTTTCTCTTTTTCTCTCATCTTGTAGATCTAAACCTTACAGTGATCCTGCCAAACATGGACCTTCATTTATCTTTATTTTGTTACCAGATAAATTAAGCACGTTCTTAGAACTTTGGTCTACCAACAAGTACTAGATAATGGAAAACAAAGATATAGTTACATAAACTAAAAGGAGAGTAGAAAAAGTCTGAGATTGTCTTGTGATGAATCAGATGCTTAAAGGATAAATATAGGCATTATTCTCCAAAGAGTAGGTGATAACTTTAGGTTATTTTAAATTTCATATAAAATAAAGTTATTTTTGAATTCTTCCAGCTCCTCATTGAAGGGGTCAGAAAGTTGTTAGGACAGACATACTGCCAAGACAATGTCTCTCAAGTCAATCTAAAATCTGAATGTAGGAGTCATAAAAAGGAACAAAAAAATGTGTTTGACAAAATCATGGTGCCTTAATACAGCTGAGCATCATGGCAACCTTTCAGAAAGTGTTGGGTATCCACATTAAGTGCATCACTTAAACATCCCTACTATGTGTAGGTGATTGAAAGGATTTTCAGCATGATGTCAGTCCAGTCCTTTAATAAGTATGAGATAGAAAATGTCATCACGACTTATAGATGAGCTTTACAGTGGAAATCATCATTTCTAGGTTATGGTGTCCACTACCCATGAGCTCACAGGCTCCTTTATTGTTTGCTTCAGATGTTCAGACAAAGAGAGCCCTGATCTCGCCACTTAAAAAATAAAATAAGTGACTCCTTGTGTAATCAATGCAAAACGGGGATTCACATTATAGTTCTGTTCCCATCATGACACACAAGGGTAGGAAACGTCTGATTCTCCTTCTTGATCAATGCTTTGAGCTCTCTCACCTTCAGTTTACTGTCATGTAGGAAATGATCACACTAAATTGACAGGTTTGGTCCAAATTCCAGGCTTGGTTGCAGGTATAATGTCTATCATAATCATAGCTTTCCAGAAGCTTCCTGGTTTTGCCGTATTCAAAAAAAAAAAAAAAATGACAATGAACTGAGTGGCGTTTGCAGGCTTTTTTCAAGTACTGGGCAGAGTATTTAGAGAGACCTGGGTTGGGCAGTGCACATTGCTCTTTAATGCAGTGTCTCAGCACAGGGAAAGTGTGACAGGGGCAGCAGAAAGAGCAGCAGAGTGCAGGGTCAGCTGTGAGCATCCTTCGCCTCACAATCCACCACTGCTTAATTTCAACCATTATTCTTAAGACATTAATTTTAGTATTTACCCATGTAGCTACTTTGCTTCAGGAGGCAGAGTTTGTCCAACTTTACCCTTCTCACAGATCCAAGCAAACATCCCACAGAGATTTAGCCTTTTCTTTAGCATTGGAGGGAATCAGGCTGTTCTTACAGGCCTGTCTTAGAGACTACAGATGACTGGTATATAATATGCTATGCCACATGTTTAAAGGCCATGTAGAAGCAACTTCTAATCTCACTCTGGCTAATCAAGCCACTCAGATTATTTTACATACTTCTTTGGTTTAGGCCTTGACATGCCCTTGTTTTCCTTTCTTCTCAAAGCTAAAGTTCCTCTCTTTGATTAGCTGAAACATTTGCATGGTCACTACACATTTTTCATTTTATAAATCATTATGCATTAGCAGTCTTGATCGCCTAGCTTGACTAATCCTGACGAACTGAAATCACAGCTGAAGGTCAAACTCCATCCCATTGCACATTCATATTCAAACAAATCTGCGGCATTGTTCATTAGAGCCCTCCCATCATAGGGAAGAAGTTCCTGCAGATCTCACCTGCTCTCCCTATTCTTCTCAAACTTAACATACACAACGGTAACACTTAGGCAGATAAGAGGAGAGCACAAACAAAATCAATAACACTTTTCAACTGAAGTGCCTGGTTTTATTTTAAGTTGTAAAACCCAGAATATCATCAGTAATTACACACAACAGTCGAGTGCTCAGCTAGTTCAGGGGAGATATATACCCTAAAAAGGGGTATCTTCATAAACAAAACTGCTTTCCTTTTATTATTATTTATTACAAACTCAAATGTTCCTGGAAGCAGCAGGCTAGGTCTATTCTCTGAAATTAGCATCTTCCTCAGGATTCATAAGACTGGTTTTCTGGTTTTCGCTCTGACAACTCCTCTTGTTTATTTGTCCTACATTCACAAATATTTCCTTTTACATTTTTAAAAAGAATTTTGGTAGACCAGATACAAAAACAAAACAGTTGTGATTTTTGATGGAGCTCAGAAAATTATCCCAAATAATATTAATTTCAACAAAAAGCAAGCTGTCCTGATAAAAGACAACTCTCTAAGAAAGCAGAAATAAATATGAGAAGGAAGCTCCTTTCATGCTTTTAGAGGCACTC
>JADRCH010000027.1:10345234-10352734 GCA_019843965.1 Rhynchomys soricoides | reverse complement strand
CCTAAGCACGTTTTATTTAGTGTATCAAAGACAGTTCTCTCTAACATGATCACTGTGAATCTTGCATAACAACCCTATACAGCATAAATGACATATGCAATGACATTTACATGTGTACTGTCATGCAAAACTATTTCTTGCTAGACTGGATGTAGGACTAAGATGGAACGAGAAAACATTCTGATTCAGTGATATCATTTTTCTAGACACCATCTGTTATTTGGAAGAGATCCTTCAGGGAAAGATTATTAAGCAGAGAATAAAATACCTCATATTTGATAGTGCTGGCCAGCGCTTTCATAGACAAGTTACTCATACCTTCAGACATTATGCCTAACTGAATAGAAACCGAGACAGTAATATAGGACCCAAAGGATGATACAGTTTCTTTTAAACATTGGATATACAAATTCCACTACTGCAATCTCAGATCCACAATAGTCTAATAAATTCCCATAAATAAAAAAATCCCAATAACATTTTATGAAATAGAACCATATTCAATTCACACTGACACTTATTTGTTATAAATTACTGTTTCTTTATTCCTTTTTATACGATACTAATACAGATTTAACTTCTTAGATTCAGGGCACACATTTCAAACCCAATATAAACTGTTGCAAAAGCATGAAAACACATTTAACGATTCCCCTCATAAGACATATTAAACATGATTGCTCTTTATACGTGGAATCAGAGTGATAATGCCAGACTTCCTGATTGAACGCATGCCCCTGTTTTTCATTTATATAGATAGCTATTTTTGTGGTGACTGAAGATAATACAACTCATATTCAGTTTCTTTCATAAGTGGCCATTTACTGTTTTACATAATTAGCTGATCCAGAGGGCCAAGCAGACAATGTAAATAAAAATATTCCTTCTTGTGAGCGTTGGAACCAGCAGCATCTGGCATTAATGAAGTTGTACAAAGCAGCAGAAACCTAACTGAAATGTCAGGCAGTGGGAATGGAAAACTCAAGTTGAACACCAACTCTTCCTTGTTTGCTTGTCACTTTGGTCAAGCTGTTTAATTTCTCTAAGGATCTACTCCACTGACAGTGGGAAGGGTAGGGCTGTCATCTCTACTGGGTTACTCTCAAGATTAAATATGAAAATGCATGCCCCTCTTTCCCTCTCTACCTAGCTAAACTTCTCTTTCAAGAAACCTGATAATACCTAATAAATTACCTCATTTTATGCAAATGAGATAATGAGTCCCTATCTCTGCTCTACATGATCTTCAAACAACAAACAAAACCCCCAAGTTTGAGAATCTTTTATTAATGACTTACAATCAGAATGGATAACATAGGAAAACAAAATAAAATTACAACTGGGAGTTGATGCTACTCTTCAGCAAAAGTACCTCTATACATTCTGTTGTCTATTTAAAAGGAATATTCATTTGAAAAAGCAGATGTAAAATATATGTCAATGTCTGAGGAGACAACTCAGTCAATAAAGTGTTACCTTCCAAGCATAAGAGTTCAAATCCCAGAACTCATGTAAACCATCAAGCATGTGTGTATAGCCTTGAATACCTGGTCCTGGGGTTATAGTGATAGGTGCTATCTTAGTTAAAGTTTTTATTGTTATGAATAGACACCATGACCACAGCAGCTTTTATAGAGGAAACTATTTAATTGGAGCTGGGTTACTGTTTCAGAGGTTTAGTCCAATTTTATCATGCAGGCAGACACAGTGCTAGAGAAGGAGCTGAGAGTTCTACATTTTCATTGGCAGTTTATTAGAAGTAACTGAGACCACACTGAAAGCAGCTTGTGTGTATGAGACCTCAAAGCCTACCCTTACACTGACAGATTTCCTCCAACAAGGTCACCCCTCCTAGTAGCACTACTCCTTATGGGCCAAGCACTCAGACCCATGAATCCTCAGGACTAATGGGTCAACCAGTCTAAATTTCTTGGTAGGTTCTGGATCAGGAATATGTGGTTAGCGTCTGAGAAACAACACCTGAAGTTGACCTCCAGTCGCTGCACAGATGGGAAAGTATGACTTGGAAAGGTCTCTGACAGGCAGCACCAAACTAAAGTCTGAAGAGTGCAAAGGGGCTGTCTGCAACAGGAGTAACATAAAAAATTACAGGAAGTGACACTCCAAGTATCTTGGTCAGAGGCATAGAAGAGATGAAACTATGTGGCACTATGCCTGCTTGCATGCCACCATGCTTCTTGCCATGGTGATAATGGATTAACCTCCAAAGCAGTAAGCCAGCCCCAATTAAATGCTTTTCTTTTTATAAGAGTTGCCTTCATTGTGGTCACAGTGCACACGTACAGGAAGCTACAAGTGACTGTTCCTCCAACGCCATAGCTTTCTGTGTGCCCCCATGTTTCCTGTCATGATGATAATGAATTAACCTCTGAAACTCAATGCAAGCCCCAATTAAAAGCAACCAATTACTTAATAGCTATAAAAAGAGAGTGCCCAGAAAGGGAAAACAAGCCCCAGTCATAGCTGTTGATTGAGGCCCAGAGAAAGCTGCCTTGGATGAAATGAGCTCAGGATGAGAAGTCTGTTGCAAAAAGAAATAATGACCCCATAAAATCCAGGTGGGAGTAGGGGGACGTGAGATTTTAAGAATGGGTGTGGATGGAGAGAGAAAAGGGAAGGCTGAAAGTTATGTAATTCAATTTTAATTAAAAATTTAAGAAAGCAAAAGAAAAAAATAATAGAAGGAAGCCATGAGCAATACACTGAAGCCTAGCCAAGAAATTATGGTAATTAGAAGATAATGCTCTTTGTCTCAGTCACTATGGAGTTGAGGTAAAAACTGTATCATGTGATGGTTTGAATAAGAATGGCCCTCATAGGCTCATATTTGAATGCTTAGGGAGTGGCCTTATTCGAAAGGATTAGGAGGTAAGGCCTTGTTGGAATGGGTGTGTCCTTGTAGGTGGAACTGTGTTACTGGGGGTGGACTTTGGGCTTTCAGAAACACAAGCCAGTCCCAGCAGCTCTCTCTACCTGCTCCCTTCACATCTGGATGTAGAACTCAGCTACTCCTCCAGCACCACAGCTTCCTGTGTGCCTTCATGCTTCCCTCCATGATGATAATGGGCTAACCTCTGAAAGTGTATGCAAGCCCCAATTAAATGCATGCGTTTCTGTTTTGTAAGAGTTGCTGTGGTCATAGTGTGTCTTCACAGCAATAGAAAACTGACTAAGACAGGTCAGAAGTCAAGTTGTATGAGGAAGGAAGATTGCAGTAATAGAGAAGACACTACTCTTTTCATAAAGAAGGTTATGATCACAGTGAACAGTGTAGATGTTCAAAAAGAGGCATATGAAACCAGAGAGTTTTAGTTTTCTAAAAAGCGAGGACATTTCTCTGCCAGTACATTTCTCCTTTGATCTAAACAAACTGGTAGTGAGTGAAATGTCACTGTGATGGAAGGAATGGAAGCAATTATTTATTCTTAACTATTTTACTTTTGCTTGTAGCTGCTAATTATGATTATCTTGTCTCCCGTTATTGCTTTTCTTTGAATGATGACTGTGTATATGAAAGCAATGGCTACCTCCATTTGTCCATTAGACTATAATGTAAAACTAAAGGCTTAAATATAAAAAATGAAAATAATAAAATTTGAGATGAAACAGCAAGTAATTAGTTTGCAATCATAAAATCAAAAGGAAGATCCAGAGGAAAACACAAACCCAGGAACCTAGAGGAAACAATTTTATCAATCATATTTTTAAAATATGAACATTAATGTTATTTAATTTAAGTTTGCTTTCATTATTAGTTATGTTTTATTCTATTTCATATACAAAAATATTTTCCAAAAATTATAATTCAGAGTTGATTATACATACATACATGCTCACTCACAGATATATTAATTCTTCTCAGGAGTTATAAATTCTTATAAAATATTTCCTGAGCAAAATCACCAATATAATAATATAAAAGTAAATTAGGTGTGACCCTAGTAACATGGCATTATCTAAAAGGATCTTTGTCAGGCTGGAGAGACTTTTCAGTGAAATATATGGGGATAGACTATTAATAAGCAGAGACTCAAATTTGAAATAAAAAGATAAGGTGAGAATTAGACAGAATGTATCAGGTATCTTCTTGACCAGAATGGGAATAGAATTCATACTCTTGTGAAATTCTATTATTTGGATATCAAAGGCACAATAAACAGTTTTATCTTACATAACTGACAAAACCTGAAGGTAGCAGACAGTCACTAGTCCATTGTTTTAGAAATATTAAAAAAAAAATATTCAAGTGAGATTCAGGTCAAGTGTTTTTACCTGTCTATAGCAGTATTTTACTCAAGCTAATGATATTATGGTCTCCCCAAAGGTGATGGTACACCTTCAACATTTCTAACTTTTGTTTGGAAGTTGTTTCTGAATTTATCAATTTGTTTATTCAGTTGTTCCAGTAGAGAAGACAATGAATTTATTTCTAACCTGTATGGTATGAAGTATCAAAACCTACAAATTTATCTCTCTACAACTTTTACATCCTAGCCATAACATGTATATCAAGATCAGTAAGAATCCAGGAAGAGTAGGTGTATTGGTTCTTCTTTCTGAGTCAAGCATGGACCTAGACCTACACTGCTCTCTGAAATATTTAGTCTTAAATAACAGATGAGATGCGTCTGACTCACTCCTTAAGTCTTAGGAATCAGACTCAGGATATCAAACCCTTTCCTCCAAGGAGCCATCTTATTCTTCCATGTGAAACTAAAAGGAACCAAGCATGGTGGGATGAACTACGCCTCCAGATTCCATCCTGAGGAATTAACAAAATCTCTGCTATTCTGTTTTGTTCTTTAAATGTATCCTCTGAGGAGAGTTTTAAGTGTTTTGCATAATGAATTTAATTTATGTTTCAGTCGTATTCAGTTTACTACTCCTTCTCTTTCAGTGTCCACTCTCTCATCCATCTCTCTGGGCTCTTTCCACTGTCTCCCACTCATTTTATCGGCTTAATTTTACCAAGGAGGCCATCATACCTGTTCACTGTTGATTATATGGTAGCTACATTTTATTAGTACAGCAATACAGATTTCTATGGATACAACTGTTGTGATACTGTTACCACTCAGTGCTACTCCAGGGGTATTTTCTTATGAAAAAGAAAAGAGAGATGCAGCTTGTAACTAAGTTCTAGGTCAAGGTTGGCTGGAGTGAATGCATGGAAAAATATCACCCTGAAGGCCTTTTAATGAGAAGAAAAATACTGAAAAGCATTCACAAGGAAATCCTAAATATTTTTGAAGAACACAGTTATTGAAAGCGCTTTGCATTATAAGTTGTATTCCCTTTTAGTGCTGGTGTAGGAGATGATGACTATGAAAAACAAGAAAATCTTAATAGAGTTTCTTCTGAGAGCCTTGAATGCACTGCTTTCATTACAGGCTTGTCAGCATGGCAGACTCCTAAATCCCAGAGTGGGAAGGAACAGGGCTACAATCAGACTAAATAAGTTCTAAGTGTCTCCATAGAAATGTCTATTGACAAACCAGAAAGAAATTAATAACCAAGTTCTTATGTTATCAACAAGAAGACATAATGCCTAGATACACATCCCTCACAAACATTAGTTTAGATTACAGCAATTCCATAGTTGCTTTGAGGACTCCAAACTAACCCCCTACAAAATCCCAAAGATATACATTCCTATGACTTCACCAGAGAATTTCATATGCTCTTGTGTCACAGTTTATCTTCATAAAACATTTAACATTGAAATATCAATAACAGCATAGGAAAGACATAATATATTAAGGCTTAGCTTATTTAAGGAAATTTCATTTTCCCATGCATACCTTCACATTATAAAGTGTCTTTACCATGTACTTCTTGCTATAAGTTGCACATGCAAACATTCTTACTGTCCCATTGAAAAAAATATCTTCTAACTAAATGTATATATCTCCCTTTAAACTGTGAGCCTAGAAGATAAAAACAATGATATATTATATCCATTTTCGTTGTAATCACAATATATCCTGATTATACCAAACTGTTTTATAAACCTTATGTTTTCTTATATTGTAGGTGCCAGATATTTTAAATTTATGTTGCATGACAGGGTTGGGTGGGACGAGTTCCTCCCATCAATTGGCAGAGGTTGCTCTCTTATACGTCTTTCTAGCTTCTCCTTCTTTAGTGATGTATCTTCTCTCAGATTAGATTGAGGCATTACTCTAATAGGATAATGTGACCATCCTGTATACATTCTCTGCTTTAAGCTAGTTGTAAGTAAACTGGGTGTTTTAGCAAACAGCTTCACTGACTGAACCATAACTGAGATAAATCCCCTGGAAGCCTTGCTAGAGTAGTTGATGTTCTGTCAGCACTTGCTGTCAGTTTTCCTCTTATTGTTAGCATAGAACAGAAGACCAACCACCATATGGATACCATTGCTAAGATTCTCTAAACCTAACCCAAACCTTCATGGCTTTGTCTGTGAAGATGCCCTTCACAGAACACAATTCCATGCACTACCAAAAGGCACATGTCTACCACATTGTGTACCTTTTCCTAATTAGCATTCTGGTTTTGGCTGTGTATAGAGAAATGAACATGAAGGAATTCACAACTCAGATGGTTTCAGACACCAGTCAAATTCATGTTATAATACAAATGAGTCTCCTCCTCCTCCTCCTCTTCCTCCTCCTCCTCCTCCTCCTCCTCATCATCATCATCATCATCATCATGTTTTAGATAAAATACAGAACTGGGCTTGTTAGTATGTTTGAGTATCCCAGATATTCAGGAGACTGAGGCAAAGGAAAGACAACTTTCTGTTCACCTTCATTAAAACAGTGGTTCTCAAGAAACTTGTGGGTCTCACATACCCTGACTATTGGATATTTATATTCAAACTTATAACTGTAGCAAAATTATAGTTCTGAAGTAGCAATGAAATAATTTTATCATTGAGGGTCACTACAACATGAGGAACTGTATTAAATGGTCACAGCATTAGGAAGGTTGAGAACCGCTGCATGAAGGGTTCAATAGCCAAAAGGATGAGAAAGTCAAAAGAAGAAAGAGGGGGAGGAGGAAGTGAAGTAGCTGAGGCTGGAACATCAGAAGCTCAGCAGTATCTCAGGTGGAACTCAACTGCAAAATGCTATAAATTTTGTTGATCTTGAAAGCTTGAACATTTTTGAAATTTCTATCTAGTGTGAGAGCTTTCTTTGGCTTATCTATTGGTCCTCAAGGTATACATACCTACTTCTTTGGATTTATGATTGAAAAATATTGATGTCAGTTGTACACAGGTATATCACTGAGCAGATTCCCATTCATGCCTGCTCATAGCAAAGCTCCTACTTCTGTGGAGTCAGTCTCACTCTCTTTTGTTATTATTACTTTTAGTTTTTTACAGTCCAGTCGTCACCTCCCCCCCAGTCTGCCCTCCCCCCGTTCCTCCTCCCCTTTCCCCTCCCCCCCCCCCCCCCCCGTCTCCAAGAGGATGTCCCACTCTCACACTCA
>JADRCH010000027.1:10187028-10345134 GCA_019843965.1 Rhynchomys soricoides | reverse complement strand
CCCCCCCCCCCCCCCGTCTCCAAGAGGATGTCCCACTCTCACACTCACCAGGTTTTCCCACTCCCTGGGGCCTCAACTCTCTTGAAGGTTAGGCTCATCTTCTCTCACTGAGGCCAGACCAGACAGTCCTCTGCTGTACATGTGTAGGGGACCACAGACCAGCTAGTATATGCTGCCTGGTTGACAGCTCAGTACCAGAGACCAGGGAGGTGAGAGACTCTCAGGACTCAAAGAGAGGAACCTTAGATGAAACACCCTACAGTTGGGAGAGGGAACTTGTAGAGTCCACCTCCAGGAGAAAGTCAGGGCATCAAGTGGAAGGATGGGGTTGTCATCCCACAGTCAAAAACTGATCCAGAATTGTTCCTGTCAAAAAGAACTGCAGGGATAAAAATGGAGAAGAGACTGAAGAAAAGGAGGTTCAGTGGTGGTCCAAATTAGGATCCATCTCAATGGGAGGCTTCTAAGCCTGACATTATTACTGATGCTATGGTGTTCTTACAGACAGGAGCCTAGCATGGTTGCCCTCCAAGAGGCCCAACAAGCAGCTGAAAGAGTCAGATGCAGATACTTACACCAGCCAACAGACAGAAGCTGGGGACCCCTGTGGTTGATTTAGGGAAAAGCTGGAAGAAGCTGAGGAGGAGGGCAACTCCATAAGAAGACCAGCAGTCTCAACTAATCTGAACCCCACTGAGCCACCAAGCTGGCAGCATACACGAGCTGATATGAGGCCCTCAACACATATAGCAGAGAACTATCTGGTCTGGCCTCAGTGAGGGAAGACTTCAGGCTCCAGGGAGTGTGGAGTTTTGGTGTAGTGGGGGTGGGGAGTAGGGATATCCTCTTGAAGATGGGGGAGGAGGAATAGATGAAGTACAGTCAGAGGTTGAACCAGGAGGGGAATAACAACTGGAGTGTAAAAAGATTATGAAAAAAATAATGAAAACAGGATATCATGTAGATATAGGTAGTCAGGCAATCCCTACATAGTCCAAGGTGACCTAGAATTTCTGTCCTGCTTCTACCATTTAGGGCTTGTTTATAGTCTGGTGTCTTCCACTTGTCTTTATGCAGTTGTTGGAGTCAAACCCACGGCTTTGTGAAGAGAAGACAAACAGTACAAACTGAGTAGTGTCCTACCACTTTGTCGTATTCATTTGTCTGTACAGACAGGTGTGGAGACCAGAGATGAACATCAGATATATCCCTTTATCACTCTCTAATTTTTGAGACAGACTTCACGTTGAGATTCACCATTTATGCTCTACTGGATGACCACTATCTATCCCCAGTATGCTTGCCTCAGCTTGGTAGTTCTCAGTTTACAGACACAAAGCACTTTGCTGGCTTTTTACATGTTTTCTGGGGACATGAACTCAGGTCTTCAAGACTGTAAAGTAGGTGTTTTACACAGTCATCTCTCCAGCGCTAGAGAGCTTTAAAAAACAGAAACAATTATAGCAACTCTTTTTAACAGTTTAATACTACCAAGTAAAGTTCTGAAATGAATTAAGAAATATAACTGTGTTGTCTTTGCACACGAACTTTGCTGTTGTGATCTCATATTATATAGTTTGAGGTAATTTAAAAAAAAAACAAAACGAATCTCTCATTCTGTAATGTATACAGGTTTACATCTCATGTGTAGTCCAGGATAAGACCAAATTTATAGCAATCCCCGTGCTTTGGCCTTCCAACTAATGAGATTCTGATTGTGCCTCTGAGTCCTGCTGCAGTCTTCTCCTAGCCATGAACTCAATGGCAGTAAAGAGCTGGTACCCTAGTGGAATATATCGTTCCATAAGAACAACTTCCAGAATATTCTCTGGTCTCTGAATAGAAAGCTTAAACTAGGATCTGGGTCTTGGTTTCAGGTTATAAATTGGCCTATAATGTGTCAAAGCTATTTTTTGGGTCAAAATTTCTTTTTTTTTTAATTTTTTGGGGGCTATCACACAATTATAAGGTAACTAAAAGAGCTTTATGCTTACAATATTACAACTTACATAAATTTTGTTGAATTTTTGAATTCATAGATATTGACAGCCTTCAAGTTGTAAAACGTAGATTTTTTATTAGAATACATGAGGGAGTTTGCAGCTCCATGGGGGTAGCAACAGTGTCAACTGGCTTGACCCCTCAATGCTCCCGGAGACTGGATCACCAAACAAAGAATACACATGGAAGGATCCATGGTGCTGGCCGCATATGTGGCAGAGGAGGGCTTGTTAGCCTTCAGGGAGAGGAGAGGCCCTTGGGCCAGAGGGTGGTAGATGCCCCAATATAGGAGAATGCCAAAGAGGGAAGGTGAGAGTGGGTGGATGGGTGGGTGGGGGAATACCCCCATAGAGGCAGGGGGAGGGGGAAGGAACAGAGAGGTTCCAAAGGGGAGATCTGGAAAGGGGGAAACACTTGAAATGTAAATAAAGTATCAAAAAAATCTTATAATGGAGTTAGGGCAATAGTGTTAATATCTCTATAAACATAAATATAGTTCATAAGTATTTATAGGGCTGCAGGAACTGTACAACTACAGAGAAGAGAGGCTAGTGGGCCCAATGGAAGGAAGGAGTCATCCAGAATCATAGAGCAGATGTCCTAGTGGAACAGGCAAGGGAGAAACATGGAGACCACAGTATTCCTCTGTCCTGATCTCATGTAATGATGCTTTCTCCAATAAAGAGACCACATTTTCTACAAAAAAAAAAAAAGTATGGGACACAGTGTATAATATCTTCTTTTCTTGGACTGGTATTAAAGAGCAAAAAATCATGGTATATTCCCATGTTGGAGCTAAACTTAAAATAGCCTAATGTAAGAAGCCCTAGTTCTTACAACTTGTGAGGAAAAATATTATTCAAAAAATACTTATACAGGGCTCTTATCCTTTATTCCCTTTTCAAGGTGCACTTACCCATGGCCAACTCTTCTGAAATAGTAAACAGAACATTTCTGAAACAAACAATTTATAAGTTTTACATGATACATCATTGAACACTACCACCCTTTATCACAAGAGTTGGTTCCCTAAGCAAGCTGCCTACAGAGTGACTCTTAAAGGGACAGCACTGAAAGACTAGATGAAAATGCTAAGAAAAAGTGGTACTCTACAGTCTATGCAGCACGAAGACTAATATGGCAACATTTATCATGCTGTTCAGAATGACTTCCTAGGAAATGAAAGAGAGGATCAATGGAGGACTTACTGTATATGTAAGTGCCTATGTCCATTGCCCATGCCACTCAGAAATATAATACAGTCAAGCATTACTTAGTCATTGGGAACAGTCTGAGAAATGCCCTAGAGGCATTTTTTGTTGTATTCATACAAAATCCTAGATGTATAGCCCAATATATACCTAAGCTTTATAGTGTAGTATACATTATATAACCTCTTGTTTCTAGGGCTATATACAATACATCAGCAAGATGTTAAACTGAATACACATAAAAAAATAATATAGCCAAGAGATGAGGTAACAAGATGTAGGAAATTACCAAAGGCATAATACAGCCTATAGTTTCATAGAAAATTTATTTTTATGTGAGTAGGGGTCATTCTAAAATCACAGAAAAAGTATTACTGTAGTAAATGCATAAACTAGCAACAATGGTCTACTATTATTGCTAAGTGAGCATCATACAAAACTGTATGCATTGTACTCTTATACAACCAGAGGTACAGTATATTTGCTTACATGAAAAATACTACAAACAGGTCAGTAGTATGTTGTGTTATGCTATAATTGCTATTACATGACTAGATAATAGAAAGTTTTATAATCTGATAAGATCAACCATTATACATGTAGTTCAGTGTTGATCAAAATGTCATTAGGCACCTCATGATTACAATTATAAAGCTTCAGAGAACTGGAGGGAGAAGTAGACAGGCATTCAACCTGAGGGGTTTTAAAATATCACTCAGGACATTAGATAAGGACATTATTAAACAATCTAGTTATTGTACACATGCATATACATATATTATACACAATAATGGAGATATTGACATTTTTCTATCTTATTTAAAACTAATATAATGAAACATATTTTAGGGTACAAGCTTCAAGAAATTTTGAAGTCTTAAAATTAGTGATGTTTTCTAATCAATATAAGACTAATTGACAATAAACTAATTTGAGAAATTCCAAACTGAGTATGATAGCATTAGTCCGTAATCCCATCATACAGGAGACTTAGGTATGGGTATCAAGAATTTGGGGCCAGCCTGGGGTACATAGGAAGAAGAAGACAAAGACAAAGATAGAGGAAAAATAATAGAAAATAATACATGAATTAAAAAAGAAGTCACAATATAGTTCAAAAGGCATTTCAAACTGAATACTTAGACTGAAATAGATCGGGTCATGATGGTAGAGCAAACACTGTGCTTAAAGCTTACTCATATATATTAGGAACAGAGAATAAAAGACCTAGTGAGTTAAGAGTGCTCTTTTATAGATTAAAGAAAAATGAACTACAAATCAAAGTCAAAGAAAGAAGACAAGAAGACTTATTATTATTCCTCACTAGGAATTAGTGAAGCTGAAAATATAAAATCCAGATTTGTGGTATAATGTAAAACAGAAATCAATAAAGCTTCTGTAGCAGAACAGGAGACAACAAGCACAGGTGAGCTACACAAAAAGACATCCTTTTCAAATACTCTCAAAATAATGAGTGGTCAAGACAGCCCAGGATGAAGTAGCTCTATACCATATATCTCATAATACTTGCATCCCTAAATAAAGAATGAATAGAACATGATAGTATCAAAAATTAAAATTATATGCCAGTACACACTGTTATAAGGGCCAAAATCCAAACTATGGGTGCATAAAATGTTTACAAGCTTCCTTACTGCCGTTCATTGATGGCAGAAACACGTATTGATACATCCAATATGAAGTCAGTTTAGCGCTTCCTAATAACATTAAACATTTCCATACCACAGAAATCATCAATCATATCCCCATACTCTTTTTCAGAAAGGTCAAAGGTGTATGTCAGCACTCTAGACTGCATGCTGTGTTTATAGCAGCTTTATTAATAATTAGTTAACTTGAAAGCCATCAAGATGTTCTTCAGTAAGTGAGAAGATAAACTCTGGGATATACATACAATGCAAGTTTTTTTTTTACAAAAGGAAACGGCAAAAAGAAATTACTGTTATGCCACGAATAGACAGAGAAACCAAAGGCATATTATTAAGGGAAAGAAGTCGCACTGAAAAGGCCACACTGTATGATTTTAACCATATGGCATTCTAGAAAAGATGGAACAATTGCTGTGTTGAAAAGATCAGTGGCTTCTCGGGATTGGAAAGAAAAGGGTGGATAAATATGGGAAACAGGAGATGTTTCAGTTTCTGCTACATTTCATATTATAATGAATACACGACAGTAAAATTTGTCAAAATGCAAAGAACTGTAAAAAACTGCACAAATCCTAATATACCCTTCAGGCTTTAGTTAATAACAATGTATTAATATTGGTTCATCAGCTGTAACAAATATATCACACCAAAGCAAGAAGTTAACTCAAAAATAAATTAGGAAGCCAAGATGAATATATATCCAAACTTCTACATTTTGCCTATTTTATTTTTTCCCTGTATACCGAAAATGATTTTGTTAAAAGTGTATATAAATTATTTCAAAGGTATATCCAAGATTTTAAAGAATGTAGTAGAAAAATAAGTAAAATGAGAAACTTTTGAAGAATAATAGTTGTAATTTTGTCAATATTGATCTTATAAAAATGAAATGGCCAGTATAAGAACTGAAAATTTTTAAAAAGCCTGCAGTGATGGCACAGATATTAAAACACAAGGATGTTATGAAAATTAATGTCAGTGAATTTAATACTAGATAAGTTGGTCAAAATCCTGAAAAAAATACTTTATCAAAAGTTGCAGAAAATCCAAAAATATCCCATATGTATTAACAAAATTGAACTATAAAGTTTCTCATAAAAAGATCTCTAGGCCCAGCTGATTGGAGCAATGAATTCCTCAATTTAACAAATAATACCAGTGTTATATACTCTTCTTTATACCACTTTAATATCCCAAATTAATAATAAGATTTACTACAGTAAGTTAATAAAGAGAAAGATTATAGGATTATCACAGTGAATGCAGGAAAATTGATATAAAATCAAGACTTGTCCTGGATGAAAGCCCTTGGCAGATCTGAGATATATGGGGACTTCTTTCCAATATGATAAAACTTCTACAGAAACTCATTGCAAACATCATATTTAAGAAATATACAGTGTTCCCCTGAGCAGGTGAGATAGGTAAAAAATGACTTTCACTCTGACATCTATTTATCACAGTATTGCAAGTGCTAGATGCTACAGTGAGACAAAGATACTAGTAAAGGCAGTAAGAACTTTTCACTGCGGCTCCTTGTAGACTGTCAATACCCATGCACATAAACAGCATTAATTGGGCTCAATAGTGGAGAATTCTGGAAAATTTTAGGATCTGTGATAGCAGGGTAAATATTACCAAAACCCAATAAAAACTTTTTTTTTTTTTTTAAAAAAAGTAATTTAGTGGCTAGTAGAAAGTTGAAGCTTTATAGTTAAAGGAAATTTGTGATTAATTATAACTGGATTGTAAATTAAACTCTTTTAAATAGTAAGAGGGTTGAAAAAAGGAGGAAACTATTACTTTTCATTAATCAACATGATTGCACATGGAGAAAATATAAAAGAAGCTTAAGGCTGTAGGATGAACCTTGAACTTAATGTTGCAAGAAAAGGTGAGCGTATAAGAAACTATAACACAGAGTTACTGGACGGACAGAAATGCTGTGGGCCAGCGTCAACACTTGTTACAGGTGTATGTCTACACTGTGGAAATGTATTGTCTATGTAATTGTGACTGATACAATTTTGTATGTTTTTTGTCATAAACCTTTGGCATTACTTATGGGACACAGAATTTTGATTTTACAACATGAAGTCATTCAAGAAGCTGATTGCACAACAGTGGAACTATACCTAACTCTATTGAGCTGTGCATTTGAAATTCTACTGTATATGTTTGCTTTCATAATTAAGTTAAAATTTTAAAGGTTTATTTCTGCATAGACAAGTGCCATTAAGAGACAAACACCAGAAATATGTTGAGTCTTAATAACATGAAGAAAAAAGTCACAATGAGAAATGAATCCACTTTCTCCTCTTCCCAACTGAGCAAAATTGCCAGCATCACTGACATGATGGAAATCACAGTTCCTCAGTGGTGAGATTGTATCCATTGTAAGATACAGCACTGAGGTAATAATACTGCCTCTATGGGAATAACCTATTCTGTGTCCTCACATTTTTACATCTCTAAATATAAAGTACATATCTTAGTTACTTTTTTATTATTGTGGTAAGACAATGATGACCAATGCTACTCATAAAAGAAAGCGTTTACCCGGGGTTTCCAGTTTCAGAGGTTTAGAAACTGTAGTCATTGGAGGAGCATGAGAACAAGTAGGCAGGCATGGGCTGGAGTAGTAGTCAATGGAGCACATCTTGAGAACAACCATGAGGCAAAGAGAAATAACTAGGAATGGTGTGTGCTTTTGAACCCTCAGAGCCCACCACAAGTGACACAGCTCCTCCAAAAAGGCCATACATCCTAATTCTTCCCAATCAGTTCCACCAACATAGGACCAAGTATGAGACTCTATTCTCATTCAAATCACCATGGCACATGTACTTTGGAGTTGAGAAAAATATAAGATGTCTCACAGTCAAGCAACCTGGTCTGGTTTGCACACCGTTGATATGTGAAACAGATTTAAGATAGCGCTATCCATCTCTATACATCTTGTTCTAAGAATCCTGTATCCTCTTTAAAGTTGACTGCCCCATCTACCCATCATTATGTAGGGGAATCACGGGTCTGTTCCACTCTCTTGCATACCAAGTGCTTTACCTGCTGTGCCATCTCACATTATTGATAGTAATGTTTAAGTGGACTAAATCTTAGAGATATGAGAATTTGAAGGAGACTGTGAGTGCTTTCATAAGTCAGGATGTTCAAGGATATTATTTCTATGTCCCTTTAACATAGAAACATCAATCATCTGTCAATATTCTATGAACTATGTGGAATATTGCTAGTATAGGTGAACAAATACATGTTGTCATAAAGAAAAGCTAACTGATCCTTCTCTAGAGTTTACTAGGGTATCCTTGGTAGTTAAAAAGTCTCTATTATTGGGTTAGAGGAAAGGATGTGTTTTGAAGAAATGCCTACACTAACATGCAAGGTGTTTTCATTCTGTAGGCAAATTTAACTTCTTAAGTGCCTAGCTTGAGAAATAGATGTTGGCTGGGTTTAAGCCCCGAATGCCATGTGATCTATGTCCTTGTGTGGAAGGACATACTGTACTTAGTTACTAAAACTGCCTTGTTTTAGCAATGTAATACAAGTGTCATCTTTGCCAGCATTTATGGTAAATATCTGAGCATCAGATTCTTTCATGGGAATCTCAGTATGTAATGACACACCTAGAGAACTGGCGAAAAAAATTAGAAGCTTGAGAATAGATTGAGTGCGTTGTGGCGTTGAAATACATCGCTCTCTTCCTCAGATGAGCAATATCATGTGTGCAAAGAAGTTTTAAAGTATTCTCAATGGAATTATGATAGGATACTTTAGCAAATTTGCCTTCAGTGAACTACCTATCTTTGAGGAGAGCCTCTAGACTTCAGACAGTGTTAGTTAGTCCTTAGGCTGTCAAAGCCTACTACTGCATCATGTATTTTCTCAACTCTCGGTGAGTAATTATAACTTTCAGGTTTGCATGAATGTATGCATTTCTAAAAGACTGCACACAGAATAACATTTTATATTTGCAATTTTGATCTGAAATATACATCTTCAAAATATGAGCAAAGAGAACAGCTCTATTTTTTTTTCATAAATGTGTGTTAACCACACACAGGCTTTTGTGTTTGAGCTGTAATGATTCTGAATTATTTCTGATTAACAAAGAGAATGGTCAGCTACTTCAGTGTCTGTGATTATATCACAGTACAATGGAGAAAAGTCACTAATGGGTGCCTCTGAGGTCAGGACAGAGATTGTAGCTTTCTAATTTGTTTATTAATGAGCCCAGGACAGGACTGTGTTTGTAGAATTCCAAGCGGTGTTAAAAGAATAAAATTTGAAATATGGTTACAACCTTAAGCAGCAGACTGACAATACCATCCTAATGTATAGCTTTGGAAATAAATATCCTTCTTCTAAATGCCTGGGATATGTTTGGAGAGGAACTTAATCAGAGAAACTGCCAGTCTTTCATCAAAGGCAAGAGGAAAATGGAATATTCAAGATGCTGAAAAGAATTACTGCAAATATATGTGCACTTTTGGTCACTGCTTTTTGATGAAGAAAATATTGTGCATAATAACTCAAGAATGTATTTAACATAAATTATATTTGCATGAATTATGTTTATTCATATGGTCAGATACATAATGGCTTGCTTGATAAATGGCTGATTAGTCTTATAATCAGCCCAAGAGGGACTTGCTGCAAAAAATTCTCTCTTGGGGGCATCTGACTTTCTAGATATTTTTCATATGCTTTTACAAACTGAAATGGTACCAGATATGGGTAACCAAAATAGCATCAACCTAGCTTCCTGTTTTCACTCTAGGCATTGCTTTCTAAGGCTGGGATGCCTGGGGAAATTTAACAAGGGTTTACAACCAACTCCTAAGCTTCTAGAAGCAAAATAAAGTGATCAATGGCAAACTACTTTGAGAAAAGGGGGTTATTCATACAGGACATATTCAAGGGAACCATGATTTTGCACTTTGATAATATGAAGAAAGTTAGATGCTTCTGATGAGCTTATGGGCAGCTGATTTTTTCACTGTGCATGGATGGCAAGACCACTGCCTGCATCTGACACCAGCAGAACATGCTCCGTTGTGGAATGAGTCTTTAAGAGGAAATACTTCACATCAGTTAAGCATTCTTTGTCTGTGAAATTTAGCTATAATTTCTACTCTATGTCCTATATAGGTATTGTTCTCATTCCTCATGTCTCTTGCTTTAAGTTGACTTCAACTGTCACCTGTGAAGCAAAATTACCCTGAATGCCCTTCACTCTAAACACCCTGATTGCTTATGTTTGCTTATCTGCTGGACAATTCTATGTCGTTCACTTTACTCCATCATATGGTTATTCTTTTTTGATCATTAGGCCATTTTGGATTTCCATAGAATAACTTTATGGGGATCAACACTATTGGTAGTTTCTTTTGCTGTGATGCTAAGCACTACTTGATATTTAAATAGTGATGAATAAAAGAATTAAGTCTCTATAGAACAATACACCTCCATTGATAAAAACACAAGTAACTCTACTGTTACTATGTGTGAATTTCTGTTTATATTTCCATTCTTCTTGTCAATATTAAGAACACTTTCCAGAAAACAAATCATACTTGGGAAAAAACCACAAGAATGAGAGTACATATTTAAACACTATATTATATAATATTAAATGTTTTCCAGTGGAATGTTCTAATACCAATATTGTTTCAGTGGAGCCTGGATCTGTGGTAAAGAGTGAGTGTTTAATGTTATTGAGTGCCTGATAAAATAAAGAAAATGGATAAGAGTTCTAAAATGCAGAAAAATTAATATAGTTATGTGGTGGTTAAGTATAACATGGGGGGTTAATATAGTAAAACCTGTAAGCAAAGAGGATAATAATCAATATAGAGAAATTAGAACAATATAATTTTCACATTTCTCTCAGTGACTAAGCAGGAATGGTCAATTTGATCAGGCATTATGTAATTAGCTTTATGAATTATAGTGGTATCTTTGCCTTATTAATATTGTTTTTTATAATTTGGTCTATTATGTTATAAATAATACTCAGATTCCTTTTGTAAAGATAACACATCTCAAAGCTTGTAGGACTGTTTTTAACACAAGCTAAGGAACTTATTCTCTCTTCTCCTTTTTAATTCTCTGTTTCTGTGTAGATGGTTTAAAAGCCTGGCAAATGATTTTAAGGTGATAAATATAGACAATAAACACAATTCCATATATTGAAGATTTAATTCTACCTATTGACATTTAAAAACTCAGGGAACCCTCAATTTAGAATGTTATTTTAAGAGTTGTGCCCAAATAAGAGGTGTATACTTTTACTAATACAGCCTTTGCCTAAATGCTTCCCACCCTCCAGATTCTGGAGCCCAAGTTTTCCTTTGCACTTTTGATTGCATTTGAAACACTCCCAGGACTAGAACTGTTTCTGGCTTGCTGTTTTCTCTTTTTGAAAAGCTTCTTTTCATTTAACTTACTGTATTCATTTTCTGTCCACTCACATTGTGTAACAGTGGAAAGGCTGACTGTAAGATCACTAGCACAGATTGTGGCTTTCTTCTCTCAAGGGTGAACTCACTCAGTCTTCTGTTTACAAAGCTTGACTAAAACAAAGCACTGGTCAGGCAGCTGTGAAAATGTATGCTGCCACTAACTGTGATTGACAGCCTAATTAAATTGAGTTGGGGGTAAGTTTCGGTGGATAGCCCAATGTAGAGAGAAGATATGCATAAACTGAAACTGTCATTAACCCCGGGACACAACAAATCTGATAGGTTGACCAGGATTCTTTTATTTCCCTTAGAAAGAGTTTATGGATTTCATTACATAAAGGAATTATGTAAAAGTTATTTATCAAATATAATCTAACCAATTATTAAGGAATAAGCAATAATATATATGGATAAAATAAGCTACATTTTGACAAATAATAAGAACCTAACTATATTGTATGTTAAATTCACATCTCTGAACATACACTTTTCTCTAATATATTATACGTTCTTATAATCCTACTGGAGAATAGTATGTCTATAACAGACCTGACATTTCCTTGAAACTAAAGCCTTAGTATTTTCAAGAACAGACCTGCTGTTGTTTTGTGATTCATTGAAATGCTTCATATAGTATTCATATTGTTTTAATAAACAAGCATGCATGCATGCATACATCCACATGTACTTGGACCTTTTCTACTGGGCATACTAAAACTGTACGTTGGGATATCCCCCATTTTTCTGTCTGCTAGCATGAATTTCCAACTTTTTTGAAACTAAAGTTTTAAGAGCATACTCCAAATCTTGACATCGTTTAAGTTAAAGGTACACAGCATACTCTCAAATGACTGCTTTCATTCATCTACCTTTCTCCTCTTTCTCTCTCTTTTATCCAAGAATGGGTCTAGTTCAGACCTGATTTGAACTCAAAAGTCTCCTGCCTCAGCCTCCTGAATGCTCAAATTCCAGACCTGTCTCATCAAACCCAGAAAGAAAAAGACGTATTCCAACAAATAAAACCAAAGAAAAGCATTTACTGCATCCTATTTGAGAGTCAGTACACTGAGTCTCACAGAATGTACTGATATGCTGTTGAAAGAACTGGATAAAATTGGTATTTGTAACCACACGAACAAAAGAAAGACAAAGAAAACTGAGGGGAGTTCAGATGACCCTCAGCTGTTTGGTTATTCAGCCCACAGACATGAACTTAGTGCCTCAATTTGTTGTAACGAAAAATGAGAACTAACTCATTATTTGAAAAAAACCACTTGAGGCAAATGGACATTCACTGAAATATCTAGCTGGTGTCAAAAATGCCAAATTTTAACATAATAGAGTGCCATATTACTTTCATCTTCTTAGATATGTTTCTTGTAATTGTGTTATTGTAATGCCCATTGTTCTAAAACAATATACCTTTAAATGTAGAATTCTTGATAGTCTAAAGGGACAGGTTAAAAGTAGCTACAGACTATTACATTACTTGAAAGTAAATGTAGAGAAGAAAGGCTAATCAAGAAGGAGGGCAATATTTACAGATTTGGATTAAAATAGATCAGTAAAGAAAATAGAATGTGATGGGTTCAATAGATTTGGGCACTGATGGTACCCTAGAGAGACAAGGAGGACGTGAATGATGAACAGCCATTTGTGTCTGCTTAAGAGCAGCCTTCCTAAATAAAATCTTACATTTAGGGAAAGTTTTATTTCTTATGTCATGCATTTCATTTAACATACATCTAAGGAACATAAGAGGTGACCTTAGTGACCTAGATAAGCTCAAATTGCCTAAAAATAATGAATTAAAATATACTAAAATGTGCAGTACATATGAATAATATTTATTTTTGTTTCACACCAAGGCAACACAATTTCTCAATCACTAATTCCACAGAAAACTAAAATTAATATTTAACTTAAGCATATCCAACTGTGAAAGATGTAAGTGACCAAAGCATTGAGATATTAGGACAAGGGTTATTGGGAAATGCTAAGTGAAGCCAGCGTATTAAGAAAAGTTGAAAAGGGTAAAGATAAAAAGTATGTTTTGAATGTAGAGGAACACTGTACCATTTGGCCTATCAGAATCCAATAGCAGAGTAGTTTTATACATGCCTGCATATGTATTTAAGGATTTTCACAATAGCTTCTCAGCTATCTTTTCAACCTATTCCGTATCCAATAACTAGGCACATATTTCTGCACTTAATTTCCATTTATAGCATTGAATAAAAGTACACCAAGACACTTGGTCACATCAGTCACATTTCAGCTGCTCGACAGCTACATGAGGTTCATGACTGTCCTTGAGGATGGTGTTGAGCTATATTACACTATCCCTGTAGCAAGTCTGTGAACAGGAATAAAGAACTGGATCAGAGAGAACATTTGGCAAAATAACGTATGCAACTGAGTGGTATACCTCTACAGGACGTCTGGGCACGTGCCCACTTTGCTGTGTAAGATGGAGACTGTGCACAAAGACACAAAGTATCTTCCTTGAGACTGCATACTTGGTTTATGCTGAATGTACAAGCAAGGACTGAAAGATAGTCTGAGGGAATGCTCTTTAAAAACTGCTCTTATATAGCATTCTCTCAAAATATAACTGAATATTGTTCACCACACAGCAGTTCACACAACTATTAGTATACTTTCTTCTTATTTTCAATATTACTAAAAGTCATAGCACTCTCCCTAACTTAACCTGATTTAGAGATGCTTAGATATAAATGACTTCTAAACATATTTGGCATTTATTTTTAGACAAATGTCCATAGGTTACCTGTATTGATCAATACTGAATAATGGGCAAACTGCAAAAACATGGTAATCCAGTCATTTATAAACTTACTTTAGTTAGACAGTTTGGTACATGTATTATGGCAGTCCAGGCGATGATTACCTGATACCTGGCTTCTATACAGAAAGCATTTTTCTCCACTCAGGAAAATTTTACTTCCTTTATTTTAGAATGGAAAATAGTAGGTACAAATTTAGCACTTTTGTAGATCATTAGTACAGCCAGAGAGAAGATGATCACTGGACTACTTTGAGGACAAAAGCATTTTGAGAAAAGGTTTTGTATTAATAATAAAATGCCTTGGAAGAACAAGAATGAACCTGGAAGGATTCTCTATTATTTTGTCACTAAGGTGTATAAATCTTTGAGTTCTCTAAATGCATACTGTATTATCCATACTATCATTTGGAAAAACATAATAATAATTATCCCTTAGTTATGACCCCCAAATGAACATGTCCTTCAGAATCAAGAAGAAACATGCATGCCTACCCTCTATTTACTTTTCTCAAGATATTTATTGTCTGTTTTTCTTCTCTGTCAAACAGAAATAGCAGCCTTTTCCAGATTCTACACAACATATACATTCTATTGCCAAAGAGAGTTCTGCCATATAGAATACTGCATATTATATTGTCATTGGATTTTAATGTGAGAAAGGCCCTCAGAGGCCATAAATGGCTAAAATGTTTCTCTCCATACATGTTCATGTAAAACGCTGCAATAGGGTCCATTTCATTTACAATTAACCTACTCTAGGAAGAACCTTGCAAATTGATTACTGAGCCCCAGTAGGCAGCCTGCAGGGAGCCTGAGTAAAGTCTGTAGGAGTATAATCCTGTGAGGACCTTGGTATGTGATCCATAGTTCAGGTTCAAGGGGCTGTAGACGATAGGGTTTGCTGAAATGCCTGCTAAAATGCTGAAACCATTCTTTCTAATATTTGGCCATGATCATGGCTTTAAATTTTTCTGATAGACTCGATTATAGAATGAATTTTTTTGAGTTACTATTTTACTACTAGGAAGGGGAGAAAAGGCACATGCGTTGTTATTTATAGAAATCCAACCTTCCTGAACTAAGTGAATTAAACAACAAGCCAAATTCATGCTCTAATTGGAATGTTTTCTTTGTTTTGCTTTCTAAGATGGTCTCACTCATAGCCAAGTTTGATCTTGTACTTGAGCTCCCATGGGATGAGGTTACAGTACTTTCAGCTCTAAGTGGGATCTTGCCACTCTAAGTCCCTGGATACTCTGATCTTTAGATAGATTACGGTGTTGGAGCCTTGTTAAATTGTATGTTGTGACTTGGGTATATACATAGTCCATAAATATTTATTACTTATATTACCATTTTATTTCAAAATAACTTATTAACTCCTGGTGTAGCATGATAAAAAATCATCTAGATCTACCGCCTTTATCTCCCCCCCCCCTTGCTTTTAAAACAATCAAATTATACCAGTACATGAGAAAAAGAAACAAAATTACCTAAACATTTCAGAAGTGAACCAGGTTTGAGAAACTGGGTAGTAAATGAGCACAGAAGAGGGAAGACAAACAAATAACCACCATAATTTATCACTTCTCAGGGAATATAGAGGGTAGGGGTGGACCATGAGACCCTCATTGAGTAGAATTAGCCCCATCATTGAGAATGAACAGGCTAGCAAAACCCTATCCTCCCATGCTTTTACTGTGAAGAGTGTGCTTTCTCACAGACCTGGATTTTACGCTAAGATCAAGTCTGAGAATTGCCTTATTAGTCTAAGAAAACCACCCAGAGAAAGCACTCAATACAGATGAAGGAATGCTTGAGGTAAGCAGCACACAACTGTGACTACAGGCGCAGCTACAGATTTCCATGTTAAGTCAGTCAGCCTCCACCACGGAGTGCCACTCTCTGGAAATAGTAATGATGCTTCATGCTCAGTTATGATGTGATGACCTAGGTTGAAGCCTGACTAACAACACATTCTCACTTAAGGAGAGAAGTGACAATTGCAAGAAACCTATTCAGTTTGGCAGATTATTAAGTCTATCCTTAAGTCCTTTTAATCAGCCTTGTCTTCCTTTTTACATCAAACCATTAACCAGAACACAGGGCAGATGAAAGTCAACAGACAGTATTTAAAACATGAATCGATGACACAGACACAAGTAACAGAAGGAGCAGAAGAATAGGATGGTTTGTATCTCGAAACGTTTTTACTGGCTTTATAAAAGAAAACAGATCCTTTCTTGTTGTTGCTGTTAAATAGTTATCCTTATAACAGAATCAGTGTTTTGGAAAAAATGGAAATTTTAAGTCTATTATTTTAGTAATAAAGTGGTTATTTGGGTTAATGGGTAATAAAAACAGAACTAGCAAAAGTTGGTGATGATGAGAAATATCAAATTCTTAACTTTATCTAACAGTCCTAATTTACCCATAAATGATAATTCAAGAACCAGAAGCAATACATTCCCTACTAGAAGAATTTAGAAATTAAATGTCTGTTGAGATTGGGGCTTATTTATTGCTTTAATTAGCTAATTTTAATTAATTTTCATTTTTAACTGCAGGTTTGTATTTCTTTGGAAATTATTTTGTAGAAGCATGAGAATTAATAAACTAGCACAATGAACTGAAGAAACTTGAAAAATGTTATGTGTTGCTACAGTGTAGTATGCGAATAGTATACAATGGAGCATGTGTTAGAGACTCCTCACGTCTGGCCCTTTAGGGAAGAGATAATTCAAATGTTAGGCTCACTGGGAAGAAGCTAAATCACCAAGGGTGTACCTTGGTAGAGACCCTGAGACCTCAGACTGCCTCTCCCCTTCCCCTCCCTCATAGATTTTCTCCTCTCCCTCCTTCTGTTCTTATTCCCAGTGTGCACTATTTTTTTTTTTGCCCCACCTTCATATCTCTCTTTTTTCTCCCCTCTTTCATGCTTCCCATGAAGTGATGGGATAGCTTTCTATGCCAAATGCTCCCCTGTTGTACGGTCATGGGGCCCAAAATATCAGAGAAGGCTAAATAACTGCAAATTGAAATCTCTGAACAAGTGAGCCAAAATAAACTTTCTATCTTTGTGAGTTCAGGTATTTTTCATATTGATGGAAAACTGGTTAACAACTCAACAAAAATAAATATTCCATTCCTTAGCATGTTTTCATTGTTATAATGTTAAATGTACTTTGTATTAAGTTCCTGGTTTTCTTGAGAACATCCAGGGTCCTTCCAGGGGCCTGGTGATTTGTTCCCTTGGCTTGATACTTATTCCTCTTTGTCTCATCTAATAGTTCCCTGATTCCTTAATCACAGTATTAGAACAATCGTCTCCACTCTGCTGTGCTGCTCTTTCATTATGCTCATTTTCTGCTAGAACTCACACCACTGTTTGACATGCTTTTTTTCATCATGAGTTCTTATCTATGTCCCGTGAGAGGAGAGAACTTCTTGATGTTATTTGTCATTGTAAGTTCTCTTGCACATAGTAGTTATTCAACAAATATTTGTGGAATTAATTAATCAAGTGTACATCTCTTAGGATTATTTCCATTTATACATATTTTTGTTTCTTGATTTTCTACTATACACAAAAAGTAAGCATTAGCTCTTAGAGACTTGAGGTATTGCAATGGTTTAAAACTAATTTCTCTGTGGAGTTCTGCCCATGGGCTTGGGTTCTGTATCTAGATCACTTCAGTGAATAGAAAAACAAACAAGCAAAGCTCACCAAACCCATAAGTTTTTCTGGCACTGTTATAAACATCATTCCATTGATTGTTCCCATTAATTCAAGAGTGATATTATTCTTGGTTTAGAAATAAAGAATTTAAGACTTTGACATTTACTTCGTTGTTAAGAGTTTCTCTTTGGAGATAGACAAATGTTCTGTGTGACAGCATGTTCAGAAACCATTCCTGTTGGTAAAACTGTATGTAGCCAGTCTATATTAAACAAGTTTCATAGTTTCATGCTCTAAACATGAGTCTAGAGCAATGACACCACTTCAATATTGTTAAAATGAAGGTATTTTCCTCAGGTCCCAAAAATATAACAAATAAGGAAAACATAAACTTTACTTTTTTGACAACAGAGAATATTTTATTTACTATTTTCACGATACCTAAAATGGTACACATTATTTTAAAAAATGTTGTCTTCTGGGGCTGTGACAAAAAGCACAATTCCTTATCTTTCTGAAACATTTAATATGTAATTATCAAACTTTATGCATGTATTATCTCAGTCCTTCAAAATCTCATTCAAGAATTGAGGTGAGAGAGGAATGAAGAAATAAGGAAAACCAAAACTAATCCTAAATTACTTAAGCCATCCTAATTGCTTACATCCTAAGAGCATTTGACATAAAGATGAGACCATCAGAAATACAGCTATCTCCAGAGAAGCTCTGCCAGAGCCTGACAAATACAGAGGCAGATGCTCGCAGCCAACCATTGGACTGAGCACGGGGTCCCCAATGGAGGAGTTAAAGGACTGAAGGAGCTGAAGGGGCTTTCAACCCATAGGAAAAGCAACAATATCAACCAACCAGACCCTCCAGGGACTAAACCACCAACCAAGGAGTACACATGGAGGGATCCATGGCTCCAGCTGCATATGTAGCAGAAGATGGCCTTGGTGGACATCAATGGGAGGAGAGGCCCTTGGTCTTGTGAAGGCTCTATAGATGCTCCAGTGTTGGGGAATGCCAGGGCGGTGAGTTGGGTTGGGGAAAACCCTCATAGAAGCAGGAGAAAGCAGGATGGTATAGGGGGTTTCCAGAGGGGAAACCAGGAAAGGGGATAACATTTGAAATGTAAATAAATAAATAAGTAAATAAAATATCCAATTTTAAAAAATTACAGAAAGGATGCATTCAACTGTCTCATACTCACCAAACTGGCAATTGATTTGAACTCTGAGACGCTATCACATAACAAATGAGAAAATAGTCTCTTCTTTTACATAAACTTAAGATTAGCCTCTATTTTTTTTCTGTACATGCTTCTCTTGAAAGTGTTTTCTTTACATAGGTTTGCACAGCATAACTTAATTGGTCACGATTTTTAACTTTAATAATTACTGCTTTTATTTTTTTGTGTGTGTATGTGTGTGTATGTGTACATGTGTATGTGTGTGTGTGTATGTGTGTGTGCATGTGCATGCCCTTTATTTCCAAAGTTGAAGATGGAGCTTAGTAAACATGATTAAATATGTAATACTTCATAATCAGTTAAATGAATGAATGCCTGCTACATTCAGGTTTAAATAGTAGCTGGATGCATTAATATGTATTGCCAATGTTCGAAAGTAGTACTTTGTTAGTAACATCTATCTAACTTATATGAAGTTTTATTATAGTAATATTTCAATAGCAAGCAATTGTATTTCAGTTCAAGAGAAAATATTTACAGTAAACAAAATATTGTTAAAATAAAAATATATTAAAGCTTCATCTTCAAGTGTCAGGGAATATTGCAGAAGATAGGGAATAAGTAATTTTAAAAGAGAAAAGATACAGGGAAGAGCTTAAAATGTCATCTTCAGGGCAAGCTATAATGACTGCAATACGAATGCACAGCTGTGTGGATACCCGCACTGGGCCTGCAAAAGAATGCGTCGGTCAACAGTCAAGTATGGACGGATGGGCTGAGGGCTCCCTGCCTGTCACTGTTGAACTTTTTGCTACTGATAAATTTGGGTAAGTGGGAATTATTGTCTTCAGTTGCAAATTTATTGAGAAACCTACCAGGTTCCTCCAATGGATAGTTTCAATCCCATGTCACACAGAGGCCCTGGTTATACAGAGGAGGTCATAAAACAGAACCAAAAGTCATGAACTGTATGAATGCTAGGGAGTAGCAGGGCTGAGAGCCTCAGAAGAAAGGACTTGACAGGGATGAGAGAGAGAGAGATAAGACAGTGTCTTATTCGCTGTTCTATTACAGAGAAGAGACAGCATGGCCAAGATAACTCTTATGGAAAAAAAAAACAAAACAAAACATTTGACTGAGGCCTTGCTTACAATTTCAGAGATGTAATACATTATCATTATGGCAGGGAACACAGTGACATGGTGACATGCAGGCAGGCATGGTGCTGGAGAAGGAGCTGAAAACTATCTCCTGATCTGCAATCAAAAAGTGAAAGACTTGGCCTGGTGTGGGCTTCTGAAACCTCGGCGCCCTCCTCCAGTAACACAATTCCCCAACAAGGCCACACCTCCTAACCCTTTTGATTCTGTGAAAGAGTGCTACTCCTTGGTGGCTAAACTTTCAACTATATGAACCTATGCTATCTTACTCAAACCACCACAGACAAGACAAGAGGAGAGTGTAATCAGAATGCAGTAAATAAATATTTGGAATTGTCAAAGAACATGCTCAATTAATTAAAACAAGAATCGAACATAAACAAGAATTAATGAGAAAGCAATGATATGAAGTACGGTTTGAGAACTTGAGAGACAGTGTCCTGCAAAGACATGAGGTAAATCAAATGCTGGTACACATCAATTTTCTGATTTCAGAAACAGAAACTAGTCCTATTCACACAGCATCTGGAAACACTTTATCTGGTATAAAATGAACAATGTTTAAAAGTTAAATCAAATTAAGGAAGTTGTTAAGCAGTAACACCATGAGGAGCCAATATTAAGATGCAAATCGTGGTAAAATATATGTACATATTTAATGCACAGGCTACAGTCATCAAGCATTCTGTAAAGTTTCGTTTAATTTAACAAATGATAATAAGGTATTTATAAATGGAATTTTAATAGGCGAGTAAACACCACCAAAAATACCTACAATAACTCACATTACAGTAAATCTCTTTATCCTTCTTATATCCCACAAATAATCTCTTTACTACAGAAATACTTATGCTACATACCAGAGACCAAGTGATAGAAAACCGCTTTTAACTTCATAATGTTAAGTGAGGCTTCTTGCAGAGCATATAATTGCTTGTTTCTGAGACTTTTGCTTATTGCAATAAACATAAACATTTTGGCAAGCTATGAGGTTCCTAGATCTGGTTCTAAGTTGTTCAGTTATTTGTACACTTATCATTAAGCAAATCAAGGTATATATATATATACATATATATATATATATGTATATATATATATATATATATATATGATTCAAATACTTTTTAGCAGATATGCAGTTGAAGTGCTTTTGTAAAATTACGGAGAGCATAAATTGACTGCAGATCTTGTTAAAATGTAACTTATAATTAATCAGATCCTTGGGGGGGAAGCAACAAATCTGCATTTCTAACAATTCCCAGGTTTAAGATAGTTTCATGAGCAGACTTTGTAAGAAAGTCTCTGGGATAAATGTTTTCTGATTTGACTAATCCTGAATCAAGGAACCTGGGCTGGAAAGAAGCAATACAGAGTTTATGACCTACTCACTAAATAATAAATTAAATCTTGAGATATTACTTGGAAACATATAGCCTTGATAGCCATAAAGTTTGGGAAAGACATATCTCAGGACAAAGTTAACAAAACTCTATTGTCTTTAAATGCATCATTATTCTGAAAAAACAAAACTCACAACATACTTGAGAAAATGTTTTGGTCCATAAGACAGAAATCTACCATTAAAAGTTTCAGAAAACAACATTTTTGTGGGCAGCTATTGTTCACTATTGTATTTTACCTCAAAAGTGCACTTCCCTCCTCAATGAGATCATTAGATTAAACATTATAACAGAGAACAGTAAAGAAAATATTCATAGAAGCTGAATAAAAAGTCCCATTAAGAATACCTACTAAGTGCTGGGCACTGATCTAGAAAACTCAATATCCATTTCTCAAATATGTATTCTTGGTAAATGAGATATTAAGCCCTAGGTAATTTAAATTCATCAAGGCAAACAGGAGAAGGTGGAGAGGTTTCTCTGGCTCGCAAGTGAAAGTATCAGCCAAAATGTAGCAGGAGTTCTATGAATTATTCCATTGCATAGAGAGTGAGAGCAAGTGGGCCAGGGCACAGAAGTTAAAAAAAAATGTAGACCTATTTAGGGCAGGGTTAGGATTCAATTATGTTTGTAAGTTGGTTAAAAATAGTAACTAACAAGACACATGGCAGGAGCAGGTGATTGTAGCCAAATAGCAACGACTCAGGGATACTAACAAGTGCAAGGGAGGGCATGATCAAAAGAGTAAAGTGTTGCTTTAGGAAGATGATGAAATATAAACGGGTAGAGAAAGCATAGGCAGCGAGGACCAGAGTGTACTGTTTTAAATAATCAAATTATTGGAATCATGAATTGGAGCATTGCCTAGTAGATGTCAAATCCTGTGTTCTGCTTAGAGAGGGTGGGGCTAAAAACCTCACAGTCTACAGAAGGTGGAGAACACAAGCGAAGTAAGCCTAGAAATGCACAAACATGGGTAATATTAAGAAATAGAACTCAGGTCTTCTAAGCTCAGATGTTTCTACTGAGAGGTGAAAAGGAGTCTAACAAACCAGAGAACACCACAGATAATATGACGTTATTACTTTGGGGTTGGACATCTGAGTTTTATCTTGGCTCAGTCATTTATTGACCTTTGACACTGAGCAATTAAACTAGCTAAGCAGGCCTGCTGTTTTCATAATAGAAAAATTGGGTTTTAATGGGTACTGATGCCCAGTTGCTATGGTCAGCTTCTCCTCAACAGGGGCTGATGCCACAGCAAAGGCAGAATTCATTTAGCCTCTTGAGCTCCTCTGACCAAAACCTTAGTGATCTGTTTGGAGGGCCTCAACATACCCTGCGATGAGTGAGGAAAAACATTTTAGCTTAGAGGTTAATATGAATTACTCTAAGTGAAGATGATCAAGGAAATATTTGTTCACAAGAGATATATTTGGAGGCTTAAACTCCCAAAGACTAGTCACCAATTCTTGAAATTGTAATATACTAGGTCCACTTTAAGAGGAATTATCTGCAATAAGCAGACCACGAGTGTTCCGAGAAGAACAATTTATCGTTATCAGCCATCAGTTTAACAATAAAGATATTCCTCAAACCATTTGTTGGGTAAGAAAGATCTGTGCAGACTTACTAAGCTGAAGATCAAGAATCGGATCGGACGCTGCACAAAGGAAACGTGGGTGAGGGAAGAAGGAAAAAGCAAAACAAAACTATTTTTATTAAAAAAAATAAAAAAGGGAAAAAAAGATGTTAAACTCCCTGCAGCAAGATAAAGGCCATATTTGTGTCTTTTGTTATTTGTTTTTGATATCCTTATCTTTTGTTCATGTTTCATGAAGGGACAAAACAGAAGGCTTTGGAGTCAGTGTGTCAAACTTTTCTTCTGTTTGCATAACAGACTGTATAGCAACTAGCCAGATTTAAGCCGTTAAATAGACCTATGAGGGCAGTCTCATGGGTTAGAATCTTAGGTTGCTGTCACAGTTCAAACTGACAATACAATGGAAAAGAGACTATCATAATATTTCTGCATACATTTTACTCCTGTTACAATTTCTGTTTTCATTAAAGGGTTTTCGCAGAACTGCAAAATTTTCATTTTATTAATTACCAAAAATTAACCAATTACTTCAGAAGTTCAATCTTAATGTATCTAAATGTTTCATGGAATAATTAAAGTTCTTTGGAATTATACTAATCCACCTTGACTGTCGGAGGGGAAGGGAAAAATGTTCACATGCGACTGAGCTATTAGAGTCATTTATGAGAACATAGTTTCTAAGTTTTAACTCTACTGAGTAGTCATTCTCTCAGCTAATAATAGCATCAAGTGTAACAAATATGACGTGACTGGGGAAAGCTGTCACAGCTAGAACAGCCTAAGCCACTGTGTTAATACCTTACCCCTCCTTTCTGTGGTCTGTCACAGTTACGAACATCAAATTTGCAGCCACTGGGAGAAAGACATCACAGTAGTCACAGGTACACAGAATTAGCAAATGATATAATAGAGGTAGCCTGTAACAGAGAGCCTCCTCCTCCCCTCCTATTTCTAGCAAGTGTGAATGAGAGTGGGGTTCTATTACTTTTAAAATGACCTGCACCTATAAATGCTGCATGCTATCACCCTCTACTTTATTTTTCTGTTCCCTCACCCCCGTGTGTGTTTATGTACGTGTGCCTACATTGTGTGAGAATGTATGAATACGGGTATGTGCATGCCAAGATTGTCATGCGGATGTCAGAAGACATCACTGTGTAATAGTCTTCAACTTTCATGTTGTGTGAGACTGTTTTTTGTTGCTTGCTATTGTCATGTGGCTCGCAAGCTTCAGGGAATTCTCTTGTCTCCCATCTCATTGTAGTGGTGCTGGAATTATAGACCATGTCCGGCATTAGGTTTTGGGAATCTGAACACAGATTCTCACACTTTCAAGACTAATGCTTTGAGCTATCTCCCCAGCTCACCTTTCGCACTTTACTCTCTTCCCTTTGGTACCATCCCTCCACTTGGACCTTCCTCACGTTCCTTTTCTGCTCAACTCATAACCTTCTCTTTTTCTCCTTCTATAACCATTTTTGAGACTACTGCATACTATTTATCCTTCCTCCACAATCCTTTCCATCTCCACTCCAGCCACTGTAATGATTGGTGAAAACGCCCTAGTCAAGCTCACTGACTTACTTTCTCTCCCAACCTATAGTCAGAACAATCAAACTGCATTCCATCATAATGTGGTCTGCTTTCATTTTTTTTCCAATTTCTTCTGGTTAGAGAGGAGGGAAGCATAAAGAGGTGGGGCAGCGATTAGGGTAGTGAAGTCTTCCATAAGATGCTACAATGGTAGATACATGTAATTACATCATTCTTAAAAGCCAAATAATGTGCCACATTAAGAGTGAACCCGTGTAAACAAGTGGAAAGAAAAGAAGGAAGGAAGAAAGGAAGAATCAACTTAAAACCAAAAGCTACCTCTCTCTCTGTCTCTCTGTCTCTGTCTCTCTCTGTCTCTCTCTCTCTCTCTCTCTCTCTCTCTCTCTCTCTCTGTGTGTGTGTGTGTGTTAGTTACCTTTGACTACTGGCTTCTAGTTCTAGTTCTCTGTCTAGTATATTGTGTTGGTTGGTTTGGTAATTACTTTGCAGCCCAGATTGGTTATGAACTTTTAGAAATCCACCTATGTGGTAGGATGACAGCCATGCACCAATATAGTTGGCCTAGATTCAAACCTTTTTCAGGCTCTTATCTTCCCCAGTGTCTTGTCTCATGGTTTCTCTGTGCCATCTGCCTTGCTATATTCCTTTAAAATCACATGACTCTAATCTCTTATATACAACATGATTTCTAACACTGCATTTTTCCAACTCAGCTCAGTTGACTGAGTAGAAATATCCCTCTTTCAAATAAACTTACCAATTCCAGACTCCTACTGCTACCCTCAAACCTACTATTCCTTCTGAGTGCTAGATCTCACTGGCCCACAGTCAGACAAACACAAGGTACAAATTTCCAGGGATCTCAATTTCATCTATTTCCCTAATGTTCAAAAACCTCTTGAAATCACCTTATTGTCTTCTTCTGTAAGTGCATCTTATTTCTTACTATGTCCTTCTTAGTGGAAATATTGTTGTTGACTTTTTAATGGTTATATTTTGTTTTATTTTTGTTGTTGTTGTTTGACAATATCTTCTATTGTGGACACACAGACTCCAATATTTTTTTTTTCCACAACAAAATCTTCCCATTTTCTCCCAAGGATATCTATAAGCAGAATGGTTTGGTTATAGTATAGCCACTACTTTGTTCAAAAGTTTAGAGACTCTATCAATTCAATTTTTAAACAAGAATTCAAAATTTTAAAATTTGATACCATGTTTTCAAAGACTTTTCTTGTGTGTTACTTTTTTAAAAAAAGACTTTCTCATAAAACATCTCCAATCAAATTATTTCTCATCAAACAGTAAAATGGTGAAATGTCTTCAAGCTGTATAGATTTTCAAATCCTAAATACTGTTTTAGATCTTCACAGTCTAAATTTATCATTTGTAGGTGATTATTATTTTATTGAAAAGTTTGCCTGGATTTTTAAGATATTCATATTGACAAACATGAGTTACGTGGAAATAATACTTCCCAAAGTAAGTATGGACCCTATCAAAATAGGGTTTATTACTATGTTAGTGAAAGGGGGTGTCATGTGAGAAGGTAACTGAGTTGGACCTTTATAATGTGTCTAGCTTAGTAAGTAGGATAAACAAAGAAGTAAGCAACAGATGGAAAAGGAATATGGATTTGAGAGACAGAAATAAATTTATCTGCATCCAATGTTTGTGAAATAATAACAGAAAGTCTTGGGAAATAAAAAAAGATACCAGTTGTTGCTGTTTAGGAGATTGCATATGATTACAAGTTGTTAACATGCAAAAGGCACCAATCAACTGACTGTACAAGCCAGAGAAAGATCACTCTGAACGATCATTTATCTTACAGTGATATCAATAACAAAATAGTATTACTAAATTGGAAATGGTGGAACTGTTCATTCTAGACATTTAGCAGGGTGTATTGAGAGTCATGGATACTCAATAGAGCTCTAATGTCTGTGGTCCCTACCACAGAAATGCATGGCCAATTTACACGTGTTATGAATTTATGTTATAGGATAAAGGTTATATGTTAGGAAGCAAGTGTTTCATTTGCTCAATCTAAGTTATCTATTTTGGGATTTGCATATTTGATGTCATGTATTTCAATGTTAGACAGATTGACTGTTTTATTAGGATTATTTAGTATTTCATGAGCAAGACAACATGACAGAATCACTAATCACTTATCTTTAATAGATAAAACATAATGTTTATGTGACAGATAGTAAAGAGCAACCTGTAAAGCCATGGAAGTTCTCAGTATTTCTTTTTTTCCATAAACAACTGAACAATCTTGAATATGTATTCTAAATAAAGAAATACGATCATAGGCTTATTCTTCTACACATTAGAAACCACATTTGGAATTCTTTATATATCTTTAGGAATAAGTCCTTTTTGTCTACCTAAAATTCTTCCTTTTTCCTCTTTTATTGAAAATGTCTTCTTTTGTCACATAATTTTTGCTATTTGTGGGTCCCCCCCTCTACTCCACCTAGTTCTCTCTCACATTCCCCACCATATGGAACTTTATGTCAAGTAAACTAGTAATCCATAATCCATTCTAAAATCTTTCTCAGGGTATCATGGAAGCATCATTGAATTTCCTTTTCAAAACTCTTACCCTAAAGTCACCACATAGACTTTATTAAGACCTTAGAAGACTTTTCGAATTAAATCACAAGTAGTCGTGCAACATGTGTGGTAATTTCAAAGTGATCAAAATCTATCTTCTTCTAAAACCTTGTCTTAGTTAAATATATTTAGCAACACATGAAGAATAAATTCAGCTCCTTATGTGATAGAGAGAATCATAACTGAATATACAACTTGAAAGAATCAATGCATACAGCCTATTCTTCAAGACTAAAAGAACTGATCGATCTCCAATAATCCTTAATTAAATCCAATGAACAATAGTGAGTGATTAAGGAAATCTTTCTGATTTGTTAATATTGTTTTCAAAAAGATAAAATAAAGTAATAGAGGTAGATGAATAAAAATGATACTTTTATTTACAAATTATTATTAGTTTATGACAAAACTACATGCTAGATAGACATCCACCTTTCTATTTGTCTAATGTGGTAACAGAGAAAGACTCTTCCAATACAGGAGGGTGCAAAACCAGCACTTATAAAAACAGAACTAGTCTGTATATAAAATAGCCTAAGAAACACAAATCTCACAAGTAATAAATTATGGAATAATAAAGTTAATATAATAGTATGTTTGATATTCAGCTTATATTGTTTTAATTATATAGTATCTATACATCAGAATACTATTATCTTCTATCTATCTATCTATCTATTTATCTAATCTATCTATATGTTACGTATCACATTTCTAAACCTTTTGGTGTGTTTATCCAAATTTGATGCATTTTCTTTTTGCAATCATACAGCCATGTATGAATTTATTTAACAAGATGAAGAGTTGTTTCTCTTTGCTGAAACTTTTTATGTGGTAATTTTTTAACTATTACTGAATATTGTCAGATTTTTTCTGCCTAAATAATTATCCATAAGGCTCTAAAGAAAAATTAATGTTGTTGTAATATTATTCTTCAGATAATAAAATTATCTCCTTTATATGGAGTTGGTTGTCATATCCAATACTCTAGACTTGAAGGGAAGATGATTTCTGCCAGATACTTCCAAGTACCTCACGACATATCTCTTACATGGGGACAAGAGAAGGTCTAGTCACCTAGAAATAAAAAGCAAGTATCTTGGTACCATGTATGAATAAAGTTTTATCTTGAGACAAAAATCAAGCAAAACATTTTATATTTTATTAGTCATATGAACTTCTTTGAACAAAATTGATCTTCACTATTATAAAGAATAATATTAATTAAACATCTACATTTTTCCTTATTAGTTACACATTAAATACTTATTATATTGCTTAACTTAAAGATCAATAAGCTTTGTTAATTCCACTAGCTAAAATTTAAAGTTACATCATATATTTTTAGGTTTATATTATTAAATGAAGTAATGTATTGCTTAAATACATTATTGAAATTATATATAAAGTCTAGTATTTACAAATACTTTTGAGGTATACATATTACTAGGTGGACTGTGCCAGCAATAAAAATTCCATGCCATAATTTGTTACCCATTGGTTTGAATAATAATCAAGTCATTTACCTAATGAAAACCACAAATGTAAAAATGTAACTTTAATAAGATAAAGAAAGTGAACTGCAAATGCAGCTCAACAAAAATGCATGCACATACTTTTGCATAACTGATCATTAAGACATGTATACGTGTGTATGTGTGTTTGCACCATGAAGATCTATAAATTGACATGAATTATTTCTGTGTCTTTGGTTAATCAGTACACTGAACTAAGATATAAAATATACAGGGGACATAAATGAAAATGAAAAGTAAAAATATGCATTAATTTAAGTGACACAAATATTCAAGGATATTATGGTGAATTGTTAAAAATTAATGTAATTGTATTTCATATATAGAGAAACTAACACTAATGGTTTCTTACAAATAACATTAGAATACGAAAAGCAAAAATACTGTGTTCTAATAGGCATCAGAAATTCACATTATTGCCACATACAGATTTTAGTGTTGTATATCAATTTATTTAATGAAAATATATATTTACAGCAACAATAGCTAAATAAATAATCCCTGACTTCATTCCCAGACTTCTGCCTTACTAATGTTTAAGTGTATCATCATGGGAAGTGAATTATTCATTATAAATTTCAAAGAGGATTTTCCATTGCCAAAGCTTTGTTACTGGTCCTTCTTGGAGCCAACATCAAGAGAAGCCATGGCAATCTCAAACACTGCAATAAAATAGATGGTGAGAGGAAATCACACAGGAGAGGTGTCAAGAATGAACTGAGCCCAGAGACCTGCAACTCAGTGAGGAAGAACACAAAGGTAATTGGTAATGATCTTCAATTATACCAGGAGAGGAAAGATTCATCAAGAAACGCACATGAACAGCAGCTAAACTTCTGAAAACCAGAAACTTTTATTCTGTTTTAGATGAAGCATCTAGAAGGTTGAGTATAGCTTTAAATGTACTCATATTGCTATATGTTAAAACATTCACAGAATCACAAATTCTGCTCAAATGGGTACAAAATGATCTAAAGGTTTTTTTCTTACTGAATAACTATAGTATCAAACACAGTAAGCAGAGATCGATCTTGTTTGTAAAGCTTTGTAATAAATTCATTTTACTATAATCTTAGACTGATGTGAAGAGTTAAGTCATGGTTTCAAAAGAAAGACATTCATAGGATGGATCCATTTTCAGCTTTTTTGAGAATTCCCCACACTTGGTTTTCATAATGACTGTACCAATTTACGATCTCACCAACAGTAAATGGAGATGTAACAATTAATGAAGAAGGAGGCCCTGAATTTGAAAGAGAGCAAGGAATATGATATAGAAGGTTCAGGAGGAAAAGGAAGGGAGAGATAATATAAAACTGAGAAATTAAAAGAATAAAATATAAAAAAATAAATAAAAAGAAGGTTGTTCTAGAAAAACACATTGTAATATTTCCCCTGGTTATGTCACACATAGAACTAAAAGCAGACTACTTAAAAAATATTCTAAAATCTTTCAGTTACTCTGACACAATTATAACATACTAAAGAGCAAAATGTTCTGAATAATCTAGGTTTGACACTGTAGTTCCTAACATTGTGGTATCTTCATCTGCTAAACCTGTATATAAACACTTGAGAGGATAATAGTGACAGCAGATTCCAGAGAATGGATTATTTGAACTTTAAAAAGCGAAAGATTCTTTTTTAAAAAATCATAATTTTCATCAAAATGCATCATTCAGAAGGCAACCACAGCTCAGTAAAGAGCCAGAGGGGGTAAATAGCAAATTCAGTCCATGTAGCTCAGTAAGAATGGGAAATAGCCCTATTGGACCACTTCTGGCCAAATTTCATCTTTAGTTTATAGACGCAGTATATTTTGTTCATCAAAAGTTCCATTTGATCCAGTGCTGAAGGCTTTAGAAACAAGAACCCAAAGCGAAGACCCTAAGCATTCAGCATAATTGCCTTAGTAGTGAGAGCTAACAGACCGGGCCCTATGTAAAACAGTATTCATTGAGGTGTAAAAACCTGTAGGCAAGACTAACAATGAGCTTATGCAGGTAGGTGTTAATGAGGTCATTTGGGCAGATGAGGTTTCAACAGGACATCTTTATAGGCTAGTGAACTTGGCTTACTATTGTGCTAGAGAAGTGAAAATTTAGTATTTTGATGGTAAGACGATTGAAAAGCTGTTAAATATACGAGGGATGTATGAGAGAAAAGAACATCCGTTTTAGAAATAAATTTAAATAAAAAAATTAAAATACGTGAAGACTTTGTCAAAATAAAAAGTATAACAGGTGAAGAAAAACTGATTGTGAAAGGCGAGCATCAGTAATATCTTATGGTGACTCTCCCTCACACTCATACTGAAGTCCTTTGAAGCCAGGAATCAATGAGCGCGCACATGAGTGTATGTGCCTGAGTGAGTGTGTATGTGCATGTGTGCATGCGTGTGTATGTGTTTCCTGAAGAAATCAATGTAATAAAAGAATACTGCATTGTTACTCCTAATAAATATGCAACTTATGGACCCTGAATGTTTAACAACAACAGATAGACAAAATTTTAAGTTACAGTTTTTAGGTAGGTATGATCTGAGTGGGGCAGTTACTGCCCAGTATTTCAGTGAGCTAGTGAAGGCATGCAAATAAAATTTAATAGCAAACAGATTAAAAAACATAACCATGCTACTTAACAATATGCTACCAGAAATGTACAATGTTCAGAGGGTAGCAAATATCTAAAGGGTACTAATAAACCAAAGTGCAGGAAATGCCTTATTAAATGCATTTGCATTACATATTTTGACATGATTTTATAAAATTAACAAATGTAAGAAAGGGGTATAGAGTGTATCTGTGTTTAATATCAATTACATAACATTATAAGGTAACTAGGTTTTAATCTATATTCAATAATTGTGATTTCTCTCCCTTGCAATACATGGAAAACTACTTCAGTTTTGTTAACCAGCCCAAGGAATGATTATTTTAAGAAGGAGGAAAAACAGGTAAAATGAATTTGTCAATTTGAAACCAACTCCTGAAGATTCCGGAAAGTTATACAATATTTAGCTGTAAAAATAAGCTATAGCCATAATACATGTGATATTAAATTAATCCATTGATAGGTATTATGTGGTGGCTCTAAGAAGTGAAAATGATTCCTTTGATTCATAACTTAGCAGAGATGCCAGTCACATGAGGAGCAAAGGACTATGCTGGCTATAAAAATCCCCTTTTGTCTATGAGTTTTCACTTTCAGCCCACCATGAACCCTGTAATTAGGGCTCCGTCCTAATGTACAAAATGGAACTTAAATTCTAAAGCAATTATTTTTTAAATAAAAAAAGTAAAACAAGCTCTAAAATTAATTTTTCAAAAGAACAAAGATGCATTAGACAAGGATAGTAAATCACCTTCTTTTTAAAGGTCCTTTCTTGTTTGTTTAACTGCATTATACAGTTATTTTAGATTGGAGAAAGTTTATATCAAGTAATCAATTAATGAAATTAGGCATGTTTGTCATACTTCAGTAATGTTGCTCTTGGTTTATAAAGCCAAGAAGCATTCTGCTGTAATTTACCCAGTGACTAGTGTTAACTATTAAGTTTGTAGCAGTACAGTTGTGATGAGCCCATGCTCTGGCAAGTTCCCATACACCCTTTCCAAGCGGCCACCACCAACTCATACAACACAGCTTCTGACTGAGAGTCCCAGAGGACCACTTTAAACTATATTCAGTCAGGAACTCAAGGTGTCCAAAGACAATGTGACAAGGCTTAGCAAAGCCCAGTACACCGATCATCACAAACTTGCTCTTGGGGGATTGTAGGGTACTATATGTAACTTTGATTTCTAAAGGTTTTATTTTAATTATGGGGGGCATCCAAGTGCAGATGCTGTTGGATCCCCTGGATTTACAAGAGGTTGCAAGCTGGTTGATATGGGTGCTGGGAACCAAGGGATGACCAGCACGGAATATAACAGGGTCTTCTGTGAGATCAGTATGAGCTCTTAACCACCATGTCATCTCTACAGCACTAACCATGTGCCATTTTCATTCTGAGAATATAAAGACTTGATTCCAAAGATTTCTCTTCAATGGATTAGAGAACATGAAGTTTTAAAAATAAGTAATAAACACTATTGTAAGGAAAGCCAGTTCACTCTGAACTGTAATGAAAACTTCTCTTAAACAAATAATCGTGTTACTACTATGAACACTGTCCCATTTTCCAAATTCGGTTCTCTGTCAAATGTATCACATTTGTGTGTGTGTGTGTGTGTGTGTGTGTGTGTGTTTTGTTGTTTTTGTTTTGTTTTTGTTAAAATTTCAGTTGTTTCGTTTCAAGCTGAGGATATAATCATAATGAAGTTTACCTTAAATGTATCCATCTTTTAAAATGTGAAGGGAACAGTTATACATTCATCATAGTTTAGACAATCACATAAATTTACACACAGCAATTCAACGATTGTAACCACTATTTTAATCCCCCCCCCCAATATTATTACAAAAAAGAAAGAAACACTTTAGGGTTAAAATGAACATAATCGCAGGTGTTGTCACAAAAGCTTTCTATATAAAAATCATCATAAATGCTCCATACGTTGTTTCCATGAAGTAGTGTACCTATTGTTATTTCTCCTTCTGGCTTTGTTTGTGGAAAGAAGTAACATTACAAACTTTAATAAGCAATAATGATTCACAATAATTATGCATTATACTTAAAACGTCTTCTAACCTATATAGTATCAAATTATATAGTTCTTCCCACACAGGAAGAACATTGGTTACTTTTTCATGTCTTAATTAAGTTGAGTTCTAACCATTTTGAGTTAGAAATAGTACACATAGGTTAGTAGAAATAGATCTTGAGTGAGTAACTTTAAGAAGGCTCTTTCTTGCTGAGACTAAATAGATCCATCCATTCATAAGGAAGCAAGGTAAAAATCTTAAATAATAAAATCTTTCATTACATTTTTAAAGTTTCTGACGAAAACAGGAAAAATCCATACTACATAGAGTTATGATGCAGCTCTATATAAAGTCCTCAACTATATTAACTGTATAAACTATATCAACTTTACCATTCCATTTCTAGGCTACCTGGTATAAGTACTGAGTCACAAAATCAAATTTCATTGAACTCTAGAATCTAAAGAGAGCAGACAGGTCCCTCCCCGCTCATGTTTTTATGGCTACTTTAGGAACAGGAAGCAGCAACTTCTTGCGAAAAGATACACTTAATCTATCTATCATCTCCCCTGCTCATTTCCATCATGCCAGCACTGTCTCACCAAATCATGGCTAAACTTAAGTGGGTTGTTGCTGCAGATTTACACAGTTCCAGTGCACTTGAATGCCACAAACTTATAGAAACTGTGAGCTGAATAGCTCGCGAGCCAGGACTGAAGTGTTAAAACCAGAGAAAACAGAAAGACTGTATCCTTGCACCTGTTTCTTAACAGAAGTTGTGGTTTAATGGTTGCTGTCAATGGAAGAGTTTGGCTATAAGAAATCTCAGGAGTTCTGTAAAGTGGGATTGGGTGCACGGCTTGGCACTTAGCTGCTGGATATCTAATTGTGCAATAAACTTACTGCAAATGTGCTGTGAGGATGCTCATCACCAGGAGAGTGGCCACAGACACATAATTTTGCTTCTGGGAGCAATTCCTAAATTAAACAAAGAGAATCAGGAGTTGGCTTTTTTTCCCTCCTCAGTCTTCGGGTTTACGTAAAATAATGTGAATTATCAGTTACACTAAATAAACCCTTCTTGGTAGCTTAACACAAATAAGATGATCCTAATTTGGTTTCACAGGTGATATTCATCTACGCTTTCAAAACAGGAACAATATGTGATGTTGAATATTGGAATCATAATAAATGAACCAGTGAGAAAAAACATCCTGATTCCCTGCCTTTACCACGGTGAGTTTTATAGAATATGATGCTATTTGTCCTTACTTATCTCAACTTTATTTTGAAATGCTAGCTATGACTTCTACTCAGTAATAGTCTGGACCAATAAACAGGAATTCCATGCCATAAGCTATAAGGACAACAGCAATCACCTCTTCTGCTGAAGTGTCTTGGTTAAGCATGACTGTACTGCTGCTATTCACTTATCCACATCTAAGACTGTGGAGATCACACCAGAATAACTGTTAAAACCTGTTGAATTTTCCCACTTGCATTGGAAACTACTTTATATACTCAAAAGTATAGCTTGCATTTTATCTGTAAAGGCAAAGTGATTATTTATTGATAAACAGTATGGAATGTCATTTTTTGCCTAAGTAGCACCAGACATTTCAAAGATTTTGTCTGAAGGGCAAAAGGATTACATTGCATTTGAACAGGCCATGTGACAACCCATCCTTAGTCTTCATGTATGATATGAAAGGATGATCCCCATTCATAAAATACACAAGGGAAATTATAATTGTACCAGGAAGGAAGAGCTGCGAGGAGGGCTGCGGTGAGAGTGTCAAGGGGTATTGGTGGTAGTCTGATGCATGTAAATATTACGTCTTATAAATAATTCCTTTCAAATACATCTCTGAAGTTCCAGGCTCTGTTTAAGAAACGGATTGTATATGCTTTAGCTGACTATATGTCGCTTTTTTCAAGATAGAAGCAACATTAATTCAGACAGGAAAAAAATGGCTTCCAAAATACCCCTCTGCTTCTCTTACTTGTGAAGGAGTATGTCACCTGACACTGGCAGATGAGAACTGGGGTGATGTTCAAGTTATATTTTACTGTCAGAATCCAACAAACACATTTTCATCTAAATTATTTTGTCAACAGCCTTGTGGTGCCCTTGCTAACCTTATTTGGCACCAGTGCATAATTAGATACACAGGGGTGTGACTCCAATTGAAGGTGTTGGCATTGTAGCACTCTGTGAAAATATTAACTATGAGGTTAACTCCAATTTTCTCTTCTTTAATTAAATGCACATGGTACTAATGAGGTAACCTACTGTTCCTTGATAACACTAATTAGCTAAGAGGAGACTACACTCTCACACTGCAATTTAAACCTAAAAATAAGGTTGAAATATGCTAATTGCAGGCAATTTAAAACAGTACAAGTTGAAGAACTAGTCATAATAAGAGAAAGTGACTGCTTTACAGCTAGGCAGCTGTAACTTTGGTTAAAATCAAAACAAGCCACACAATTTTTGGACTGCAATTTAACAAGGTCATAAGCATCCTGAAAAAAATGAGATGTTACTTCCTATGATGACGATATGCCAGACCCACACCAATGAAAACAAAATCCTTAGAAAGATGCTCTTCCTAAAAGCACTGGAGACAAATTTCATATGAACCTTATATATATTGTATTTAATACTGGAAATTAAGCTCCATAAATAAGCTGTATCACCTTTTCTTCAAGGAGATACAAATTAATGAAAATATTATAATTGGAACCTAGGAAATCAACAAAACCAGTGGAAACTCTGACAGTTCGTCATCTCACTGGGTTAAGGGAAGATGCAGAGAAGAGGAAGATTTATCCCTTGGCAACCACATGAAGTGATGAGCAGAGGATGAGTAATGATGAGAATACTTAAAAGCTGCAGAAACATGAGCAACTGTGACCATCACTTCAGGGATACAGATGCTTAAGGATGTGTATTTAAAAGAAGATTTCTTCTATTGTTTTGGACTCTTGGATGGAGCTTTCTTAAAGCTTCATTAAGAGAGAATGGTCCCTATTCTTAGCCCAAGCGACCCAGAAACACAATTTCATTAAACATCAGCATAATACAAATGAGCCTTCATTAATAATCCTCTTAAAACATTTTACAAATGTGACCTTAACTCCTAAACTTATAGGGAACTGTTCTGCAAAGCCAAAGTCTGAAGGAAGCTCATGAATCATCAAAAGCATTATATTATGATTTGATTGGCACAAAGGGCATTTTAATCAATTTTTGATTTGCGAAAGTCCATAGCAGGTCTTATATTTTTAACAAGCAACTCTGATAAACAAAGCCACTCATGCAAAGTTATTCTAGAAAACACAAAGAGAAGTAAGCTCAATAAATTCTTATGAATCTATCCTTAGGGACACAAGAGAGAAGAAATTGTGCTCTGGGTTAAAGGTGACATTTCCCTTTTTCTTTTGTCATTCTGCATGCAAATTTATAAAATATAACAACTAAGCAATCAAAAGTATTGAAAAAGCAATGAAAATATAGACTTAGAAAGCAAATTCTGAACCAGACAACTGAATCTTAGACTGAAGAAAAACTTCAGAGAGAAAAAGCAAACTCATTTGAAAAGCAAAAGCTTTTAAGCAACTAAATCTCAATGACTAATTCCTAGAGGTAAGACTGTGTGAAGAGAGCATTTGCACAACCCTTAGCCAGTCATCATAGCTTGCCAACAGGTTTAAGAAAAGAAACCATGCTTTGGAAAAAAAAAAATCCACCCACTCTATTCTCACAACTGCCCTAACAGTTTATACTACAGAGGGAGACAGAATGTTGGCAAGGGATATCTAATAAGCGTCTGACCAGTGAGGCTTTACCAGACCCATGAAGTTGCAGGTTAGTAAAGAATAAGGGAGATGAATGAAGTCAGACAGCCACTTATAAAGCAGTCTCCTGGAGGCAACCTGACACAGTCCAGCAAATACAGGGAAATCCAATGCGAGTGGATGTTTTAAGTGTTTGCATCTGTTTCAAATAAGCACCAACAGGGAGAAGGCCAGGACAATGTACTGGAAGGGGCTTTCAACATGAACTTCAGAAAAAATCTAGTCTTCAGCTAAATACGGATCATTGTTCAAAATAAGGATATTGGCTCTGGAGACAGTCTGTCGGGGTTCAGATACTGACTCAACACTTAGCCGTGCTGTGACCTTGACTAAAGCATTTAACTTTTCTTGGTCTTTTTCTTCAGAAGGTGGTAAAGATGCACTGTTACAGAGTTGTTAAATACACAGAATAAAAAACTACATGGGATAACAGTAGCAACCATAAATTTAATTATATATATATATATGGGTGTGTATATATATATATACACATATATACATATATATACATATATGTGTGTATATATGTACATATATATACATATATGTGTGTATATATATATATATATATATATATATATATCTTTGCTGCAGAATGGCATTTATGTATTTTTTAAGATAAAAATTACTGGTTTTCCTATATGTAAAACATAATTATATATCATAAAGTCTACAAAAATACTGAAGACATTCTATCAGCCATCAAAGGACTATTCCAGCTTTCTATCAGTAGACTTCATAATGCAAGTCAACACCTCATCCACTTGAATACATATATATTTTCTCTGTTGAAATCTGCTATAGCAAAGCAAAGAGCTTACAAGGGTAGATATATGTGTCTCCTATTGAAAGAGGAAATGACTTGCACAAAAATATATTTTGAAAAGTTCACAAGATGTACTTTTTTTAAAAAAAAGTAAGTTTGATATTTTGGCCTTTCCCAACAAATGAAATATTATAAATGATACTATCCTGAAGATGTCTGAAGGAAGAACACATTTTTCTTTAAGGGTGTGAAACTCCACGCCTCAGTATATTTGAGGTAAAATGATTCCTGCAGGGTATACCATTGTCCATTTTGAGGATACTAAATAAATCAAGGAACACTGTAAAAGGTAAAATCATACTTTAAAACAATGTAAAAAAAAAAATGGGTCTTTGAGTGGATTTCATCCTGCCTGTTTGGTGTATTTGTTTGTTTACCAGTTTCAGCTGTTCATGTGCCTGATAGAAATTGTTCAGGGACACTGGGGCAGTAGATTTATATGAGAATGAAACCTGTGAACTTTGTAAAACCACACTATTTAATCCTTCCCCAAATATCCCTAGAAAGTAGACAAAAAAACTGCTGAACTCAGACAGAGGGAATAAACAAAGGAATATGGATGTGTCAAAAAAATCAATTTTGAATATTTTATAACACAAGTGTGTCAGATGAGTTGGTGCATGTTCTGGGTCAGCCAAGGGAAAGCAGAAACTATGTAATCCAAAGAGCAAGTAAGCATGGGTACGCCTAATTTTCAGTCTGCATTTTGAAGGAGTAGTTATTGTTACCTTGCTTCCTTCTATGGTGCAGACTACAACACTCTTATAATATTGAAAAGAATATGACATAATGATCAAAGAGCCATTTTGCAGAATAAAAAAGTAAATCCTAAGCAGGGTTGATTAAATAATAATCAGTTGGCATTACTTAAGAGACAGGATTTTATTTATTTGTTTGATTATTTAAAGACCACACTGTGTGCACTATGGATTCTTCTGTGCAGAATGTTGGCAAGAAAAAATATTCCTGGAGAAACATCTTTTCAGATTGCAAGACCTGAGGTAGGGTCCAAAGATGTGCACTTAGCAAGGATCTTGGCCATATCGACCTAGTATGCCTGGGATCCATCAACTCTGAGAATCAATGCACTCTTTGGGTACTTTTGTGACAAATAAGTTTTTATTATTTTAGTATTTTATGTAAATATACAGTCAACACTTTGTAATAATTACTGTATTGAAATTTATATATCTCATGAAGTTATTAAAACGAAAGACACATGTTCCAACTTCCAGAACACAGAGGAAAGCAATTCTACATAGAAAACTAGGAAACAGGAAACATACGAACCAATTGTATGAACTCTAAACTTTTTATATATTCAACCACTCTGGTAACTGAGTTAAACATAGGCCAGTCTTCTCAGAAAAAAAATGTATTCAAAAAATATTAAGAAATAGATTTCAATTATATTGAGATTTAGCTTTAAAATATTTTAAAAATATTTATCAGTAGTGAAATACTTATCAGTGTGCTTCCTTAATAACGGATTAAGTAAAAAGATGTAGTGATAGGTTTAAGAGCCACTAACATCAGGGTAGCTTATTATACACATCCATGTGGTGGTTTGAGGTTTATGTATTTGCCAGTTGGTATAAGTGTTTGAGAAGGTTCATATAGAGGAACCTTGCTGGAAGAAATATGCCATATAAGGTGAGCTTCGAGATTTTGTAGTCCAGTGATACTGTCTTCTTCCTGCTCATGGGTGAAAAGGTTAGCTCCTTGTTTTTTGCTCCAATCTCCATGCATGTTTCTGGCTACCATGCTTCCCTGTCATAATGGATTCATATCCCTCTGGGACCATATGTCCAAATAAACTCTTTCTTCTAAACGTTTCTCTGGTCACTATTTTGTCACAGCAACAAAAACATAACCAATATTGAAGCTGTTACCAGAAGGGGGAGGCTGCTGGGAATAACCTACCCATGTTGTGGTTTAGATGAATGTGAAAGAACATGGATCTTGTATCTACTGACGTGTTTGAATGCTGGATAAAGAGTTTAAAGGGGACCAAATCCCAGCCAACTAACCTTCCAACTTGTGAAAGAGAGACTAAGGTGTTTCCTGCTCCTAGAAATCTGCTGAATAAAGGCTATGCAGTTATTGGGGTGATGGGGGTGTGGTTCTTCCTAAGCTGATAGTTAAACTTGGCAGCATCATTCATGTGATGCTAGATTTAGAGACATGAAAACTTTCATGGCTTTAGAGGCATGGAAATATTTGACAACGAACAGGTCATGCATTCATTTTGCCTACATGGTCTGAGATAGCTGCTGAGTCTGTGTTAGGGGCGGGAGAGAGGAAGAGGTAGTGAGAAGCCATAGTTGAAGATAGGAAGTTAAAGGCTTCATTTTGATAGAGAACCAAAGCTGATGGAGATCCCAGAGCTGTGGGTTATCTGTGAAAAGAAAGCTGCATAAGATGGATGAAACCAACCCAAGAGAGATGGATGCTGTAGGCAGCAAAGCTGGAAGTGCAGAGCCACCTAAGCCCTATCATTTGGACATGGAACTACAGAATCTGGTGTTTGCTTTTCTGCATTCCTTTATTACTCAGACCCAGTATTTCCTTGCTATGGCTCCACTCTTCCCCTTTTTGAGTTACCATGTGTATTCTGTGCCATGATACCATCGACTGTTGAAAATGCACGATTTGGTGTTTTATTTTTCAGGGTCCCTCAGACAAGAGATTGCCTTGAGTCTCAAAGGAGACATTCTGGTTTTATATGGCAGGGAGACTATGAACGACTATGAGGACTTTTTAAGTTGGACTAAAAGAATTTTGAATTATAATATGGCCAGGGAGTGGAATGTGAGTTTGAAAGAGAAATGTCCCTCATAGGTTCAAGTATTAAAACACTTGGTTTCCACTTGGTTGCATGCTTGGGCAGGTTTAGTTGGTGCAGCATTGCTAAATATGTCTCTGGGGTAAGGCTTTGAGATTATATGGCTTTACCCTGCTTCCAGTTCACTGTGCCTGCTTCAGGATTGCAGCTGAGGATTTTTATCTCTCACTTTTCCTCCTTGGCATCCCTGTCTCTGCTGGTTGCTGCCCTGCTTCCCTGTGGTGATGGAATCCTATTCCTATGGAACTGTCAGTCCAAATAAACGCTTTCTTACCTAAGTTGTCTTAGTCATGTTGTTTTATTACAGCAGCATAAAAGGAACTAATATAATTCATAACATAAGAAACTATGGAATTTGTATTAAATATGATTATTAGAACACTTTTCTTTCTATAACTAGGTTCATACAGCTCATGGATTCTATTCAAAGATTATAGGTTAAGATAACCTACCTCAGAAATAAGTATTTTCATGAAGTGAAAGGAGCAGTTGAACATATTGAATGTAATATTTTAAAATTTTATTTATTGTGTGCATATGTTTGCATGTATATATCTATGAAGTATGTGTGAAGGTGGTATATGTTCCATAGCAAATGTGTATTTACTTCAGAGGGCAACCAGAGGGAACTAGTTCTTGTTCCACCACGTGGGCCCTGGAGAGTAAATTTAGTTCATCACATTCAGGCAGCAGGCACCTTTAGCTGCTGAGCACCCTTGCCAACAGAAGGTAATTTTTATGCTATCTCTCAAAGGACTACACATTTCTGATTGAAATGAAGAAATAAATAAGGAGAATCCAAAGGATTTAAGATTGTCTAAGAAATTCAATTATTTTTGAAGTGTGAGAGCATTGTAAGCTAGGAAGTTTGAGGTTATGACAAGTTCTGAATATGAGAGCCAATGAATTTTCATCCTATTGTGACCTAAAGAGAACTCACAGGGTTTGCTAAAAGAGTGGTGTGAACATCATGGAGGTATGAGTTTAGTTGGTAGGAACTAGCTGGCTGCCTAAGCTGCCCGAAGGTCACTAGACAACCACTTATGGCCAACAGCCAGGATTGTAGAATTGAAATGGAAAAGGATGCACTCTTGATGCTTGCAGCCAACCATCAGACTGAACAGGGAAGTCCCCAGTGGAAGAGTTAGGGAAAGGACTGAAGGAGCTGAAGGGGATTGCAACCCCATAGGAAGAACAACAATATCAACCAACTAGATACCCCAAAGCTCTCAGGGACTAAATCACCAACCAAAGAGTACACATGGGAGGGTTCATGGCTCCAGCTGCATATGTAGCAGAGGATGGCCTTGTCATTCATCAATGGGAGGGAAGGCCCTTGGTCCTGTTAAGGCTCAATGCCCCAGTATAGGAGAATGTTAGCGTGGTGAGGTGGGAGTGGGTGGGTGCATGGAGGATTGCCCTCATAGAAGCAGGGGAAGGGGGGATGGCATAGGGGATGTGCGGAGGAAAAACCAGGAAAGGGGATAACAGAAATGTAAATAAATAAATAAAATATCCAATAAAAAAAGAAAAAGCTAACTAGAGATTCTGAAGACCACTTGAATGAGTGAATAGATATGACAAGGGATAGTGAGAGCAGATCCTGATAAGTCTGACAATGGTATAAAAGAACAACTTTTAAAGGATTGAGGAGATGCGACTGAAGGGCATCTGGGGAGTTATTTCTAGGGGTCTGTGTGAGACTTCAGGAGCAAGGCAAGGCAGAGAGGTACAAGAATCAACATGTTCTATGCTGGTAATGTCACAGGGAGGGAATGAGTTCTGGCAGAGATGTCCTGTATAGGTAGTTCTACTATTGAGTCATTGTTCAAGGATTGCTTGGAGTTCTATCTAAATTAATACTGAAATTCACTTCCTCAAACTTCTGCTACAATTGTGTTAGAGTGGAGACCATGTGGAATAATTTTTGCACTTATTCCAGACTTCAGAAAGTCAAATTAGGAGGATCAGCATAAATTCTGAACTAGCCTGAGCTATATCGTGAATTCTAAGTCAGCCTCAGTTTTAGAGTGGAAACTTCTTTCTAAGTGAAAACAAAGTTAAATAAAATAAAATAACATCAATAAAATAAACTTTCCAGCAATAATAACATGTAGCCAGAACTTATCACTTCCCAAAGGACACTTAATTCTATCACAGAGACACTTGCTCAACCATGTGTATTGTTGTGCTCTTCCTAATAGCCAGAAATTGGAAACAAGCTAGATGGCCTTCAGAAGAACAGATAAAGAAAATGTGGTAATTTACCAATGGAATATTACTTAGCTAACCAATATTTGATTTAACTTAAGGGTAACTCCAAGAACCTGAGACTAGATAACCCAGGTACCTGGGGTAATACTGAGTAATACTGTTCTATAGAAAACCAAACAAACACAAAATAGCAATAAAATGATTCCTAATGACTTTCTACTATATTTATAGCCTTGCCCAGACATCATCAGAGAAGCTTCTTCCTGCAACACGTGAGAACAAATGCAGAGACCCACAGTCAGATATTATGCAGACTTTAAAATCACAACCCATAAATGGGATGTTTTAATGAAATCCCTCCCTTTAGGGCTTAGGGAAGCCTATGGAAGAGGAGGCAGAAAGTGTGTAAAAGCCAGAAGGATGGATGGAGAAGATGGAGGACACAAGGAAACAAGGCCATCTAAATCAGCGTGATCAGATGCAGAGTCTGAGGCAGCATGCACAAGGCTAAGACATATGTGCACCAGGTTGTTTGTTTATATGCCTTCCAGTTTAGTGTTTTTATGGGATTCTTGATCGTACAAATGAGTGGGTATCTCTGTTTCTTATGCATTCTCTCTCTCGTGTGTGTGTGTGTGTGTGTGTGTGTGTATGTGTGTGTTTGTCCAATTCCAATGTGTTAGTCTTTGTTTTATCCCATTATATCTTATTATATTAGAAGCCTGTTTGCTTTCTAATCAGAGACAGAAAAGGAGTGGATTCAGGCAGGAGGGGAGGTGGGGAAGAAGTAAGAGAAGTAGAAATGGAGGGGAACCATAATCAGGATATATTATGTGAGAAAAGAAATCCATCTTCAATAAAGCAAAAAAAAAAAAAATATCAATGGGCTCCATGAGAATATCTGAAGAAGAATCTCTGAAAATATCAATGACAGTAATGAGATAGAAATTGAACTGTGTAATGGAAATTGAAATGTAATTATTCCTAATATATATATAATACACACACACATATATATATCACGCACATATATTATATAACACACACACACACACACATATATATATATATATATATATATATATATATTCATTAATTACTTGGTTTTCAAAGATGGAGACACACCAAAATTTTGGAAATTTGGAGAAATGATAGCATCCACAAAACTGGCCAATAAAAGCCACAGTAGAAGTGGGTAGCTGGTGGAGGGTTATAATATTCAAAACAGCACAAGGAGACATGCATGCCTTTGTGAGTTCCTCTACGGAGAAGAAATCAGAGAAGCAGGTGAGTTCCTGTCTTGTGGTCTCTAAATTCTCTTTCGGTTAATGAAGAGTGTATAGCGAACATTAGCAATAGGCAAGAGAGAAGATAAAATACAGGGTTCATACATCAGTGTGGAAAATGCTCAATGATGATAGAGGTTAAGATGATATCAGATGGGTCAGCTCCTTCTGGCCCAATATCCTCCCACACCCCACAGCCTGCCTGTCTCCCAGGAGGTCTTCAGTAACTAGGGACACAGACAAGAACCTAGCATGGCTGTCCTCTGAGAGGCCTTACAAGCAGCTGACTGAGAAAGATGCAGGTACTTTCACATAACCAATGGACTGAGGAAGTCAGGGAGTCCTATGGAGGAATTAGGAGGAAGACTGAAGAAGCTGAAGGGGAGTTGAGCCCATAGGAAGACCAGCAGTCTCAACTGACCTAGAACCCAGGGAACTCCCAGAGACTGTGCCACCAACCAGGCAGCATATATGGACTGGTCCAAAGGCCTTGGCACATATAGAGCAGAGGACTGACTGGTTTGGCCTTAGTAGGGGCAGATGTGCCTAATCCTCAAGAGAATTGAGGCCCCAAGTAAGGGGAATAGTCGGGTGGGGAGAGGGCACCCTCTCAGAGGCATTGGGGAAAAGATGGGTTGAGGAACTCTGGGTGTAACTGGGAGAGGAACAATGGCTAGAATATTAAAAAAATTAATTTAGAAAGGAAAAGGCATCTATTCATTTTTTGGAGATAAAATAATGTCAAAATTGATTTTGTTTAAAAATCTTCATCTTAGGAAACAAAATAATATTTCGCAGGAAAAAAATGACAGAAGACCCTCATGTTGCTTAATGCTATAGCTTCTTATAGGAGTTTTTAGTAACTTTCTTGGGAGTGTGAGTAAGGCAAGTAAAAAATTTGGGAAATAGAAGAATAAATGTTGCATAAGGGTGTGAAAGAAGAACACAGAATAAGATATACATCACAATGTCATCATCAGTAACTGGATTCAGCTAGGTCAGTGAGAGATCTTAATGGGTAGAGATAGACGGCGTGAACGATAAATAACAAGAAAGAAACAAGGACATACACTCAGAATATAGATCCTTGGAGTCTACCAACTCAGCATGACATCAGAATATAGGCCTGGGGCTGACAACATGGTTCAGTTGGAAATGGTGTTTGATCTGTCATGCATCAGGGCCTGAGTTCAGATCTCCAGCACTCATGTCAAAAGGCAGGCATGACTGTGAGCATATATTAGCCCAGAACAGAGGGCAGAGAGACAGGTAAATTCCCAGAGTCTGTTGACCAGCTAGCCCAGGTGCAATGATAAGCTCCAGGTTCCAAGGGGAGAGGGGTTGTTTTATAAGCTATGAGGTGAGAATAGTTGAAGAAGACAATGCAATGTTCACCTCTACCCTCCATGGGTGTGAGGACAATGACAGACAGGAACATAGACACATACATATACTACACATGCACCCAAACAATATTGCCATAATGGGAACTGGGCCAAGCTCATGGAGAATATTTTGGACAAATTGATTCTTAAAAATTCATTATTTTATGGCAGTACACCTTGTTATATCATTTTAACCTTCCTCTTGGGAGGTAGAGCAAGTGGATGTCTGTAATTTGGAGAGAAGCCTGGTTTATGAAATGAGATTATGCCCATCAAGGCCATAGGGAATTTCTTTTTTTTATTATATACTAGTTTTTCTTCATAGATCAGTTTATACAGTTAACAGCAACAATAACAGAACAGAATTCTTTCTTTTACCTAGTAAGCACAGGTAAATGGTGCTAGGCATTGGAAAGCAATTCAGCATGGTCACCTAAATGGGCAAAATTCAATACTATTTCTTCCCACAGTCAAAAATTCTGACCTGTAATTGTTCCTGTCTAAAAGAAATGCAGGGACAAGAGCAGCACAACTTGGGATCCATCTCAAGGGGAGGCTCCAAGATCTGACACTATCACTGATGCTATGGTGTACTTACAGAAAGGAGCCTAGCATGGCTGCCCTCTGAGAAACCCAACAAGCAGCTGACTGAGACAGATGCAGACACACCCAACCATTGGACTGAAGAGGAGGACCCCTTGGTTGAATTAGGGAAAGGCTAGAAGAAGCTGAGTAGAAAGGTGACCTCATGGGAAGACCAGAAGTCTCAACTGACCTGGACCCCCAGGATCTCTCAGACACTGAGCCACCAACCAGGCAGCATACATTAGCTGATCCAATGCCACCGGCACATATACAACAGAGAACTGTCTGATTTGGCCTCAGTGGGAGAAGACCCACCTAACCCTTGAGAGACTTGAGGACCCAGGGAAGGGAAGATCTGGTGGAGTGGAGGTGAGGACATCCTCTTGGAGACAGAGGGAGGAGGAATGGGATGAAGAACTGTGGAAGGGCAGACTGGGAGGAGGAAATTAACTGTACTGTAAAAAATAAAAGTAATAAAGCAGAAGAAAGCAAACCTATTTTTAAGGAATTAGTATAGTGCATAAATTAAGGTATAATTGTATGAAGTCCTGACTCCTACTGCAGTTGTCATTCCAGGTCATTTCCTAGCCATTCTCTAGAATTTTCAGCCCCCTGTATGTGGAGACAGGGAAATTGTCTGAGAATAAAATTGTTATCCAACGGTTTCAATTTAGTGGAAAATCAACTCCATTTCACAACATAGGAAATCTATTAACTTTCCAACTCAGCACTAACTTTCCTTTTTTGTTAAAGGTACCAGTGTTTTTATTTGGGAACCACTTGGATTCTGTACTCTTTTATATAGAAATTGGTGGGACTGGACCAAACATGAGCAGGTAATAACGGGCAGGCCAATCAGAACCATTTCCAGAAGTGTGGTTCTTGATGATGTCATAGCAGAGAGTGAGGGACTTCCTTCAGGGCACACTGACACCTGTCCATCAGATCGTTCTCTGTTGTTTTTTTCCCAAATCAAGATTTTGTTTAGGTCTTCTTTGTACTTCGTGGGCCAGTTGGCTCATTTCCATTACATAATGCCTACTTTTAAAAGATTAAATCAGGATACTTTTTAAATGATCCTGAAAGATCACACAGTACTGTTGGCTGATGTCCTTCAAGTCCGCTTTAATCACCTTTTTAATTATTGATTTATTTTTAGAAACTGGTGTGCTTGGATTTTGGTGACTAAATCCCAGTAGTGTGACTGAATGTGTTTCCCTCTCATCTATAGTTCCTACATTTTGGTCATTCAATCATAATATCTGGGTGATTTTGTTTTCAAGGCAGTGTCACAAAGGATTTATGGTTTCCTGCTGGGAGCTGTATAACATGTGGTTGTATCTGTCATTTGATTGGTGCTTACAAACTGGTACTAGTCCTCCTTCAAGTGTTAACTGGAAAACTATAACAAGAAACTGTCCCCATCTCCACCTTGGCTATTTCATGGTACTGTTCATACTAGAAGGCAAAATAAATGCATGATTAATTCCTTACACTTGTAAAACAGGTTTCAAGTAATAAATAAAATTTTTTATTGGCACCCTGAAAAAAAAAAAGATTACACTTCAGTGCATGTATACTTGCCTGAACTCAGTATATTTAAAATAAGTTTTAAACGATCTTTCAGGTTATATATATCACACCAATTAAACCTGGACATCAGGATTTTGCCCTATTCACCACTGTTTGTAAACTTAGGTAAAATGTTTGTTTATACTGCTGCTATGTTTTCAGTTTTATAAATAATTCTTTTCCCTATCACTTAAAGGCTAAATAAATAAAATTTATAGTGTGTAAGACACAACTGGATTTGGAAAAACGGCAATATACAAAAGGCTAAATACAGAATAGCAACACTCAGCCAGGTGTCAATACTGAATAATAATTAATGCTTCCTATTGGTGGACATTATCATTTTACATCTTGCCATAGTTTAAGATTTTCTATTCCTTTGCATTTCCTTGTGAAATAGAATCTCAATTGGAAAGATGAAAAGCTTAGCATTTTATTGCATTTCTTTATAGATTTGTGTAGTGTAGTGTGTGTGTGTGTGTGTGTGTGTGTGTGTGTGTATGAATGTGTGGGTCAGTGAACTTTTGCAAAGTTTAGTCCTCTTCTTCCACCATGTGGGTACTGGTGACTGACCATGGGCCATGAGGTTTGGTAGCAAGACCCACTGAGCCACTATCTTGCTGGCTAAGAATTATTCTTCTTTCTCTTGCTTTTGTTTGTTTGTTTATTGTTTTGTTGCTTTTGCTCCTGTTTGATGCAGTTCCACTAAGCATTGGTTGCCCAGGGGGGTGCCGGTAGACCTGGCTAGCCTGGAACTCACAAATTCACCTAGCACTGTCTTCCAAGGATGGAGGTTAAAGCCCACTGACTTTTGTTTCATTTTAATAGGAGAAAAAAAAAAAGGCAAAGTAAACATTAAATTTAACAATTGGTTAGTGGTACCCAGAATTTTATGCAGTTACCATGGGCATTTGAAAGATTTGAAATTTTTAAAGTATTTCATATTAATCAATGAAGGGCACTGACATAAGTTAATTTTAAAGATTTTAAGAATAAGGCATCACGGAAGAGTTAAAAAAGATTGCAGAATGAAACAGTGTCAATGTCAGGTCTTTCCCCTGTTTTAGTCGAGCCTCTTCCTATTCACTTTGAAAGCTGCTGTCGTAACTGGCACTAATTGGTGCCCTTGTTAGAAATCTCAGCAGAGGAGCCAAGAATAGAAAGGGTATGGAGACCTCTCACCCAGAGAGCAAGGCTGTCTCCACAGGTGAGGCTGAAATCAAGAGGGGGCAGGTGACCCGCTGCTGCCTGTGAGGACAGGGAGAGCTGCATCTGTTCACTGTGTCCACAGACAATGTGATTCTCTGGGGATGTAAATCAAGAGTGTTACTGTACCGGAAGTCCTAGTGAAAACAGAAGAAATATGGAGTGCTCTGAACGATGCAGCTACATTCTGAGAGGGAGCAAAGACTGCCAGTCAACCAGTGCTTATTGCATGAGATACATTTGCATGTGTTAAGGACTGTTGTAGTTCTCTGTTCTCTCCCTCTCCCTCCCTCCCTCCCGCCTTCTCTCTGTGTCTTTCTTTCTCTGTCTATTCTTTCTGTCTCTCTTTCTCTATTTCCTCCCTCCCTTCCTCCATCTTCTCTCTCTCTCTCTCTCTCTCTCTCTCTCTCTCTCTCTCTCCCCTTCGTTAAAAATACTTTGACTATATAAAACAAAAAGTTGACTATCACATAAACCTTAGGAGACCAGAAGACCAAAAAAAAAAAAAAAATGTAATTCTTGATCAGGTAAATTCTTGATTAGACACATTTATGGATATATTTTCATGTCACTCATGGGTACTACACACATTGTTTACCAAGAACAATAAAGTTCTTTATTTAAAGTTCTAGCTAAAAAGTTAAGTCGGAATGTTTGCTCCAAATGTGTGTAGAAAAAGCTGGGGCAAATCTACATGGAGCATAAAAACTATAAGAGACATTTGCACAGGGTGCTGTGAGGAACTGAGCAGAGATGCTTATGTGGAATGTCACCATAGAGTTTTTGGCCTAGGTAATAACAGATGGACCATATAAAATGGTATGTGAGGTAAGTGGAGACATTGGGCATTTAGGAACCCAAACAGAAATAACATGAAGGAGTTTGATTTATCCTGATACACTCAGAAAGCCCCAGTATTCGAAAAAGAGAACGTGATTGAAGACAAGACGGGGTGGTAGAAATCACAAGGAGAGAGAAGGAAATGGAAGCAAATCCTCATGTCTCCATGTAACGTCAAATCCTTTGATCTTACTATTAAACATAAGTGTCTGCTATTTACTGCATATGAGTTTTATCTTTAAGAATAAATAAAGCCTAAATACATCTCTCTGATACTGAGATTCCTATGAGTGTAATATTAAAGCAGTAGATGCCTTCAATGCAGAAATAAGAAAAATATTCTTGGAAATTTTATGTGGAAATAACTACATTTGTTCAATGAACTCTTTTCCTCTGTTTCCCATGCATTTTGTTGCTTAATAGACTTCCCCAAACTCTGCAAATATGCTAGTAAATTATAGGTTCATAATGAATCCAGGGGCTAGGAGGGTGTGTAGGGAGTGAAGTGCTGACCAAGCGAGCCTGACAACTTGAGAGCAGATCCCCTGAACTCAGGGAAAAAACTGTGTGCATTCCTATACTCCTATGGTGGTAACAGAGGTGGAATAGAAGAATCACCTGGAAACTCAACAGTCCCCCAAAATAGGACTACATAATATAACAGCAGAAAAAAAAGACACTGCCTCAAAACAAAGTGAAAGATGAATGTTGGCTCCTTAAAATTGCTCTCGGACCTCCATCCACATGCAAGGGCATGCGCTACCCACATTTATACACACACGGTATCATACACACATACATCTCCCCCAGCACACACACACACACACACACACACACACACACACACACATACACACATACACACACACACACCACATTCAGTTCAGTATTAAATTTCTTAGAAAATTCTTCTTTGGGGAACCAAGTAATAAAATTTTAATTATTTCAATTTTATTGCCATTAGAGGAACAAAAGAGCTAAAAGTTTGTATTATCTAGAAAAAGTTAGAAAACTTTAAAATGTTAACAATTATTTAGATTTTTTTTCATTTACTTATACTTTATTGACATACGTTCATTGAATATTGTATCAAGTTTTCTAAGAACATTTGCATGCAATAGACAAAAGGTGTTCTCATGAAGAATTTTGTGACAAGGTAAATAAGACAAATAAAAACATGACCTCTGCTCAATTCTATAACTTAGCACTAAAGGGTACTGAAGGGAGTATTTTAAATTTCAGATACATAAAAGAGAACACTTTGAACTAGATTTAACTGAACATGGTCCCTTCCTTTGCTATTTGGGGCATTCAGAACATAATTTCACAGATGATATATTTCTCTTAATGTGATTTTCAGACTACATCTAATGGAAAAAGCCTGGTTAGGATTCAGAGACATGGTACAGATGTTCAACCACATTTGCATGCAATTATTTCTAAAAACCAATGCCAGGGTACAGACTCTATTGAAATGGCTTCTGGGATTGCTGGCATAACATATTACATCGTCTTCCAAACTTTAAGTAAGACTTGATTTCGAGTTTTTAAAATAAAGATACTCTGTGTAAAAATCACCCTTTACTCATTATTCAAGAGTGTATGAATGTAGGGTTCATATGCACAAGAACTGAGAGTAGATATTTAATGCCTTAAGCAAATCTTCACCCATACTTGAATTTGTAGAATTTCACTTAATATAGTAATATTAGGAGCTCAATATAAAGTCACTACAAAGCAATGTAAGTGAAAATAATTTAATATGCAAAAGAAATGAACATCATTGGTTTGATTTATTGTGCAGCATCCAACTTGTTTTGGAGTTATTTTTTTCCTTTAAAAAGCAATTTGAAAGGGGTATAAAAAGGTATGACTTGTTTTCTGTTTCTTCAGCAGCTGGTCTTCTACAGACTCCCTACGCAGAAAACCAGAAATAAATTCTTATTCAAAGTACTTATGAAGTGCATTTGTCAGTAATCTATTCAGACTCATCAAAGGCAGTGAAGAGCAGGGTGCAACGGAGCTTTCATTGCTTTGCTGTCCAGGGTATTGTTCTTTCATAGAGGCATCAGTCATAGACCCTGGGAGACTATGGACTGGCGGAGGCCTTTACTCTAACCACCACTGGATAATCTTTTCCATGACCTTGTATTTTAAGATTAGGATTTGATTCAGCAAATGAACCATAAAGATTCTTTACTATCTCAACTAGATGTCAAAACAAAACTGTATCATACTATGAATGTTTTCAATCCAGAACATGCCAGCCGACTTTTATTGCATGCTTTACTCTGTATGTGGTGCAACTTAGATCATGGTCACCCCTGGGAGTGCATGGGGGGAACTATTGGCCATTGCTGCTTCTTTTCTGATCCCTGCAGGGAAGGAAGCAGCAGCCCATGGATCAGCTCCTTTTCACCTACTGTTGGTCTCAGTTACAGCTCTTTCCTTGCCAAGTAAGCAACAGAAGCATGTGGGCAGAATGAAGAGAGACAGAACTGTAGAATCAGGGCTAATGAGGACCAGCCTGATGTGAGTAGCTAATGATGTCACATGAGACCATGGTGGGCTCCTGGCCTGTGTTGTTTCTGGGGGCCATGCCTGGGTCTGTGGCCAACATCCCTACTTTGTGCTGCCACCCAGGGATATATTGATATGTTGATATCTGAGGGCTGTACAACTCTGGCCCTAAACCTCACCTGGGCAAAGTGGGAGAGTTGGCCCTAGAAGCATGAGAGCAAAAGAGCTGACCAAAACCCAAGCTAGCTACAGTACTCAGGAGAGCAGCCTACACATTTCATGTGGGAGTTTCTGGTGAGTCACAGGGGATCCTAGTGTGGGAAAACCTGACCCTTCCACTCTTTCCTGTAGTAGCATGGATGAAGGAGATATACCTTCCTTCTCTCCTTTGTCCCTCACCTTCTACGGTAGACAGAAGAGTTAGCCCCCAGTGTCATGAGAGTGGGAGAACTGGTCATATCCCTCTCCAGCTGCAACACTCCAGAAAGCAGATCTGCCTCTCACTTAAGTATCAGAGTAGAGCTGGTTCTGGTCGCAGGGGCTTGCAAGTGAGCCAGCCTCAAGGGCATGAGAGCAGGAGAGCTGGCAAGCTGACCAATTCAAACACCTCTCAGGCTCAAATCCGGGGCTTTGAATTGGTCCATTCCAACATCTACCCCATAGATGAACTGCTGAAGTACATGGAGGGATCAGTCCTCAGATCTAAAATTACAGAATCTCCAAACACAGGGCAACAACAGATTATCTGAAAGGAGTCCCAGTGAGGTTCCAGGATTGATAGTGTAGCAGAAGCCAGAGGGCTTAAAACAGATGAAAGAGTCACTGCAATGAACATTTACAAGCAAAGAAGTGTGGGCAAAAGGCTATACTGTGGGACACACTGTGACACCCCATAGCTTCTACTGTGAATTTTTTCTCCGTTTGCAGGGGCATGTGTGTGGTGGTTTGCAAGGTGTGGGGTGTGTAGGAGAAGAGGGGGAGATTAGGGTGCAGAATGTGTAATTTGCAAAGAATCAATAAAGTTAAAAAAATCTGAACCATATTTCAAATCATAACACCCAAATCCAATCAGGTAGAATTCGTAGGATGCTAAGGTAAGGAGATATTCATGTTTAATATGTGCCTTGCCATCCTTACTTGGTCTGTTTTCCCCCAAAATGAAAACTGTGAATGGTAGTAAAGAAGCAGTTATAATCAGTGACGAAAGGTTAAGAGGCACATAGTTTGTAGTACACAGACTTGAATTTACAACCCAACTCAAATGTCAGCTACATGACCTCAGGTAATGAAATTTAGCCTTGCTTAGCTTCAGCATCTTGTTGTGTGAAATGAAAAGGCATAAAGAGAGGTAAACACACAGTGAGCTCTGAATATGTATTAGCAAACACAAATAAAGAAATGAATGCTTCAGGATCATCCTTCCATTAGAGGAAAGAAGTGAATTAAAAGCAGGAGGGGACCTGAGGAATGCGAGACCCATCCCATCAGTGTTGGATTCTTCAGTCCTCATTGTTACTAGCTCTAGTCATCCATTTGGATATAATAAGCCACAGTGCTTCTTATCACTGAAGGACCCCAGAAGACCAGAATGATTCTGAGAGGGGCACTTTTTAAGAGTAGTGTTTAAAGTATGAGTAAAATTTGGACAGTATAAACTTGTCACACAGACATGCGGATGAATCTATAGGATACGGCTCCTATATATTCACAAAATGTAGCTCACAATATTAAAACTAATATTTAAAAACATCATCATAATCAATGTAAGTAGATTCCTCGATGTAAAATTGATATACAAGGCAATTTCTCCAAAGACCATTTTCAAGAATAATTTATAGTTTAGAGAAGACAAAAGAGATGAAGCCAAAACCACATAGAGTAACCCTCACATCCTATGCATGATACTGGAAAGAGAACTGCAGTCCCATGACAGAATCACCTCAACCTCTCACAGACTCACCGTAACTATGGATGGCATGGAAAGCACACAGCATTGTTGTTTATAGTATATGAAAGGAAAATGGTCAGATAGGGCAAAGGTCAAATATTGGAACTGTGCTAGTTTATTAGAATTACACATTTCTAAACAAGGACTAAGTTCCATTCCCCAATAGCTGCTCTCAAGAAGGAAGCTAATTTACATTTAAAATAGGAATACAGTCTACTCTTTAAAAGCACAATGGTAAACACACCAATTTGACAATTACATTAATATGAGTATTTGCATAATCTGTCTTCTACACCTGTTCTTAATTTGAGGCAGCTGCAGGACAGATCACAGCTCACTAATCTAAATGGGCATGTGGGTGCTCTTGACAGTACTGCATTCACTTAATATTGAAGATATCTCACTTTTTAAATGTTTACTGGCTTTTAAAATGTGGTAAGAAACAGTGCAGAAGTCATGGCTACTGTTTATTTGCATAATATGAAGTGAGGATAAGCACAATACTACACAGGGTTGTCAATTATGTATTTTGCATCTTTAGTGATTTTTTTCTTTTCCTCCAAATAGGATGTGTTTTATTTGTGAAAAAAATTTTAGAGAGCCAGGCAGTGGTGGCGCATGCCTTTAATTCCAGCACTTGGGAGGCAGAGGCAGGCGGATTTCTGAGTTTGAGGCAAGCCTGGTCTACAGAGTGAGTTCCAGGACAGCCAGGGCTATACAGAGAAACCCTGTCTCAAACAAACAAACAAACAAACAAACAAAAAATTTTAGAGAACAATAAAAATAAATTTGAAAGATTCTATTGGGACTGTAACTAGAGAATCTACAGCAAATAGATTACTAGAGAACAAAGAGGAAAAAAGTAAAACTTCAGAACATCAGGAAAAGTACCTGTAACATAGGCCATTGCAGAGGTTGGTGAACAATTTTTGTTGGAAAAGAGAGATTCCATTAATATTTTGACAAATACATTTCAAAATTTAATAAGGACCAGTTTAATCATTCTAAGGATACAGTTTGCTTTCCTGTGTATTCAAATACACACTCCAAACCATCAAAAGAAATTCACTTTATCACTGTTGTGCATTCTCCTCCTTCATTTGTTCATTTGTTTAACTGAGCTGGACTCTAGCTTGTGGACCATAAGATACCTATGTAATCTGTCAACAGAACTGCCTCCCTTTAATCTTCTGTCATGAACAGGATATGAAGGTAGAGCTTCCTAAGGAAGTTATTTATTTGCTGAAAACTGAATGCGAACATGCTTAGTAATGAGCTGGAGAAACAAAGCAAGTCTGTTTATGTACTATCAACCTCTGAAGAGGTGACTATTAAACTGTTGAATTCTCATGCTTTACTTTTATAAGAGCTCATATAAGATCATAACAACGACTAAACAAATGAATAGATGCAGACAATCTCAATGTACTCTCGTGGCTGTTTAGAAACTGCCATCAGGGAAGAGGACACTGTTGAGGAGAGAGTTCCCATATATCCCTACAGGAAAGACAAGGATACCCAAGTCAACACCATGTTTCCTTTCCTGTGACTCACAGATGTTGACTGAATTAACAATAGGCTTTAAATCAACAGTTCAGAGGTTTGTTTGTTTGTTTGTTTTTCCTATTTTTCCTTGTCACAGTAACTAAAATGTGGCTGCAGATGGTGTAGAAAAACAGTGTTCAGTAAATCATGACATTTATAAGAGCCGATTTCTCGTTAGAGAAAATATTGCAATTTCTTATCAAGAATCAAGGATACTTACTCCAGGAGTATAAAAATAATTTTTATTACTATATAATTTAGGCAATGAAGCTAAGTTATAGTGATTGTGAGAAAAGCAATTTTCACAGTTCTGACCTCTATATAATTATATTTCTAAATATTCCTTATTTTATTTTTCTTCATTAAAATTCTTACCTATATAATTGAGCACACAGAGAAACACTCTAAACAGATAAGCTGGTGTGTCATGGGGCATGTGGAACATAATGGGCTGAAACTACATTCAGATGGGTGATGTTGTACCCTGAGCTATATGCTAACAACAGATTTCATTTAGCAACAGAGTGCTTTGGCCAGAAGAAATGAGACTGAAATATCTGAATTTGAGAGCTTGTGTTCTAAGTAGTAAGGAAAAAGCTAGGTCATTAGTACAGCTAAAACTTTTGACATGTAAAATGCTCAAAGTGTTTTAATACAGTAGAGACAGCATCTTATTTTGCTAAAAGTAAAGCATATGGACAATAACTTTTTAGAATCAGATACTGAGCCAAATTGTGATTGAGAGGAAAAGGAAATGTGTCACGCAGTCAGTGAGCTCTGGAGTTCTGACCGGAAGACAAGACTTCTCTGCTATTACAGTGTCTACTCTTGCCTTCACTGTATGGCATGAGAGGAACAATGTCAAATGACTGAGGTATGATCAAGCTCCCCTATGGTACTGCACTATGCAACAGCCTATAAATGAATCTTACATTTAACACAGTTACAAAACACAAGATCGCATTCATTTGTAGACTGCAAAGGAGATGCCATAGACGACACACACACATCCAAGCACTATCAGTGTAAAACTTGTTAACAGGATGGTACCCTATTGGTATGATGGATGGAAGTTGAAGTTAAGGGGAATTTCAAATTTCCACCCATTTCCCCTTTCTGGATCTGGAATCACAATGTAGCTCAGCTTGCCAGGAACTGATTATGTAGTTTAGAGTGTCCCATTTTGAGTGTAGGGAAGATACATATAATACACTGCATAAAATTCAATTCTTTATAGCTTTTTGTATGAGCCAACTTAGCAAAACCACAATTTTTTGACATTTAAAAAAATCAGTTAATTTGCAAATGTAAAACAACTTACAGGGGCCACAGAGATGTCAAAGGACTGAAGCCCTGGGAGCCAGCAGAAAGAAAGGAAACAGGCAACTTTGGGAGGTAGGAGGTTGGGGGGACCCTCCAGAAGGCACCAGAGACCTGGGAGGTAAGAAACTCTCTGGACTCAACGGGAGGGACCTTAGATGAAAAGCCAGACAGTATGGAGAGGGAACTTATAGAGCCCACCTCCGGCAGGAAGACAGGGCATCAAGTGAGGGAAGGGGTTGCCATCCCACAGTCAAAACTCTGACCCATAATTATTCCTGTCTGAAAGAACCACAGGGATGGAAATGGAGAAGATCCTGAGGAAAAAGAGGTCCAGCAACAGGCCCAAAGTGGGATCCAGCTCAAGGGGAGGTCCCAAGGCCTGACACTATTACTGAGGCTATGGAGCACTCACAAAAAGAGACCTAGCATGATCTCACTCCGGAACACCCAACAAGCAGCTGAAAGAGCTAGATGCAGATATTTGCACCCAACCAATGGATAGAAGCTGCTGACCCCTGTGGTTGAATTAGAGAAAGGCTGAAAGAAGCTGAAGAGGAAGGTGACCCTGTAGGAGGACCAGCAGTCTCAAACACTGTACCACCAATCAGGCAGCATACATCAGCTGATATGAGGCCCCCAACGAATATAGAGCAGAGAACTGCTGGGTCTGTGTTCAATAAGAGATGAAGCACCTAATCCTCAAAAGACTGGAGGCCCCAGGGAGTTTAGAGGTCAAGTGGGGTGGGGGGTAGAGGATGGGGAAATCTTCGAGGGGGTGGGGAGGAGGTATGGGATGTGGGAAAGTCTGAGGGTGGACTGAGGGGGGGGGGATAAAATCTGGAGTGTAAAAAATAAGAGCACTTCCTACTCTTCCATAGATCTCAAGTTCATTTCACATACATATTATGTGCCTCACAAATGCTTTTAATTCCAGATACAGGAGTCTGATACCTACTTCTGGCTTCTCCTGGCACCTGAATATGGGTATGTGTGCATACATGTGTGTGCGTGCCACGCACACACACACACATACACGCACAAGCATATAAATAAACAAACCAATAAATACGGCTCAAAATGAAAGGAAGCTTTTAAATACAAAACGTATAAGAATTGTGAATGTTCTTCAAAAACTACATCAACTCTTAACCATTATTAGGATCTAGCCGAGTGTTCGGATTTATACTAAAACAGAGGAGTTAATCTCTTCAATGTAAAGGCATCATTAAAATATATTTCCACTCTTTCTTCAACTGTCCTATCTGGCTAAAGAACTTTGGTGATTGGTCTTTTTCATCATGTCTTTCACAGGATTTGCTTTCCTCAAATTTGTTTGATCACTCCAATAACCGTGGAATTCAGTCCAAAGGAATTTTAGATAGCTACAGAGGAAGCAGCAGGAGACAGGACTTGGAAAACCTTATTCTGTTCAGTCTATAAGTGACGGCTGACTCACTAAACACAGAAAAGAGGAACCCAATTTACTCCACAGAACACCTTTTAAAAGCCATAACTGTCAAGAAGATTTTTGAATACCTTAAACTCTAAGTTTTGTTTAAAATGGCTTAAAAGACTAGTTATTATCCTGAATTTTATCTAGTCAGAGTGTCAACTCCCTGAGGAGAACATTTTTGAATTCTCTTGGTACCTGGTGTCTTCCTAGCAAAATGTCTTACCCACAGGGGCATTTAGTCACATTTTTTGTTTTATAATAGGCTGATGGAAATAAAATTTGGATATATGGAAATGTTGTAAATTGTTCAGTACACTATTATGATGTTTTTTTGGTCTGGTGTTTTTTTATTAGAACAAGATAATCATTTTTTATCATATCCTCAGAGTATACTTTCTAATTTATTTCTACATTATTCCTGAATCTTTATTTCATTAAATGAAAGTATTTTGGCAAAAGCAAACAAAAGATGTGAAGGTTTGTGTGTGTGTGTGGCAGAGAGAGAGATAGAGATAGAGAGAGAGAGAGAGAGAGAGAGAGAGAGAGCGCTAATCAGCCTTAGTACAGTAGGGTTGGAATTTATTGAATGGGAATAGTGGAAAATAGTGGAAAGATGAATAACTACCCAAGGATTCATTTAAGTTACTGTTTCTTACTTTATTACTTTAAATACATCACTGACTATCAATTCACTTTAGAAAAAGTGCTTATTTTAAAAATTTGTCCTAGTATGGCATGAATTAACTCATTTTGACCCTGTGGTGATGGGAGGGTATATTCTAGAACTGAGTAATCTTCTATGAATGCTCCATGAGAAACTTGAATATAGTGCAGCTTGCTTTCAACACTTCCCGTTGTTACCTAAGATTAAGTATATCATATTAAAAAATATGAAAGAGTCTTGTGCTTATGTATATTTGTATATTTTTTTATTTCATGGATTTAGTTTGACATTCTAGTATTTTAATTAAGGGATAGATTGATTATTGTTTGTGTGTTTTCCTGTGCAATTAGAAAGGAATAGAGAGGCAGGACAAGAACACGGGCAACCAAAAGAGAGAGGTACAGAAAGAAGGAGGGAGACAGTGGGGGAGAAAGTGGAGAAGAACACCTTTTTCAGAAGAAATGAATGAAGAGATAGAGGGTTGACTTGATTAACACTTACTAAATGCATGCATGAATGTTTTGGTTTAAGATGTTTTCACAGTTTGATTCAGAGCCTATCATACCCCTGCATTTCCAGGATATAACCTATAACTAGAATGAATGAAAAAGCTAAACTAAGTGCATTTAATTTCAGTTTCAATAATTACCTGACAGCATGCAATAGATACTATGGAAAGTGCCAAACTCTTTGTCTCCCTGAGGTCATAGATCTTCACAAAGGCTCAGAACACCAATTACTGCTCCATCAGCCAGGGCTTCATATGACATAGGATAAGTTTTATTACATATCTCCTCCTGAAAAGGCTGTTAAGACAAAGAGGCTGTGGAGTCATACAACTGAAACTGGATCATGGAAACTTGGGAAACTTCCTTAAGTGTTCTGGCTCTTAGATTTCTAGAGCAAAATAGTGAGAGTGTCAATCAACTTGGGGTTGGTCTGGGAGTGAAGTTACAGGTAAGAGGTACAAAGCTTGGAAACTGGAACTTCGTAGGAACCCAGAATTTTTTTGGGGGGGACGGAAGGCCTGAATCTTTATTTGTATATTCCACAAATTTCTCTTTTCCTCCTACAATTGTACATAATACACAGTTTCCTGGGCAACAAGGAATGCCAATGGAATGTGTCTCTTATCATTTGAATAATTGGGGAAATGTAAGACTTTCATTTTTCTAGTGATATTTAATATGAATACTAAAAAAGTGAGCTTTTTTTGTCTTTCCTTGTTCAAAATTCACACCCCATGACTGTTTATACTAATTACCCTTGAAATACACTTGCATCTCTCCTTGCCAATTTTGCAAAAGCTTCACCTAGTGGAAATACCCAGTGTTCTTGTCATTTACACTCTATCAGGAGGCCTCACTAGCATGCACACATTCGGTAGGTATTTCTAGAGGAAGGAGCCATTGTGCTATGAGGATACACTGACTACATCGTTGTTTTTTAATTGTGATTAAAACTATTAACACAAAATCCCCTAAGACCCTCTGAATTTCAATCACATCAGTACCTGTGTGGTGGTGGTGTTGAAATCTCAATCAAAACAATAAAATCCCTTTTCACTAAAGTATCTCACCTTATACATTTTTTTCTTCACATAGCTTGAGGACCTATTGAAAGAGTAGCTAGTTTGGTAAACAGTGCATAAATTGCTGGGTGTCTAGCCCATAATCTATTTTTGCCTCACTAACTCTTCTTTAAGAACTCCAACTAGGTTTATTGTGACAAGTGACTCCATAAAGATAATCAGCTCCATAGACTCCTAAAGTGTTCACAGGGAGTGGTTCAGGCCAGTGGCTTCTATAAAAGTTTAGTGAAATGGAGCAGTCATCTGTTCGGCTCTGGTTTGTGCTTCATCTTTTCTCATTCATCTTCCTAGTCCCAGTACCTGGACTATGGAATGATGACTGGCAGAGAGACACTCTTCTTGTGACCATGAAGACAGAAGCCACATGGAACAGAACACAGGGCTGAAATCTTGGCCTCCTGCCATTCTCAAGAACCTGTGCTAATCAGCTTTGGATTGAGTCAGCTCTGCACTGCCTGTCAGCTTTACCGCAGACTAGAGCAGCTGATGTCTTCATAGCAAATGTAGATACTTTTTCAGTTGAAATACTCAAAATTATTGATTAAAAGTTAATATGATTAAACCATAAATTTTAGAAAGGCAGATCATATTGAGAGTAGATACAAGTTCCTACCATTTGAGATACCTTTATGTATCACATGCCATTCTGTATATTCCCAATCTCATTTAATTAAGCAGACTTCTCGTTTTTAATATCATATAGAAATTTCCTTGGTACTTAGTGGGAATGGAAATCAAGGCAGTATTAACATTGATGAAGCAATATATTCCACTAAAAAATAAGAAGTAAGAAAAATAATTAGGTGGCATGAAACTCAGAAGCCATAATGATTAAGGAGAATCAATTGTTGTCAAATGAGCAAATCTAACCAGGGAAACAAATCCTTAGAGGTGTTATTTTACCTAATGGAACAAGGACAAAAAATCTATTTGTGACCTGTGAGGAACTGGACAGTGTGGCCAGACTCCACCATCTTACGGGAGCCAGGCAACTTGCAAATTTCTACATAAATGGCAAGCTGTTAAGTATACCTTGGTCCTTGCTTCATTGGGTGAATGGGATAGCCTGAATTAATTCTGATAAATAAAATATGGTCTAGTTTAGACAATTTGACTCAAGTACTCTGGATTTATTTAGCATCCACCACACATTGACTGTGTTGGGTGAAATTATTATAAGCATGAACAAAATCCAGTCTGTGATCTCCAGGGACTCAGAATCTGGAAACAAGTTGAAAAAGAAGTCAAATTTCTGAAATAAAACTTGGTATAATGTGTCATGATAATTAGAATATTTGCAACGTTGAAAATACATTTTCTGGAAGCAAACATGTGTGATAGGCAACACAATGAAGTTTCCAGGGAGTAAGGGCTACAAAATATGTGAAAGCCTTTGGGATCTAAGAAAGCTCGGGAAAGGAAGTAAAACAGATATTAATATTCATATAGTTCATGGACCTTGCAAAGTACATACCATGTAAAATATAAATATTTGCAAATGCATAAATAGTATGTTTTAATAAATAGTATTAAGCTATGTGTCATGTCTATGATGGTTCATCAAATGCCCTGTATCTTGTGCTGAGAGATTACAGTGGGGAATTTTCACCTCATCCTAGCAGAGGCTATGACACTATCAGATTAGAACGGATTAATGGTTAGAGCCTTTAGGATAAGATCAAGAAAAGCTGAGAGAAATACTGAGTATGACAGGGAAAGATAAATAATTTGAGTCGGAAACATGTTAATCTGGGTTGAGATGCTTCTGTAGACAGTTAAAAAGATGCAATTGAGACCTAAGAGAAAAGAGGGGCTTGACAGGTTTATGTATGGGCACATGTCTACAGACTAAACCTACATTCATGCATTGAAGGCATTGGAAAATGAAATGTGAGCTAGGCAACCTGGCCCTTAAGGAGCGTAGAGTAGCTATGATTCAGTTGTATGCAGACAAGAATCAAAGAATAAAAGAAAAACGATGTGTGTGTGTGTGTGTGTGTTTGTGTGTGTGTGTGTGTGTGTTTGTCTGTGTCTATGTTCGTCTGTGTATGTTAGTAGTGTGAGGATAACTTCATAACTTAGTTACCAACAGATTTTTAAAAATTGCAGGATAAGGTTAATTGCATGGAGACATGAACCAAAGTTTGAAGAAGTAGAGGCACTTTGATGTCTCAGCTTATTTCATAAGTATGAAATGTGAAAAAGACAAGGACAGGGTTCCAGGGCCATTGAAGCAGACCACATTTTTGAAGAAATGAGTTTTTCCACTAGGATATTAGCTGAAGCTATTGGGTGAATTATTTATTTATTTGTTTGTTTGTTTGTTTATTTATTTCTCAGTATAATAGAAAATATGTTCATCACTGATAATTTCATATGAGATGTTGTACTATTACAAATAAGACGCTGATAGTATGGTCAGAAATAATTTTGAAAATAATGTATTAGAGAGTGGCAGCTCAAGAAGGCTGAGTTGGTCTACTTTATCTTTAGCTCACATTCAAAAAGGAAATACATAAAATAAGCAATATGAATGCTGCTGTTGAATTAGGATTCAACCTCGGACATAGGAAGTGCAGCATATTTTTGTCTGTTTAGAAAGCAATCCAATGACTGGGTGGTAGCTTAGTCTGTAAAGTGTTCACTAGCATAGGTGGAGCCCTGTGTTCAGTATCTACTACCACAAAACCCAAGCATCATGGCACAAGCCTGCAAGTCTAGCATCTGAGGGGTGGGGGAAGAAGGAAAACCAGGATTTAAGATCATTGTTGGCTACACAGCAAGTTCAAAGCCAATCTGGGCTCTGTGACAGAATGAAACAAAAGATGATATTTCTGACACAGTATATTACTAGAATTCAAGTTCAACAACTTTTAGTATAGAGGAACATTTTCCCATTAGAGAGAAAAATGAAGTTCCCATTTCTGCAACTCAGCATCAGACCAACTACTTAGGAATTTCCTGGAAACTTTCAGGCATCTTGATTTTCGATCCTCCTCCCACACCCCTCTCCATCCCCATTGAGCTGGAACATGTTTTCAAAACAGCTTTGAGACAGTATTTATAGGTTTTAAATCCATTGTCATAAACATCCTCTAACGTTCTGTAGGTAAGTTATCACAGCTATTGATGGTAAAAATTATGAGCCTATGAATAAAGGGAAACCTCTGAATGACAACTCTCTTGGGAAAGGGCAATTCTGTGCAGATTCATTATGAATTAAGGTTTTAAATGTTTACTCCCTGATTGGTCTGTAGGAAAAAGTGAGTGTAGACAAAAATCTGTCATTTGTGCTTTTTAAAAATGCTTTTGCAGTTATAGTCTAAGAATTTAATTTAATCTCTCTGATACAACAGATTTTGCTTATGTCAGCACATCATAATGCTGTGTTCTTTGGTTTGTCACTTAAGAATGTGCAGTAGCACCAGGAGTAGAGGATGTCAAGGTGGCAGCTTTTACAGCAATGTGTTAGCATCCTAAGTGTAAGAATTTATATAGTGTGCAAAGGAATCCTGTGTTATTCAAACGTTTAATCACTCACTAAACAAGTTCTGTTTGGATTGCAATAAAACTGTATGAACAGACATGGCCAAATGGCAAAGCCTAATAAAGAAAGAAGTAAAAACGAACCCCCCCCCATGCCTTTAGTCACAGCTGAATGTGATTTCAGACTTTCAGTTGAATTCTGAATCTAAACAGAGGCTTTCTATCTGAAAGGACTGAGTCCTCAAAGAAGAACCCTAAAGCAAAACTAGTCAGTAACTGGTGGTTATGGAAACAAAGGCTCCACTCATCTAATGCCCTTCTGTGAGGTCTCTTCACTCTTAGGCCACTGTTTTCCCCTGTATCCTTGAGACAAGTCAGCAAAATTACTAAGAACCCCCAGGTCATATATAAAAGCTAGTTGATATTTATACTTAAGAAGGGAGAATAGTAATGGAGACTCTTTAATCTATATACTGTATTAACAATGAAAGTCCAGGGGACTTGCTTGTTTGCATTGGCTATTCTTGATTGATGATACATTGCTAAGATGCAGTAGACCAGAGCCTTTAATATTCTAGCTGTTGAGGACCCATATTCTCTGCCTATGATTCCCAGAGTTCCTGTGTCTCATTCCTATGTAATTCCTCCAGTCATGAAATATCCAAGATGAGCAATGTGGAAAGTTCTACAGAATAGTGTAAAGCCACTGTGTCACACTTTGCACAAACCATGCTACCTTCGTAGAGACAGAGAATAGTAATTTGAAGTAAAGGCTTAATACCTTCACCAGAAATTCCTGAAATGAAAATTTCTTGACATTCCAAATTCCTGATGATCTCAGGATACACACCTCAAGAATATCAGATGCAGATATTTGCACTCAACAAATAGACAGAAGTTGCTGACCCCAGTGGTTGAATTAAGGAAAAGCTGGAAGAAGCTGAGGAGGAGGGTGACCCTGTAAGAGGACCAGCAGTCTCAACTAACCTTGACCCCTGAGATATCCCAGACACTGCACCACAAAACAGGCAGCATACACCAGCTGATATGAGACCCCCTAACACATATACAGCTGAAGATTGCCAGGTCTGCGTTCAGTCAGAGAAGAAACACCTAACTCTCAAGAAACTGGAGGCCCCAGGGAGTTTAAAGGTCTGGTGAGGTGGGGTTTGGGGGATGGGGACATCCTTGTGGAGACAAGGGTTGGGGAGGAGGTATGGGATGGGGAATAGTCAGAGGGTGGACTGGGAGAGGGATAAAATATGGAGTGTAAAAGGAAGATAAAATATAATTAAAAAAAAAAAAGGATGTCAAGGGTCTACTATAATTATTTCTCATGAGTGGCTTATTTCTTATCTAATCAAAAATATCATTTTTATTACTTTTTAAAGAAAACCTACTATATCACAACAATTTCTTAAGTGCTTTGGGGGACAATATCTAAGTGTCCAACTATAATTTAACTTAAAACTCAAGCAACACTCTCATAGTGAGCTTATATGGTTTTCACATTAAGATAGAGTGACGTAAATACTTTTGAAAGACCAATTCATTATCCAGTTGTTTGATATTTTCAGTGCCATGTTATCAAATCTGGCATTATTAAAACAGATATAATCCTCACACCAAAAGATGCACTTAGGGGAACTGGCCATTAATAAAACTGTCCTGAGGAATTATAGCATGTATATTCATTTTGATGTTTGGGAGGGATTAATAAAGGGCTTAGAGACTGATCACACCATTCTGTAGGCTTTATAAATTTTAGTAGAGGGCTATTTGTAGTATTCTAAAACTTATTCAGGTTCTAGATTCTTCTGAGCCACAGAGATTCAAGAATAGTGTTGCTTCCATACTGAAACTACAACTTAAAATTGTTAAGGAAACTCTTTTTCAAGTAAAAGAAAATAAAAAGGAAACATTGGTCAGTGGATTATAAGAATCGATACAGTTTATCATGTATGGATAAAATTATGACTAGAATATTCTTTAGGTTCAAGTTAGAATTAATCATAAATTTTCTCCTCTCTAGAAGATCAAAGGAAAAGAGAATATTTTATGATGAACATATGGTACTGGAAGAAAGAATCCAGCAGAGTAAAAGAAGTAGCAGGTAGGTGTTTCGGAAAGTCAAGTGTAATGTAGAACAAAGGCTGATAAATAAGAATGGACTCCACAGAGGAAACGCAGCCTTAAATGGAAGTGAAGTTCTAAATAATTTTGCTTTTTGTCTTTAATCATGTACTCAGACAGTGAGCCATGCTGCCATTCAGTTGAGCTTTTACAACACTACCAAATATCTTAAGATAAAATTCAAAGCCTAAGTCTTAAATCCTATGGAGAGGTCCCATAACAATATTAGTGTTTTATTCTGTCCTTCCTTTCACTTTAGTTAAGGTAGAGAAGTCCAGGGAATGTGTACTTAAAATCCTAACAGATTATGGAGAGATACAAGTGCCTGGGCAGTTAAGGAAGGAGAAGCCCTGACCTCTGAGAAAGTAATTTTCTTCCACCTTTAATTTACGCTACATACACTTTCTTTTGTAGTACATTGAGAAGTAGAAGTGCATTTTATTAATTCTCAATTTTCCTGGAACATTAGTTTGAAAGTATGATGTTCCCATTCACTATTGCTCATAGTAATCTAGCTAATGCTAAGAATTAACTTCAATCAATAAAAAAGGGTGGATTAAAACATCAATAGTTAATTTAACTAAACACTGTTTAAGCACAAAAGGTCTGTTTTTTGTAGACATACTTTGACAAGTCCTGTCGTTAAAAAATTCTACATTCCCTGACCTTCTTTAAAAATTCAAGTTCCAAGTTGATATGTTTGAGTTTCCTTTGCTCTTTCCTTTCCTTGATTATACCCTCCCCTCCCATTATATATTTTCTGGATAGCCATAATGTAAAAATTTTCCATTGCAACACAGTTCTGAGGCCATGATGCTCTGCCCAAGGAGATGGGCTGAATTCTCTGAAACTGTGAACCAACCATAGCTTCCCACACTTCACTTATTTGTTTCTTTAGAATTTGTTTTGCTGCATCATCATTATTATTATTATTATTATTATTATTATTATTATTATTATTATTATTATTATTATGGATAGTGTATATATTATAGAAAAGATGTTGGATTTGCTGGATCTGGAGTTGACGGTGGCTATGAGATCCCTGAGGGAATGCTCATAACCAAACATAGTTTCATTCTCAATCCCTGAGTCATCTCTCCAGCCTCACTTTCATAGTTTTTGTTAGGTATTTGGTAGAGTCATAGTAAGTAAGTAAAGCAAGTCTTTCAAGCTAGTCTTGTTCTTTTGTTATGGCATCTCAATGCTATTCAGAAATTACTATCCATTTCTTCGCTTAACTAGGTTTCATAATTTTCTATTTCTACATTTTTTATGGTATCTATTAAAATTTGCTCCATCAAAAATGCCCTTCCTTTATCTAGCTATCAAGTTCCTTCTCTTTAAAGCCAACTGTGTGTGTGTGTGTGTGTGTGTGTGTGTGTGTGTGTGTGTGTGTTTCAGGCAAACTCAACTACATACCTATAATAGTCCAACCTTCATTTTCTTTATACCCAGAAAGGAAAGTTTTTGTGAACCCTTGCTTGATCAAGCAGCCTAAAGTAACAATTTCCTTTTTCAAATACTTAGAGTTTCTTCTTTTCAAAATTTTGTACCATTATGGCCTAAAATCTAGGATTTTGGATGTGAGTCTTAATATAATGTTAACTGCATCATACGTCCCTGAGGCCTGGCAACTAGATAATCATTCAACCCATACTGAAGGAATGAAGGGTTCCTTCTCTTTGCCCAACCTTGTTCTCACTGATGAAAATCCCCTCTGCAGGAATGGCTTTACCTCACACTTATTGAAATCTTTTATGCAGGGATTGAGTCAGGCGCTGGTCTTGAACAGAAAAAACATTGTTCCTACGCTAGCTACTTTCCCTCTTGCTGTGATAAAGAACTTTGACGAAACAGACTAAGGAAGAAGCATTTGTTTTGATTCACAGTTCAAGGTCCTAGTCCATCATGGCAGAGTAGGCATGGTGACAGGTGACCAAGGAGGACAGTTATATTGTTGGGAATATAGGAAGCTGAGAACATGAATACCAGTGCTTATTTTCCTTTCTCCTTTATTTCCAATCTAGTTCTATGCTCAGGGAATGATACCACCCACTTTTAGGGTTAGATTTCACTCTTTCAAAAATCCAATCATTACAATTTCTCACAGGCAGGCCCAGAGGCTACCTCAACCTAAATAATCCCTCAAAGATATTTCTGGTGTCCTGTCTGCTAGGTCATCCTCTCAAGTTGACAGTCAACAGTAAACATGACTGTCAACATTAACAATTAGTGTTAGCTAGACTGCCCTTCCTGTTACAGGACTGACTAGTAGGAGAAAAAAAACATTAACTATAGTTACACTCCATGAATGTGAAGCATACAAACCAGGGTACAGTCTAACAGAGGACATTCCTTAGCAATCCTGAAATATTCACAGTAAGTTTTTTCTAACCATGAATAATTTCTTAGCTCATTATAATAGTTGGAAACAGTGAAAAGTTATGGCTGAAGGGCAAAAAAGGTACTTTAGTAAATATGTCCCAGATGTGGATTAGATAGCATGGTTCAAGAGTCTATTGTAATGCCAATGAAATATTGACTAAGGACTTATGCTACAAATGATGTGTAGTATTCCTTTCCTTTTATACTATTTTGCAGGATTTTAATTTCCATTTGTAAGATGAATTAATGGGATCCAAAAGGTCAAGTGACCAAACTTCTACAGATGCAAGACAGATTAAGATAGAAACTGATCTTCTTTATCCATGGTGTGAGCTGACTTTGGTGACTTTCTTTCCATGACAATGCACTTAGATGTGATAGGCTAGATATCCCAGGCATGTTTTCATAGAAGGCCAGTTTCAAGCCACTGGCCACCAGTGGAAGCATCACGCTAATTAAAGTACGGTTTTAACATAGATAGGTGACTTCATGCTACCTTTAAGAAATGTTTTGTACTAGAATGGAAATCAAGATAACAGAAGACATTGTCTATACTGTGTGTAAATTAAGCCTCATTATTTCATGATCAAGATGTAATGGATCTGGTTATTGCATTTTATGTAGAGAGAAAGGTATAGCAAAGAAAATTTATTTAAGTTTATTTTCATGTTATCTTTTTTATGTATATTGCTCTATCAGAATGTATATGAAAATATTCACATGATACTGTTTATGTTGAAAAATATGCCAAATTCTTACAACTAGAACCAATGTTTAAAATGTTCAATTTCCTGTTTTATTAATATATGGCTAGAATTTTGTCATTTTCTAAAGCATACTTAGCCATGCCTATTTCTGGTGCAATAGAAGTTAGTATTTGCCTCAGAGTATATTATTAATTTTAACTCTAACATTTCCACTTTAGTCCTGAAACTTGATACAGAACATGAATTACTGAGAAACTGATTACGGAATGCCGCATTTTGCTGCTGATGTTAATATTTTTTACCATTTTTTGATTAGATGGGTAAGAACAAGGGTAAATGATGTTAAATTACACTAGAATATAATTTTTGTGTAGTGATCATACGATTTATAGCATTATTGCCAGACATAGGTCCTTGCATTATGATCAATATTTTACTGAAACAATAATTTGCCAACACATGAGATTTAAGTATTTGATTCCAAAGCATTTTCTGGCTATGTCCTCTGAGTAAGCAGATGCTTTGGTCCTTGAAATGAGCAAGTTAAAACACTCAAGAGCTTATGATGTCCATCACTTTCTTCAATATAAACAAAAAATTATTAATTATGGTACTTTAGGTTTAGCCAATATGTTTCATGTCTTTATCATAAGGATGTCAAGAGAATTATTTGGATTTATATAATAAAATTATGGCAGAGTCAGAATAAGACACTACTTTTCCTTTCAACTATTCTACTCTTGCTTTTCTTAAGACATAGTTATAAAAATTAAAAATTTAATCACCTACCAAACACAAATCTTTTATATGCTATATGACCCTGCAGTAAAGGGGTGATTGTTATGCTGTATACTACTATTCATCAGAGATTACAAATCAATTTACCTTAAGTTTATGTCTGTGCACTGCACAGGTGTTGGAAAGCCACAAGTCTGAGTATCATGGCTGCAAATGTAACATGAACAATAATGCAACTTGTTTTCAGATCTAAACTAAATTGAGTAGAAATGTCATAGGCTAGATATTGATAATGTGTTTTATAAAATATTAAAATATCAGATTTTGAAATGTGCATGTGTGTACATGCATGGTGTGTGTTTGGGGGGGGGTCTGTTTGTGTTTATTTCTCCTGTCATAGAAATCAGTTTCATGAAAAAGAAAGCATCAAATAGTCTGGTTGGCTATGTTTCCTCAGTATGGATCACTGTAGGTATGTCACATATAGTCAATGTACTCAGCGCAAACAAATAAAGCATAATTAAATAAGAGGCAATCTTCTGCTATTTAACCACAGTGTTTTCTGAGACATAGTAAAAACGGAAAAAAAAAATCATGTATGGCAATGTTTAGGTGAATGTCAGCTACCCTGTGCATCCACGTTTTTAAGGTATTTTGTCAGTAACTCATTAAGTAATACACCTACTGTTTGGAGCTATTTAATTGGTGTATCACATAATGCAAGCATATTTTAAATATATATATTCAGATAGATACCTGTAAGGGAAACTGAGGCCATGACTATCATTTGTCAGGTGTCATAGATTTTACACAGAAATGGGAAAATGGGAATGGAAGAGAGCTGAGCTGATATAAATGCGGCTCTGACACAAACTAATATGCCACACTTCAAATCTTGCCCTACTTTTAAAGACTTACAGATTTGGGTGAATGTTGAACAAGCAGCTATGTAATGTTCTTGTGACTTGAGCCATTAAAGAATTATTATCAGATGTGTATTTTACTGCAAACTTCATAAAACATCTGTTTGAACACCAAACTTGGAACTAAAGAACTAGATAAAGCATCTTCTCTGGTCCTCTAAGGCATTGTATTGGACATGGCAGGAAGCTGTTACCTATGAGCATCAAATATGCACCTTGCAAGTGTTTCTGAGCAGTTTCAATTGATGTTTAGAAATTTAAAATGTATTACATACCTACTATATAAAAAAGTTTTGCTAAGCTCTGAGCTGGTAGGAGAAACATTAGACTATGAAGGAACCATATAAAGACACTTTAAAATATTAATTTCATATCACATGATTAAAAATTCTAGCAAATATATTCCAGTTTTAAAAACAAATACAATTCATGTTAATAATATTTGCAGAGACCAAGTTAAGCATTGATTAATATCTCTGTGTTTAAAAATAGATGTATAAGCTAGTGTGTCACACAGCTAGGTTTTGATTAGATTTATAGTATAATCTTTTTATGTCTACACCTGCTAAGCTTATCAAGTACCATGAAATATTAAAATTTCAGTTTCACATTGTTTTAATTACACTGCATATTTTGGGGGAAAAGTAACACTTCATTATTTCTAATTTGTCATTCATAAAAATGACTTCTCGTTTCTGTGACATTTAGCATGATCCCATTAAGCTCTGTATGATACTAAGGCACTATGGTCTTATCATCTATACAATGGAGCAGTGTTAAGACTAACATACTCATGAAACACAAAATACAGGTGACAAAGGAGAGTTTCCAGGATGCTTAGCAACTGCAGTTGTTAAAGAATATTTATGATACTTTTTTATCAATCTTTCATGCTCAACCAAGAAAATTGAGAATTTCTGCTCAAATTGATTTATCTAACAGTTGACACATGAACACATTCTTGATTTAGAGCCTCTAATATTACAGTGTACATATGAATAATTTAAAAAATGTTATATTTATTTTAGTTAATCAAAACACGAAATATTGACTTGTAGTTTAACAATAGAATAAAGGGGAAAAATATAAACTAAAAACCAAAATTCTAAGTCACTAATTCCATAGACACCCTGACTCCCAGCAAGAAAGAAGCATCCACTGTCTGATCATCGAAGAGGAAGAGGCAACTGCAAATCCTCTATGTTGTGAAGAAATATAAAATATAAATTCGGTAAATAGTATTGTATGACTTTCAAAACAATAACTTTCTTCAATCCTTGACTTACGTTGCCAACATCAAAATCAGTTTTTCTACACCAAAAAGAAAGTGAAAAAAGCACCTTGAAGTCATACTAAAGGTCTATGCTTCACTTGCTGTCTCCTTTGACTTCTGTTGTATGGAATTGCCCTGTTCTATTAAGATCAGGAGGGTTTCATGGAGTCAGATAACTGTGTTAGTTATCATACTTGCTTTGATAACTAGGACAGACAAATGGCTATTGATGAGGAAAAGTCCTCTGCAGAATTCCTTATTAATTAAAACAAAATCCTAGGGAATTATTTTAAAGAGAAAATGTTGAATATTTTGTATTTTTAACATGGAATTTTCTTCAATAGAAGCTATGCTTCAGAATACAACCATGCAAGACTTAGACCCTACATTCTGTAAATAAACATAAATAAAACAGACAAGCCACAAAAAGACAATATTTGTCTAAGAAAAGCTCCACAAAATACCTGCTGAATTAGCAATAAAGCTTGCCCTTTTAGTCTCAATACTTATATAACACAAATGATTCTGGAGAAACTATTGCTTATTTTTTCAAAAGCTCAGAGAAACATTGTGAGAAGTGTCTGTCCAACTCCATACTCGACCTACTAGACAAGTTGAGAAAATACTTGAAAACATTTTCCCCCAAGGAAATGTTCTATAAATCTTGGTTAAGAAGACTATACATAAACGTGGTGGCTATGTCTGTGCAACACTCACTTCCTTTCACTTGAATACATCCACTAGTTTCACAGGACACATACAGGAAGTAAGGACAACAAGCTCCAGAGTGGCTTCTTACAGCTGCAGCAACAGTAACAGGTCCTTGGCAAACTCCCAGACTTTTTTTTTTTTCGATCAGGGAGAATTTTTGCATTTGTTACTTGCATATTACTGCAGAAGGTTACCTAAGACTGCTTTGTTTCCTTCCACACCATTTCACCATGACTTTGCATTAATGTTCACATTGTAACCTATTAGTGAATGAAATCCCATTAAAGTCCAGGAAGAAATTCACACAAAATATGTTATGCCTATATGTAACATTCCTACATAATATTTTGCAAGGAATGAACTTGGAAACTGTAAAACCTGTGCTAACAGTATTTGTAATGTCCTCTTTGCAAAGATCCCATGAATTTTCCTTCAGAACTAATAGGACCAATATGTGCAAATGCACAAATTACTTATTTAAACATAACGTTTTTTGCACATCTGTCATTATTGTTATGAACATCATGAAAAACAAATCTCAAGGACAGGCATGCTTTACCAACCTGCAGTGGCCTCTGTTTATCACTGCTCTTAGGAGATTTCAATCCACTTGTTTGCTGCTGTAACAGAAGTTGTCTTGCTGCCTGGAGAGCCTAAAAGTAAAAAGGAGAAAATAGCTAAATACTTTTTAAATGTGAAATGGATTGTCAGATGTTCTCTACTTATACAAGTGAGGACTTTCACCTTTTTTACATTTTGTTTTTTTCTCTTGATATGTAAAAAAGCCATAAAATATATCTGTATGCATTTATTCAAAATCATACAGATACATGTAGTCCTGCAGGACGTAAATCTAATTTGTTGAAAGTGCTTCAAGAACAGAAAACTATAAACTGCATCAACAACCTCATTTTCACAGAACTTGTCTCTGAGTGTTCCTAAAATGCCCATTCCCTTTCAAATGATCATTCAATTTGCATTTTCATATTACAATTTTGAAGCAAAAGCAGTAGACTTCAAGTGTTACCGGAAGCTGTAATTAAATTTGACAAATCAACATCAGATTATCTTGAAAGTGAATTAATAAGGATTTTCACTAAGATTAAAAACACTTTTTCTTTGTACTTACAATTCAAGAGGAAAAAAACCCTCTCCTTTGACAAAATAAAGTGCAGTTTTAATGCCAAATAAAATTGAGTGGGTTTCATTTGCATTCTTAGCAAAATCAGAGAACAAAGAGATTACCACTCAGCCTATCAGGTTTGCTTCTGTGTATGACAAAGTACCAACCAAAACAGAGGATGTTTTCATTTATTTTTCTGTTTTCTTACTCACTCAGAAAAAAACAAAACATAGCATAGGAAAGTAACATAAGCATTTCTTTTCCTACAGATGGTACAGAGTGGTAAATGGACTATATGAACTTACACAAACTAATGGCAGGAATCAAAATGCAATGTACATTATTTAAAGAGTTAACAGTATTAAACTAATGTTTTTTGAAAAGTTTTTGAGAGCTCCTATTTAAAAATTAATATTTGGCCAACTGAGTTACATCAACAATAGTGATGAAAATTCTTGATATATGAAAATAAATCATTGTCTGTCATTGTTAGACACTGTTTTAGAATGAGAGATAATTTTTTCATTGTTGGAAAACATAGTTAGACCAATATTCTCCTATAATAATTAAGATTCTCAGCTGATAAAAAAGTACAATTTTGATTGGAATCAATGATCTGGCTTTTGAGTGAGTTTCTAGTATCCATGACAACAGTTGCTTTGACAAGATGTGCATATGGCTTTACACTGCCAGCTGGTGTGAACAATGTTTGAACTACTGCATTGAGATGCTGAGCAAACAGAAAAAGTTGCCACGTCTTAACCCTCAGGGAAGGCAGTCATTCCCTGATCAATTATGAAAAGACAGAGAAAGGGCTGCTACAGTCTGGCTCCAAGCAAGTTTTCTGAGAAGGCAGCCAGACACAGAGGCCAAGGTAAACAAGCTGAATGCACCAGCATCTTCTCCCAACAACACGTATTTGTCTTTCCATCTCAGGATCTAGCACCGCTGTCAAGCGCTGCTTTTGCATTGTGAAGCACACTTGCCCATCGTGATGATTTTTTCCTTTTGTGCATGTGTGTTAAAAAAAAAAAACAACAAACTTTTCAAATAATTACAAGTCAAACTAAATATTGCTAAAGATACACATGCCAGTGAATTTAGGCAATTTATGATGTGGTTCAATGTAAGGATAAAACACAAATTAATTCCATGATTATTTTATTATCATAAAACTCACTGGAAAACTCCACTCGATATTTTAAATACTATACATTTCCTCTCTAAGTTGTAACCTATAAAATTAGCCATGAGTGCCACCTTTCAAATTGATATTACTATGATGTAGCTTGAACTATGCCTACGTATATTTTAAGAGAAAAACAATAAAAACCATTACTTTCCTTATATTTTACCCTTTGAGACCTCTGTCTTCCTCTCTCTCTCTCTCTCTCTCTCTCTCTCTCCCTCTCTCTCTCTCATAAATATATACATATGTGTGTGAATGTGTGTGTGAGTGTGTGTATGCAGGTTTGTGTGAAACGCTGTTGTAATTGACTATTTTAATAAACACTGTTTAGAATCTTAGAACAACAATGATGTGTACTAAAAGGAGTTTTAGAAATAAGAAAATCTGAAGCATTCATTTTAACAAATGAGCAAACAATAAGGTCTAGAGTTGTCATTTGCTTTAAGGCCACACACTATTTATGAATGCTTTATTCAAGGTCACCCTCCTTCTGGAATAGTGTGCATTCCAGTGTCTCTATTCTGTCAAACAAATCAATCTTTAATGAGCATGAACAAAATTGTGAGTAAAGAAAACATCAGTTATCATAATAAATCATTTTCACTTGCAAAGATAACAACCCCATATTTTTCAGAACATGGAAGGAAGAGACTATAATCCTTTTATACTTGAATATTCAAGTTAATATACCTATCACAGAAAGAAGGCATACGTATTCATGAATAATGTTCCAGCTCTTTCATACTCCACTGAAACCTGATAGATCTCCAAACCTTCATAATATCCTGGTCACCTGGTCACTCATTACTAACACAAATTCAAAATTCTAGAGCCAGATAAAATCTTTGACTATGTCAAGACTTGGTTTCTCATTTTGGGGACAAGTAACTGAAGAATCAATTTCCCAGTCACAGAATTAAAGTCTCTAGACTGGGAGTAGAGCTCAGACAGTCATTTGTCTGGTTCCCAAGCTTAGGGCTTGCTCACATTGTCCCTGTTTCTGGTTTTTCTAAATGATGTTCCTTCATCTCAACACCCAAAATTAACCAGTATACTATGTGATCACCAGTGGCTACAGAAAAATACTAGATAGCTCTGTATTAGAACCTCTGCTCATGAAAGTATGACTAGACAAATGTGTATACCTTCTCTCCTGGTAAGGGAGTGGTAATAATAGCTCACAGGGCAGTTGTTTAAGACGTGCTTCTTTAGTTTTTTTCTATTTAATTTGCATTTAGATACCTGAGGGTCGTCATCCAATACAAGTGGTTATGAAAAGTAAGAGTCTCTTGCCTAGTTCAGCATTCCTTACTGGAGTAGTATCAATTGCTGTGACAAACATAAAACTTGGGAGAATAAAGCCAACCAACCAACCAAACAAACAAACAAAAAATCCCAAGCTTTCAAACATGCCTTAATTTCCTTAGTAGAAAGCCCTGGCAGTTAACATTCTAGCTATATACATCATATGAGATTTTTATTCCCAATATTCTAGGTAATGCTTTGGGACTGAGTTTCAATAAACAATTGCTCAGAGACACTCACTTCACCCTTGTGATTTATTATTGTCACTGTTCAAAAAATGAAAGGTTAGGAAGTAAAACATTTTCATCAATATAAGGTACTATGTCAAATTACACAAATTATTAATTTGAAAATTGTTTGTTGGTTTTATATTGATGAGTCGAAAAGGTAAATGCCAGTTATCCTCATGAAGTTTAAGATACATCTAGCTTCATATGCTTTCCTCTTCCAGAATTAATTTAGAACAGAAACCCAAGGGCTGTTTACAAAGTTTCTTTAATAACGACTGAGCTTTTTTTGAATGAGTAAGAGAGACTGAGAAGGCAGTCAGATAGGGTTTGAGTTGCAAAATCACATTGGATTTGAATTAAGGGTGTGCCTTCTTAACAGTTATCTAATATTAATAAGGCTAGAGAGACGTAGGATACACTCAAAATGGAATAATAGTAAATGTTTTTAGAAAAGAATAAAAATATTTATTAGAAGATTCAAGTTACACTATTGGTAGTAGCAAAGGTGTAAGAAAGCACATTTTCTAGAACTGAGTGCATTTTGTTCTCACAAATATTTATAGAAAATATCAACTCTAACTATTGCAGAATTTTAAGTAAGTTAAACTTTCGAGAGAGGAGCAAAGTTCAGGGGTGTCACTTGTCTCACATGGTATTAACCTCCTGATGTGATGAGTCTCAAAAAACATAATTCTGCTGAATAGGTCACTCTAAAAATGAATTTAAGGTGAAAAGCTTTGGGAACTGCTAGACAAATCTGTCAAGTTTTTGTATATAATTGTTTTTGAGGAACACTGAAAATATTCACCAGAAATAAAATCACTTGAGCATAGTTTAGAGATAACCAGAAAACCAAAATGTTGAGTATTCTAAGGTTTATAAGTAACATATTTTTTTCTAAGTAAATATATATGTACATTCAAGGGAAAACAGACATCATTCTTATTCCTCCCCATAAAAATAGGAATGCTTAACCTATCAGCCTGTTGCATTTGAGACATTAAAATGAAAAATGACATCTATGCCCATTAATATCTTCGATGTATAAACAGCACAGCGTGACACATTCTTGAGAGCTGAAGGCTACAAAATCTCTCTGAAACATAAATAACAAAGCACTCAGAAGCATATTTGATGTTGATATTCATCTCTGAGCAAAACACTGCTGCCTAGGCTTCTTATGAAAATAGAAACAGTCCAAATGGATCTCCTGTAATTGGTTTCAGATAGCGAGGTCACAAGAAATACGATACAAGAACTGACTATGTGGAGCTGGCGAAACAAGAATGTTTACACAGGCACTCCCCAGTATACTGACAAGGGGTGTAGGCTTTGTAGATACACAGCACCCCACAAAAAATTTCAAGAAGAAAAATCAGGGGTTTCACTCACCAAACTCCCATCTTTTAATTTTGAAACTGTGCATTTAACATAATATTCTGAATACAAAACACAAAATTAGTCTCCAACCAGAATTTCATTTTCTAGCTATTTCCCCAAGTGTAGCTGATTATAAAAGTATATTTAGATTATTTATCAAAGAGTATAAATCTCTCTTCTGTTTTGCCTGTCTTCTTGTTATGTTCATACTAAAGAGAATATACTGATAAATGTGATCTGAAGTCTCATAGCCCTATTTAATAGAAGATTAATCATCTAATTGTCATAACCTATTTTCAAACAGCAATCTATCAGAGTGAAATTATGCATCTGTCGCTATTGACCCCTCATTTGATCATTCATGATTCATAATTAGACTAAGTTTGTTGGGAAAAAGATAATTATTAAAAATATTTTTGAAATAATTACTTTCTACAGTACATTTGTATAAAGCATAAATGTGGGAATATATTGGATTTATATTGTGTATCACAATGAAGCCAAATTGGAAAGCTAAAATCACTTACTTTTTAGATAAAGTAGTAATGAGTAATAACTTGTCAAACTTATTTTCATTATATTTTACAAATTAAAGTAAAATAATTGTGTGGGCATTTTGTGTACAGGCACATCTGTGTACCACATCCATGCCTGGTCCTCCATAAGTCAGTAGAGTGTGACAGTTCCCCTGAGTCTGGAGTTGCAGATGGATATAAGCCACCTTATGGATCCTGGGAGTCAAATCAGCAGGTCTCAATCACTGAGCCATCTCTCCACTCCCTGGATTATTATTATTATTATTATTATTATTATTTTTTGATTTGGATGTTGATTGAAGTTTAATTGCCTAATATTAAGTATTACCTGAAATTCATGCTACTAAGTTATAGTATTATCTGAATGCAAGCTATTATTTGAATATTCTTTTCTGGATTTTTCCTGTCAGTTTAAAAGGATAATTCCAGATATAGATTTAAAAAAATATTAGAAGCATAAAAGGCATGATTTTAATTACTATTAAAGTTTATATATTTGTTATCAGCCACACAACCAAGCCCAGAAGACTTGTGGAGACAGATGCCATGTGACATTGCTTCTGCCTTCAAAGATATTATTGTTTTGAAAAAGAAAATCTAGTTGGATGTTGAAAGGTCACAAACAATGTTAATTAAAAATAAGAGTCACAAGAGATACAGTGAAAGTAATAAAGATTTGGCTAAGAGGGAAAGGACTCGAAGTTAACAATGACTCCAAACTGCAAAGTTTGTGGTAGACCAGGAGAACATAAACTACATAGGAAAAGACTGAAGAAAGAAGTGGACTGAGAGGAAGAGATGCTTAGGTTTACTTTCTCTATAAAATCATAAGTTAGTAGTGACCAGAGATAATTGATTGACAATATTAGGAGGAAGATAGATAGTTAAGATCACTGATAATGGAAATGAAGACAGAGGGAGATGCAAGCCCCAAAGACAAGGGACATGTTGAACGGAGATGTCAAAGAGAGGCAGTGAACTGTCAGGAGGCTGTAGTGACGGAAGTTAAACATTACACCAGTGGGACAAAGTAGAGAGCCTACTAAGAGACTAACACATCTATAGGCAATGGATTTTTGACAAAGGTGCTTCAAACCTGCAAATAATAACGACTTGATTAAAAACTGAACAAGCAATAAATATGCATATTTTTTAAAGGAAGGCATATAATTGGATAACAAGCTTATAAAAATGACAAATATAGAATGTAAATTAGTAAGTCATTATGGAAAACAGTCTGAAGGCCACTTAAAATTTAAAAATTTAGAACTAACATATGATCATTAATCCCTGTACTGATTTTCATAAGGAAATGAATTTAGCTTGATGAAGACACCTGTGAAGCAGGATATTTACTGCAACAGTATTCATATTAGCCATAGAATGAAAACAATAGAAATAGCCATGGATTGATGAAGAAACAAAGAAAATGCTGTTCCCATAAAATAAAAGAACCTACTTAATCATAAAAAGAGGCAATCAACTGTGTTAAATGAAACAAACCATCTTATAGAAAGAAATGTACTGCATAATTCCATTCATATGTCAATATTAAAAATGAGAATATTAAAGAATTTGAGAGTAGAATGGTGTTTACCAGAGGGAAGAAGTGTTAGATAAAGGGAAGGAGTGGGAGATGTTGATCAACAGATAAATAAAAGCTACCAGTTGGTCATATAATGTTGATAAGAAACATTATACAATGGTCAAAACACAAGTAACCCAAATTTTCATCAGCTCATGAAAGAACATATAAAATATGGACTATCTATGAAGTGAAATAACACTTGTCCATAAAGAGAATATAATACTGAAACATGGTATAACATAGATCAACTTTGAACACAATAGGATACAAAAAAAGAAGTCATGAGTTGTAATATCACATACTAGATTCTCTTTCATGTGATATGCCTGGAACAGATGAGCTTTGGAGTAACAGACTAGTATTTACTGAAGCTATGGAGAAGAAGACAATAACTATCATGGTCTTTTTAAAAAATAACAAAAATGTGTGGGCATTAGATCTGTGATGTTGCACACTGTGAGAAGAACCCAGAAAACACCCACATTGAACATTTTTGCATAAATTCTATCTCATAAGAAAAATCATTCATGAAAGGAACTTTTGGATACTTTTTCTAGTTTCTATATTTAGAATGATTAAATATTTATGACAGTACTTGATTTGATTAACTGCATGCGAGTTATAAATATCAATTTCTATAGTGAAATCAGATTGTCAGAATTACCAGGTTGTAGCTTTAAAGAACAATGACAGCTTGAGACACACTTATTGCTTTTCAAGTCAAAGAAATGTGACAATGGGCTTCAGGGACAAAGAGGAACCAAGACTTCAAAAGGTAAGAGATTCGTGAATGTCTCCAGAGAGGAAGGGATGGTCATGAGGCACAGAAATAGCGGGTGATAGATGAGGTAGGGGGAAAAAAAATGCATCGTCATCTGAGACAAAGTGAAGTCAGAGAAACAGTGACCCCAACATATAGTGATGAAGAGGTTAAGTGCTTCATACAAGACTGTATCAGTTAAGAACACAAACTTGAAATTATCAATCATGAATAGGAGATCAACATTCTGTATGAGAGAAGTGGAAGGGAATGTTCCTATCAACAAATCTTCTGGATATAAAATAAATAGGTTAAAACATGTAGTCTTGAAAATGTCATTGGGTTACAAAATGTGCTTCTTCATACATTGATAGCATGTTGGCAAACAGACATATTCTTCAGAAACACTGTTTCCAGAATAGTCTAATGAGTTGCCCTACTTCAATCTGCTGTTATCTTCACTCTACCAGCCTTTGAAATTTCAACCTGACAAGGGACTTAACACTCTTTAGAGTGAGTCAGCTACAATGGATACTATACTGTTGTACATTCTGTGGAATGGTTATTTTTAGCCTTTAAAATTAAGAAAAAATTTAAAGAGAGAGATTTACCTTTGATTTCAGTATTGCTATCAGAGTTCACTATACAAAAACTCATTACAACTAGGGAGTAACTATTATGCAAAAGTATATTGACTCAATTTTAGCAGACATCTTTTATTTATTCTTAGTTGATAAGCATGGACAATATAATCACACTGGAACTCAAAGTTTGTCATTTATTAAATGTGACTGAAAAGACTTGACTTTGCTATAAATGTTTAGTGAAATCAAACAGGATCATTTATTTTAAAGCATCTTAAAGTTGAAATATAAATTAGTATTATTCCCAATAAAGAAATTTGAAATGATAAGATTTCTCTAGAGGTTATCATTTCTTACCAAGTGCAGAATAGCAGGCCTTTGAAAATAACTCATAGATTTTATTTTATAGTATCATTGCCAAGTAGATATATACATTTTAATTAATGGTCCCAACATACTGTAATTCTTCAAAGTCTACCTCAATATTTATTAAATATTTTGTCACCTGGATTTTCTATAGGTGAGTGTCCTGTTAGATGGAAAGAATACTTTAATACAATAATGTCTTGTGACATTTAAAAAGCTTGCATTTTAATCTCTTCTGGGAGTATGTGGGCTGGGGTGTTTTCTGTCATAAACGCATTTGTAAGATATACTTGATCCAGCTTAAGCTGCAAATCATCATATCTCCATAAACATACAAGTATATAAAAAATAATGTCTGTGCCCAAGGTTTGTTGAATGTAGGAGAAGGTCAAAATATGCCAAATATAGTTAAAACAATACAAATATATACTGCATATAATTAAAGGCCAGTGAAAGGAGAGGGTTAGTAAAATGATAAAAAATGAGAATTGATAATGATTCTTTAATATATACCACTTCTAATTCTTCATCTTTATAAGCTTTCCCCTTTCATTCTCAAAATATACTCCTTTGCTATATATGCATAACGTGGCTCAATTAGGTTATGTTCTCACACTACTTCGTGTAGCGATTTGACTCTCCTTAAAGATGGTGTCTCTGAAGGACTAAACCAATTCATTCAAGCTATTGTCTAGAGGAAAAGGAACTACCAAATATGGAAAGATGTTAATAAACTTTGATTGTAAACAAACAAAATACTGTCTCCTACTAAGAAACATTGGGTGCAATGAGCTATGTTTGATGGAGTTGAAAGTGAGGTGCCAGGTAAAATAGAGGACACCCTGTAAAATAGGAAATGGCTGGTACTGTCCAAAACCAAGTCTTGTGATCTTTATTTCAGATATGTCACTAGGATATTCTATACAATTCTTTTTTAAATATAAAGCAAGGCACCCATTAATGATACTTAAAGGTATCTCATTAATGGAACAACATTTTCATCTTCATGAGGGCTAAAGTCATCTATATTCAGTAAGTTACCTAAAGATATAAATGAACAAGAAAGTGACTTGAGGTCTTGGGATGCTTTTCTTTACCACTGTCTAGGGTATGAATGGATGGGTAAGTTTCATGGCTCACAAGGTAGAAAAATGTCTCTGCACATGACAGAGGCAGAACAAGGTGAGCAAAGGAACACTTTCTTCCAGAGTTCACCACATAGCTTCTTCTAGCAGCTGTAGGGAGAGATGACAAAAATGTAAGATGTTGCATTTCCATTCACTCTCAGCCAAGATGCTGCTTAGTAGCCAGTTACCCTAAGGCAAAGGTCATGACCCTGACTGAAACCTGCAAGAGGCTGAGTTCTATTAGATCTAAGGAAAAAGCCTTGAGGCAGAACACCTAAGAGCAAGCACTCAATGGCCAGGAGACTAAAGAGATGGGAGGGGCAAAACTATCTGCAAAAGTGTGTGGAGATAAGGTAAGTTCAAATCCTCTGACAGAAGGCTCCTAAAGCTAGAATCAGTGTTCTTAGAAAGCAAAGGACAGTTGCCAAAGGGGCCTCAAGAATTCTATGTTCTAAGCCCATTGCCATGCCTAGTATCTGTATGCCTCAGTGCTATTAGGAGAGTCTCCAAGTATCTCCTTTCTCATTCAGACTTTCTCAGAGAGACCAGCTCACAGCAATGGACACAATGAACCTTGAAATTCATATAAATTATGGTTATTTACAATATAAATTATGAAAAAATATATACCACACAACACACACACACACACACACACACACACACATACACACACACACACACATGCAGATTCATCTTTCCTGTCTAACATTCTTAAGCTAATTCCTAAAGAAAATCTTCAGAGCTCTTGGGCAAACTCACTTGAGGACGGAACCCAGGTATTCGCATTTTTTTCTAGCTATTACATTTAGGATAAATTATCATTAGCATATATTAACATTAATTAGCGATCTTTTGAGCAAAATAAGGTACAAGATGATGGTGATAATATTCAGGTCCTCAGCACACCAACTAATCCATTGATATATATGACTTATATGGAGTCTTCTGGTCTTTTCCTAAAAGTATTTGTCATGTGATCTGGATTTCTAAGCATTTAATGCTAGAAAAAAGGTTAAAAAATAATCCTGATGCAAATCAATTGTTTTATTTAAGTTTTTGGCATGTATTTGTGGAAAATAAATTATAAACAAAATTGTAAAATAAATCCCTGTAAAATTATGCCCATTCAGTTAATATAAGCATTTATGAATGAATTGATATTAAAGTTCAGTAGGACTCTGTATGACCTGTCTTAATACATCCTAGAGGTGATCATTCATCTCTTTACTGTTTGCTTTCACACTCTAGCCTAAGTTCAATTTCTTAAAGAGACTCAACACTGGAGGTGTGATGCACATATAATCCAAGCCAGTGCACCCAGAGTTAGTGCACCCAAGTTATTAGACAAAAAGCAAGCTTATTGCATTGCCATATTTGCTAGGGAATATTTACAATTATCCTTTACACCTAGCAAATATTCATATTTTAAGGACTGTACAACATTGATTGACACTCAATAACAGATACTTAATTTAAAAGCATATTGCCTTTGACACTTCTGAACTGGTAAGCATGGACAGCTTATCAAGTTCTGGATGCATGACATATAACTGGTATATTGTGAAGAATATAGTGTTCCAAAACTCAACAACTATGAAAGCGTTCTGCACCGTTGATACTCTATAGATCTCTAAAACATTGGCTACAGTAGAACTAACATCATCATATTTAAGATTTATCTCCTTAATTAAGAGGCAAAAAATATGTTTTATCCATGAGTTGTTTACAGTAATATTCCTTATGTATGGCCATTACTTTCAACACTCAAAATATATTTTATTTGTCCTTACTATCTTCATTAAAGCTTTTGATTACCTCAGTCTGTTTAAGGAACAGGAAAGGTATTCTCTGGTCTGTCTTTAAATCATGAGTCTAGACAAACAATCTACATATATAAATAATTTTGTTAGTGAATTCAAGAATGCATTTACAAGAGTTTTGGAGCTACTTCAGCAATTACTAATGCAACATGCTTTTTATAGAGGACCAGAGTTAGATTTCTATTGCCCACATCAGGTGACTAAACTACATGTAACTCTAATCCAGGGGTATCCATCCACTCTGGGCCTCGACTAGTATCTGAACATACTGCACACACACACACACACACACACACACACACACACACTTTAAAAATAAAAAGTAAATCTTCAGAATAACTTATTTACATAACAATGTAAGCACCATTCAGGCTCATTTGGGTTCTTTTACCAAAAAAAAAAAAAAAGTACTCAGATCTAAAAAAATAATCTTAGACTATTTACTGATTTACATATACTTAAAAACACTTATGTGTAAAAGGGCATCCATCATATCTAGGTGATGTTTATTCATCTTCAAGTTTACTAAAGCACCCTCATATCTTAAATTCTTAGAAAATTCATTTTCATTTAGTTTAATCCTACTCTGTTACATTTTTCAGACTTTCCCAATATTGGAAATTGAAAATAATGTTTCCTGAGTTCCTGTAATCTGGCTTTATCTTGGAAAGCTTAATTGCTGAGCTACATCATTCTCAAGTTTTGCATTTTCATGAATGCTGTTTTTATAACAAACTTTCAGAATGCTTCCATCCGCACACAGTTCCACAGAGCACATAAGAATGCTCTTTCAGTGTGCTCTGCACTTTCAGGATTCATTGTTTTTTATCTGTTCTAAACTTAGATGACTATTTCTTCTTTCCCTAGTTAGAAATTGAAACTTTAAAATACTCATTCAATCCCTATGCCTCTTCCTGTCTCTAGGATGCAGAGAGGTAAAGACAAGTTTAACAGATATTTCTCTAATTCACCCAGTTGACACTTATGAATTCTACTCTGTTAAGAAAAAATGAAAAGTGAAAGTGTACATGATACATACAACAAGCCCAATTGCAGCACAATGATTGGTATGAAAATCTTACCTGATAGTGCTGCTTTTCAGTCTATGTTCCCCTTATTATTAGACTATAATATAATAGTCTATTATATTATAGACTAAATAATATACTTTTCTGAAGTCCGCTTGGTCTCCTGTAACTTTTATTTAAAACATACATTTATTTTTAAATTATTGTATATGTGCATATGTATGTATACATATTTTTGTGTGTGTATTTGTAGGTGTAGGGGAGGGCAAAGGGAGTTTCCAGGTAACACATACTTCTTGAGGTCGGAGGAAAACAGTGAAGGTTAGTTCGTTTCATCTACCATGTTGATCCTGAAGATGCAACTTGAAGTCAACAGGCAACATCTCCTGGTCAGGACCCCTTCCCTGTCTTTACAATTAATTACAATAGGGCAACGTCATCAGAGTGAGCTCCTTATTGGCAAACAGTGTATAAATTGAGTGAATTCCACATCACCATGCTTTAAATGTTAGGTAAAATTAGAGGTAAAACTATGAAAAGGCCCAAAGGTACAAACATACCTAGCTCTGTCATCGGCGACAGAGACTATATTAAAATTTCTTTCAAAATCTGGCTACAATTAGGCAATATGTAAAGCTTCTGCCCAGTGGAATACTTATTTAATGTAAACAGCTTAACGATGCATTTTTAGGAAAATACTTTCCCAGTCCAATATTTTTCTTTTTGAAATGAAATCATTTTGACTATCAGAGAAGAACCATGAAACAATGCTTCTGAAAATAGATAGTTGAAACTGGTAATTAAAACTTTAGTACGGAAGGTTACTTGGTGAAGATGCTTCAGACTCTTGGGGAAATCCCAAGGCCTTTGTGCAAAATGCCCTTTCCTCCCAATGTCTCAAAAGATATTAAGCCTCTCATAGAAGGGGGATTTTCTTGTCCCTGTGCAGACTCCCTGTGATCACAGAATGACCTATTTAAGAGCAGCACACTTTTTTATGGAGGGTATATCTTGGCCCTGTCTTGCAATTATCTTCGTTTACATGAGTGGCATCTCAGATTACCATTCACCAGGACTGAACAATGAGGCACTTGCTCCTCTCATCTCTATGATAAATTTAAGCCATTACACTGGATCCTGAGACACACTATTGTGAAGTCCCTTGACATTTCTACTGCTATCACTTGCCCGTTGTTATAGGAGAATGTTTACCTCCAGAGTCCGCTGGCAGAAACTCAATGTCTGAGTCCAGTACTAAGACATTACAAAGTCTGCAACAGCTGGGGCACTGGTCTACACGAATGAGATACTCTGAAATTTGAGAACAAATCCAAAGTACACACTAAAGACTTTCCTATGAGTCCACAGTCATAAAATAGCTATTAAAAATAAAGAGAAGTGCTTGGAGAAGGGACTGAAGGAGCTGAGGGAGTTTGCATCCCCAGAAAGGCAGCAACAGTGGCAACTGGCCTGACCCCCGATACACCTGGAAACTGATCCACCAACCAAAGAATACACATGGAGGGACCCATGGTGCTGGCCACATATGCGTCAGAGGAGGATCTTGTTAGACATCAGGGGGAGGAGAGGCCCTTGGGCCTGAGGGTGTTAGATGCCCCAGTATAGGAGAATGCCAAGGAGAGAAGATGAGAGTGGGTGGGTGGGTGGGTGAATACCCCCATAGAGGCAGGGGATGAGGGAGGGAATAGGGAGGTTCCAAAGGGGAGATCTGGAAAGGGGAAAACATTTGAAATGTAAATAAAGTAGGAAAAATAAAATAAAAAGATAAAAAATAAAATAAAAATAAAGAGAAGTATACTGTCAACATCTCATCCAGCCAACAACAAATTAGATCCTCACAATTTGTGTCTCTATGGTTGTTATCTCTTTGGACATTTCTTAGGAACTGTTTTGGTCTCAGCTATGCCTTGTGCTACATGGCTTGCAAACAGAACAAGTAATGCGGACTGTATAAACAATACCTCCAACGTATCTAACCACAGGTAGCCACCATTCTGGGAGATACAAAGTTACTTTAAAAATGTTAGAAGTGGTCTCAGACATAGCAAAGGTAACCAGCAGAGTACAAGGAAGTGGAAGGGTGTTAGTGAAGAAAACAAGGACAAAGAACAGCAGGGTGTTTTAAATTCTTTCACTTCTGTGACACCTTCCTGAAAAATGATATAATATAACTAACAAACTTCTTAACTTACACTTTTAAAGGTTTAAAAGTTAACAGACTGTTGGGTCAAAAGGCTATTCTGCGTTATATGTAAATCTTAGAAAACTCCAGTTTACTACTACATTGTCTCTAGATATCAGTGTTAAATGCTGTTTTGACTAAGTAAATTCTCATTTTGAAAAACATATAGTAATGAAAAATCATATGGATAGAAAAAAATAATATACTCTTATCTCAGAAGTCTCATTGAATCATATATATAACTAAAATATTATGCAAAATGCTAACTCTGCTTAAAATTGCATTATATTTAATGTTTACAATTCCAAGCATGTTAATATGAAAAGATGTAGGAAAAAATATATATAATGACAAATGAAAGAGTTTCTTTTCATGAATTACCTGAGATAGTTTAAAATTATATTAAAATGACAAAATTTTTATACAACAACTAAAAACAATAAAATATTTTGGAAAAATTTAAGTAAGGATATGAAAATTGCTCTTGTGAAGAATTACAAAGCATTTAAAAAGGGAACCAAAGGAAAAGTGCATAATATCCTATGTTAAAATAAAAATTCCCTAGGTTGTTTAAACAACAACAAATATTCCATTATATCAGATTCTGAAATTTAGGATCTCTTAGTTGAAATTCACCCATAGGAATACTATTCAGTTATTAAAAACAAGAACACAGTGAATTTTGTCAGCAAATGGATGGAACTAGAAAATACCATCCTGAGCGGGGTAATCCAGACCCAGAGAGACATGCATGGTATATACTCACTGATAAGTGGGTATTAGCCAAAAATTACAGAATACCTTTGATACACCCTGTTCACCAGAAGAAGTTGAACAAGAAAGAAAGCCCAAGCAAGGATGGTTAAATTCCACTAGAAGGGGGAACAAAATAATCATGGGATGTAGAGGCAGGGAGGGACCTGTGTGGGAGAGGGAATGAAGTAGGGGAAAGGGGGAGCAGGATCAGGTATGGGGGGAAACAGGGGAGAGGCCAAGAGGTTCAGGAGAATAAATGGAAATATGCAGCTGCCAAGGGGTGGGTGGAGGGAACCTCTGAAAAGTCCCAGAGACCTGGGATGTAAGAGGCTTTCAGGACTCAATGTGGGTGACCTTAGCTGAAATGCCTAATAGTAGGGATATGGAACCTGAAGAGACCACTCCAGTAGTCAGACAGGACCCTCAGTGGAGGGATAGGGTACATCAATCCACCTACAAAACTTTTGGCCCCAAATTGCTCCTGTTTAAAAGAAGTGCAGGGACATAAATGGAGCAGAGACTGAATGGGTGACCTAACTAGGTATCTGTCCCATGAGAGGGTACCAATCCCCGACACTGTTACTGATGCTATGCTGTGCTTGCAGACAGGAGCCTAGAACGGCTGTTCTCTGAGAGTCTCTACCAGCAGCTGACTGAGACAGATGCAGATACTCACAGCCAAGCATTGGATGAAGGTCTGGGACCCCTATGGAAGAGCTAAGGAAATAATTGAAGGAACTGAGGGTGATGGTAATCCCATAGGAAGATCAACAGTGTCAACTAACCTGGATCCCTAGTATCTCCCAGAGACTAAGCCACCAACCAAAGAGCCATACATGGCCTCTTTGAGACTCCCTGGGACGTATGTAGCAGAGGGCTGACTTGTCTGGCCTGAGTGGAAAAGGATGTACTTAATCATGAGAGGAAATGATGCCCCAGGGTAGTGGCATATCTGGGGGAAGGGACCCCCTTTTAGAGGTGAAGGAGAGGGAGATGGGTAGAAGAACTCTGTGAGGTGAGACCTGAAGGAGGCAACATTTGGGTGGTAAATGAATGGAGAAAGTAACTGAGAAAATTTTTTAAAGAGAATGAGTTTACTTTTTAAATTTATGCCTGAATAAAACTTTAGTCAAACATTTAGAAAATACTGAATTTTGCAAGGCATGGTGGATCACATGTTGATACCCGTGCTCCAGAGGTAGGGAGAAGAAGATTTCTGTGAGTTTAAGGTCAGTCTGTTCTACAAAGTAAGTTACAGGACAGCCAGAGCTCTTGCACAGAGAAAGTCGGTCTTGATACAAAACAAAACAATAACAATAAAATGATAACTGAATTTTAAAGGCTCTTAAATGTTAAAAATTATAGTTTTACCTACACATATTTTAAATGACACATTTTTTCATGTCTACAAGGTATAGTGTGACATTTTGATTCATGTATACATTTCAATAGTAAATAAAAATACATAGCAACCCTTTGTCTTAAACTTTTTTTCTTTATAAGTATGTTAAAGATCTTTCCAAGTATTTCTAACTGTTTAATGTATACAAGTGACTATCAGAATAGTGGACAAATGTTCAACATGATTCCCAAATTTAAAACACCATACTCTGTGGCCACTTTATGTCAGTTCAGTAAAATATTGACCAACATCCAAGGAGCTATGACTGGCAATAATACTATAAATTGTATGATCACTATGCAGAACTTATATTCTAATATATATTCTAAGTGAATATAACCAAGTATTATTCTATCTATGTCAAAAGGATGAAAATGATATAAATCACTAAATGATGGGGACAACATGAATACAAGACAAAATCAGGTATTGTTGACAGGAATGTTTGGTTTGGTCCTCATGGAAAATGGTGCTGAACTTTCATATAGAAAAAACGCAATTAGAATAGTCACATCCAACATTTCAATACTAGGCATATACTCATATAAAATTCACTTAGCAAGTGGATGATGACCAAGCATGATGAAAAGCATGACCAAGTCCACAGAAGCATGGTTTTTAAGATTGAGGTTTTAAAAAAATGTGACATATGTTCCCATTAAGACATTATTTATAAATGAAAGAGAATGAAAAAAAAAATGTTACTCGGAAAAAAACACTGGTGAATCTGGTAGATATCATTCTAATTGATAGCGAGTCTGATGTAGAATCACAAATTCTCAAAAATCTAAGTGAGATATAGAATTTTAAAAAGCTGACTTCACTGAAATAGACAGTAGCCATACTGGGGAGAAAAGGGTGAGAAGGTGCTGTTATCCAGTCCTATGTTGTATTGTACTACAGTTAGACGGGGGGGGATAGATTTTGGTGTTCAATGAAGGAATACATGAATACAACCAAGTGTTCTTCTATCCAAAAGCTTTGTTATGCAAACTAGAAATCATGATTAAATTTTACTTTAGGTTACTAAAGGAAGACATCAACCCCTTTATACTTCCCCACCTGAAAAGTCATCGGAACAGCAAAGCAGTCTATCTGATAGAAAGGCTGGTTCTTGGGTTCCACTCCCAGAGATACCGATTTAGTTATGGATGAGGTGGGGTCTAAGAGGGTCTACGTTTTGAAAGTTCTCAACATGATTCTGTTCACAGCTGTGTTTAAGGACTATTATTATATAAGATAAAACTTTCATACTGTCATTAATTGCATCAGTAATTTGTTATAACAGTGCCGTTGCCACAATAGTTTTGATAATATTATTAATTATATCAATTAATTGACTAGTACGAGAAGTTGTCTGCTGCCCACTCATTAGCTCCATGTCCATGATACCTTTTTTGCGTAAACATCTGAAAGCAAAAATTGGATGGAAGAGAAGCTCATAAAATCCTCCAATGCCATGCATGAAACAGGGCCTAGAGAGTCTAAGGAATTTCCAAGCCAAGACTTTTGAATTATGTCAATAAAACAACAAGAAGCCAAGGTTTTTCTTGTCTTTTCTTCACCATTACACTCAGTTTAATAGTAACAAAATTAAAACTATGGCTTAAAAATTCAGATTATCCATTTTATTCTCCATCTGTTCCCTGAAAGATGACAACCTACTTTGACATAATATACTCTGTTCATTCAACATTCTCTAGAGAATCATAAAATACTTGGCAACGCTGCGACCTGCTTCTTGGTTTATGCTATGAGCCTTGCATCACAGCATCCATGACAGGTCTTACACAGAACATTTATCTCTGTCCTGGTAGACCTCTTGGCAGTCTCAGTGACCTGGGCTTAGGCACAGCCCTGTACAGACATTCTAACTGCATTACTGGAGTTGCGTTTCAGTCATGAGCAAGTGTCTGAAAGTTAGTATGAGATCATTGCAACATTGTTTCTATGGGAACACAAATGCCTCTTTCTGAACAATCAGCTTTGAAATGGTTGTAAGCAGCAATGCCTAAGAGAAAGGTGGGGATAGTCTGTGAGAGAATGCCAGTTAATGAAAGGATTGAAAAACACATTTCTTTCATATCAAGTACTGGTCTTTTCTGCTCAAATTGTGAAACTCTCACACTCACTGTCTGGAGATTCCTGTGAAGAGGCACTGTTAAATGAATTCACCATGTACAATATAATAAACAATTATGTGAAAATGCTTAAATCATACAGAAATCATATTTATAACTAAAAATATTGTAATGGTTAATATACAAATTAATAATAAATGTACGCAATATGACTGAATTTCTAAATTAATTTTCTATCAGTTTAACATTTTCCTTTAGTTGTTCTTTATAAAATATTTTTAACAGGGAGAGAAACTAATATTTTTCTGTTTTTCTAAAAATTACTTACAGAACTAAATAAAATATTATGAACTAGATACAAAATAAATAATTGTACATGATGAAATATTAACAATTAAACATAACCTTAAATTCGTAGAATGAGCTAGCAAGAGAAATAAAATGTAATGAAAAGCTGGCTAGAAACAGCTCAGTGGGATATATTTCTTTTAAATTACTAATGAATTATAAATTTGGTGTAATATTAGTAAGAAGAAATTTTTATTTTTAGTGAAACTGTGTAGCCATCAGCTCTGGAAGTTTAGCTCAACCTGTATTGCATTCTGATATGTGATCTAAGGCAAGCTGTCTGATAATTTCTCCTCTATGTACTAAGGTAGTTTTTAGTGCTCTTCAGAATTCATTCCTCTCGCTCTCCGCTTACACACTGATGCAAATGCCTTCTGAGGAAGAATTCTTTTTTTGATTCATTTCTTTTCTCCTTGTACCTGCACACAGTCAGTTTGTATCAAGAGACATGAGGAAATGTTGGTATGTATGTAGTCTGTCTCTATATCTATTTGTTTTAAAATATTTAAACGTCTATGGAAGGTCTGAACTTCAGGAAAAGTTTGAGTTCATAAAGTCAACCTTGTAAATGATTGAATGTGGGAAGTGAGCCCTTACACAGAGGAAAAGTTAAATACAAATTATATCTCTATTTCAATTTTCTTATCATATTTTCATTTACTATCGTCTTCTAATCTCTTTTCTGGAGCCTAAGAGACTGAGTAGGCCACACCAACCAATAGAAAATAGTTGTGTGAAATATTTGCTTTCTAGAATTGAAGGACAAGGAAACACTAGGACATCAGTAATAAGAGGGGAACCTGATCTGTGTGCTGATGGTCAGGATAGGTTCATTACATTGAGCTGGAAATATGGATTTATCTAATTCTGAGGTATAGAGGTTTTAAATGAGAACGTTAAAAGTGTGGTGAACTTTGTAAACTGCAGAAATAGGACAGAATGTTGTGACATTCCTGTGTGTGATTCTTATACAACATCCATTCTTACCCGGTTATCATTTGAGAAAGGTGATCCCAAGTTACCTCTGCTTTTGCTCATCACACAGATAACAGAGTAACTGTGGAGTTTCTTAACCATCATTCTATTCATTTCCCATTACTGAATCCTAACTTGCTTAGGAACATGTTTGCTCTAGGATTTTTTTTCCCACACCACCCACTCCTATCCCATCTACACACTGCCAGTCCACAAATGCAGTTTCATGCCTCAAGTGAACTCACTATCTATGACCATCTATCTGTCTTGATCATGCCCTGTGACTTAATAATTAAAATACATTTGAATTGTGTATTACCACGAGCTACCACGAAATAAGACAATCCAGTGAAGCTTCTTTGCTCTTTTTCAATGCACCAGTTTGGATGAAGCTGTAGTGTTAAAATCATTCTTGATTTTGTTTATCTTTTGCACTCCCAAATCAAAGCCTCAACAAACATCAGAAATGCATCAGTATCTGTGAAACCCCTTAAGGCTGACACTACAAAGAGCCTCATCCAAGTACCCATCATTTCTTTCCCAGACCTTCTGGGTATTTCTGTTTTCTCGTCATCATAATTTGCACATGCAGGCCAAGTAAATCTTTTTAAAAGTTAAGACAACATTTCAATTATCTTTTCTAAGACCTTCAAGAACTTCCTATTATTCTTGAATAAAATTGTACATAAACTAGCCAATTGCTGTCGGTAAGACTGAATTTCACAGCCATTTGCTTACTCTGCTCCAGGCAAGCTAAGTCTCCTTGTAAACCATACATTTAGGAAGGGTGCTCCTATCTTGCACTGTTTCATCTGCCCAGAATCTCCTTTGTACACAAGGTTTGCTTCCATATAGGTGGTATTATCATGCCTCTTATCATAGGATGTCTTTCTGATTGACATACAGAAAACAGTACACTTCTGAGACTCTATCACAGTAACCTCCAATTTTCTTTTTCTTTACAGAATTACTCACTGAGTTCTAATGTGCAGTTGCTTCTTGGTTATTATCCTAGCTAGTTTGTCAAACTATGAAAACAGATGCTTTTCAAAATCATTTATTCGCATGTATGTACACACCACAGAACCTCTCCAAGTACTAAAAATAGTACCTAGGAATGCTAGGTACTGTTTAATATTTGTCAAAATAAGGGGTTGGTATATGTGCTACAAATAGCAGTGAGATTTTATCCCTACCTATTTATTATATTATCCCTTTCCAATACTAAATTTAGAATGCAAACTGTATTTTAATTCATAAATATTATTCTTGATACACCACAGATACCATAAACTTTAAAAAATATCTAACTTGTTCTTATCTTCCGATCTTATTCACTCAATTTTGATGAGGACAGATGGAAATTCCCCAACCCTTCCCCCAATAAGAGCAATCTGTGAGAAAGTTACTAAATTAATTTTGGCTGCTCTCCCCTATCAAATGCATCACCAACTTTTTTTTTTCATTAATCTTTTTTTTTATTATTATTCATTAATCTTTTCTTACAGTCTAATCTTTATACTTTTCCAGGTCCACTCTCTGACTGTTCCTCATCCCACACCTACTCCCCCACTGTTTCCAAGAGGATGTATGACCCTCCGCGCCCTCCCTTCCAGATCTCCCCACTCCTTAGGGCCTCAAGTCTCTCAAGGGTTAGGTGCATCTTCTCTCACGGAGGCCAGACCAGACAGTCCTCTGCTGTCTATTTGTCAGGGCCTCAAATCACCTGGGCATCACCAACTCGTGCTAATGTTACTTCATAGAGTTTTCTCTGTATTGCCCGTTTTGGCCATGGCCATGGGTTCACTCTAAGGTCTCACATCTTGGTGACCTATAACAGTAAGCTACTACCTCAGCATCCAGTTTTGATTCTTGAGTCTTAGATCCAAATTAACCTCTTTACAGCTGACATCTATATTTATAAAATTCAAACTTGTTTATGGACTGTCTCTCTGAAATAGTATTAACAGATAAGAAGTAGGATGTCAGAAACATAGCCTTTGGGTTCCCTGCTCCTTATCTGACCTATTCATCTTCCTTAGGAGAGAGTCTGGCCCAGCTCTGTAGTACCTTACAGTGTCACAGGCATCTTGGGACCCACTTGTTCAAACCAATAAGACCACATACAATTTTATAACGGCACCACCAGCCCTATGATGATAAGGACCACAGCAGTTCTATTCATTCACTTATCCCTAGTTCTTGGTACTGTAATTCATGTTTAGAGGCTTAATGTGTTTGCTGTGTGAATGGAAGGCTTCCCTTTTAGTCTGTGTGAAAGCTATTCTTCTTCTCTTCCTGTCTTCCTTTTGCATATTTGTCAAACCCCTACTCGTCTTTCATGACTAAGATTGTATTTCATTTTTGTTACATGGCTTCCTGACATTCCCGAGCAGAAAAAATATACTCCTTTATTACACCATACCCTATTCACTCTCTATCATATTTAAAATGACATTTTAATTATTTAATAATATAAGCATCTTTTAAAAGTGCATGTGCTCTCAAGGGTAAGGAATGTGTTGTATTTACTCATGTTCATATTTCCAGCACCTGGGACTGCTCCTGGCATGCTGTTAATACCTCATGTCTTGGATGAATGCTAAATGTTACCTTTTGTTCTTAGGTTTAATGAAGTTATATCTATCTCAGTGGCAGAGTACTCTAGTTGTGAACACAAAATATATTGCTTCATTCTTCCTTACTAATAGAAACATAATTGTGTTGGAGAAGGCAATGGATCCTGGTGAAAACTAATTGTACTGTCTCCTATAAAAGTAGTTGTGCCTATGGAGCACAGTTATAAAAGATACAACATTAGCAAAAGTCTACAGAGGCCTTTGCTTTTCTGATAAAGGCATTCTTTTGTCCCTTGCTCTTCCTCTTTCATATATCAGTGTGGGGACTTTGGAATCTTGTCACTAAAAATGATCAGGCAAGTGTATTACCAAAATTTCAGTTATGGCTTCCTCTAGCCAGTCCCTGGTTGCAAAGAATAACTTGCACGCTTCTTAGTTTTGTGCAAAAAAATTAATTTCCTAATTTGTTTATGTCTCAGATTTTAATCTCTCATTATCCTTGAGCTGAGAAATATATTTACAGATCTGAGATCCAGTTCAATTTCAACTTTTGGTCTAATAAGTATCATCATTCTTATGTACACAGTGGTGAAATTGCATCCTGGAAAACACATCACAATTATGAATACATGAGCAGTCCTCCTGAAGGTATTGCTGAGAACAGCTACAATCCTACATGTGAAGACAGTTTCAAAGGATCAGGTCAGAGTTTTGACAGCGTTTTCGTTGTGTTGAATTATATATGTAGCTATACAGGTATTGTTGAACATGTTTATGTTTTGTTTCTTCAAGGAGAAAAATAAATCTAAGTCCATAGCATTCTATTACTTTCAAGAGACCATGGATAATGTTGTTTTCGATTGTTCAAAAATACTTACTCTTTAACGTCATTAGAAATTCTAGCTCATTGAAGACAATGTTATAGCCACATTATATTTTCATCATGAAATGGTAGGTCTTTTCTACTTTATATGTGTAATGTTAAAAATAAGACTTTCTCTACAAATGCATGCTTTTACTAGAAGCATACACCCAAGCCCCAAATGATTATAACTTACTGATACATTTCCCCTTCAGACCTTTCTTTCATTCACCGAGCTCATTTATTGAAGAATTTCTAGTGAATACTGACCACTGTGTGGCTTTTTAATGCAATCAGGCCAGTCCTGAAGACATAGGACCTTTGACCTTATGCAGTACTTAGAGTAATACTTTAATCATTTGGATTGTAACAAACATGACATGTGTGTGGAGTCTCTGATAGCAACAGACAAATATCCTTAAAAAATCTGCCTCCATGAAATTACAAAAAAATAATATGTTCAAGTGAATGATGCAGAGGTAGTTATTAAAGTTCAGGATTTTATGATTAAGTATTTTAGCTTCAGTATGTTGTGGTCACTCATACATGGGATTTTCTTCTGTTTCTGCCATTCTCCTTTTAGTCTGAGTGAACATATACCTAAATAATTAATAAAATACGACATATGCTAAAATTTCAAAATCATAAGCATGATTGACATATTTGAGGGTTGCCAGAATTATATTAGTATGAAAACAAAGTAGAAAATAAACAAGTGTGGAAAAACAAAGGTCAGAAAATTATCAAATTTCATGCAGCAACATAATTTTCATAATGATTTTCTGTTAAATTACTCAAAACCATGATCATATCACGTTGGGACAAGAAAGACAATCTGTTTTGTTTTTCCCTCTATATTTACTATTTGCTTGGTAGATATTCACTGACCATCAATTAAATGATATATCCTGTAAATAATAATCAGTTTCTGGATTTGCTTTGAATGTTGGAAGTGGAAGTATTGAAGAGAAAAAGTTATAGACTTTAAAATATTCAAAATGACAAACTAAACTTTCAAAGACACCTTCGGGAAATACTATGCTCTGGAAAAAACAAACTGAGTCTGCTGGGAGGAGCTTTGGGCCACCCAAACCTAATGAACCTAATGCTAACCTAATGAAGAGAGATGGAACCTCACAATAATTTTGATCAGTTATTGTAAATTGTAAATACATGTAAATCAATGCATGTTTAGGATCCATAAATACTGGTTAAAAAACCAACCAACCAAACCAAAAACAAACAAACAAACAAACAAAAAAAAAACAAACCAAAAACCCCCAAATCCAGTGAATTTATTGGAAATAAACCCTGGAAAGAATTTCGAAGTTATGGGTAAAAGCTTTTGAGCTAGCTCTTTGAACTCAGATAGAGACAGTAAAACCTAAGTGCTGATTTCTCTTATAAGGCAATTTTCTCGTTATTCAATTTTTTATTTATAAATACTGCCAACATAATTTCTAAAAATGGTAGACAAATGTGCATGTAGAATAAACCTCTGTATTAGAATAACTGAAAAAAGGGTGCAAAAATCAGAAAATAACAAAAAGCCTGACATTTTAAGATAATTCAAATTCATTAATTTCAAGTACATATAGTAACTTGAACACTTAAGCTAAGTGTCGCCGAGTAGAAATCCCGCTGACCTGCTTTAATTAACACAAAAGAATAATTTATAATTAGCACATTATTTATGAGAGTAAGTGCCCCTGCATGAGTTCAAGTGTTTGAAAACAATTTGAATCACTAAATTCTCCCATAATCTTGATTTAATGTGTAACTTCTTTAATTTATCAGGTTTTAAGTATAAAATTGGGAGAGTTTTATTTCAAAGAAGAAAAGAAAATGGGAGGCTAAATAAATAGATGTGAACAGTGTGTGAGGACATGCAGACATGAAACTCTGTGTGATTCTAACTGATAAATAACCGTCTTGTTCTTAGAGTAAATTAGTTAATTTCTAGTTAGAAGCAGCTGAAATAATTATCTACTCTGGAGATGTAATACTTTGGGTTCAGGGTTATTTACTAAAAAAATAACACTGAAGTTAAGGCTGAGTGAACTTCTGAACATTAAAAAAATCCAATCCCAAATGCTTTTAAACAACTCATTTAATCTCTGTCTACCTGATAGAACAGGTCACAAAGAGGCCATATGCATGTCCACATGATGCTAAACATCTGGATGAAACCTGAGAACTGTATCTGTACAACATATATATGGAAAACATCTGTCTATTCGCATAATTTATTTAGTTTTCATCCAGATGTGTATCATGTTGATATACTCTATGTGACTCTTCCTCTTTGGAGTGAATACTGGTAATATTTCTTCTCAAATACTTTAATAGGCAAATCACAACTTTCTTTATTAAAAAATGAAATGCATTGACCATGCTATATATGTCAGTGGACTGTGCTTAAAAATGAGTAAAACATAATAAAACCATTTATAATATTGATGATAAGGGGAAAATAACCTGGTAAATGTAGTGTGTAAGTGAGATCATATTCTTCCCCTACCCAAAGGTTGCAATCACTCTTTGCCTAGTTATACAGAAAAGATGTGATGTTAGCATTATAGTTAGCCAATATTATGAAACTTTAAGTGAAATTAACTAATGCTGCTTTCAAGGTAAGTACACAGAAGAGAAATTTGTATTCAACAGTTCTGAAATTGCTGAAAACTATCAATACTATACTTAGAATAGACATGTAAGTATCTGGACTCAAGAAGTATGTTAAAAAATATGTAGAAGTTAATTGATTCCATTATCATAGAAAAAGTGAACTCTGTTCTTTCTAAATGAATGTATGTGAAAAGTTTCCAAACTAAAAAAAAAAAAATCAGAAATTATATTACCACTTTAAAAATCCCATTCTAATGATATTTCTTAATGTATTACCTACCCATCGTATTTTGCATTTTGATTTTTCTAAAGCTCTAACTTTTCTTGTCCTGTTTAAGAAGAAAAATGAGTTCTTTATATAATTGATACAACTGCTTACTCCTAAAACCAATAACATTTGTTTGAAAAAGAAAAACAATGAACTAATATACAAATAAATAGTAAACTAAGTGACGAACAACACACACACAGACACTCACACATACACATACACACCACACACACACACACACACACACACATATGAGTGTGGCTTATTTACTAATTGAATCGAAACAGGAGAAAATGGTGTCATTATTTATAACTTGGTCTAGGTGAGGGGGGAAACAAACAACTGTCAATATTGGATAAAATGTAAACTCAATATAAATTAATAAACATTTAATTTCAAATTCAATGTGCTGTAATTTAAATAAAACACAAAGATAACCAGAGAGCCACATGAAGGGTGAGCGAGCACGATATTCAAACAGGTTCCTTTTAGTGTTTTCATGTCAAAATGTATTATAGAGTTGATATCTAACTGTAACATCAGGATTATTGATCCCAGTGTTACAAAATTAGTGTGTTGTCTACACATTATCGCTTTCCACAGCATTATATGAATATAGAAATTTCTTTACAGTTTTGCATAACAATGTAACAAAATGTTTAGGATGCATAAGTACTCCTAAAATTAATTATCTTAGAAAATTAACTGACAGTAGTATTCTGTTCTGTCAAATTTGCTGCCATGTGAACTTCAAAAGAAAAACGGATTGAAAAATGTATAAAAGTAGCAAAGAGATCCGGGATATATTTTTCTTGAGTCGAAACTGATCCAATAAACTTCACAGAAAGAATCAAGTAAAACTAAAAAGCACAATGGTGTTGCTATGTGCTGCTCCTGGCTGCGCCATGCCTGGGCAGGGGAAAGAAGTTTCATTCCTGTTGTTTATTGATTTTCTAGATTAAGAATCCCAGAGAGAGAATTGTAACAGACAACCATAAAATTATTTTTGGTGTGCTTATTTGCCTTTCCCTTGCATCTATTTGGCCTGTGCCTGTAGACAATTATGCGTTCTAGCCTAGACTCAGGTGCTAATAATGAAGGACAAATAGAATCATATGTGTAAACTTCCCCTTCTGATGAAAATTTATATTAACTTTCTGCCACTGTAAACAGAACTGCATAGCTCAGCGTCCCCGATGAATTGGTGATGAATTCAGTCATTTATATCCCAGGAATCTGTGCATTTATGGGGAAAGATGAAAACCGTCTGTATTGTGTAACCTTGCACTTTTTGAGTAAGAGAAAGAAAACAGCAGCCTGTTTAGTTCATCACTTAAAGTGTGTAAATTTCAGCTCAAATACCAGATTTCTGCATGACTCCGTCAGCCTCCACTTTGGGGAATGTGCCAATGTAAACGAGCCAAACAGCAAGGAGCACCACGTTATCACTCCAACTGTGAACTCAGACGCTTTCAGCCTTCCATAAAGATTGTTAAGACTATCTTTACAACACAACAGAATCTTTGTCATACACTGAAGCTGGACAGTTTGTCAGTTTGGCAGCTCTGTCGGAGAAGAAAGTCATTTGGGATAGATAAGGGCACAGCTAGGCCTTTTTTTTTTTTGACTAAAACATTCCAGTGTATTCTAAAACATTGGAACACTGAAACACTGTCGGATTTCTTTTTCTACCTAAACTTTTCAAAGATAAGCTAGATGAACAGTCACAATGATACAGAATAATGGGAAAAAATTTCTTTTAAATAAATAAGGCTTAACATCTGCAACATATGCCTCATGTATATTGTAAGACAGAAAATCACAATGTTTACACGTATTGTTTTTACTAATGCAGTTTTCACTTTGCCTTCTTGATACAAACATTTAGGCAAATACATTGTGAAAATGTAGAATCTTAGAAATATATTGATGTTGTACAAAACCTAACCAAACCAAACAGTAGATTTGTGCCACAATTTCTTTAGAGGTTTCAATAGACACCGGAAACCCAAGTCAAATAGGAAATGGCTACAAACTCTTGTTGCCAAGTTACTGACATTAACCTCGTATCTACCTTTAGATTTTCTTCATTTCTGTTACACAGGATGCTTTATCTGATCATTACAGCATTTCCTCAAATCTTGCCATAGCTTAAGCATATTCAAATAGTAAAATTTCTGAAGTGACTATTAATTTGTCTGTATTAAGCAAACAAGGAAAGCAGACATTATTATAGAAATACAGGAAAATATATTTGAGCTAAGCATATCTCATTCTTATTTTAATACTTGGTATATGACATTTTTAAGACAAAAAAAAAAAAAAAGAATACATAATAGATTCCAAGTCCTGGTTTCATGGCTACTAGGCTGTGCAGCTTTTCATGAAGCACTTTGTCTCCAGGTTGTCTGTGGCTGTTCCTATCACTTTGTGTGCCTGACCTTTGAGTAAGCTGAAGAAGACACAGTTATCTTCTTTTCTGACATGCAACATCTATCAATCAACATGTTTTCATGTAATTTATTCAAGGCAAATAGCAGCTCCTAAGGCTAGTGAACCGCAGTCCTAGCCAAGTGATTTTGATTAAGAAATGATGTGCACAGCTTAGGTGAAGAACGGAAACTCAGAGGCGTATTGATAAAGATGTTTCAGAAACTATAAAACCGAACAAAAGAAGAAAGTGAATGTTTGGAAACATATGTAGACTTGCCATAATGAACCTTGGTACCCTTGCTTAAAATCTAGTCAACGAAAGGGGGAGGGGCATAGTTTAAGTTGATAAACTTATAAATACGCCAATTTAGATTAAGATGCTTATCTGAGGCAACGCATCCCTAGTTCTGTTGGGTTAATTCACATTTTTTTTCTCATTGAATCGAGGATTTAAATTAAGACAAAATGATTCTTTTTCAATTTCATGCTGAAGTAGCTCAAGTTAGTGAGTGTAATTTCTGCTAACAAGAAAAATTTATCATTGTAAAGCTCACCCAGATACCTCCTGTAGTGAGTGGTCATGCGCATGTCTAGATCTGAACGGATACAAAGATTGATACATGTAAAAGAATAGCCCCACACCACGGAGTGCTACGCACAGGAAGTGACGCCTTGTGAACCCACAGTCATTCATGCCTAGAACACCTCAGCAATAGTTATGTTTTCACCGGAGACAATTAATTTCCATGCGATACAATTAATTTGTTCCTCACAGTAGGAATAAGCACAACCTCGGGAACAGATGGATTTCGCTCCCAGATCTGGTCCCAGGATTCAAAGTCTGAACTACGTTGAGCAACTAGAGTAGTGGGCCTTTCCTTCATCTTACCTCTCCAATCTCCATGCCCCCATGTTCCTTTGAAAATAAATGCTCAGTGCTCTGCATAATATTTCTGAAAAATGAACTTGGTTCTCCACGCAGTTTTTCATTTAACGTGGCAAACGTAAAATATAAATGAAGACTACATCATCTCATCGTCTAAAAGAGATTGTGCACACATAAATTACATGTTTATATAATATTTTAAAAGAATCTTTAATTATTGGCCATGATTCAGGAAATCTAAAGTATGTAATTAAAATCCCTATTTGATTTTTCCATTAATCATACTCATTTGGTCAGTAAATATTTGAACCATCCAAAGCTTTGATTCATAGTTTTCTCCCTACCTCCCTCTTCAGAAACAGGTCCTGTTAAGAGCTCAGGCTGATCAGAAACTCAATTTTCCTGCCTCAGCGGCCAAAGTGATGTGATTTCAGGAGCACACCACAATAGCTAAATCAGACTCTACATTCTGGATTCTACTTTGTTCTTCAAAATTTCATGTTTGACAATGAATGCTTCTATGCATTGGAAATTTATTGTGTACTTCATCATCTTCCCAATCCAGATAACTTTGAAAGGTATTTGTTAGTTATGCCCCTATCTTTAAAACAAAAATAAGAAGACAACATGCTGTATGGATAAGAATGGAAGTAAAATGTAATTTTTCTTAAATCTAGATAATGAAGTTTTGAGATCAGAACAGAGACAACATTAAGTGCAATATATTTACCAGAAGTTGGACACAGGTTAAATGCTAAACTTTTAACATTTCCCATGAAGAAGGAAACATAATCAAATTGCAAGTTTTGCTGTGTTAAAGCAAAGAAGTTCCTCAAAGGAGAACTCTCCCTAATATTGAGATCTGAGTCCTAGTTCCTCTCTATGGCAGGACTGAGAAAGATACTGTGAAATGCCTCTAAGAAATCCTTAAACCAATCAATAGAATATCTCCTACGATGTCCTCAAACAGAGGCTAATGGCATTAAGGCATTTTATATGGCACCTACACGATGTGAAAAAAAGAAAGCACACAAAAGAGAAAAATCACTCTCAGAACTCTTGATGGGAACCCAATCTCACAACTTCTCTTAAGCAGAAGTATCACACTGCTTCTCAACAGGAGCCCTCAAACCTGAGCCAGATTTATGTGATCTGCAGGCCATTTGCTTTCAGATTTGGTAAGTCTAGGAGGACCTGAGAATTTACAGCTCTACCTGCTATTGTTATGAGATCTTGATTTTCAACAACTCTCCTCTTAGTCATCTGCTAAGACCCCAAAACTTCAGCAGCCTGGGTACCACAGACAAGATCCTGCTGAGGAGAGAGACTCAACAAGGAGAGTCAAGCATCTTACCAAGCAAAGGATCATCATGACATTGAGACTAGCATAGTATGCTTTTGAAGTTAAACAAAATAATATTGAATGGCTTTTACATTTAATTAAGAAAAATGTAGAGTATTTACCAAATGGTTTCTTTTGACATAAAAATAATATTGCTTGGATTATATATTAGACAATTATTTATCAAAATCATTTCTCATTAATATAATTAATACTATGTGATCATCATGTAAACAGATTTTCAGTATTTCATAACTCCTATTATATTGGCTTTCAGCAATGTACCCAAATCTACCATTTTATGGTATTATCAATTTAATTATTTCCTGCTTTCGACTGCTTTTGTTTTTTCTGATTAGAATCTAATATTTAATTTTGAAGTATATATTTTATTTATTAGATCATCATATTTCTATCCTTTTCTTCTTCTTCTTCTTTCTTCATCTTCTTTCTCCAAGACATGGTTTCTCTACGTAGCCTCGGGTATCAGGAAACTAGCTCTGTAGAACAGACTGGCCTTGAACTCAGATATCTGACTGTTTCCATTTCCCCAATGCTAGGATTAAAGGCTTGCCCCAAAACTGCCTGGCAGTCCAGTACTTTTCTATAAGAGGATTTTCAAAGTCTCTTGTAACTCAACTGAACAAAATAGGAAGACAATAAATATCAAAATGACCTTATTGAGAGGAACAAATGTTTGTAGGTTGATTAATTTCAACTCATTGTACATGTCATCAACGGATAAAATTAATAAAAAATAGTGATACATACTTTTCAGGGGAATTAATATTTTGAAATTTCTATTATTTTAATATTACAATATAATTACATCATTTCTCACTCCAACTTTTCTCTTTCAAATTCATGGCTTTATATATACATATATATACCTAAATCCATGAATATAACATTTTAGTCTGTATATTGATACCTATGTGCATATCTTTAGGGATAACTTGGTGTGCTCTTCTGCGGGAAAGACTATCTCTCCTAGTCTCCGCAGTCTGTACCTGCCTATAGTTCTTTGGGTTGGGATGAGGACTCACAGTCTTTTCCCTGTCCACCTTTCCATGTCATTGGCGTCATCCTTCAGTTTATGCTTAGGCATTCATGTGGGTGAGACTTTATGGATTTAGCTTCTGACATTACTAGGGGATCTTAAAAATGTGCAAACCTAAGTTTCTTTACATAAGTTTTATTTGCAATCTTTTTCCTTTTAATCAAAACAAATGTAAGTGATGTTGAATTCAATGCAGCCTATATTACAACTAAAAATGGATTCTGTAAGATGGTCATTAAGATGCATAATTGGACCTGTGATGTAGTTCAGGGATAGAGAGCTTTTTTAGTACACACTTCAGCTCTTTTGTCATCACCACACACACACACACACACACACACACACACACACAGAGACCAGAGGAATGATTGAGAGACTGTGGTAGGAAGATAAGATGTCTGAGGCTACCCTAGAATACATAGTGAGACTGTCTCAAAAATTCAAGAACTTTACCTAATGATTCTACCAAGAAAAATATTTTCAGAATGTTTTGAATTATTGTCTGCATTATTTTGAGGATTAAATATTTGAGGTGTGGGAGTGTACATTGTTCTCCCGAATCTCCAGTGCAAATTGTTGCATATTTTGTATCAATTCATTTATAATAGGAGGAAGAACTGTCTTTTTTTTATTGAACAAGATAAATTGGAGGATAATATATATTAATAAATTTGAACACTACATAGTAGTTCTATTAGATTTATCAGAAAATACAATTTAAAGTATGCTAATATATTTTACTACTATGGGCTAATCATCATACTACAACTTAAAGGCTAGCTTTGGATATTTTCCTCACACAAACTATCCAGCCTTAAAAGCTGTTTTTAGAACTTCTAGTCTTAGAATAAAAATGCAAACCTAATTGAAAATCTATAAGTTGGTGCTAAAACCATAACTGCAGGATTAAACATCTAAGCTACTAAATTAGTGGCAACATTTTTATTCTTTTTGCTGGTGCTGTGTATCATTCCAGAACTAAAACACACCATGAGCCAAGAATTATTTATTATGTTCAGATTAAGTCACTAAAAATGGAAAGGTATTGGGAATATTTGAAAATTTGTGCATCAACTTTGAGCACAGAGCCCAGGTGGTCTACACCATTCCTCTGAGCCTTATTGGACATAAAAATGTTTGAAGAAATTTAATTCTCAAAAGGAATTCATATACACACACACACACACACACACACACACACACACACACACATATATATGTGTGTGTGTGTGTGTGTGTGTGTTATTTTAGTGCATAAATAATGATTTAATGAGGAAGGAGATTGATATATAATCATCAAATATCATTAATTTTCTCTTTGCTAGTATTTTGTCTTCATTTTGTACTAATGTTGTACATAAAACTCTACTTTTTTTTTTGTCTAAGAATGAAATATAGCCACGTTACAATAGTGCTTGCCTCTAAGTGGCAGGGGAGAGGAAGTGTAATGAAACTGTAACAAGGAAGAGACACACAGGAGCCTTCAAATGTGTTGATAACATCGCAGTAAAATGGTTTTGATTCGGTTTTTCTCCCTTGCTCCCCTCCTTGATTTCTTATTGGTAAATTTTGTCAATTCTTTCTGTGTCTCTCTCTCTATGTATCTGCCTGTCTGTTTTCGACTGGCTGTCTGTCTGTGTCTGTGCCTCTGCTGTCTTCTGTCTGTCTCTGTCTCTGTCTCTGTCTCTCTGTCTGTCTCTGTCTCTCCCTCTCCCTCTCTCCCCTTTTTCTCCAACTGGCAAGCCTCTGCATCATCATCTTCAGGGCTGGAATCACCAGCATGAAATATGCCTGTCATTGTTAATAATATTCTAAAAGTAATTTTTCTCTCTCTCTATGTTCTACCTTTACATATGAGTGCATTATGTTCTATTTATTGAATGGAAATAATGCATGCTATGGATAATATTTTTTTGTATTTTTTTTTTTTAGTTTGAGTAGTCCACCCATTAAGTCTAATTTAATTTAAATATTTTATGTCTTTTCTCAAAATCTAAAATACCCAAATTCAAGCATATATAATTAATATTGTCTCTAGAGCAGCATAAATTTATAGAATTATGATAGTAGTAAATAGTGCTGTATTTAAGAATTTTATGATAAATAGAATTTAATAGTTTTCATTTTAAGTGGACAAATTTAGCATTATATTCTCATTTTTTATTCCATAGTTGTAGCAATAGCTAAGGGAACAGTAAGGTAATATGAGAATTATGATAAGTCAATCTTTTAAAAAAGCTTACTAACATAATTGGTATACACTTTTTAAACGTTATAGTTTTCAAGGTAGAGGAAATATCCAATTGAAGTAGCATAGAAGATGCCATTCATATAGGGTCTGTGCTGTGATGTTGCATTGACTGAAGAAAATAGATTTGGAATAAATTCCACTTATATGTATCCAAAGAAATAAAGAAAAGTTTACTATGTAGGTAATAACAGAATTTCTTCCCAAGTCTTCAACAATAGGCTGTTCAGATATAGACAATCCTTATGTGTGAAATAAAATGGATTAATGCTGCCTGAAATCTGTGTTTATATAATAATTTTAGTTGAGGAAAAAATACACTGTAGCAGTTACAATGTTCTTCTGAAAAGTGGTATTTTCAAGAGACTTTTGTATTTTCTGCAGGCCACTGCAGTGAGGTAAGGAATATCCCGGAACATTCTTGGGCTTGGAGCTGCAGGAGCAGTCCTGGCCTACGGACCCTCATGCTGACTCGCAGAGGACCCATGCATTCTGGTGCACATGGAGTTGGAACTTTGATCAAGTATTCATAAAAGCTCCGGGCTTGTTAGCTTTTGCAGTTTGTGTATGTTGGAAGGGATAAAGTAGGCAAGGGAAACTTCATGCCCTCTGTGGTAAATATGATGGAGTTGTTAGAGTTGGTTGTCATGTTCCTTCTCACAAGGAGCTACAGGGACATGGTGGACACTAAGTGTTGTTTTGGTGTAAATCATGGCACTTGGCATTTTAAGAACCAGAGTGTGGTTGTTTAGAAGTTGTAAGTACTGGAAACTAAGGAAAAACAGAAGTGTCAGTCCTTTCTGATGGCAAAAGTGAAAGATAAGACAAGTAAAATTCCAATTATGATAGTTTGTAAGGACTCTTGGCTATATATCATCAAATTTATACCACTTGCTTCTTTCACATAAAATCAGTGATGTAAATGCTTGTTAATTATGAGTTTTAGATCAACTTCGATCTTTCAGCTGATCCCATATTTTAAAATCATTAATATCATGATAGTAATTCTGTGTGACGGGCAAGCATATATTCCATAACACTTGAAAAACTTCTGACCCTTTATAAAATATGGATTTTTATTATCATTCTCCTTTCAATAATTGCTACACTTTCTAGAAAACCTATCAAAATGTATTCATTTCAATGTGCATTTTGTAGCTTTCTTAGCTATTGGTAAGGCTAGGAAAAGAGATATTGGTTCTGCAGTATTATTGTCTGAACTCAGGGCAAAGATTGTGGTAGCACTGAATTGCAACTTGGGGGTAATTTGAAGGCAATTTCTTTCCAAATGATCTCACGAACACTCTAGTACACAGTTCTTTGATTTTTCTTATGGAATGTTGCTTTGTATTTGTGTTCGCAAAATGCCTCACACTTGGCGTAGTTTTTGCAACCTTAAATTGGTTTAAAAAGATCTCTACAGACATTAAAATAGTTTTGTTACAAATATGCTCTTAATTCTATAAAGTAATTATTTTCATTTAGAAGCATAGGAATTTCAAAATTCCTGCTCTATACTCTCAATGGATAAAACTGAGCATGCTTCTGTGACTTAAAAACAAATGATAATTTTAATAACAACACTTCTCTTGGTAACAGTGTGTCAGAGAGGCAATTTTCACAAGTTCTATTCCCTCACAAAGTTCAATAAAGACAAAAATCCAAATTGTGCTGCCTGTCATGGTGTAGAATCTACAGGGTGGGGGACCACAGATCTGTTTTCAAAGATCATAAAACTTCTCAGTTTTCACGAGTAGCTTCATGCATGCTGTCTGTATGTGTGTGTTTTCTCCAAGATAAATACACTTAGTGTAGTATGTGTAAATTATGTAAATAAATATACATTGTCTCTTGGTATGCTTGTGCTTGCAAGTGTATGTGTGATCTTGTGCAAGTACGTGAATGTATGTGTGTGTGTGTGTGTGTGTGTGTGTCTGTATCTGTGTTATGTGTGAGTGTATGAATATTGAGATTGTGCATGGGTGTGTATGAATGTGTGGGTATGTGTATGTGCTTCTATCTGTGTCTCTGTGTCTGTCTCTCTCTGTCTCTCTCTCTCTCCTCTCTCTCTCTCTCTGTCTCTCTCTCTCTCTCTCTCTGTCTCTCTCTCTCTTTGTGTGTGTTTAAAGAATTTTTTTTTTTAAATAAACTGCTTAAGGTTTACAGAATTGTTTTCCTTCCAGGAGTATACTTGGGATGGAACCTAGGGACATACACATGCAAGGCAAAACAATCTACCATTGAGCTATGTCCCCAGATTGTTATCTCAGAGAGACCTTGCCCTTATTGTCCTACTGCCTCCATCACCTAGGTATCCCCATTAGCTGGCAGTGCCATACTGGACCACCACTTCTGGCTTCAGAGTAAAATGGAACAGAAGGCAGAGTTTCCTAGATGCCCCATATTCACACATGCGGATTCTCCATTTCCCACACCCATCCCAGTGTGGAAGAACTGCTACAAATGATGACCCTAGTTTTCCACATCACTGCCACAGTAGGATTTATTCTTGGTGATGCACCTTTAAGGTTCCCATTTACAAATATAGATCTATTACCCTTCTTTGGGCTTCAGACAAGAGAATCAAACAAGAAAATCTCCGTGCATTTTGTTTACTGTTATTGTTACCCCTAGTCCAATCTACTATTAGATGGGAAGAAGAGCAGAAAGCCATGCAAATGAAGGAGTGGTAAGAACTTGAACAAAAAAAAAACAAAACAAAACAACAAAACAAACAAACCAAAAAAACCAGAGTTGGATGGACAAGCTGTGAATTCAAAGGGTCTTATATTAAACAGGACCAAGTTCACTCCTCTGGCTAACAGGCATAGAAGAATACATTATTTGTAATGTGTAATCAAGGGGTTTTTGCTTTATTTCCAACTGATTTAAAATGAGTACTCAGAGCTCTTAATATTTATATTCTATTTAAGATGCTACATAGCCACTTCCATAAACTGATGTATATACCATCTACATTTAATGATACTAATGATACAAATACTAAATAAAAAAGTAGGCAGTAGGTGGTATTTTGCATCATAGAATATATAAAAGAAGATATGTACTTAAAACGTGTGTTGTTGCCATAATTGGGTATTAGAAGAGCAAAATTTTCAAAACTGTAAGAGATTTCAACTTTTAAAATCAGTATTATCATTTCAAGAGAATCTGCCCACTGACAAAAGAATCCTAAAGCCAAAGAATATTCAGATTTTGTCTAAAGTCCAGAGCAGATCTTTTTCCAGTGGTGTCAGCTAAAATATCTCAGTGCACAGACAGGCTTTACTCTTCATTTTTTCCTAAGAGTTTTTCAGAAGTATCAAGCATTGTTTCTGCGAATATCCAGGTTGTAGGCTCATGAACACGAAAGGCATTGAGGCTTCTATATGCTGGTTAGTGATGCACGGTGACAAGCCATGAAGTATGAAAGAGTATCAGTGAACATTCAGACTGCACATGCAGGAAATTTATAGATTCCTTTGAATTTGAAATATATCTTCTTAAATTACATAAAAATGTAGACCACAGGTTATAACTTAAACCTCAAGTCCCAGATTCATCACTGAACTGAGGCAGAAGTGGAGACTTTTATATATTAGGAGGACCATGATGACTTCCTCACTGCCAAGACAGCAGATGGAGAAGCCTGAACACACTGAGGGAAGCAGACATACTCCTAGAGCAAATCCCGTGGGCACTACAAGGCACTGAAATCTCCAAACCTCGATTATTAAATAGCTGTGTAATGTGGAATGATGCTCTAGTGTGTTCTATTACTGATTATGTAGTAGACAAGGGAGTGTATGGATCCTGCTTCCACAAGTGTTGCCTCATGATTATGTGATATTATTACTTTTGTCAATATTCCAAAGCCAGAAAAATAATTTCTAGGATTTGAGAACCTTTGGGAATGCTGAAATGCAGGCTTAAACATTTGCCTTGAAATGCCCATTCAGATTACATTTGTTTCTAAAAAAGTTCCAAAATGTTTATGCATTAACTCATTGGCTTTTTAATATAATCTTTAAAATGTGCTCTAATAAGATAATATTTTATTTCTATAGGGATTTAAGAACCCTAAAAGTAAAATATAAGGCATTTCTATAAGCCAATATAATAAAATAATTTCTGTCTGCAATTTATTATGATTGAGAGAGATTGATGTTGTTACTTTAATATCTATTGTTTGTTTTATAGACAGCACTGATGTTTTACAAGGGTTTCAACACTGTGAGACTAACACCAGGTGACTTTACACTGCCTATCAGCAGCATATTTCATTTATTTTTCTAAACAGTTTTTGAAAAAGATTATATTTATATTTTGAAGTAATCATTGAGATTGGCTAGTAAACTAATTTTGAAATGAAATATTATCTTACAAAGCATTAATTTCACTTCAGAACTCGGAACAAAACAAACCGTTTTCATAATAACAAAAGTGATTTATAACCTTTAATACTATGCATTGCTCAGTGTCATGTAAATCCTTTCCAGTTTTATTTTTCATATAAAATGACCCTTTTTAAAGAAAACCTGGCTATATATTTAAATCTAACTGAAGGGGGTTGATCAGATATGGGAGGGTATACCAGAGAGGGAAATGGGGAGAATATCATCAAACCCATCATGTTTACGCATCAATATATCATAACACAAACTATTTTTGACAATTATTATGTGCTAATAAATTAAAGAATAAGAAATATGTGTCAAAATAACTAAGCCCATAAATTTTGTTAATAAATTTCGAGCTAATACTTATTATAAAGCAAGTGGAAAATTTCATTCCAAAAACAAATAGCAGGATTATGTTGTTTATAACTAGTTTTCCTGTGCTGTAGAATATGAGGTGCCACTTTTTTGCTTTATTATTGTGATTTGCCTTATTTATAGGACACTCTCTAAAAAAACAAATATTATTTCTCATGACGTCTAGTGGTGAAATATATTTAGATGCAATTTATAGTATAACTTCTTAAGCAATAATTAGCAATCATTAGCAATGAAAGATTACAATATATTTTCCACATTAAATCACCACTTTTCTTCCAAAATATGAATGCTCAGTCTCATTACTATTATTACTATTGAAGAAAACAACAGTGGATGCTGAACCCAGACCTTGCATGTGCTAGGCAAATTTCCAGCTCACTATTTAGTACACAACCCCTCAAAGAAGTGTTATGAAAGTTATTTTAATTTCATAATAATTAAAATGTTATAATTTAATGATATCAGAATTATTTTTACTGGATCCATAGATGGAGGATGTACTCGTTAACTTTTCAAAAATATTTTAAAATTACAATAGCAATATAACAAATGCACTAAAGTATACCTCAGATGACTGTCAATGAAAGTGGGTTTGGAAGGTATATTTAACATTTCAACAAGTCAAAATAGCCACAGTAATAAAAGTTCCCTTGACTTGTATTACTGCACAAGAGCATAGTGGGATTAGCAGATGATTCTAATGTGGTCTTAAAAGGTGTCACTGTCATGTATGTGACACAAATCAGACCCTTAGTATGCTCTGGGAAAATTACTAAATAGTACTTTTTAAAATGGATCATTCTATCCCAGAAGAAAGATTGTGACCCAGGACTCACAAACTGTTGTCAAAGACATAAAATTCATATATGACTAAGAAAGATGAGCATGCTATTCAAATGTGATTTAGATCCATAAATTGTAAAGTACATTTTAAAATTAATTGACTAAGGACTTAAAATGTTCTCATATTTTAGATATAGTGCTAGAAGAAGTCGACCAGTAAATTTAACTTTAATTATAATGAAGGATGTGCCCAGCTAATTTACTGTTTTGTAAAAATGCATATGTAATTTAATTATCTTAAAAGTCCCATTTATTATAATCCTAATTAAACACTGGTCTAGTCATTGAAAATTACTTATTGAACAACTACTGTGTGTCCAGTACATGCTAAGCACCCTTTAAACATGGTATTTGATAGTAAGATGTCCTAAACTTTGTTAAGGAGACAAAATATGTTGATAAATAATCTTTTGAAAAAAGTTATCACTAAGTACTAGGCAAGTTGAAACAACATCAAATACCATGTATTCTATTTTAAGTGTTTTGATTATGTTGCAACTAAGTTTTATTGCTTGCTTTTAGAATATTTAATGTAATTTATTGAATAATGCCCCAAAGGTGAGAAGCAAAATACCTGTCAAAATTATCAGTCAGATCATCTTAAATGAAGGCCATCTTTAATGGTGATCATAGTTACTGTATTTTAATTCTTACATTTTTAGTTAATATATGAAATAATGAGATGCTTTATGACATTTTCATATATATCTATCACTGAGCATTTATCATATGTTCTGGAAATCTTGAGAAGGAAAGAATATGGTCCAATGAAAATACATCAAGATTATGCTTATCAAAAGTCCAGAATAAGTGGATAAGGAAGACTATGATCAGGGACTATTCAATATTATTGATTTCCATTATCACATCATGTGAGCAAAGTTCATTTCAGATATCTTAGAAACACTGAAGACTGTGGAACTGGGAGGTTAGTTTGGAGGCTTCTAAGAAAGGGACTTAATATTGAGATAGAAGGAAGAGTCCACCAGTGGGGATGCAAGATCAGAGAGGAGAAAGATAAGAAAATAGAAGACAGGAGTGAGCTCACTGTGGTAACTAAAATGTAAGGAAGAGAAGAAAATGTAAGTTAAGAGCTGATAGATAATGTGACGTAAGTTTAGCCTAACCTGTTTCTACAAGGGTACATGTAAAATCTTGAATGGTTTTACACAAATATGACTGATTCTAAAAGGGATGAGAAAGGGGCCGGGTAAAATGGAACCTCACTGGAACCTACAAAGAAATTGGTGCTCGTTGGAGTCTATTAATTGAACCTTGAACAACAGTACACTTTCCAAAATTATGGAGTCTGAAGAAAGCTCTTGATTTTTATTGTTGCTCTAGAAATTTTGATATTCCTTTCCTTCCTCAGCCTGAAAGCTCTTGTGTATTAGAGCAAAATCAAAGCCATGTCCAGTTAGTTTGCCTTTTAGTGCTCAGTAATTAGTCAATAATCAATGTGGCCAGTTTACTCTCTCTCTGTTTCTGTTTTCTATGTCTTTTTTCAAACTTTTATATTTGACTTAACACTGCTATTTGAGCAAGTGGGTAGATACAACGTGAACTAAGAACAAAATGTTTACATCTGTGTGTGATCATGCCATATAGCAAGGCAAGGGTGGGTATAGTTAAAGTGGGAGAGATTCCTGAAGGTGGAAGCGAGTGGCAAAGACACAGATATACCACTGCGGGGTGCACGATGATAAAAATACCCCTTTCCTAAGTGCTACATTTATATTTTCCCCAAAAATACCAAGCTAGAAATGATGAGACAGATTTAAAAAAAAAAAGAAAAAAAGAAATGAAATCACATTCAAATGAAAACCCAAATTTGGTATTACAATTGAGCAAAGTGCTACTTTAAATTTTTAAAAATAAACAAAGAAATAAATCTGAATGTTAATCTTTACAAGGTTCCATAAAGCAGAGATGATTCCACACGTGTGTATTGTTCAGAGAATGGAGGAGGACTTCTGGGCTAACTGCCAACTGCTATTAAAACGATTTTCTCCTCAATCACTAGTTCAGGCACGCATGGCATCACAATGCATAAATAGTAGCACAAACAGGAAACACGAGAAACCCTTCGCTCTCTAGATACTACTGTTGTAATAAGTACTAGTAGGAATTAATTTCTAGAGTATTACTTGTCTTTCGTGAACAAACCAACTTGGAAGAGTATGTAAGGAAGAAGTTTGATCAATGGTAATTAAGTTAAAATTGGACTTTTAAGCCACATGATCCATCTTTAAAGAATGTCAGAACAGATCCATGATTACATGCAGAAGACTGGTCAGACAAGAGAGCTAAAAATTCTAGACACCAGGTCTTACTACTTAACTGGTTACACACCATGTATTACTATATATACTTTTTATCTGACTTTACCAGAAAGAACCATTCTAGTGTGAGTTCACCAGAACAGAGGCTGAGAGACTCTGGAGAGTTCCCTGGAGTAGACTTGTACTTGGTTTTAATAAAGGAAGAGACACAGGACTCCATTTGTAGGGAGTCAGTGGGAATAGTGGTCAAGTCTGGCTCAATTCTCTTCTCACGTTTAAATCTTTAGGAAAATACTATCTGTTCTCTTGAGTGGAGAGTTTGTTCCCTGAATACTTCCGACCAAGGCTATTTTAACCTGACACACTTTGGCATATTGTTGAGCCTGTTACTGGAATTTCAATTTGATACTCCCATTTTTAAACTCGAATTGCTTATCGTGAGTCAAAGGTTGAATAGATAAACAGAAATCGGTGGTACTAACATTTCTCAGAAGTGCTTAGGTGACAAGATTTGGGTGTTGTTTGTGTAAACTCCCAAACTACATAAAAACTGCCAAGTTACTTGCTAAAATTATTTCTTAAATAAATTTCATAAAGTATAAAAAAAATCCAGTGAAAATTTTATCTACTAAACTCCAAAACCAAGGTGTTTGACTTGATATCTGTGCAGAGACTTAAATTGCTAGCAAACCTTAAATTTGTTATAGAATAAATATGATCTGTCACAAGAACATGATGGGTTAGTTGCTGAAAGTCCTTGCCATGCAAGACTGAACTTAGGTTCCATGCCTGGGACCCACATACAGATGCAATGAGAGAATCATCTCCACAGTTGCCCTCAGACAGTCATATGTGTCTTGTAGCGCTCGGGCACCCACACTCAAATGCACTAATCATGCACATAACATACAATATTGATAAATATATAAAATTGAAAATGATTTGCTACCATATAACTTCAGAATTGGAAATAAAAACTGAATTAAGAATAAACAGAAGCTTCTGTAATATGCAGATTCACCTATATGGCATGAGGCACTTCCATATGCTTTGGTTTTCATTATTTTCACAGATAAAATTAATCTTCAATCACATACATTATCAGGGTTAAGTGTTTCATCTGTATCATAGTGCTTATTTAAAACTGACTGTCTATAATTATTTTCATACGGGTCTTATTTAGATGGGTAATGATACATGAGTACACTGCATTTACATTAATTTTATATTATTTCTACTGATCTGTTTCCTCCGTCTATTTCCTCCCCACTCTAAGATCTAAGGTTTCTTCTTCTGTAGTTATATAAAAAACCTTTAATGCTGCAAAAAAGTAGTTTATTTGATGAGCTTTGAGAGCTATACCTATCTGCATGCATCAGGATAAATGTGTAGATAAATCTTGCCTCTATTGTACATGAGGTTATGGCTAAACACTTGCTTGTTGCTGGAGAAAACCTGTTTCTCCTTCTCTCAGTGGGAATAGATTGCCTATAATTTTTCATGTTGGACTGGGGTTCTGAGAAATTCTCCCCATCCGTAAGGGTGTGGTCATTATGCAGATCTAATTTAGGCAACCAAAATGTTGAGGTTTTGTGGGCTAATATCCTTGTTGTGTCTAGAAAACACTCTTACATAAGGCCTCTGGGTCTACTAGCCTTTACCTGGTTTACAGTATCCTCTTCCCCAATGTTCCCTAAGACGAGGGTGTAGGGGTTATGCTACAGATACACTACTTGGGTCTGTGCACACCATGGTCACATATTTTCTGCACTTTGACGAGCTGTGAATGTTTGTAGTATTTTTTTTCCGCTATAAAGATTTTTTTTTTTTTTTGATCAGAGTTGAGAACTACATTTCTCTGTGGGTGTATGGATCAGGGTTTAGATATCATTAGAAGATATATTGATTTAGGAAAATGGTTGCAGCTGTAGAAGTTTCTCCTCTAGGGTTTATGACTTTCTAGCTATGAGCATTTAAAATTTTAAATAAGTTTAAATAAGTTTAGAAAATTATGTTTTCCTATGGCTTCTTTCGAACAGCCTTACTGTTATCTTTCCTTCCTCCCTCTTCTTCCATGTTACCCTCCCCCACTTCCTCACTTAAATCCCACAGTCATGTTCTTCCTTTCTCCTTTCTACCTGTATCCTACTAGCCCCCTCCCTAACGTTCTGATTGTTAATGACCACTGACAACATTTTAGAACAGTCCTTCACTGGAAGGTATATGAGTCTCAACACCAAAAGTTTCCCATAATACATACATATACATTATATATATATATATATATATATATATATATATATATATATAATCATAGAAATTTGATATATAAATTTTAAATATTAGGGATGAAGTAGACAGTAATTAAGAATGTGAGCTTTTAGGTTAAAATAGTTGGATTTAACTCTACTAAATGATTTAAAATATGGTGTCTTCTTACAAATAGGGAGATTACATAGTCAATATTTACCTTAATTTTCTCATCTAGAAGTCTGGAAACATTTATAGGTTAACTGAGAATTAAATGAAGCAGTACAGAAAAAGTATGTAGAATATTTTCTGCTGTAAGGTCAGCTGTCGGTCAATATTGGGAAATGAAGGGAAATAAAGCAGTTTTCTCTGACATATGTTCCAATGGGTATTTATTACTTGGAGCAAGCAATGATAAAGGTGACAGGAACAAAATCTTCAGGCTATTTGCATTACCTAACTTGCTCGAATCTAGCTTTAAGATATCTGTTTCAGTAGTAATAGGACTTGGATTCTTAGTTGTGTTTCTATTACTTAATGTTCACTTAAGTCTGAAGCTTAGGGTGGAAATTAGTTCTGTGGTAAGTGTTCTAGAAAAGAAGTAAATACTTGGCTCCAGTCAGAACCTAATTATGGCTGGCAGTCAACATGAGTATTTAGCAGTATTCAGAATATTCGTGTTATAAGGGCTGAAAAGTTGGGACAATGACATTGACCAGTTGGAAAATCTAATGCGAACACATCGCATCTATTAGACAACTAATCATGTGACGATTAGTGATGCTCTTGTGTTAAGAAAGTTGTGCAAAGATTAATTTCTGATCTTTCAAGCACTCACACAGACACACACACATGCATACACAGAAAGACGCACATACACACTTTCAAAATATTTTTCATTTGATTGATACCTTAGTAGTTAATTCCTCTTACATGTTGAGATGATTCTCTTGATTTCAGAATTAGCTTTTAGTTTTCAAATACCCCTTTAAAAGAAATGACTAACCCTTTCTTATTTATTCACATATTCAACTTGACACCCTGTCCATCACCAGATTCTGAATGCTGTATCATCTCCAGTCATCCAGCATGTTGAAAACAATTGTTCCAGTGACTCCTTTGCCATGTTACATAGACAATATTTCATGATCAGACAACCAAACTAATACAAAACTAGATTCCTCTGTTTTACCCCTAGAAACAATGAATACAAATTGTTACATTCTCAGCACTATATACAGATTTTAAATATTATTTACTCTAATAGTTATTATACCTCTAAGGTACGTATAATGCATATTTACAGATATTTATGTTATATAATATGTGTGTATGTGTATAATTTTAGTTTATTTGAATCCTCATATTAGGAAGAAAATAAATTTGAAATATTTAGTCTATTAACAGTAGTTTTAAATTTTTTTATATTTCTGCTGCTGAGAATGTAGTCATTATCTTTTCTCCAAAAAATGTATTTGTTCTGAAATTATTTGACCAAATGAGTGAGCCTATGGCAGTGTCTATGCTTAAATGTTACAATGTCAGTTTCCTTCCAGTTTTTAGCCATACTTGATCTTGGAGCCTAGTCTGAATGGTCATCCCAAATACTTTAGCAGAAGGACTATGTGAAAGTAATTAAGTGAAAAATAGTGCCTATAAGTTAGCCACACGACTGTGACATACTGAAACTGGACCCAAAGCTTTCTGAACAAAGTTTCTTTACAACAGGGCATAGAAGATTTATTGATACCTAGTCTTGTCTAAGTGAAATATCTGCTTCAAAACCAATGACTAGATTGAGTTCAGCCATTATGTATCAAGTACATATACTTTTGATATGTATTTGTGATATGTCTGTCTATGTGTATTATAATATGTATTATATATATTATACACACACATTAACTTCTAATCCTGCACCTAGTTATTCAAATTTGATTATAAATGTATGTAGGAAAAATCAAAATGGATCTACAACCACATTAATGCATTCAATTAGCTGGCCGTCAATTTCATCATAAACTCCCACTCATGAAATGGTTGACTATGCATTACTCTTGTACCTGCAAGTATTAATACATTGATAAGTAACACAAAATAGGAGAGTCTAAGTTTGGCTCAGCCCCCTGGAGAGAGATGGTACCTTGATTCATTCTTAAAGTGATGTGCATGATTTGTCTGCAGGTATAAAGGTTGTGGATGACACGAATGAAAGATGGAAGTGAACAGAAACTCCCATAAAGAGGAAGGATGTAATATATATATATTAATATATATATATTAAACACACATTTTTCATTTTTAGTAGTACACAGTAATTGCTTGTGAGGATAAACTTAGGTATGCTATTTAACTTTCAAGATTAAGCAAGACTGATGTGGGTTGCTAAATAGATTAGCTTCAGATGGAAACTGTTAATCCTTCTTGGAAATAATAAAGACTTGGACATGGAATTCTACTATATGATTCATGTTGCTAGTCCAGCCCACAGTTTGTATTTGAGAATACAGTTTTATTGGAAGACAATCATGTCTCCTCATTTACATATTGTCCATAGGACTGAACATTTGCAAGGTAGATAGGTCATCTTAAAGCAGAAACATAGTCCTTCCTTTTCCATAGCCCTCCTTCTCACAGATGAAGTATGTATATATCTCAGAAGCAAAGAACATAACTTGATGAGGTTACAAAAATTGGCACTTAAAAATAATTACCTGTAACAATCCATTGCTCTTAAACACCATCTGTAAATAATATAATCATTTAGGACCAAGCAAAACATGTTGTACATTCAACAGGAAATAACAACATCATAAAATGTAAAGAAGAATTAGTTAATCAGTTAATATGAATAGAATATCCTTCCTATTATAATGAAACAATGACCTAAAAATCACTTACATACTCTTCCACAATTATCTTTTAATTAAAAGACTGTGAACATCTCACTATATAAAAGAGAGAAAGAGAATTCTTCCTTTCTTTCAATTTATACATCAATTACTGTACTTTTTTTTCTTCCATGTATAGGAAAGCCAGCTTTTCCATTATAAGTATTTATAATTTTCATGTCTACTTATTGAATACTCTTTTCAGTATTGATCAGTGCTAGGAATCTTTGCAAATCACAGATATTTACAAAACAAAACAAACAAACAACAAACCTCCTCCTGAGATAGGTTCTCATTGTGAAGCCCAGGAAGAACTTCGTATGTAGACCAAAGCTGACCTTGAATTTACAGAGGTCCACTTGCCTCTGATTCTCAACTGCTGTGATTAAATCTTACATTACTAAGCCTAGCCTATAACCCACTTTAGGCAATGATAATCACATTTCAATAGGTAAAACAATAAACAAAATTATAGCATATACGTATAAAGAAGAGATAGGTTTTCTTGATCTGTTTCATGCAGAAAAAAAATTGGAACTTTTTTTTTTATTGACACATTTTATTTTTGTTTGTTTTGTTTTTCGAGACAGGGTTTATCTGTATAGCCATGACTGTCCTGGAACTCACTCTGTAGACCAGGCTGGCCTCGAACTCAGAAATCTGCCTGCCTCTGCCTCCCAACTGCTGGGACTAAAGGCGTGTGCCACCACTGCCTGACACATTTTAAAGATGTCTCCATGCTATAGAAGACAGTAGACCCTATTCATGAGTACACCATGGTATTTAGTTCCTCGTCTTTAGTAACAGCAGTGGTAGCTTCCCCTACAACATAACGTTTGCAAACGAACTTAAGGATTCAGAATACTTGCCCTCTATTCCATGTCGTGGTTTCATAAATTATATCTTAAATAAAGGAAGGGGAAGGCTTGGTCAAGTCATTAATGTATTACACTGAAATTAACAATGTTTGGGTTCAATTACAAAGAAAAGAAAGTAGAGGAAAATCAGGGGAAAAGACACAGATATCAAGACATAGCCACAGCTGTGCTATGTAATCACATATATACTCTCTTTGGTGATTCTCCTAAATGAGGTCCCAATGCCAGGGTTAACTCTACATAAAGATCTGTGAGGACAGATCACCTGGTCTATGGCCTGAGAAGCTTAAGTCTTCAGTGTTGAAAAGAGACAGACTTCTCAGAAACTGAATGTAAAACTCAGTTTTCATGAAAAAAGCTGAGAGGAGAGATAACGCAAACATTCAAAAATGACGATGTTTTCTTAAGTCCTATTTATTCATTTGTAGTGAATGATTGCATTCAGAGTTCCTCTATATTAAGATCAATTTTAACTATGTGTTAGCTCATATAAGACTATAAAATCTTTCAAATGAAGACATAAACTCTGTCTCTCCAATCCTGAATTTTTATAAATCAAAAAAATTCAAGCAAAATCATTAGTAAAAAGCAAATTGCCTACTTTATGTGCATACATGAACAAATTCTAGATTTCTGTTAGTGATATTTAAATATTTCATGCATTTTGGTAACCAGACCATGTGATGTTAAATTCCATTTCACATATGACTCAGTTTTATTACTTTAAGAGTGACTATGTGGTGGGGTAGCTCTACAGTAAGTTCTGGAACTCTATGAACACTTGATGAACCTGTAAGTGAATGAATCTAGTTGGACACATGAATTTTTCTTATGTTTTAGAAATTTGTGCTTGCATGATACATGTAGGGAATAGGTAGCTTCCAGGCGTCTGTGGTTTAAACAGTGCCGAGTAGGATCGGGTCCCTAGTTCTGTAGCTTTGAACCTGTCATAATTCTTTATTGGGATGGAAACTTTGTAGCCATTAGATGCCTGCTTAGAATATATTTCAGATAATGTGAGACTTATGGATAAGGGGCTCAAACCACATCAGTGTGTGAAAATGTAGTACATAGCATTGGAGGGCTTATGTTGAGTAACTGCATGGACTGAAAATATATCTGAGATTTTATTTGGAAAGAACATCAGCACACAGATCTATAATAATTCATACTAATTTCTCTGGTAAAGTTTCTTGGTCCAGCCACCACTAGATCTTATATATTGTTACTATTCTTCTATTCTCTTCTTAGACTTTCAATAGAGGTAAAAGTATAAGCCTTAGTAGATTTAAAAATAAATAAAAACCAATCAGAGTATTAATTCAGTGAAAAGAATAGCTGTATGAGAGTGAAATGTTTATCATGCTTCCCATACAGAGAGTCTCAGCACATTTATCAGGTCACAGAAATGTTTTCTGTCATTGTTCTTGTGTTAATTTGGGTAGCTTCTCAATGAACATTTTTCTTAGCCACAAATGTAAAACTATTGGTTTAAGTTGGAAAATAATCACAAGAAAATATAGAGCTGAATACTTGGAAGCATAGTAGAGTAGTCTTCTGTCATATATTTTCTGTATTTGAATTTATTTGACAACGCAGTCTTGTATTTGCTGTTCTTGTATCCTGATACTATGGGACTCAGCATATGAACAAAAAGTATCCTTTCTCGATTCATAAAGATACTATAGATCTCTAGAAAGATGAATCTCTCATCTATTTGCACTGTAAAGACTCAAATGAAAGAAAAAGCTTAAGAAAGTGTTTCTAAAATGTCAAAGATCTATTTCTTCAAGTGAAGACATGTAAGTGGTGCCTTATTTACAGACAAACCTAGAGTGTTTCTGTAGTTTCAGAAAAATGCACCTGGATAAAATAGTGTCTAGTTTTTGTGAAAGTACTATTAGATACTGCTTATATCTGCAACATTATGAAGACAGTAATATTTGAAATAAAATAAAATGTTTTATTCTGGGCAGCAATCTTTCTGTAGGCCTAGTGAATACAGAACAAGAAATGTGAAGACTGAGCTTGGATAGCATGTGTCACATTAACCCTAGATGCTACTGCAGTGCTGGTGATTGTACTTTGTCGTTAATTCAATATATGTAGTAGAGCACTCCATTTTTGTAAAATGACTTGAAGTGGGAGAGAGAAAAACTGTCTGCACTGTTGCCAGCACAGTCATGAGGTACCTTTCTATGTGAGGTTTGTTATAGTTAGACAATTTTGTTCTACAACAGGGGTTCTTAAACACCTCCTGTGACCACATTTTTGATTGGAAAATTTTTATTTGACTCTGTGTATGTAAGAAAACAAAATAATATACAAATTAAATATTTACCAATAAATCACAAATCAATTTCCTTTTAAAACATTCGCTGTAATATGTGGAATTTTACCACTTACGAAAACCAAAAGCTAATGTGGTTTTTAATGTTAATGCTTAATTATTTGTATACAAAAAACCTAAAACTTAACTTCACATGCAAGGAAATCTTACAGTTCAAAAATAAATCCATGAGTAAAGTAGTGTCATCATATTAAATTCCAGATTTAAATGTTTACAAAACAATACAGTGGGATGAACAATTTTTGTAAAATTAGATTGCATTAAATCCTCCACAGGACTTAATGCAATTTATTGTGCTAATTGATAAATGATTTTATTACCATATAGGGACAAATATTGATCCACTTTTCCAATCCTTGCAGAGAATACAAATAAGCCAGCCATAACCATTAATTTGGGTAGATTCACTAATCAGCTCTGCACCAGAACTTATCATACTGCCTAGAATACATTAAATATAGGAACAGGAATGAAGCCTTTTAAAGAATTATGATCTAAATAGTAAGAAATCACACTGAGAACTAGAAAAGAGCAATCAGGAAAGTTTCTATTAGGAAGATAAGGTCAACACAGATGGTTTGTGAACTATTCAAGAGTGGGAACTTTGACACACAGAAAAACACAAAGCAAGAAAGAACATGTGGGCCTAGAGAGTCAAGGGTATGTACAGTTTTTGTAAAAGATGTGTATTTGTTTTTGGACACCCATATAAGCTTTCTAACAGATACCTGTATCTCTAGCTCCAAAAAATCTGAGACCTTTGACTTCTAAGAGAACCTGCATTCATGTACCCTCCCATACACCAATACAAAGAACTGAAATTATTTTAAAAATGTAAAGCAAAATTAGAAATTGTGTGAACTTAAGAAATGAACAAGCAGTGACAGAAATTTAATGATCTGGAGAAAACACAATAACAAAAAAAAAGGACCCCACAGATACACAGGCAGGTCAACATTTGACTAACTAATGAAGAGCATCAGGCTGTAAAGGAACATGATGCTTAGAAGATAGTCTGGGGACAGAAGGCCCAGGGACTAACTGAAGAGTCAGATTTGGGTTTTTCATAAATACAGCAGTCCTTATCACCTAATCAATAAGAGAGGTTCTATGTGCTGAAAGGAAAATAAACATTTACTAATTTTATTGACTAAAACACCAAAGTGTAGTTTGAGGATTAATTCAGATTGTTTAGGAAGACTTCAATTCTGATCTTCATAAGCTTTGAACATTCTGGGAAATACAAAAAAAAAAAAAAAAAAAAAAAAAAGAATAAATAACGAGGAGAAAGTACCATAACAAGTAGTGACGTGACTGCAAAAAAACAAAAAGTAAAATTTTGGTGAGGTCAGGGTCAACAAAGAAAGGGATCAGGAAGAACTTCAAGGAGCATGTACTTTTGCCTAACTCTTCACAAAGAACTGAACTTTGATAATTCCAAAAAAAGCATCAAATGATCTCTCAGGGTGACAAGGGGACTTTCACATGGAGCAGGAAAGCAAAGTGCAAGTCCATGTTAACAAAAAAAAAAAAAAAAAAAAAAAAGCCGAGTGGAGGTGGAAGTGTGCTCTCTCCTCCTGCCACCATGGTTATACAAAAATGAAGAGGAGAGGGGCAGTAGAGATGATGAACTGAAAGAACAATGGCATTCTGTGTTGGAGAAAGATCGTAAGTGGCATTATTTTTCAAGGAGAAAGGTACTATGCCGAATACACAAAGCCCTGGAGAGGAAAAGAAGAGAAGGGCTTTCTTCAGGTTGTTTTATCAACATGAGAGCTCGCTGTTGTCTCTGGCATCAGTTTGAAGAATACTTGTTTGCTTATATAAGCACAAACTCAATCATTGATTCATGCATTCAATAAATAGGGATCTGCAATATACCATATGGCACCAACTAGACCGTTTCAATAAAATGAACTACTCAAATAATGAGAGCTTACAGACTAGTGGTAACAGGTGTTAAGAAAGCAATGTGTCATAATAAACTGTTTTGTTCCATGAAATGTTATTACAATAGTACTTTACTTGATTTAATTGTTAGGACAAGTTCCCAAAAGAAAGCGATGCTTTAGTTAAAAACTGAAAGGCAGAAAACTGGTCAGAAATAGTCTATATATGCCTGTGTATAGGGACAGGTTGAAAATATTCCAAGGAGAAGGAAGACCTTGAAGAAAGTGCCTACATGAGGATCTGTGGTTGAACAGTGGTGGGGAAGGGTTTGTGAACAGGCAGGAGAGTGAGAGATCACAGCAGCCCTCAAGTGTCCAGTTTGGCTGGCTGTTTCTAGCGTTTTTAATGGTAACAGTCACTGTTAATTGTCTCACCTGTATGGCAGTGTGTGATCAGAACTCGATTCCACACTATAGGAATTTTGTTTGAGTCTTCTCCTGGAAGTTAAGGGTTATTTAGAGTAAAGACCCATTTCACAGTAAAGAACAACAGGCAACTGTAAGAAGGGATATAAGAACAGTGAATTTCAAGGTACCTATTTCCAAGCAGAAGCTTCAGGACCTTCACACTTCTGGCAATGGGAAGATGGAAACATCACTTTTCACATCACGATCTGTTTTGTTTAATATCTTAATGTATTTATGTTCCAGAAAATTATTAGAGATATAAAACTTCTTTCTTTGCTGTAGTGAGTTGAGAAAAGGAGACTGGAGAGGTATAGTTTTTCTTTTTCACACTTACAATGCTCTTCAAAACTTCTTTGACGGCTGTGCCCTTTGTTCACCATTTCAACCCTATGCTCACTTTTAACATTAAATTGAGAGTAATTTTTTCGTGATAAAGGCTGAACTTAAGCATCTCAGTAATAGATATCATCCAGGATTCCAAACTCCTCAACTAAAATATAAACTTTTTATTCTTGTTTTTAGATATCTTTCTGAAACTAACTTCTTTGAGAAGGTCGCCAGCAGTCAGCTTTGAGGTGACCAGAGAGCCAAGAATAAGTCTGAGCCCTGCAGAAGGTCTAGAAAGTACTATATCAAAAGGGAAATTTGCTCCTTTCTTGTTTTCCAGCTTGCCAGCTTTCCTCTTTTAATGTAATATATTCTAGTGCAACAGTATATAGCATATTATGGTGACCTTTTTTTCCTTCTGAAAACTTGACTGACACCATATATATGTACATATATATCCTCTTATGAAAGCAACAATGGGAGGGAGAAGACAAAGGGACAGCTTTGATTCTCTGAGGACATTTGAGTGTGTGGTCATTCAACTCAAGAGGACCACTAGAGTAGGAACAGGTCACAGGGTGAAACGGTGCCAAAGGCAGGAGTAGCAAAGAAAATGTCTAGAAACCCCAATGATAGCTTGGGGTGAGCTGTGCAGGCATTGTGCTCAAAATTTCAAACCTGAAAGAACAAGCTTCAAGGTCTTCAGCAACTAAATGTGTCTGTCTTGTTACTTAGAAAATGAGTTATTTATTATTAGTTTCACATCACATTCTGCGGCAACAGATAAGGAAAATAAACACAGCAAGTCTTTGTTCCAGCCACTAGCAGGGCAGATACAATGAAAGGATGATTTTGATACAGTGTATCACACCTCCTTAGTATTTTCCTGAGAATAAAGAAGTATTTTCCTGAGAATAAAGAAGAATGACACATAACTTAATTGAGGAAAGTTCTCTGAAATTTTTAGGGGTGGAAACCTTGCAACGTAAAGAAGTTTTCCAAGTAGGAAATGATAACAGCAGAGACAAGCATGATGGCAGAGAGCAGTATGTACTAAGGTAGTGAAGCAGGACTGGTAGAGACTGAGCTATGAGCTGGGGAGCATGAAATCACTAACGTGGCTTATCCCACTAAGACATGGGATGTCCTGTCATGTACCCTGTACTTTATCATAAGCATAAACGTAAAAGAAAGGGGGAGATAGTATTAAACAAAAATGATATAATGGCAAACTATGTATATTATACATTACTATCTACATGTGATCTATCTATCTATCTATCTATCTATCTATCTATCTATCTATCTATCTATCTATGTGTATTTTACATTGTATATACATACAGATATATGTCGAAAGTTCCAAACACCAAAATCAGATGGAACTCTTATGAAACTACTGCAACTGTCTAGGTGAATGATTTTATTTTTAAAATTATGTTATCAAATGCAGGATCTTGAAAACACCAGTAAAATAGTTGCCCACTGAGCTACATGGACAATGCCTCCCTCACTTAAGATATAAAAATGAGCTCATTGGAAAGGCGGCTTTTACAGGCTAGAATCTGGTTGTGGAATGGATGTTTATTGGATGTCGAAAGTGAGCAATTCAAAAAAAAGGCTCAAGAGCTGTGAGAATTTTGACAGCTTTCAAAGAGAATTGCTTTGGGGTACACACCCACTAAATGTATCAATTATTAATATAAATTTTCTATTAAGCAGCTATAACTCAATCTGCATGAAGCTTTGAGTGGAGATCACAGCTGAAAAATGAAAGCGTCGTGGTCACTAAAGTCTGTCATGGTAGCTGTAACCAGGACTTGGGTGGGACCACTTAAGTATATTCCCTGTAGAACAGCAGCAGTCTGTGGATAGTCCCTCTGGGAAGAGCTAGTACTAAACAGGCTAACAACAACTCAAAAAAGTCAAACAAGCGGATGAACGAACAAACAAAGCAATGCTAAGAACAAGATAGAGCGGAGATGTTCTGAAATCCAGAGTGAAGGACCGTCCCAAAGAGATCCAGTCAGCTAGTTAATTCTAGTACCATGGAACTGCTAGCTGCTTTAAAAGTGGCATTAGGATCCAGGAAGGTGGTAGGTCACTTGCAAGGCTGGCATGAGGACTGAGCCCAGATCCCTGCATTCATGTAAAATCTGACATATATGGCAGCCCACTTGTAATCTCAGAGGCTGAGAGGGGATCCTTGGGTGCAAGCTTGCTGGCTAGTCTAGATGGCACTTGGAAATTTCAGGCTCAGCAAGAAGCCTTGCTTCCTTAGAGTGAAACGGACTGTAACATAGAGGATGACACCTAATTTCATCTGTAGGCCTCCACAGGAACACATATGAGTAGATAGTCCCTTCCCCCACACTTGTGCCTATAATGTACAAACACACATGCAGGCATATACAACGCACACATAAAGAAGGAAAAACAATAATGAAATGTTTGAAATGAAAATATTAGTAGCACTAAAGGATCTATGGATCACTAATTCCAGTTCTTCAGATTCCTCTAGCTTTGTTGTTTTGCTTGTTCTTACTCACTTAGAACCCCAATGTGTGCAAAAGCTCATTTGTGAAAACATAGCACGAGAACAATCGGGTGATGGGAAAGGGAAGGGGAAGGGAAGGGAAGGGAAGGGAAGGGAAGGGAAGGCACCCATGGGAGCTTTAACTGTTTTCTCTGAGATAGCTTCATGCTGCTGTGCAGAAAGGAAGTTCTATTCTTTAGGCTTGGTTGCAGAGGTGCTGGCTTAGCCTCACTAATCATTTTTCTTTTGCTCTGATCCTCATGCTGAAATGGCACTTCCTTGAGGCAAGTGAAGAGTCAAAAATGAATTGAGTTCAAGCAATATACTTATGTAAATGGTGCTTGTATTTTTATATGAAAACTCAAAGCCAGATATTCAAAATAAGTATCACATTTGTTTAGACTGCCAGTTGAAAGCAGACCACCACCACTTCTCCATCTAGAAGTAGCCAAACATAACAAGAAACATAAGCAACCCCCAAACCACACATAAAACAAATACTAAGGAATGTATGCAGAAGCTAAATAAACAGTGGAGGTCACCAAACACATGCACTGTCAGAAAACGGGGAAAGTAATCTATGGAAAAAAGAGAAACCACCTGCCAATTTCAAATAATTCAGCTCCAGGAACTAACTGTGGTGAGCCTCCTTGCTGATCCTAGGCAGTCATCACTCAGACTCTCTGGACTTTGAACATTAGCAAAACACTCTCAAATTTCATGCAGTGCAGAGCTTAGCACGCAGGTGTTATAATCAAGATTCCAGTTTGAAAAATGCCCTTGCCCTATTTAGAAAACTGTGGCTTGTTTGTAGCATCTCAAATTTGGTAGGAGCAAAGTGAAAACCATCAAGCTGATTCTCTGTTCCCTTCATGTCCAACGACTCTATTCCATTTGTTAAATTACTTCTGAAATTGACAGGAACTCATTACTGGACAATTTGCCCCTGTGATGTGGAGAGAAGGAAGACACTGACTAGAGTCTTAAAGGGGTTTCAAAATAACTGATGCATATTTTAGATTTTTCAGTGATACTTGACAGTTTATTAATCCAAAGCTGGTAGCAAGACTAGAGAAAGTATTAATACACCAGTCACTAGAGTGCCAGCAGTACATAGTATTGTCGCAAAAGTTTGATCAGTAAATGAAAAACTCTGAAATTTAAAGATTTGGAACACCTTTTCAGTAAATTTATTGGCAAAGCCTGAAGTAAGGCAAGATGATGGAAGGCTAGAAATTAAATAGGCATTACAACAATAATATGGGTGAAGGAGGTTGTTGTTTATTTGTTATTTTGTTTGTTTATTTGCTTGTTTTAAGCTTCTCATATCACTAAAGTCCTGGGAACTATAATTTGTAGACTAGAGGCTTAGTATTGGATAAAACAAACAGGAATCCATGAATTTCCTGTGTAGAAATTTTCAAGATGGTTCTAGAAGCAGATCAGTCACAAAATTCTAATCAATTTAATTAGGCATGTATGACGAATTTAAGTTGGGAAAGTTACTTTATCAGAGTAGACCTCAGAAAGGAAGTGAGCTGAGATCCAGAAGCAGAGACCTGATCACTTGTACTAGACAGTTCTGAGCTAGACCATGTGAGACTTGCACTAAACATTGTCTAAATACAATGAAGTGCTCTATATCTATAGCTAATGATCTCTTGGGTATTTTCCTAGAGAGCAGACTGAGATTTAGCAATGAGTCTTTATCATGGCAAGGAGTATGTAGCCAATGGGAAAGTCCAAATACTCGTTTTTCTCAACACTGCCACTATACTTAGTGCTAGTAAAGGGCTCAGTAATGAATACCTATCTCTGTCTTCTGAATACACTGAGACAATGTAGCTGAAAAAGTACTACTTCAGAAGGTATTTGTCCTGAAGTATTCTTGAATTTTCCTCACGTATTTTTGAGGCTTAGATGTCAGTATTCCTATTATCATCCCTCAAATTTAAGGAACAGAAGTTCTAGTCACTAATAGGTTCCTCTGCATCCCAGTCAGTATCACACTCATACCTCTCATCTTGTTGAGCTCCTCTTACAACTTAGTCATCACACAAAACAATCCAGTCTACTGAGTAAAGGGTAGAATTTTAAAGGATGGAAATAGTTGTCCTCTTGGTCATGTGGATTTAAATTTGACTAAATCACTAATTATTTCCAAAACACTCTTTTTTTTTTTTTTATTGTTGGCCAAATGGATGAAAGCTGGATTTAAAATGCACTATAACTACAGAAATTAGAGGGATGCAAAGGGAAAAGAAAGCTAATGTTACGCTGTACCTTAGCAAGGCATAGGTGTGTATTGTAGAACTCTGTCCTTTGTGCATATAACCTCAATCAGAGCATCTGTGACTACTTGTGTAGAATCCTCAAGATCAGATCTTCCCATCTTTACTTAAGTAATTTGAAACAGAGTCTTAGATTCTCGAACAAAATGTCAGAGTCTCTATCTTAGACTTCATAGGTAAATGAATGTAGTGCTCCTCATACAACATGTGGCTTCATGATCTTGGTACTCGCTAGAGTACATAGAAGATAGAAGACTAATGGATTTGGTCTGCATTAGTTAATTTTCTGTTGCTGTGATAGAACACCATGATGAACGCTACTTATAGAGTAGTTTATTTTGGCTTAAAGTTTTCAGATGGCTATGAATCCATCATATTGCGGAGGCATGGTAGAGCAGAAGCTGAAAGATCACATCTCTTCTGCATTCACAAAGCAGAGAGAGAGAGCGCACGCGCTAAGATGTCATGAGACCTTAAGCTCACAGAGACCACAGAATGATTTACTCCCTCTATCACGCCTCTACCTGCCCTACATCTTCTCTACATACCAACAAAGACTGGGGAGCAAGCTTTCAAATACCCAAGCATATGGAGGTTATTTCTCATTCAAAGCATTATAGCATGTATATACCCAACCATGACAGGGTGAGTTCTTACTGTGATGTCAATGCTTTGAAGCCACCAATATTTCTATAAGATCCCCTTAGCCATGCTCTGTACTCTAAACTCACTAGGCCACCAAGTTGGACTTTGGTAGATTAATGCCTTGGTGGGTCATAGAAAACAAGGTGATTTAAAGAAGTATAAGGAAATTTAATGGTGTGCTAGAACTCTTTACTAATGGATTGCCTTACTAGTTACAAAATTTTATACCTTTGCCAAAGCTCTAAAGTGTGTGTAGCAAAAAGTTAAAAATATAGTAAATTTCTCATGTTTATAAATTTTAATAAAAATATAACTAGCAAGAATGAATGTACAAAAACATGCATACGTGATCTCAGTTGTTTTTGAAAAATGTTTTGTTTAAAAACGTGTACTGTGTTAATTCTGGACCTATGCATGGATTTCTTAAAAAGCATTCCAGTCAGAGGTTAGCACTTGAGTGAAAAGAACAGATGTAATCACAACTGTGGCAGCTGTCCTGAGATGATGAGCACGTAGAAAGGAAGGGCAACTCAAGAATCTAAAGAGATTAATGCAGGTGCAGGGAAGATACCCAGAATGGAAATGCAGAGCATAACAGAGATAAACGTGTGTATGAATGGCATGGGGGAAGAGTCCTCTCCCTTGTAGTCCATAAATGTTATTATTATTTCTCCATGCCAAAGAGCCTCTAATATTCAAGTCTCATTAGAACCATTGTTTAAAATAGTGTTAAGACTGAAAAAAGATATTCAAAACCAGAGTTTTTCACACAACACATACAGCCCATCCTTTAGGGATAGCCCTCTTTGAGATTCATTTTCAAATAATTATGATTACTCAACTAGATTGTCATTGAGTTCGATTTCTTGATCTTCTTTGAGTTATTAGAGGTACCTTATCTTTTTTTCTTTTTCTTATTGGTTATTTTATTTAGTTAGATTCCAAATTTTATCCCCCTTCCCAGTTTCCCCTCCACAAGCCCCTATCCCCTCCTCCTTCCTCCTGCCTTTATGAGGATGCTCCCCTACCTGCCCACCCACTCATGTCCCAGTGCCCTAGGGTTCACCAATCCTGGCTCATCAAGCCTCCACAGGACCAAGGGGCTCCTCTCCCAGTGATGCCAGACAAGGAAATCCTCTGCTACATATCTAGCTGGAGCCATGGGTACCCCATATGTACTTTTTGGTTGGTGAGAAAACTTATCTTAGTGCTTTAGATACAAGGTATCTTCCACACCCGACTCCTAGCAATTGTGTCTGACAGCATACATCACAACAGAAAGTTCTGTTTCTGTTACTCAGAATTGGAAAATATGTTTCTTTTTAAGGATTTTTCTCACTGGCCAGTCCTTAAAATAGTAAGTGATTATATTAACATCAATGCATTTATTGCATCTTCAATGAACCCTTGGAAGTTATAATAAATGTATTGATTCTCTCTCAAATCAACTGATTGAAAAGATTACAAGTAAAGGAATTGCAATACTTCAGTTCATAACATTTAGTAAGAGTATGGAATCTGACCTCCCAAGGTGCTCATTGAGAAAGTCTCTTGAAAAGCATATCAGGCAATAGCTGAGAGTAGTAGTTGATAGTTACCTATTACAGAAAAGGCATAACAATTCCTATGGAAGGCATATGGCTAATTTCAACTTGAAAATAAAATAGCAGCCTAAATCTCAAGATGCTAAAAAAGATGCTATAAACAGTTGATCCAGTCTCCATTTATATGTCTTTTGGTGTTTGTTCTTTCGCACCACCCTGAGATGTAAATAGACATCATGTTTTACCTTTGTGGGGCTGAGACAAACATTTTGTTTGTTTGTTTGTTTGTTTTAGTTTGCTATTCTCAAGCAAAAATTAGTTTTTAAAGTAGAACTTTAAGTATGCAAAGAAAAGTAGCTAAAATAATAAATAGATGAGAGAATTGAAAAGACTCTGTGAAACAGAAACTGAGAAAAATGTGAGTGCACCTTACCTCTATGACTTAGATGCACATTAAGTGTTGAATAATTTAATGGGAAGAAAAGGAAGAATGAAGCCTGGGGGCTACAGACAAAGTCACAAGATGAGGTCACCAGTGCCCTTTAAATCCAGAAGAAACCTTTAGAAATAGTTATTACAGAAAGCAAGACAGCTACAAGAAAAGGTGGAATAAAACAAGGTGCCAAATATTCACATTTTATGCTTGAGGAAGATATATAAAGACAAATAAACATCTTGATTCTCAATTAAAATAGTTCAAAACAAAACAAAACAAACAGAGAAATAAAGATACAACCACAGAAAGATAACACAAGTAGGAAGATACAATCATGGCCAAATATGAGGATACATATTCTGGCAATTATTGCAACAATATAATGAAGGGTTATACACTAAAAGAAAAAAACAAAAACAAAAACAAAAACCAATAAAAAACTTGACAGGACAATTACATACCAGAATAAAGTGTAATCGGTAGGATACAAATAAAAGCATGCAATGGGAGTAAACCAATAGAAATTTTTTTTAAAAAAATGCAAAGAAACATAGAGAAAATAAACACAAATTCTTCTTGGTGTTTGAGATAAATTCAGCCTGATGAAATTTTCAGAAAACGGAATGAAAAAATGTAGTGTGTTTGCAATAATGTACAAGTGGATGTCACAGACCCAGCTGCAGCAGTCAGTTCTTTCCTTCTTTTGTGTGGACCATAGGGATTGAACTTAGCTTGCTGGAAATGCTGTTACTCTCTGTTTAATCTCACAGGCCCAGAAAAAAGCATTTTTTGAATTTTTTTAAACTGAGAGTATATATATATATATGTGTGTGTGTGTGTGTGTGTGTGAGAGAGAGAGAGAGAGAGAGAGAGAGAGAGAGAGAGAGAGAGAGAGACAGAGAGACAGAGAGAGAGAGGCAGAGAGGCAGAGAGACAGAGAGAGAGAGAGAGAATGTGTGTGTTGTTATTTTCAGGTATATGGCAAATAGAAGGAAGGATACTAGTCCCTTAATTCAAAATAAAATATTAAAGGAGAAGATTCCATGTTTTCACTTATCTTTTCTCTTCATATACAGCACAACTTGAGTCAGAGGACATATTCTCACCACAAACTGAAGCACACTAAGGCAGTCTGAAGGAAGGAGGGTTGATACAGGAGGAAGAAGGCAAGTGAAACTGTTAAGGAACTAGGTAGTTCCCCATGCTTTGGTGAAGAGCTCCACAGACATGTACATGAGTAATAAGAACAGCACTACTTGGGAAAAGTGGGAAGGGAGGGAGGATAGTGAAGGCAGTGAAGATTGGATGGAGGGAGGTAGAAATGGAGAGTAGGAAGGAGGAAGGGAGGGAAGAAAGGAGAGAGGGAGGGAGGAAGGGATGGAGAGAAAGAAAGAGAAGGAAGGAAGGATAGAAAGAAAGGAGGGAGGAAGAAGTAATGCAAATGAAAAAACAGACATGAAGTTGGGAGGGGAGCCTATTGAACAGAATGTGGTCGGAGGGACGAAGAGACATAATGTTTAATTTTATACATGTATTAAATTCTCAAAGAATTACATAAACTCAAAAAAGATAAAAATATTTAAAACTCTTCAGGGAAGAATGTCATCCCCAAGTTCTCCTGATTTGCATCATTCACTATTCCATTAAAATTCTATGGAGCTGGCATAATGAATCCCAGGTAAAAGTGTTTGCCAGCCTAACTCTAACTCCTTGACATGAGACATAAAATCCATGTATAATTTGAATGAGAGAACCAACTCTATAATGTTATCTTATGACCTCTACATGGGACCAATCACAGAGGTGCATCTGCACACACACACACACACACACACACACACACTTCTCTAATACATATTTGATATGGTTTTTTTGAGACAGACCTGACATAGATTGTCCAGCACCAGTAGCCTTATTTCTACTACTATTAGTAGGCTTTTCCTGTTAAACAGCAGCTTTTTAGACAGATTTTAACTGTTTTTGAATGTTCTGAATACTCAACAGTCACCTATTTTCTTTTCATTCATGACAACCAAGATGACAGAATAAGTTAGAAGGAATTACTATATGAAAATTAATGTAGGATGCTGGGCAGATGACTCAGCAGAGAAGAGGGCTTACTGTAGAAGTGTTTCAGCATCCACATGAACAGCTGGATGGTCAGCTGGATGCGGTAGAGAGCAGGCTCCCTGGGGCTCACTAGTCTCCAACTTAGTTCATGTTCAGCAAGCCTTGGATAGTAACTCAGGAATTAAGATGGACAGTGAAGTAGCCTTGTTGCCTTCTAAGCAATTAAATGTGGCTTGGTTATTTATAAAGGAAGAGATACCTCAGATAGACTGTTTTATTAGCCCAAGGCATATACATTTTAAGTTTATCTAGAAATGTATTATAATTTGTTAGTATAAAGTGTATATTGCAATCTTGACAGATTAGAAGATCAACATAGATAAATACAAGTGAAATATCCTTATTTAGGTTAAGTATTCACTCTATCAGGGAACTTCATCTCCATTCAAAGCATTCTGGTTTTAAGGATACAAGACACTGCTAATATCATTAATGAATGGCAGCAGCACTCCCACAGATAATTAGGTGTCCTATGCTGTGCAAAATTTGTGGGTAGCACATGCTTTTGGATGAAGCAGTGTCTATAACTGGTGACTGGAGGCAGTTGAATGGAAAGATGAACATTTTAGCTTGTTAAGTTAGTTGGGTGTGTCTCTTATCAACTGAGGAATCGAATCTAGTAAGAGGAAAACTAAGGAGATTAGTACAATTTTTGGAATAAATTCAACTTAAGGTCCAGTTGGCTTTAGAGCATTAAGAATGTTTTGGTACAACATTGACCTGACATTAGCCCTAGAAGTGGGCTAGGCAAAAACAAAATAAAGTTACAATGCCAGTTACCTAGAAATATGTCAGCAAATGAGAAAAACATCAGGAAGAGGAAGAAGTCTACAGGAATCAAGGTAAAAGACAGATAAGGGAAGAGATTCCTACAAAGTTGCCAAGAACAGGCAAAGAATAGCAGAATGAAAATCAGTATGGGAGCTGCCAAAGAAAGCATGAACTAGAGACCTAGATTTCATCCATGATTCAGAGGGATTCCAGTAAGAAAAGACAAATTGAGAGGTGCTGTAGTACTGAAAATTAAAGTCCTATTATCTGGTGAAGTTCTCACCATAAAGAAGGCTCTTAGTCAATGTTTGCTGAAGGAGTGTGTGAAGGAACTAGTGCTATATCATTCACCATCTTGTGCTTGCAATGTAATGGGAGCAGAAAGAAGTTGGGTGGAAAATATATGGAGGATGTATCAGGTTGTGGGCCATGTGGATATGTCTACTCTCTACGAACTGTAAAGGAATTTTAATCCAGCAACATGGCTACTCTGGCTGGAATAAAGACATGCATTTTGTACATACCTTTAATCCCAAGAAGTGTAGGTAAGTTTAGTTTCTAGAAGGAGGCAGCCATATTTGAAAGGGACATCTAATGGAGAGGTCACAAATAAGACAAAGTCACAAATCAGAGAAATATGTGCTAGAATGGTTCAGAAATAGGATATACCCTACTCTCAGAACAGCACAGAAAAGAAAAGTTGTTGAGAGAGGGGGGAGGAGGAAGAAGAGGAAGAGGAGGAGGAGGAGGAGGAGGAGGAGGAGGAGGAGGAGGAGGAGGAGGAGGAGAGGGAGAGAAAGAATCTGTCTGTTTGGTTGAGTCATTGATTTGAGAGGCAATGGAGTTCATGGCAGTTGAGTTTGTGAAGTTCTGAGGCAGCCTTTATTTGCATAGTTTTACAGAGACAGGTTGAAGAAAGAACATGGGTGAAGAGAGAATGAAGAAGTGAATTAGAAGGAGCCAGGCAATTAGAACATATAGCCAGGATTAGTTTGAGGCCAAGCAAAGCAATTCATTGAGAAGAAGAAAGAAGCCTGCTTGAATCAGTCAGCTTGAAAGAGGGGAGTGGGCCAGAAGAGCTGAGTTGAACTAGCCAGCCAGAGTTCAGAAAGAACTAAAAAGGGTGAGCTTATTCAGCAGGAAGCCTCCAAGATGACATTGAAATCAAGCTTATAAAAGTTACATTTACCACTAACAATAGTCAAACCAAACCAAACCAACCCAAACAAACAACAACAACAGTAAAAAAACCAGCAGCAGCCAAAACTCAATTTTAAATGTATGCTACCACTCAACCAACAACTGACTAGTCAGGGATGGAATGGTGAGAGGGACTGAATAGTTTTTGAGAAATTGCAAATACCATATGTAAACTGACAGTGAGAAAAAAATTAAAAAGTTGTCTCAAGGATCTCAACACATGTCAAGCACTGCATCACATTTCCAGTATCACATCACATGTCAAGCATTGTATCGTGTGTCAAGCATCACATCACATGTCAAACAGTGCATGACATGTCAAGCATTACACCATATGTTCAAATATTGCATCATATGCCAAGCAAAGCATCACATTCCTTTTATGTTTCTCAGTGTATGTGTTCACCTCCATCAGGTTCATGCTTGGTCCCTAGTCTTCTAGATACCCCAAAGAACTTTTGGCTATGTTTTAGAGTTTGAACAACAACAGACCTCAATACTGACTTTTTATAAGTGGATGCATACATTGTTCATAAGACCTTTGAACTTACCCAGGAGTATTAAGAAAGATCATCTAAATTATTTCCCAACCGATATTTTAAAAAAGGTACTGAAAACTAGCTGTAATGCTAAGATAATCAAGTATAATACCAAGAAAGATTGTCAAAGCAATTGATTACTGATAACTCATGAGAAGTCCCTATATTTATATCAGGAAAACAATGTACAATGCAGAATTTCTTGTTTAGCTTCCTTATTGGAAGCATTGCAGCCATACACAATTTGTTTTATAAAAATTTAAATTAAGTACATTAACTCCACAGTGAAAGTCTAGAACACAGGCTTTTTCAAAGATTTAACTACCCTTAAGGATACTGCTCCAAATTGAGAGCCACCTGGGAAAGAAACAATCCCTGACACTATTAATGATACTGTGTTACTCTTGCACACAGAAGCCTAGCATAACTGTCCTCTGAGAGTCTTTATCCAGCAGCCAACAGAAAGAGAAGCAGAGTCCCATAGCCAAAGATAATATGGACCTCAGGGAGTCATATAGAAGACTTGTGGGAAGGATTGAGGGATCCAAAGAGGACAGGGACTCTACAGGAAGACCAACAGAGTCAACTAACCTGGACCCTTTTGGGTTCCCAGATACTGAAACACAAACCAAAGGGCAAGCATGTGCTAGCCCTAGGCCCACTGCACATATGTAGCAGATGTGCAGCTTGGTCTTCATGCCAGGCCTCCAACAACAGAAGAGGGATGTTCCTGAATCTGTGGACTGCCTGCCTGTAGATCCCAATCCCATAACTGGCCTCAGTGGGAGAAGATACGCCTGATCCTGCAGTGACTTAGTGAATGGAGGGTAAGAGAGATGGGAGGCTGTGGGGAGCTTCCCCTTCTCAGAAAAGAAAAGGAGGGATGGATGGGGGAGGATATGTATGAAGGTTACTGGAAAGAGAGTTGGGCTGATAATGGGATGTAAAATGAATAAATAAATAAATATATTAAAATTAAAAGGATACTATTACTATATGAAAGTCAATTTAATTTTCAGGTGGAAGAAACAGGATAACCATCAATTTCATATCTACAAATGTTTCTGAATTACCTTTACATCCTTTTGGGAATCAGAACTATGTAAACTTCATGACAAAATAACACAAATGTTCTGAACTTGGAAGACAAGTTAACAGTGTGATAAGAGTTTTTGAGAATTTGTGGTTAATACTATGTTAGGTTCAGTGGCTCATTAAGGATCTGTGGAATTTTCCCTGTGCCAACTATAACGATCCTATTGGTATTACATTTAACTTTTTTATTTTTATAAGATTTTATTAGAACCACCACATATTCTTCCTTCCTTTTTCTTCCTCCCTCTCTCCTCTTCCCATGTACCTCTCCTCTGACCTCTTTCAAATGAATGGCCTTTTTATCTTCAGTTGCTTTTACATGTGTGTCTGTGTGTATGTTTGTCTGTGTCTATTCCTAAATATGTAAATAAAACCTGTTCATTTTTTTTGTAATGTTACTTTTATGTGTAAGTTTTCATGGCTGACCACTTGTTATTGGACAAACATGGTGTTATCTTTTCTAAGGAAGATGTTTTTCCTGCTGTCAGCATTCCTTAGTTGCCTGTAGATCTTTCTCTAGGACTGAAGCTCCTGAGCTTTTCCCCATCCACATTAGCATGTCCATTGGTGTCAGCCTTGCTCAGGTCATGCTTAAGCAATCATGTTGCTGAGATTTCATAGGTATAGCTTCTCTGATATTTCTATGACACGTGATATTTCTATGATATGTGATATTTCTAGGACACAATCTCATAGCAAAATTCCTGTTCCTTTGGCTCCTCCCATTTTTCTGCCCTCTCATCCATAAGGATTGCCAAAGCTTGGGAAAGTGATAAACACCACAATGGCTCATAGCTGGAATAAGCCAGAACTATCAGCCCTACATATATATGAACATATGGCTTTCAAGAGTTTACATATGATGACTGTATCTATGTAGCATCAACAAAAACCACCCTAGCAAGTCCTAATCTGTATCACCTGTAATAACTAAATACTTAAAAGTATACAATGTTTTTTCCACATAATTTAATCTTTATAAGGACCATTACAGGGAAACAAACAAACAAAAACTTGTTATCTTATCAACATACCCAAGTTTTTAGTTTCATCCACATCAAAGGCCATGGCAGGAGGATTGCTTGAGCCCAAAAGTTCAGGCCTGGCCAGCTAAGATAACATAGCAAGAGCCTTTAAAATGAATGAATGAATGAATGAATGAATGATTAAATGAATGAATGAATAAAAATTTGGAACCAACAATGTGTAAGGCTGCTTCACATAGAGAGATTTAAGAAGACAAGTGATTTATCAAAGTCATATTTTCACTAGACATAAAAGAAATACATACAGCAGTACAAAAACCTGCTTGGAAAGACTTTTGAATATTTTGTATATCTGAACAAAAAACTTTGGTAATAGCAGATTGTGACACTATAATCAGAGGAAATACACAATGAAATTTGTTTTAATATTTAATGAAGGATGTGCATAAGATCCTTCCTAGAAATTTATGGTAATCTCGCATAATAATGTGCTTCACTTATCAGGAATTCATATTAAACTTCCTATACCACTGCCACTAGATTTTTTACAAGTATGTCTAAATGGATCTTTTGGTAAGGTCTGTATATATTCTGTGCTACTATTTTGCTCCTACTATATTGCTACGCTACATACTGGTTCCAGTACAATGACCAAACATTTTAAAAAAAATGTTCTCTGCATTCGATTTAATTAATACCTTTTCTTTGTTTCCTAGAGAACTTACTACCAATTTTAATTATTATTTACTTTGCATATTAATCAGCTGCCATAGGTCAAATACTGTGTCATTTACATGGTTTATTTTCTTTGTTGGGTTGTACATTCCAAGATGGTCAGCATGAAATGCTTTAACAGACTGAACAATTTGAAAGCTAAGCAATGAAAGGAAGGGATAACATTTTTTATTATAAGGACAAGACTGGTGTTCAGACATTTAATGGGTATGTTTACATCAGAAATACCAGGTATTTGAGGTTTGCCTATTTCCTTAGTCATCATGGAATAAATAGTAACATACAAATTTCAACAAATCATAATTTGAAGATTAGATATACTTAATAGTCTAATGTAAATGCAGATAATGTAAATCAAATGCAAATACAAATCTGACCAGTTAAAAGAGAATGTGTGTGTGTGTGTGTGTGTGTGTGTGTCTTGTATGATACAAAAGACCTATGCCAGAACATCACAAAATATACATGTGTTAAGAGGTCATTTCAAATACCTGCTATTTCTCTGATAGCATAGTATTACTTGAAACAATATGTACAAAGGATCCTTCCAAGTTATACTGAAAAAAGTAGGTAATTTTTTATTACTAATATTTCTCATATTTACAGAATCTCAAATGATATATTCAAAAATAAAAAAATAATAGTTTATGTTTTAAAAACCGATCTTTACAAGCTTTATTCAGATATAACTTTAAAAATTCAACAATGCTTCATTGTGCTTAGAAAGAATAAACTTGTCCCTCTTGAAACTATCTTTAGTCAAATGGATACCTATGTCTTTAAAAACATTGAGCAGCCCAACTTGTATTTCAAATGAACTGAGACAATAGGTTCAAGAGGTCATGAATATACATTTTGATTATTTAATGTGCTCCCTGTGAATATATTCACTTCAACTATTCATTTGCTATGTTCTTTTTAGGGGTTTTATTGTGTTTAAAGAAGTTTCTTTCTTTTTTTTAATCATAAAGAATTCTCACAGCTTTTTATTCTTTGCGAAGCTGTTCTCAAACACATTATTTAACTGACGTGCATTACAAAAAATGTTTTGCTTTGGAAACACTTCAAACAAGGCAAATTCCACAGGAGACAAGGCTACGGACTAACTCATCACAGCAATGTGACCTCTCGACCTGAACCTTCCAGAATGTGCATCACAAAAGACCCCTGACACCTGTCATTTTCAGAGATTAATAAAAAAGAACTCATACAATAACAAAATGCTTATGTGAAGAAAGATAGGAGAGTACACAGCTTTCTAAAATTTCTACTACCACAACCAGCACATTTTAATGTTGATCTGTATTTTTTATTATTATTTGAAATTCGAGAAAAGTTACAATACTAACATGTCAGACCTGAATAAGTCCATCTCTTTACTAGCTTGCATCAACACAAGTGCAGTTTTATAGGACTAACCATCTCATCTCCATGGATAAGCCAGCTCTACTTTAATGTTTTAAATAAAACTACACACTGAGAAGACACAATTTTGGCTATATATTTTAAATGTTTGCAATAATAGTTTCCATAAAGACACTGAGTATCAAAGCAAATGTTTGTTTATAAAGCATGCTGGTATTTGCAAATAATTTAATGGAATATCTGAACCTGTGTAATTAGTTGAAATTCTAACATTTCTGGAATCAAGATGTATAGTTCTTCCTGTATTAATTTAAGGTTAATTAATAATTTCTATATATAGATACACATATACACACACACACTCTCTCACACACACACACACACACATATATATACATTGCATAAATATATCTGTTTGGTTAAATATAAAACTCACAATCATAATAAATAATGATAATTATAATAATAATAAATTTTACATGAACTTATTTGTAAGATAAAATGTAATATCTAAGTTCAATCATACCTGTTTATCTAGGCTTAAAAATATCAGGTATAAAGTTATTCATCAATGGGAGTGTTGAGATACACATATATTTAAAAGTAAAAGGAGTATCACAGTTTTGAATGTCAGTAGAGGTACATAGGTGAAAGTTTTAATAAATAAAGTGGAAGCAACTGAAGCAGGGACAAATGTTAAATTTCTAAAACCAGAAAATGTTGGTAAATAACCAAGATATTCAAAGACATGGAGAGTATCCTCCAGTGAAGACTGAAGGAAATCCAACCTTAGACTGATGTCTCAGCTTCATGGAAATATTTATCCATGTGTGAGATATGTACAGTCAGTACAAAACTATATTTTGTCCAAGTTTTAGGAAAAATCAGTTCTTACTAAGAACAATATTTCAGCAGAGAGAAATAATGAAAAATAGAGTCCACTTAACACTGTCACTTCATTACATTTAACACCATTTGCTGACATTTACGATTTAGAGAAATTAAAATTTGCTTCAATTCACAAGTACAAAACAAACCGATTCAAGTCTTTGTACATTTGAGGTTTTATATAAAACAAATACACTCAAGTATAAGCCATCCTTACCTTGAGTAATTTTAAATTTTCTATCACTCTGTTTTATTTGTAAAACTTCCTTAAGTGTATTTTATATAACAAGAAAAGGGTAATAATAATAACTAATACATCTGCAGTGCCAATCTGCAAGATGCTGATCCACATCCATTTATATAACAGTTCAGACAGTTGTCATAACAGTGATATGAGGGTAAGCCTTTTATTCTTAACTAGGAAGTAGAAAACAAAAGCATGAAAGCTTAAGTGAATGTGTAACACTGCTATCCAAACACTTGTTGAAAACCTGCTTGAAAGCATGGTCCCAGATGGAGGAGTTGGAGAAGGGACTGAAGGAGCTGAGGGGGTTTGCAGCCCCATGGAGGGAATAACAGTGTGAACTGGCCAGACCCCCCGGAGCTCCACGAGACTGGACCACCAACCAAAGAATACACTTGGAGGGACCCATGGTACTGGCCACATATGTGGCTGAGGAGGGACTTATTGGATATCAGTGGGAGGAGATGCCCTTGGGCCTGATGGTGTTAGATGCCCCAGTGAAAGGGAATGCTAGGGAGGAAAGATTGGAGTGAGTGGGTGGGTGGGTGGGTGGAGAGTACCCTCATAGTGGCAGTGGGAGGGGGGATGGGATAGGGAGTTTCCAAAGGAAAAATCATTTGAAATGTAAATAAAGTAAATATCCAAACAGAAAAAAAGATGTCAAGAATCTCCTTTAAAAACAAACAAACAAACAAACAAACAAAAAACAAGTTATGTAACACCAGCTGAATTGTTTACTGTGAGCTGAGGCTGTTTTTTCCTGAACTATGTCCAAAACTTTGTCTCAGTGGTTTGAATTTAATTATATGAGAATAGAAGAGAATGGGGGTGATAAGAATAAGTGGACACCTTGGCTCGTTTATTTTTAGTTTTTTGCCTTTGAATGAAAAATAAAGCCTTATCTAAAGAAAATGAGTTCAAATTTGAAATCACATCCATTCCTAAAGAGTTCAGTTTTTAAATCCCAATAAGCGGGTGACAGAAACAGGTTGCATAAAAATCTCAATCTAAAAATAAGGAGAATTAGCAACAGCCTGATAGAATGATTACTCAACTGTATCTATGGCATGCCAACTCAAGGTTGATGGTGATAATTTCTCTGCTAAGAAGCCTCTTAGTAAAGTATTTATTACTTTTATGCCTAATTATATTTTGGAATATTATGTATGTTTTGTTAGAGAAAATTAAATTTGATAGTCTATGTTTTTGTTGTTCTGCATTCATGGAACACAACTGAGGGAAAAGTAACTCTGTTCTTTGTAAGCTAAAAATAAATAACTTTGGGGGGGAAGGGGGAAGCATGCCTTGTCTGTCCACATGTTTTCACTATCACTTACCAATGTGCTAAATTGTCATTCTTCTCTGACTTACACAATTTTACCCTCTTCTTCTAAAAGAAGTTTAGAAAAACCAATGAGTGCATTCTAAAATTAAGCTAATTTCTTAAACATATGTCAAACAAAAATTGCACTTAAAATAAAATTAGAATTTTATAGGTTGGTTGTCAGTAATGTCATCTTTACTCTCTTACAAAGAGGTGACACAATGTTTCAGATGCTTGATATTAGATGCTCATTTCTTATCAGGAGAGCAGAGCGGCTAAATCATTAGGTATTCTTTATTGTTGCATTACCAAATATTAAGATGAAAGACCAGCAGCGCCACTATGGGTGTAGAAGGCATGGGCAACATTGGGAGCAAAATATAAAAAGGCATTAAATTCAACTTCAAATCTCATTTCTTTCCTGTTTAAATTAGATTTTTAAAACATTATTTAAATGTAATTTTATTACATTTACTATATTATAGTGACACTTGAAGTACAGATATTGTATGAGACTGCCTGCACCTCAGGTACAATATAAACTAAGGCTCACAACTCAGCTTTGAAAATTAGCCCATGAATCAAAGGAGATATAAAGTCTAAGCCTCAAGCCCCATCTTTATTTACCAGATTTGCAAGGAATCCATTTGCCTTCTATTAATATCAGTAGTTATTTTCAAATATCAGATTTTGATTTTCTTACACTCAAACCTATTTCATTTGCTGGAGACTGCTTTCTCAGCTATTTATACCATGCCACAACATTTACAACAGAAATACAAATCATAAAATTACCAATAATGGGGCTTGTAAAGCATTTTCCTGTGCAAGTTCACAGCATACATTTATGAATTATGAAATGAATTTGCCTATTTAAAATTTATTTAACACTTACTCTATAAGTAACACGGAAAAGATTAAATGAATTCTTAAGAAACACTTCATGAAGAGTAACCTACATAGTCTTTTTAATGGGCTGGCATAATTCTGTAAGTTTTCATTTCTAGCTCCTGGATGTATGTATTCTTCCATTTGGGCCCAAAGAAAGGTTTTGTACTCTACCCTGTGCAAAATCCTGGGAACTGAAGAGAATGGTCCTTTCCAGAATACACTGAGAGGAAACAAATAATCATATGTTGTGAATGTTACAGAAGGGATCAACCTGATGCAAGACTGTGCTTGTGTGTTCATTAGGAGTATGCATATAACATCTCATTAAAATGACTTTAAATCTGAGATCTAAGGGATTAGTAGAAATTTCATTTTTTTCTAGGGTGATATGCTAATGTATTAGGAGACAGGAGGAAAACTTCATTGTGGCATGGTTGTGATTCAGGAGAAGAAGATCCTGATAGAAACAAGAGAGGAGTGTGGTAAATCTGGGGTACAGAGTTTCATTGTGGCTGAGCAGAAAAAGGACAAGAAACTAGACCACAGAGCACAAACCGGCATGGAAAGGATGGCCAGGCAGAACCAGGAGAGAAGTCCTTAAACTTTCTCTGGGCAATGAACTTTATTCCCAGCATGTAGGGGGAGACATTCAGATGAAAGGTGAAATGGCCCAATCTGATTTGGATTTCAAATAAATGCTCTGACAAGACAGCGGAAGTCACATGGGGGATGCTGAGCATGCGCCCAACAGAGGAGAATGTAGAGAAGTCATGGCAGTTGGGAACACCGGGAACAGACAAATTCAGATATTTGGAAAGGAAAGTTGAAAATGATTGATAATATACTTGACTGGGAGAATGAGAATGACACAGGAGAAAAGTTTTATTATTCTTTCATTTTATCATTCCGGTCATGGAGAAAACAGTAAACAACTAAAGAGATGTCAGGTTGAAGCAATGATGACCTGTTTGGGACATGTTGAGACAGGCAGGTGGGGAAGATTCCTAACTGGAGGACAATATATCAGAAATACTGAAAATACCTTGATCATTTTGCTTTTATTTATTTATTGGTATATTCGAGTAGGAGTTTGGCTTCAAAGAGAAACTTTCATTTTGGCATCAAAATGTTATAAAGAATGATTATATAGAATTTAGATCTAAAGACAGTACAGATTCAATTTTATTACTTTACGTTATTTTAATGAGAATATTTTCTCTTTATTCTCTACATATTTTAGTAGAAAAATCCTGAAATCCTCATCTTATCTTATTTTGGATACAATAAAGAAATACTGTTAATACTAAGATACTACAGGTTTCAAGATTAGAGAGGCAGTCTATATAGATTTCCAAATAACATCATAAACTTACTAATAAGTTTTTAAGATAATTAAAATGAGGTGTATTTCTATTCTGAACAGTCTGAATAGTATATGTACTATTACATATACTATGCTAAGCATTTTACAAATATTTGATGCTAATATATTTTGGTAATACAATTATATAAATAATTCAATAGCATATGAAATTATTAATAACCTGAATAGAAGAACAATATAACATTATTTTGTAAGGACTGGAAAAATGCAATTACATCATCAGTATTTTCAAACCATTTGACATAATCTGAAGAAATAGGGATATTTGTGATACAAATGGATGCATTTAGAAAAGTTATTTAAAATATTTTGAAAACTAAACATTTTATCATAATAGGCTGAAATTACTGAGATTACTTATATTGCTTAGAAATATGAGTTCACAGTATGTTGTAGTTTAGAATGAAATGTGAAATTCTGGTAACATGATCATGATGGCTATTGTATTTGCCCAGAGTTGTTTACACTTGAATTTGAACTTGAAACAGCTGTTGCACTGTTTGTCATCAGAGTATCTTAAACCTGGAAAGATTGCTTAATGGGTATGAGTGCTATCAAGCCTGACAACCTGAGATTTTTACCCAAGGCTTACTCTTTGAGAACTAACTCCTACAAAGCATCCCCTAGCCTCTATAGGGCTCTGGGACATAAGCATATCCTTCATTATAAACAAATAAGAACATAATGAAAATTTAAAAATTATGATCTTGAAAATATACAGCATATATTTCTTGAAGTTAATACCTTAAACTTCTTGAGAATTACTAATTCACATAATATATAAGAAGAATATTACTATAACAACATAAACCACTCTCTTTTATATAAGACTATATAATATTATATTAAATTTAAAATCTCCTATGGTTTCATTAACAAAGTTTTCAAGAAAATTAATAATTAAAAGATAGTTATAATTTTATTATTTTATCTTAATGTATATAACTCAAATGTTTCTTAGCATTGTAAACAGCATGGGTATATTTGAAACATAGTGGATAACTCACAACGTAAGGATGTAAAGGATGCTTTTGGCTTTGTAGCAGTATAGTGGTTTTTGGTCACATTTTCTTTTGTTTATTTTAAATAAAATAAAAATGGGCCTCTCAATTAGTAGCACATTGCACTAAAAACAGACATAAAAGAAAATGAAATGTGAAGTTGGAGGTGATTCTAAGTCACATGCCATTGAAGGCCAATTTATGTTTTGGTTAAAGAAGGGTCACCATGACACTTTCAAGTTGTGGTGCCTGCAGCAAATCTCTTGTTATTTACAGAGAATAAAAAGGCATAAACTCATTTTCTTAATAAGCTTCTTCAGTTCTTCAAATAGTTCTAAGAAATGCCAAAGGCTTGCCATAGTTAATAAGTACACTGATAATCCTAAACACTGCAACATCTGTTAAATAGTGTTTGATCTCCAGGATGTCAGGGATGGGATTTTAGCAGCTACAGCAATGTATGGGGTTTACATTTTAGCAATTCTTATAATTTTATGTGAACTAAAGGAGGTTTATATTAATTGGGATAGCTGAGTGGAAATAAGGCCTCTGGTTTTAAACTTTAGAAACACAGTCTTCTGCGCATTATTGTGCTTCTAGAAAAATATACTGTTGTCTTTTTTAATAGTGTGAAATTACTTTCAAAGTAAATACTATGTAGTATTTCTAGAAATTAATAAATAAGCCCCCTACATACTTTTTCTTTCCATTCTATATTTTTTAAAATACTTAATTAGTGACTTTAATCATGGTAGCATGTATTAACCTTGTAGGCTAAACTGGTTCTGCTAAATGTCAGTTTTCCATATCACAAAAGTAAATTTCAGGGATTTAAAATATATAAATGAAGCCATCAGCATTAAAAAGAAGCATAGATGCTAGCTTTTCAGTTCTTGTTTTCAGTATATGAATTACATTTACAATTATTATGATTTGATGAATTTAGGGATTTGTACACCACTCTCCCCCCCACCCCCCCAGTTCTCAGAGCACTCATAGTGAAAAAGCAAAGCCCACTTGAGTCTTGAGAAAGAAACCCTTGTGTCCATGTTTAAGAGAACTCAGGGGAAGAAACTCTTCACCAGCACATACATGTTGTAAGAGAGTAACAATTGAGAGGACAGAGGCCGATGCTCACTCTCAACCCTGGCCTCTCAGTGTTTGCTGTCACCTCCCAGGCTATGAGGAGATTAAGTGTAGCCAGTACCTGTCTCTTGGTGAGACCACATTGAGAATCAGCAGCTCTTTTTTAAAAAAGTAATTTGCTACAGAAATTGTATCTCCTCACTGAAGTCAATACTGTTTTGCAATAACACCTGATATTATCTTTATAGTATCTTATTGCATGTATTTAATATTTACTTGTGTGTGTGTGTGTGTGTGTGTGTGTGTGTGTGTGCATGTACTATAACATGCATGTGAAGGTCAGAGAACAACATGAGGGTGTGGATCTCACTTTCCAGGATGTAGGTTCTGGGAGTGGAACTCTGGTAATCAAACCTTCATATGATATGCTGTCATACAAGCCTTTATAGTAGATGATAATTCATAATCTCTACAGGCTAAACAGGCAAAACTTCGAAGCAAATAATACACATTTATTTTTTGTATTAAATGCTATGGAATTTCGTCCATGGTTTGGACTATAAGAGCATTTAAAAAATAAAGTGATTATAAAAGGGCCATTTTTAGATCTCGGATACTTGTCTTCCTAAAATATCTAACACTTAGCTAAAATGTAAAAATTGCCAATTCTCCTACTGAAAAAAAAATATAAAAACTTTAGGAAAAGACAATGTGTACATTACAAACTTGAAAAGAAAAACTATGTGAAATGGCTGACCATATAGTAATTAAATCTACAACCTTTATTTATATACTCTAGTCTGCACCTAACAAAAGGGGAAAATGGTTTAAACTGCAACCATATTTTATTAATTTAAATTAGTAAAGGTCTTTATCATTTAATTAACTATAAATAATACCTCTAAAATAAAATTGCTGAGAATCTGCCGTTTTTTGTTTGTTTTTTTAATGAAAAGACATGTGAATTAAAGTCAGAAATCTGAGTACTGAGTCTTAACTGCTATGTTATGCTGAACAACGGGGATGAAGGGGGATGAAAGTGCATGCAACTCCTTCACAGAACTGCTAAAAAATGTCGCATTATATTGGTATGATAAATCATCTCATTATTTGTTAAATACCTTTGACCATGAGGTTTTTAGTTATAATTACTTTATATAAGGTTCTTAAATGTTGATCATTTTGAGATAAAGTGATCCATTTATGGAGTAAAGAACCACTTTTAATAGACATTTTCTTCCAACAATAAACAATAAAACTAATATCAGAAGGTAATATGTTGTAATAATCTGCATGTTAACCCAGTGGCATGTAATTTTATAATAAAATCACATTTATATTTGAATACTATGACTACAACACATTTATTTATATGTTATATTTATTTATATGTTATGTATATATTATTTATATGTAACATTTATTTCAACTGACTTGGAGTTATGGACAAAGTGATCAAAGGCCAAGAGAGTTAAGGTTAGTCATGCAACAAACCCCACCCCAAATTGTGGAAGGTCACTCTTGTTTTATAGGGAGGGACCTTAGGCTCAGGAACCTGTTCACATGATCAGACTGACATAGTAGTTAGTGTAACAACTTGCCCATACAAAGGAAGTTAGGAGTTGTCACAGTTTAAGCTTTTGAGAGCAGGAAAATTTTTTAATACTAACCCCTTACTTTTGTATGAGAGAACACTCAAGTCCAGAAGAACAGATTGACCAGGGCCAAATGGTACTGAAGACTCTTTACCTTTTGTATTTGTTTCCATGTTTAATGTGCTGTCTGTTTTTATTTTACCTAAGCTTTCTTTGTAGTCCTGGGACCAAGTGATTCACCCATCTCAGCCTTCTGAGTACACCCAAATGTTCTTGTCTTGAAATGTGAAAACTTTACATGCAACAATTCATGTAATGTAAAAAATAAATGTGAAGCTAGCATATGCTAAAATATTTTGGTTTTGTAGGATAATTAATACTTTGCATTTGTAAGAAAATTAATCTCACTGAAGTAAATGTCACATCTCTTAGACTTCAACTCTTCTACAGGAAAGTATGTTTTTCTTCAGATCACATGAATAGAGCTACCTTTTTGTTGTGAAGAGAAATTGAATTCGAGCCTCTACTATTATCTTAGTAAATGGGTGGACACGGGTTAGTCTGCATATGAGGTGTGTTTGTACTGGATAAGATTTTAGTCATGCTAAACAGTCACTTAGAGTTGGAACAACTTATAGTACTTAAGACATATTTAATTTTTAGTTTTAGATTTGTATTATGCTATTAATTTTATCCGTGTATTGTGTTTGAATCCCAAATTATTCTCCAGCAAATTTCTATGAAAAGAAATAAATGACAAGAGTAGAGGATTTCAATAGCAATATCAAGGTGACTAACAAACGAAACTTCCAAACATCCACTTCATACTTACTCAGTTCTCTTCCAGAATGAACTTTGACATGTAATTATTGCATAAAAAATTTTAAAGCAGTTGTAAAACCAAAAGAAGGTAAGCCCATGAATATATTTTTATGTCAGAACCCACATATTTCCACAGCATAGTATAATTTTCAACATAGACATAATTATATTTCCCCACTTTGACTTAAGTCAACGCAGAACTTGTACAGTTCCAAACTCTTGACATCTCTCATATCCCTAAGTGAAGTACTGTAGCAGCACCAGCTTGGGACATCTATCAGTCCTTTTCATAGGGATCCATTTCTGATATTTCCTGATGAATGGCAAATGTGGATATGGAGTACTAACAGACAGTCTAATCTAGAGACATTTCATAGTTTTCGTTGGAAGGGTTTGTACATCAAATTCCTGTTAGGGTGCTATGTAGCTAATGAATCCCAAGTTCAACTGAAACCACTACATCCAACTACACTCTCACAGACTATTAACACCCAAACAGTGTATTGTGAGCTGTAAATGTAGCATTAAATGTTGTAGCTGCACCACAGAGATCCAAAGTGATGCTAATTTATTCAAGTGTTGGTACCCTGAAGATTTGCCACTGTACTAAGATTAAAATAACATTTTATTGTGCGATCAGTGGTCAAAATTAGTGGAATATGTTCGCATTTTTTCATTTTACAAAATGAAAAGCAGTAACTCTTCAAAACACAAGGCACAGTTCTTCAAATAGCACACCTGCATGAGAAGAGACCCACCTGGCTAGTAGCTAGTCAAGTGAAATCTAAAGTATCCACTAATCCATAGAATAGTGAAGGTTTAAGCAGAGAAAGGCTAGGCAAATACTCTCAGGCTTATGACATGGACTGAGGCAGTTAGGGTGTTCTTTTCCTCTCTTCGGGTAGTACAGCTGGAATGTCTGTGCATCTGATCATGGAAAGAAAGGCTTTTTCTTGCTTGGTAATAACAACAACTTCACAGTTCATTTTCATTGAGCACTTCTTTTATAATGTGACATTCCTCTGATCTATGAAAAATGTCAACTAATTATCGCAATAATCGTGACATAAAGTTTTGCTTTTATTTTCACATTATACAAGATGTTTGGTAGAAAGACTTCAAGAAAGAACTACTATGTAACTACAAATTTTTTTTTCTTAAAAATTGGAAAAGAACTAATGTTTTTATGATAAATATAATCTCTTGAAATTTGGAGAGATCACATGACTCACATCCCCCGTGGACAGTGGGTAAAGTGTGCGGAATGCCTGTTGTCTAAATAATGCAAATATGGTAAGTTCTACAAATGCACGTTTAATGTGCTAACCTATTTCTTATAGAATTATAAAGTATAAGATACTTAAATGGAAAAACAAAGGGATAGTAGAAACACGTACTTGAAAATTAGTTACAATAAAGTGTGTCTGTTGAAGAAAAATGATTATTGCATAAAAGTCAAATCTTGAATCAGGAAGACTCGTAAGAAGAAGGTCGATTACATAACATTGCAATGTAAATAAAGGATGAGCTCCTTTTATGAAACTCGTTTCCTTTTCTTTATTAATCCATGTATAGAAGTTATTCTAGTGCTCCAACTCCTGCTACAAAAGTATAGGAGATTATGCCAGTTCGATTAGCCTAACCCAAATAATAGAACTTTGCTTTTTCATTACTGACTACTATTAAAATACATACATCATACATCATACATGATGTACATCATATCATCATGATACATCATACATACATCATATCATACATCATATCATCATCATATACCAAAGTAAAAAGAAAAACAAAATTTCTGATAAACTGCTCTTTGCTGGCCTCTTCTACAAGGCTCCCTTAACTACCACCACTGTACTAAGATGCTCAGAGTAGCATCTGCATCTCTTCTTTACCATCTGTTACAATGACAACTTCATGTACATGCATGGGATGGAATCCTGCTCAGCATTCCCTTAGGAGACAGTAAGTTTTATGAGGGCCAGAATTATATTAAATTTTTTCAATATTTTATCTGTAGTCTCCAAATTCTCTCCTACAAAATAGTTACTCATAAATATTTGTTGAGTAAAATGAATATATTGTACATTTGATAAGCACAAGTTCAACTCCTACAATCACTGCGGTAGATTTTATGGTCTCTAGTTTATAACTCACAAGCTAAGAAATTAATGTATTCTCCTAGTAACTTTTCAAAAACAGAGCTGTTTCTTGAAGTTCTCCATGCTTAAAGTTCACACCAAAATTTAAATTGTTACTGCTATTCTGCACATTGCTGCCTAAGCCATTGTGTGACCAAGAGGTATTTGAAGATAGACATCTGCCATTATACTTTGACTGAGTTGGGGTCTTGAGTGGATTCACAACATATGCAAAAACCCATTAAATTCAATGTCCAAGACCTCCCATATTTATACCTTCCTTACATAATTCCCAAAAGTATTTTTATGAGGCACATTACAATACTAAATGCCCCAAATCCTCTGTACTTTTCATACCCACCTGTTCTTGGGTGTGTGCTCCTCCTCTATCCAGAATGCCTTGTTCTTTTTCTGTTCATGAGTCCTTTCCCTTATTTACACATTCAGTTAACATTTCAATCCTCAGACCTCCCCTGACAAACTGAGGTGACTAAACCTCTCCTTCCCACTTGAGAACTCAGAGCATACCTGGCCTTATCACAGTGGGAACAGCAATATACAGAAAGTTGATAGTGTTGATTATTGAAATAAAAAGAAATTCCTAATTCCACTTTGGTGGTGTGCCACTACTGGGCAGTTTTATGTATAAGATGGGAGTATTTTTGGAGATTGTTGTGAGATGGAAAAAAAATAGATGGCTAGTTCCATGTTAAATTTCAAAAGACATCAAATTGTTTCTGCAAATGAGTGTGTGTGTGGTGTGTGTGCGTGCACACACATGCATGTACACAGGTGTGTGTGTCCATGCATGCATGTGTGCTTGTGTGTGTGTGTGTGTGTGTGTCTTTGTATGTCTGTGTGTTGATGTGTCTAGGAAAATAATAACCATTGAATTTTGTTATTAATTAAATTTTAATATATTTCCTATCACCTTTCTCTTTCCAGTCTTTCATCTCTCATTTAACTCACTCCATCCCTTCCTTCCTTCCTTCCTTAGTAAACAAAGCCTGTATGTATCTCACACAAACTAAAAACTGCTCTACCAAAGAACCCTACCACCAGTTTCTATAGTTACTCTATTAGGGTTGGACACACATTAAACATTAATAGCATTCCTGGATGCTGAGGAGATGGCTAAGTGGGTAGAATAGTTACTTATTCCCTAAACATGCAGAATTGAAAGTGGGTCCCCAATACCCATGTAAAAGCAGGAATATTACATGGCTTAGCCTGCAACTTTAATCCCTGCTCTTGTTGTGGGATGGGGTGAAATATGGACTGATCCCTGTAGTTTGCTGGCCAGACAGTCTAGTCAAGCTTTTGATGTTTGGTTCAATGAGAGACCCTGGTTATAAAATTTAAGGTTGAGAGGGATAAATGTTGACTGCTGGGCTACATTTTTACATGTACATGGGAACAGAAATGAACACATAAGTAACCTTCACACATTACTTCCCCCCCTTCCACCTCCCCCCCGCACCCCGCATAATGAAGTGACTCGTATAAGACTATAGGACTGTTCTGGAAGTAAATATGTTATTTGTGGAAGGTATAAAACCTTGAGAGTCCCATGTCTGATTTTTTTTTCTGTTTTTTCATTGTGTTAGGATATATTATAATAACAGAAATATCTCTTTTGGAAGACTTAGAAAATCATGCTAAGAGAAGTTTTTCCTAATGGAAATCATTTCCTGAATTTGTTATGAAGCTTTTCCTATTGTATTTTGCTTCTGCATTGTTCATTTTCCTTCTATAGTATGTAAAAGTAATTATTTCCCATTACTAGATTTAAGTATGAGGTAAAAATACTTAAAAACAACTGTCTGAATTGTTATATTTAAAGTAATTTGTAATACAGTTGAGCAATCATTTATCCATGTTATTAGTTTGCCTTTAAACATAGAAGGTATAAAGCAGAAAAGGTGCATTTGAAAATTACAATAAATACATTTTATTGTAAAATATCCACAAAGGGTGAGAAGAATCTGTAATATGTATTTCTCATTGAAATCTTAGAAATAAAACAAGGCCTCTTAGGACCCACATCATTGCAATGGGTGGTTCGGTTTCTTTGACCTCAGAGATTGCATTTGGGAGGGCTTTGCTTCTAGAAATCATCACTGCAGGTATTTATTATACAGATTGTAAAATTAGGAATGAGTATGCACTTCTTTATTTGTAACAAATTTGTATTATTTATAATAATGTGTTGATATATTTACATAATAGTAAAAGAAGACACCCAAAGTTTTTCCTATTGTGATATTTACATATCTATAGTTTATTAATATTTACAGTTTGGCTTAAATTTAAAATTTACTCTTAAGTATGCAAATGATTAATCCACTAAATGCTCTCCCATAGTACATATTGTGTATAGCACATAGGTTAGTTGTACACTGAGATTAATAGTAAGCAATTAGAAATCAACCCCCCAATAACTCTGATTTTAGAGTCAAGAAGTATATCCACAAAAACAAAATTGAGGCTCCTCACTAATCTTAATTATATTTTCTTTCCAAGTAATGGGTAAAATTTATTTTGTATTTTAATCCCATTGGCAATCAAATCTTTGAAGGTTATCCAAGAATGATTTTGTAACCAATATATCTAATGAGCACTACATATGTTATATCTATATAGAAATATAAAGAAACAGCACAATTTTCTGAAAATAGGGTTAGTTCATTCACTCAATCACCAAGGGTCAGAGAAATGGCATTTTCCTAATCTTCGCAATATCAATATATGTGTTAAAGGACCTCATCCCTAATGGATGTAGCCTCTCCAT
>JADRCH010000027.1:10172028-10177028 GCA_019843965.1 Rhynchomys soricoides | reverse complement strand
ATTTTAAGTTCAGCCACCTAAGACTTAGTAAAATCATGTTTAAGAAAACTGTGACAGGAATAGGAGTTTTGCTCTACAAAACAGGGAGTCTGACCCAATGTCAATATTGAAGAAGTGGGCAAGCTTCACAATGAGATGACTACGATATTCTTTTCACATTAAGACAAGAAACTAGTGTGCCCACCTTGAAGGAGACATTTCTTCAAGGGTGATAGAGATTATTTCTTGTAGTTACTAAGGGTGTTCTAGTAACCCCTCTGCACTTACACCCCACTTGAGGATATTCTTCTAGCACAGTGTGAAGTACTGTTTACCTTTAAAGTATATTTTAAATAATTATAAATTCACCATATTCTTTCAGGGTGGATGTGCTTGTGATCCCAAACATATCAAACTAAATTATTCATCTTTTTCAATCCTACCACAAACATTTTATAAAAATCAGTGAACATGAATTCCAGGTCATTAAAGGGGAAGTTTGGTTTGGGAGTGACTTTCAGTGTTTGTCTGCAGTATACATTAAACCCTGACTTCTTTCATCAGACACAGCTTAGCTGTCACATCAGAAAGGAACTCTTCAGATCTTACATGGAAAGATACACTTTTACTTTTCTCTCCAGCATTAAGTTTTCCTCGCCTCCTTTTTTTCTTGTTCCTTTTTTTTTCCTTAGCAAGCCACTGTACAGATACTTTTTCTCTACCCCACTTCCCTTTTGAAACATTAAACTGACACTGAAACTGACTGCAGAAGATTGCATTTTCTCTTCCTAAACAAGTTGAATTGAAAGGTTACTTAGTGTAACAATATTTACTTGCAGAATTGTGTTGTTACCAAGGGTATAATGGATGGTGGCTATGCAGGTTTACGCAAGAATGAGTGAAGCATGAGGCATTAGCCATGTGTTTGACATGTTTCAAATTGCTATAATCCAGCATTAAACACACCCAGCAATTCATGCCATTTCTTGCAGCCATAATCTTGAATAAAGCGTGCACAACCACTTATTATATAAATTAGTATATGACTCCCTGTTATAGTCACAACAGTGCTTTTGTGTTTATTTTGCATCAAGATGTAGTCTTTTATTTGTACAAATAGCAGGATATAAAGACATAGCTCAATTAGACCTCCTTACTCTATGATAGGGTAGCATTGAATGCTAGACTTGTTGGTTTTATTTTTCCTCTTGACGTTATAGGTGAATTTGGTATGAAATTGCACTATGTGAGATAGTTATGTGCCAGAGTGATGACAGAAACCTGCATGCATCTGATTCCACATTCACTGCACTGCTCCAAAGTGTGAAACTTGACCTGGGCGAGTAGAGTTAATTGTGTTATCCCAACCACCACCAGGGACACTATTGGTCCTTGTTACTTACTCAACTTCTTTTCTCTCAGGTCTTCTATCTCATAATTTCGATCTGCCTCTCACCTTTCTTACATGTCTAGCTACTTTTTACCATGTCTTATCTGTTCATGTTTGTGTAAGTATATGTATTTATTATGGACAGAGCAGTTGATCAGTCAATCTAAATAGCATCACAAAGGGAATAAGAAGGAAAAAGTAGCCTCTGTGTCCTACAGCACACTCCTGCCTACATATACAGACACTCTAGCTCATGATTAGTTCACTTACATAGCAAATGCCTCTTTTATTTTGCATCTTAATGTTTAATAAAGTCAAGTGAGTGAAAAATAACTTCCTGAAAAATTAATAATAACAATATTATTCAAAGCATACAGAATTTTCTATTTTTCTTAAAATTACTCATAGTGATAGTACGAGAACTCTAAATGCAGTATCTCATTTATTCCAGTATCTAAGTTGTTTACCAAAGCATGCACTCTAAACCAAAAGATTTTTGATTCTGTCATATAAGATGTAAACAACTATATTAAATCATTGCCTCCTATTCTTAAACAGGATGATTTAATCATTTCACAATTCTTAATATTAAAGTCATTAAATGTTTTTATGTGGATTCAGAAAAGGATAGGCCAGAAAAACATACGCAGGCAATAAGAGACTAAGCTTGTTTACTTCCAAATTCAGTTGATTAACCTCTGAAAACTTGACTGTGATGTGAAACTTATGAAAGAAACTAGCATTTAAATAATGGTAACTTTTGTGCTCTAGTGGAATTAATTCATTGTGGACTCCATGCACAGTGCATTTGAAGCCCAGCACTGCTTTGCTTAAAGTCTTTAATACTAAGATTGCCTAATAAATCAAAATGCCAAATATGAAGGGCACACTTGAATGTGTATGGATAAAAAATGAAACTGAACATGGCTGTTGCTAATCGTTACGTCTGGAATAGGAGCACTTTCAAGAATATCATCTAAAATAAGTCTGAGCAAGTGATATAATGCTTATTGTAACAAAAGATATGCTTTCAAGTATATTTGACAGTATTTGTCACCATATTTTTTTTCAGATGTGAACATAATGCCTAAAACATTATATCCAAATGGTAGTTATGTTCTTGGAACAACTGATGTTTCATTCAAAATGATTAGAACATGAAAAACAGGAGCAATGGTAGGATGTTTTAACCTGAGTATCCTCTTCATTGGTGATGACTACCTTATGCAAACAGAATACTGTCAGAGCCTCAATAATGACAAACATCTGGAGTGCAACAATGAAAATCTTACCTTCCTCTTTAACTAGCCATTAATTATTCCTCCAACCAGATATATTATACTCCAATTTAAAAATGGAGTCCATTTAAATGTAAGAAATATACTTAGGGAAATTTTCATTACAAAAATGTTACCAAATATTCGAAGTAAGTAGTGAATCACATTCCATTTCATTTAAAGTCAGGGAACTGGTGCCTCTGGAAGGCTGGGGTTTAGGGGGATGTGTTTTATTGAAACATTATGATCTGTACTTAGACATCAATGGCTCCCGTTCCCAGTAAAGCTGCGAGAGATTTGATAACGCTGAGGATTGTGGTGAATTAATTTCAAAAATTATTTCAAATGATATGTAATATTTTTGTTATATTACACATTACCTTCTAATGTTTAGTTTGAACACAACAGAGTCATATAATTTCTGTTCATAACATCTATTTTGCAAACATGTGAACATATACCAGTAAAACCATGTTTTACTGTTCTAGATATAAGCTGAATAGTTGTTCCTTTCAAACCTGTTTGTTTAAATATTAGTTTCATTCATTACATTAGTTTAATAGTCCTTTATTGTATTCATATTTTTTTTAATAATACAGGGGAAAAGTTGAGCTCAGAGAAAGTTTATTTTATCCTGCTTTTTACAAGTACTACATAAATTCATTTGGTAGTAGTATATAAATCCCAAATGTAATATTCTTGTACTTTTTTTTTACATATATATATATATATATACATATATGTATATATGTGAAATAATAGCATAAAAGCTAAAAATTGTTACCTAATTATCTATAGAAAAGTAAATACTGGTTTTAATTCACATGATCTCTTAAGAAATAAAACAAATACATTCTGCACAAAGGAATAAAATCTTCAAATTATTGGAGCCGGGAATATTTTAGTTTAGAAATCAGATGACTTAATAGAAAAAAAAACTTAAAGCAATAAGAAATAATTAGCTCTCCAAGAGCATAGAAGGACCTGCCTAGCAGGCACAACCTCCCTCTTTTTATTTAAAAAGCTCAGTGATTGAGTTGTGCAAGCTTGCAAGCGTCCTTGCAGTGGGTCCACTTACAGTCAAATTCCCAAAGGCTGGACCACTTGCAGTAGCCTTCCCTGATCCCCTGGCTAATGAGAGCTCTGAGTATGTACTTCCCTTGTGATGGTATTTTCACCTCTCCTGCCACATGCCTTTCCTTAACCCTCAAGCTCACTTTACTTCAATCTTTAGTCTCCCGCCCAAAGCAACTCCCTGGAATCCCTTGCTGCTCTTTCTACATGGACATAAGACAACTCTTCCACAGAGTTTCATTCCCTTGCCCTTTCAGCACTTCTAACTTCCAGGCTATCTTTTGGGAACCAAATGGCCCTTTAATATGGTTTTCACCAGACCCACCTCTTGCCTTCCATTGGAAGGCCCACAGCATAGGCGGTACATTTGGAGACATTTCTTCCCCCAGCCTCAACTTAGTGTGAAAGTCCAACAGGAGCCCAGCAGGTGAATGCAGTGGTAAGGGCAAAATCTTAATGAAACCACATGATGGTGTGAATAGTTTCAGAGTCTAGATAACAAATTGCTTTTGTCCTTTCTGTTTTGTGTATATGAGGGTGTGGGAGTAAGGACCTGCCTTACCTTTTGACAGTACTGTTTCAAAATAGTTTGTACATTATTCTTCATAGTGAAGTTATTTTAGGCATCAGAGCATTATTTTTTTTTTTTGTAATTGGCTCCGATGTATGCTATCATGAGTCACACTCATACCATTCTTCTCTAAACATTAGTGTGCTCCAAGCATAAATAATCAGGAAAGTTACAGTGTAACGTACACTCTGGCCTCAAGCATATCTAAAACAACTGACTTATGAAGCAACCTTAATCCAAAGACACCTGTATTAGCACATAGCCTGTAACTCAAATGAACTGTTTCAAATGCTATCGTGTGTCAGAACCCCAAATCATAGCATACACCTTTCTGTCAAACTTGCAACCTGAATTTCCTCTGTCTGCAAGTATTTCTTCCTCTATGCAGAAAGAAATACACTGATTCTCCATAAAATTATTATTCCTACCAAACAATAGAGAGCAGCGATAAGAGTATGTCATGAAATATACATTTCAAACTCAATTTTTTTCCAAACTTGGTATACTATACACCTGCTTTATATGCACAATCCATTAGCATACGCGTAAGGTATAACACAGCATTTGATAATGCATGCAAAATATCGGAGCAATAGAAGATAAGAACCACACAGTTGAGGGTACATTCAAGATTACAATTTAGTTGCACTTAGCCAAAATTTAAATTATCACTTGACAGTTTTAGTTTAATTGTTAGTCATTCATTTAG
>JADRCH010000027.1:10122028-10167028 GCA_019843965.1 Rhynchomys soricoides | reverse complement strand
GCACGGCACTGTCTTAGTTTTATGGCTTTTTACTGTGGGCAAAGACGACTTGAAGTCACAGGTCTGATCTGACTGGCTGAGAGAGTGGACAAGCTTTAACGGGCACCCTACCTACAACTTGCTGGAGACAAAACAGCAGTCACTGAACAATGCTGTTGGGGAGAGCTGAAGCCACTGCTCCTGCCCCTGGCGTCTCCTGTTTTAGTGCCTTCAGAGCCGTAACATCTGCCTCTACTTTTGTTGCACATTTAAATACTAAACAGAAGAGGAACAATGTATAAAGAAGTACTTAAAATAACTGCTTCTAATAGCCTTTAATACAGACATTTTGGGTAAGTAATTACAGCAAATTTCACATTTCACCTTCAACCCCTGAGGCTACACAAGCTCACCACCTTCCCAGAAAGCAACTGAAGACACTTATTCCTTAGCCCTGCGACAGATAACAGCTTTAATATTCTTTTAGCATTCTTTTTCATTTTGTAGTTGAATAATTCACTCATTAAAAGAATGTTTATTCCAGTTATTTTTCAAAGCAAAATTTCAATACAGGACGCTCTCAGGAAATAGGGACACACTTAGAGATTCATTTTAAACATTCTTTTATCAGCCTATGAACAAAGCAAATGAAATTCTTGTATGAGCTGGAAGGAGTAACTCCCATGTAAACGGAATTACAAGACTACAGATATTCAAGCACAACATATCTAGAAATATGTTTTAAGCCTGCTTTGTTCATTTTCAAACATTTTTTTCTACCAACTCTTTACAGGTTTAAAAGTACTTCCACATGTCTCAGACACTGGTATTATATACAGTGATACAAATGACTTTATGTTCTCCAGAGGAAATAAAAGATAGTTTCCATTATTGCATCCGACAAAGAACATTTTCACACAAATCTGTTTACATTCACTAAAATGATAACATAACGTCCTCAGCAATAGAGTCTTATCAGCCTAGAAAGCAGTGTAGGAACAATTAACATAAAATTTAAAAGCTTATATTCATTTTTACCAACAAAAGTTTAAAAAAAAAAACTTGATATCTCTGACATTCAAAAATAATGTTATAAATATGTAAATTCATTTTTTTAAGTAAAATATTTGCATCTCCTTTCCTCCTCCAGGCTTTTGAACTTCTGAGGTGAACAAGGACAAACAATACCACTAGTGTCTCTTTGCAAAAAGCTGGGTTTGCTGTCTGCAAGCAATGGTATCATTTCCATAGCAACCCTCTAACTATTAATTTTCAATTAAAGCAGACACAAAGCGGACAGCCTCAGGCTGGCAGACAGTGTCAAGAGCCCATCTCTGTAGGCAACAGTTTCACACAGCTCTCAAGCCATAGGTGCCTCCTGCACAAAGCTGCATCAGGGTGCGTCAAGTTTGGCTGGATACAATGACATTAACCTTCAGTGCAGGCCTAAATAATTTATAGCAGGCTTCACTAAGCATACATAAAGGTGACAAAAACTTGAAAAAGAAATAATTAACTAATGCAAATACTTCTCAGTGTACACAAACAATCATGGAGAAATGTGTTAGAAGAGAGTGTACAACCTTTTTGTTAGATTATTTGTTCCTAGAGAGTCCCACACCCGTCCACACACCATGCTTCAGTATCACCTGGGAATAACTAAAGAAAACGATAGATTCTGCACGCCAGTTTTTGCAACCAAAATCTACCTAACATAAAAGACTCTAACTACATTACATTAGATAATAAAGCTCCTTTCATTTTATAACCCCGTGACAAGGTATATGGTCAGGGGATGCTACCACCCAGTGGAAAAACCTTAACTTAGGTCTTCCAAAAAGGCAGTGATGATTTCAGAAACAGGTTGCAAACTAGAATATGTTTTTTTTTTTCCTTTGTCTTATTATAATCTCTTCTTCTTTCTAATAGCAAAGCCTTAAACATCTTTGGATTTCTTGACGATGAATTAGCCTATTAGCATGCTCCTTGCACGACACCGATGATGATCTCCTGTGACACAGATGTTACCCGGAACAGGCATATTTCAAGGTAAAACACAGCAAAACCTCACTCAGCCTTTTCTTTTAAAAATATATTGAGGACCTACTGTGTGCATGCACAAGGCTCAAGCAAACCTCAGTTTGTTTTCCCTAGAGGTAATTAGGCAGAAGGATTTAAGAAAGGTCAAAATTTCACCTAATTTGGGCATGACATGAAAATCCCCTGAACAATTGTCAGTTTTGAGATGACTTGGTTGTTCTCTCTAGTGCAGAGGGATCTATAAGCAACACATACCGAGTGAGACAGGGCACTGATTAAATACCATTTTTGAAGACAGCCATACAACTACCAGGAGGATATGCCCAGTGCTGTCAGGATAGTAACAGTGTAAACAAAAAAAAATCTAAACTAAATCAATGGCATGTACTAAATTGCAGCCACCATTTCAAACTGTGAAAAGCTGAAGTGCATATTCTCACAGAATAGAAGCAAGGGGAAACTGCCTGCTTTGTTCTGCAGCTACTGTGAAGTTCCTTTATTCAAAGATGGTGGTCTCTGTATTTGGAGTACCATGCTTATTTTCTATTTAAGCTCAAATAAAATCAATATAAACTGTAAAGAGAATTCTGCAGTGTTTCAAATGTGAAGCTCCTTGGAGTTACAGGTGTATTTTTCACGGTTGGAACTTGAAAGGAAAACTTTCATTTATATTTATTTATTTTAAGAAGTATTTTAATAAATATAGAAACTGGGAGCTGACCTAAATCTCCATCATATCAATCCACATCCATTAACACATTACTTTAGCAATTCAGACTGCAAAATTAGAGAATGACTACTACCCACTTGTCATGCGATAAGATAGTCAGGTGTAATGCTAACCTTGGCCACCAGTTTTACTCTACAGTTACAGCAATCACAGCTTATGAAGAAGATATTTTATCTTCAAGTCCCAAATTCTAAGTTTACTAAGATTGCAATCTTTAGGCTTAATGTTGAATGTGTTAACATAATCTGCCCATGTATGTAGATACAGATACTGAATGTCTAAATAATAAAGTAGTTTTCTAATATAGCCAGGTGGCAAGAGCTCTGCCTTTAGTTAGAGCCAGCTTCATCAATTGTCTACCTCCTGCACTGTTCCAGAGATTTCTTAGCCAAAGTAAGTTGACAAATGCAGATTAGAAACGACCTGTCTATTTTCAAAATATAGCCAGGACATCTTTTCAAGAGCTAGTGCTATTCTTTTTCTTAACACAATAGATGCTCCATATTACTTGAAAGGTAAAACTCCTTGCATGTAGGCAGTGGTCACTGGGCATGCACTGCATATTTTATATGCAGACAGTAGAAAAGTTTTACCACCTGGAACAAGGGAAATGTTTATTGAACATTTACTACACCCAGACATGTTATAAATGCTGTCATGTAATAACTTTCAATCTTTGCAGTAACCTTATAAAGAAGTTTAAAACTTAGTGTTTTTATGGATAAAGTTCAGTGTTCATTACATTCAATTTTATTATTTTTATCCAAATGCCTGGGGTATATATATATATACACATACATATAAGAATGGAGAAAAATATTTGTTGTTGTAGGCAACAACTCTTACAAAGACACAATTGAAGATTACCTTTATAATGGCAAACTAAGAAATATAGGTATGTATTTAATCATGCTAAGAATTCAAGCTACTGTATGGTGAAAATGCTGAGCAAGGGCTATGCCATGCAGTTCAAGGTGTGGACAGCAAAGATCACACACAGGTTATCAAAATCTACATGGATAAGATCCCAGAATTAAAACTGTTTTATTATTTAGACATTCAGTATCTGGATACTTTAACTACATACATACGCAGATTATGTTAACACATTCAACATTAAACTAAACTCTAGGTAGTGTTTTATAAAAGGAGTCATATTTGAGAATGCCATATAGAAATGAAGACATAAAGGCATGATAGTGCTCTATCCGCAAGTGACAAGCTTGTGTCTCAGAGTGATAGTAACTGACTCAGACAGAAGTGGTTGCATAAAAGGTCCAGTTAAAACTGAAGTTGAGGCTTCAGCGAAGCATCCAAACTGTCCTCTACTGGCTCTCTTCTTACCCAGATTAAAGAATGGTAAGTTTAGAAGTGTTTTGAAGAACTTATTTTGGGCCAAATTATATAAGGAAATTACAAATATGTAGTGACTAGAATAGACAAAATCACCTAGAAAACAATGTTGAGATTTTGAGAAGGATTACAGAGGGAGAAACTCAGGCAGAAAAAGGCAAAATAACTTTTCAGAGTGAATGACCATTTCATAATTATTTGAGAGATAATCGAGTCATAAGTTAAAATATTTATTTGAAGATAAAAAGGGAAGAGAATTAAATATCTATTAAAATCAATTGATTTATTACTTTACTAAAAATAACATTTCTTTGAAGTCCCATAAAGATGAGATAAAACTATGTTCGTACTTTGGAGAAATCCAAGAAGGCACAAATACGATCGAGAAAACATGAGGACCTGTATCTAAGCCCAGCTTATGTGCTCTTCCCATTCTGTATACACAGCCTTGTATCTGGGAGAAGCAAGAAATAACATGAAACTGCGTCTGGGTAGAGAGTAGTTAGCCAGTTTGAGTTAAGGGTGTTTTTATTATAAGCAAGAAAAAATAGTTGCTTAATTAAAATTTAAAGATTATTAAACAAGTTTTAAACCTTTAATTGTTTAATAAACATTTAAGGTGATATAATTTTTGAGTAAAAAGAACTTATGGTTTCCAAATATAAACATTTCTTAATGGCCAGAGATTTTCAGTAAAAACACCAAGCATTGTCTCAGGGAGGATGCACTGAAGTCAAGTTCTTGCTTAACATGTGGAAGATCCCAGTATGACAGTCAACACTATTAAAAACATAGAAATCCGTGGCTCCTGGTAGATCATCCATACTCCTGGTAGGTCGGACTTCTGGATGGTCCCATATCCACCCATAAATGAATAGCACAAATTAGAGTAGATGAACTATTAATTTTAAAAGCACCTAAGAAATATGAGGGTGGGGTGATTGGGTTAGATTCTGGGAGGAGGCACTTGTAGGTTAGAGTGAATATAATCAAAATCCATTGCACGAGATTTTCAAAGAGTTAGTAAGAGTATTTTTAAATTAAGTAAATTGTAAGGAAGCAAATAACAGTGATCCTTTTCTCTAATAAACAGCCCAAGCTCTAAATTATAAACACTCTTCCACTGACAGGAAAGAACAATCCTCTAGAGCTGTGGCAAAGAAGAATCTGAGGCCACTAATAGACAAGGAAGAAGAAAAGAAACAAACTAGCTCCAAGGAAATTATACCCGAATATAAGCATCCTTTCCCTTGCCTGTTTTAATCTTTATTAACAAGCAAGTTTCCTAAGATATGATATCACCAAAGGTGTGAAAATAAGTGAAAACATCACTGTAGCACGTTTTGAGGTCTCCAGGCAGGAATAGGGCTTCCTATTGAGTGCCAAATTCAAATCCCAATTTATCCTCAAGATTTTATATGTTATAGCAGGAAAATCATGTCTTGTATAAATTTCAGCCTTAGAAATGCCAAGGACCATTTTAAATTGTGCTATTCCTACCTGATAAGACCTGTTTATGTTTACTGTGATTATGATGCTTCACTTATGACCAAAATTAACAAAAATAAAAATGACTTAAATCCTAGATGTGAGTGTAGATGTCTGTAATCATGTAACTAAGGCATTTCAGTAATCACTATAGATCATTTTATAAAATGAACACAAATTTAAAAGTTTCACACTATATTTTTATAGAGAATGAATCAGGAACTAATGACATAATAATGAGAGCTTATATATTTTTGCATAGACTTATAGCAGATTTTTTAAAAAGTGCCAGAAGTCAAATATAACATGAGAGAGTTGTGCCTGTGCCTAATGGTACTAAAGTAGAAGAAAGACACAGCCCACTATGATTGAATGACCCTACAATGGTGGCCAGTTTACTCCACTTGACCAGAGGTTAGCAAGCATATCATAGATCAGTCATTAATCCCTAAGCATCAACCTATATCTTTTTGTGACTGATCACTCATATGTATATAAGCCTAGTTAAAAAAAAGTAAGACTCAGTTGTTTAAAATTTGCATTGACATAAATACAGAAGAATGTATACATTGAAAAAAATGTTTTGCCCGTCAAAATATTTCTTGTTCTCTGCTGAAGAAGTATGACTACATGTTTATTCACAATGTTTAATAAAATTTAGTAATATTTGTCACCTCTTACACTGTAAAGACTTTTACTTGTGCCATTTCTTTATTATATGTAAGTACACTGTAGCTGTCTTCAGACATCCCAGAAGAAGAGGGTCAGATCTCATTATAGATGGTTGTGAGCCATCATGTGGTTGCTGGGATTTGAACTCATGACCTTCCAAAGAGCAGTTGGCACTCTTAACCACTGAGCCATCTCTCCAGCCCATACTTGTGCCATTTCTAAAAACCATTTCCCAGTGTTTCAGCTACAGAACCTGAATGCGGTAAAGACTACAGCACAGGGATCTAAGTCCAGGGTTTTGGCACAGGGGCTGTTGTGTAGGGAACAGACCATCAAGGTAATGTGGTACATGTCAGTGTAGGACCCACAGTGCCACTTTGTGATATTAAAGGGCTTTCTCGATGTCCTGACACTGGGATGTTGTATTAGTAAAGCAGCATAAAATTCCAATTCGGTTATCTTCTAGTTATCAGTAAAGCTTCTCAGACTGTCTTATTTACTATTTATTCACTAAAGACTTTTGCATATTAAAATGGTTTCTGGAAAGCATATAGAAGCTTTTCACCTACTAAGTTTTCACACTCTGCCTCCCTTTGATGCACAAACGTCTACACGCCCTGTAACCCTCCTCTTTCTTTTTCACCTGCTGTCAAGCTTTTCCTCCAATGGTCTCTCTCCGTATTCCTCTAATCCTCCTCCCCCTCCCCCATCCTGGTTGTTTCTTTCCCTTTCCCTTTCTTCCCCAGTCACTAAAAGAAGAGTGAAAAGAGTACAAACAAAAATTGCTTCCAAATTGAATACCAATTTTACATTTTAATAGTCCATTAATCCACATTAACATAGAAAAAGACCCTGTAAAGGTAGAAATAAAGAATAACAGGAAGAGGAAAGGAGCTAGGAAAGAAGGAAAAAAGAGAAACAGGGCAGAGAGGATTATTGCATCCTATGCTTATTGCCCCTGAGGGGTCACAATGGGCTCTACTGGTCTTTCTTCCAACCAGCAAGCTAGAGGTGGCTAGACAAAATTCTCCTTTAACTTTATTGTGAATTAATAATTTTGCAGAATGTATACTGTTCCGTGTAATTGACAATGTTATAGGGGATTGAATACCAATATTCTCACTTTCCAATACTTTTGAAAGTATGTGGTGATTTAAAGGGTCCTGTGTGTGAAGTGTATACTAAGAAAGAAAGCTAGATAAAATATGTATAAGCATTCAGATTTTAAAAAGAAATCCTAGCATCTAAGTAAATCTATCATGTTATACCTAAATCAATACCACTCAACAATATTAAGCATAAATCTGGAAAATTTAAGTGTGACAGTTTCAAGACTATAACAAAATCTGTATAATGGAAAAGAAAGTGAAACATTAACCAAAGTTATTTTAGCTTTATTTATTTATTTATTTATTTATTTCAGTTTTTAGTTTTCTACGACAGAAAATAAACTAAACTTTTTTTTTTAAAGAGGAAGCTAAGATAAGTGGTACATATAAGCACACTAAATTTTAATTTGCTTAGCCTTTTACATAACAAGTTTAGAAGAAATCTTTTTTGTTCTTTTATTTAGATTTATGTTTAATGCTCCATACAAAACACTCTTTCTGGTCTCAGTGGACATTCACCTGTCTGTTCCTAAAACCAGTAGGCTTTTCTATCAGGAAAGATTTTATTTTCAAATGAACGTAGATAGGAAATGTTGGCCATCCAAATAAATGTAAAAAGTCAACATAATTCTGGAAATACTGGATGGATGACAAACTTACAAGCATCATTTGATCTAATAAAAATGTGCAAGGGTTCTGTGCAAATTTTATAAAAGCCCAGAAAGCTCATATCAGAAACAAACCTCTCATAAAGCCTTCACCTTCAGCATGGTAATTTTTCTAAGGGAGAACATTTTTTTCAGGTGCCAGGTTTACAGCTAACAGTGAGAGCAGCATGTATATAAAGTACCACTTTGGTTAACTGCTATGCCTAACTTCACATACCCTTTGGACACTACTGCTTCTTACCAGTAGGCAGCACTCTTACATCTTTTACCTGTGAGAATGCTAATATCACACAATGCCATCTGCAACTTATTACACATTATCTGACCTTTGCTTGGATTCTAGCCTCATTATTTTGGCTTCATGCTATTTAGCTCAAAGATACTCCTCTCTTCCTAAAAGGAAAATTAGAACTAATAAAATATTAGCAATGCTAGGTACAGTATGCGGAAGTATAAAACACGATGTGTCTGAAGGTTAGTGTGTCTGTTTCTTTTACTATCTATTAGTTTATTAGGTAATGTAACTGAAAAGCTGCAATTAAGTGTAGTGTGAAATTATTTAATTAAATGAAGTTTCATCTCTGCTGCTTTTAAACTGGAAATTATATATATACACACACACACACATGGATCTTGATTTTAAATCTTTTTATTACTTATGTGTACTTATTTCAGACAACAAAAGTATAGCAAATTATTTTTAGAATCTTTATACACAAGCTCTTAATGTAAAATATCATACAGAGGTATTTGTAAACAATTTATATTTTACAGTTCACAAGTGGACCAATATGCACTTAATGGGATCCACTCCATTTTAACCAGTACTATTCTCTAGTTCATCAAAAGGCACGTAAATGTAAAATGGGCCAACATCAAAATATATTAAAATAAATTCTTTTGTTCCTTCAATAACTAATCAGAAACACATAGAAAAGGACCTTTTAAGTTTAATGATACCTGCTCATTAAATGATGCTAAACATTAAAATAACACGAGCAGCAGGGGATTTCAGTTTACATTAGAGAAAAAAAAAATAAAAGGGTAAAAATGACTGAAGTTGGTCAGTTCAAGCTGATAGGGCACTTCAAATGAAAACCAGAGGAATAAAAGAGACACTCTGGGTTAAATTAGGTTCTCCTGTTCCCTTCCTTGAAAGTGCCTAACTTCACAAATTTTATTTGAATTAACTAAACTGCCAAAAATCAAAGCAGATATAACGTTAAACAGGCAACCACTTCACAGTAGTTTACCTATTATACAACAGATAAAACTTTAATATGAAAATGGTGATTTTAACTCTTCAATGTTTGCATGCCTGTTTCAACACCGAAGCAACTGGAAGCTTTGTTTCTGAGAAAACAGCTTTCAGCAGACAAAACACAGATGAAGCTGCAGGAATCAAGCAAGGTATATGATTGGAATGCCAGATACAAATGAAACTATCCTTTAAAATCCAGTATCTGAAAATACAAAATGAAGTTTATGGAGATGAGCAGAATTAATTATACAATGTTATTCACACCCAATTTTAAAAGTGGAATGTTTATCTTTAGTTTACAACTTTTGTCTTAGAATTCTTTTGCCCAGAAAGGGGGAAACAAAAATTCCTTCCTTGTAGGAGGTTGGTCTGGTTCTGGTTGTATCAAATTCTAAACTCTGTACCCCAAGATCTGGTTGCTCCAAGATGAGCAGATCCTCACAGACCAGGTATTGTTGTGAAGACCTTGCCCTTTCAAGTTTTTCATTATTGGTTAATTAAGATGCCTACAGCCTGAGCTAGGCAGAAAAGCAGGGATGGAGCAAAGGTTCTGCAGCATGTGGGAGGTCTCAGGCAGATATAGAGAAGAGGAGAGAGGAGAAGGGGGAGGGGGCGGGATGGAGGAGGAAGAGGAGGAGGAGGAGGAAGAGGAGGAGGAGGAGGAGGAGGAGGTGGAGGAGGAGGGGGTGAGGAGGAGGAGGTGAAGGAGGAGGAGGAGGTGGAGGAGGAGGAGGAGATGGAGGAGGAGGAGGAGATGGAGGAGGAGGAGGAGGAGGAGGAGGAGGAGGAGGAGAAGAAGAAGAAGACGACGACAATGATGACGATGAAAAAGACATAAGAAGCCGATGTAGGGTCTGTTGATCATGAGTTCATTACCATAAGGCTCAGTCTGTCAGTAAGAGTGGCTCAAGTGGAACATGGCAACTGACATCTTGGGGACAGTGAGAGGGAAGTAGACAAAATAGCATAGAGGGCTGATATCTGCCCAGCTCTAATGCTTTAAGTATTATTATAAATAGATAGGCTTTTGAGTCTTTTATTTGGTAACTATATTATCTAAATGGTCTAAAAAAAAAAACCAGAATAATGTTTTCCACAACACTTCTTTGAATCATATTTCTGAAGTTTTCTTCCAAATAGTAGCATACCTCCAGGATAAAGATTGAATCCTCCCAAAACTGTGGTCATTGGTGTAGTCACACCACTTTCTTACTCATGACTTCTTTACCACATTCAACCCAATTTCACCACTGCCAGGGAGTTCACGCTTCTGTTTACTGTTGTAGTTATCACTGATGTAGACAGCGAATTTACACTGTTGTCCAATCGAATGTCAAATTTTCAAGAAAATAGAATGAATGAAGGTTGATCCAATTTTTATTAAATGCACACATGTGTGAGAGAGCCTTATGTGCACAAGCATATGTGTGTGTTTGCTGATGCACGTGTAGGTGTAAGCACACGCACACATGTGTGCATGTGACTGTGGAGCCCTAAGGATAACCTTGCTTGCTGTTCCTAATTGGTTTGAGATAGGACCTCTTATTGGCATGGAAATCGCCAAGGAGGCTAGGCTGACTAGCTAAGGGGATCCACATATACAAGTAGTGCCTTTTGCCAAAAAATGAGAATGCTGTAGATCAAACTTAGGTTCAAAGGCTTCCAAGGCAGGAATTTTGCAAACTGAGCTATCTCTCCAGTCCAGTGGTTCTTCTAAATCCCCCCAAAAACCAAGTTGCTGAATAATAATAGCATATGTTAGTTAGTAGGCAGTAGTTCAGTCCCAGATGAATTATAAACTTCACATTATACAATGTATGCTTTAAATAACCAGAGAAGCAAACAAGCCTTTTGTGTGTATCACTGTGAAGCCAGGAAGCTAAGCAGGGCTTCTCCTATTAGATTCTTTCCTAAATAGTTGGCCCATTTTCTCATCACTTTGGAATATTTACCAGTACATTCTAGGTAGTTATACATATTCTTCATTCAGCTCATATAATCAATAATGAATTTTAAAATGCAAAAAACAATCTAGAATAAAGTTGGGCTATAGACTATCATGACAGTGATAGGCATTTTTAAAAGCATCTTTAAGAGCACACACTTCTCAGGAGAGCAGTGAGGTGAGAGTGGGTGGGTGGGTGGGGTAGTGCCCTCTTAGAGGCAAAGGGGAGGAGGGTGGGATGGGGTATTTGCAGAGGGGACACCAAGAAGGTGAGCAACATTTGAAATGTAAATAAATAAAAATAATCAATGAGAGGGGAGAGAGAGAGAGAGAGAGAGAGAGAGAGAGAGAGAGAGAGAGACTGCAGCAAAGAGGTCCAAGTAAAAATGCTTGGGCCAGGCATGATTGTTCATGCCTGAGAAGATCATAAATTTGAGGCTAGTTAGAGCTCCAATAAGGTCACCCTGCCTCCAAAAAACCGAACAAACAAACAAAAACAACAACAACAACAACAAAAACAGAAAGAAAAAGAGAAACTACACCAAATTTATTTTGAGTAGAGAAACACTGCTTATTTTGTTGATGTAGTTGAATATTACAAAGAAAACTGATTGCCCCTTTAACTAGCTATTAAATCCCATAGTAATTTATTTTACAAACCTGAATGTATTTCAGCAACTCTTTCCAAATATATTAAACAAATTCACATCAAAACCTTTACTATAATAACTGAGAATCTGTGGATTTTTTTTGGTATTGTGTAACTTTATGACATTTTAATTAAGATAAAATATATTAGTTCCTTATCTTTTGTTGCTGCTACTGCAGCTGCTGCTGTTGCTGTTCTTGTTCTTGTTGTTCTTGTTCTTGTTCTTGTTCTTGTTGAGGCAGGGACTCTCTATGCAGCTGCAGCTGGAACTCACTACATATTTCCTGGCTGTCCCCAGCTCACAGAAATCTGCCTTCCTTTGCTTCCCAAGTGCTAGATTAAAGACAAGTGTCACCCTACCAGGCTTTTTTTATTATTGTTGTTGTTTTTGTTTTGTGTACCTAATTTCAGGGCTAACCAGTTTGTGTCAGACAACCAACAAGAGGGCTCATTCCTGGGAGAGGCTAGGTCTCCTTCCCCAGCAGCCATTAGATCCTGATAGATTTTTGCTTGTTTAATTTTTTAAATTTTTTCTTGTTTGTTTTTGTTTTTTGTTTTTATTTTTGTTTTTATCTAGGGGTGGAACTCTTGAATTGTTTTTGTTTCACCTGTTTCTTTGAGTGATTCATTTGATCATAAAACTTTATGTAACTTGAACTCATTTCGCAGTAAAACAACTAAACTATCATGAGGCTGCCAGGATATTTAGTCTCCTGTGTTACTACAGGTCTATTATTTACTTGATTATATTTGCTGCATGACTCTTCGGAGCTGTAAGATAAAATTCATAGATTATATATGTGATTCCTCTGAAATAGTTCAAAGAATTCCAAGGAAGTACCTTCATAAAGGTGTTAAATACGAACTTTTGAAGCAATAGAAGCTAAGGAGTGTGAACATGATAGAGGCAATTGGAGGAAATGTGTTGCAGGCTTTGGCATTGCTTTACGGTAGAAAGCCTTTGAGCAGATATGGGTTTCAGGTCAGCTTATTATTACCTAGACAAAGCAAGTGCCAGACATATGGTATGTCTTATATGAATATTTATTCAAAGTTCTGTTTAATTAAGTCTAGTGTTAACTTCAGCAGGCAACTATATCAAGTAACACAGGTGTTCATATGTTCCATTTGCAAATTCCCTTAGATTAGGACTACAAAGACAAGTCTTACGTTCAACACTTCAAATGCTTTCAAGGTAGTTTATTATGATTTTGTGTGCATGTTGGTGTGTGCCTGCATGCAAGTGTATGCACAGGTGTACTTGTAGAGATTTGATGACAACTTTCCAGGAATTGACTTTCTCCCACCATGCTAGTTTCCTGAGATGGAACTGGCGCCATCAAGTTTGTGTGAAAAGCATGGTTTACCTGTTGAGTGAGTGAATGTACAGATACTCACACGGCAAATACCTTATCTTGAATTTGTGACTTTCCTTTAATTATGTCCATTTCAATGCATGTATTGATACCAGTGTTTTTAAAACCTTACTTGATAAAACTTCTGCATCTCAAAACTTAAACCATTCAAGCTGATTTAGGCTTTCATACAGAAATAATGAGATATATCCATTATGTACATCAATTTTGTTTAGGATAGCTTTCTGACATGCACATGTTAGTCAAAGGAGTATACCATATTATTCGTAAAATCAATCCACTTTTATTGCAAATGCCAAAACAAAGTGTGCACTACTGTGCCTTTAACCATGTGTAAGAGGGCCGCATGACTAAAGAGAAGGACAATGGCAGAGGAGTCCCATGTACCTAGCTGTGACTCTCAGCTGTCTCAACAATAAATCATGTGACTCTGAAATGATTGTCTTTGGAAGTCTCAGCTCTTGCTTCTGTTCACATGAGAATGTTGGTTCTGATATAATTGCATTGCTATGAAGTTTAAGAAAGGCAGTAAGCTGGGACCTCAGGACCGTGGGGTCCCTTATGGAGGAGTTAGAGAAGGGACTGAAGAGGCTGAGGGGGTTTGCAGCCCTGTTGGGAGAGCAACACTGTCAACCAGCCAGACACCCCGGAGCTCCTGGGGATTGGACCACCAATCAAAGAGTACCCATGGAGGGACCCACGGAGTACCCATGGCTCTGGCCACATATGTAGCAGAGGATAGCCTTGTTGGACATCAGTCTCCCTTGGTCCTGTGAAGGCTTGATTCCCCAATGTAGGGGGATGCCAGGGCGGGAAGGCAGGAATGCGTTGGTGGGTGGGTGGGGAGCACCCTCATAAAGGCAAGGGGAGGGGGCATGGAATAGAGGGTTTCCAGAGCAAAGACCTGGAAAGGGAATAGCAGTTGAAATGAAAATAAAAAAAATAAATAAAAAATAAAAGAAAGAAAAAGAAAAGCAGTAAGTAAGCAGTGTCTTGCATTAGCTGCTGTTTTTTCATGGAGAAAATCAGAGCAGAAGAGGATTGGAAAATACATCATTGCTGCAGCTCTAGCACTCAATATAAATCAAGCCTGGGTCTCAAACATGATAAAAAATAACCAAGAGTTTTAGTGCAAACTTTAGAAAAGACTATGCATTGAAGTCCTAATGGAAACTTTTATTAAACTATAATATACAAAATTCATGTGTTTTCTTATAGTTCTCCACATTTTTGGAATCTGTGACAATTATTCTTCCATTAATCAAACTTTAGTGAGGTTCTGAATCTTCTTATTCTATCTGTAAACTCCTTGGTAAAGCATGCTTCTAGCAGAAACCTGTAAAAGTCTGCTCAGTCAAGTCTCCCATTCTTCATATCTTTGACCACTGTTGGTTTTTGACCTGGTTCCTCAACCACCACTGTCCCTGAGATGACATCTCCTAACCTTGACCTGTTTTTGCAAGAATTGTGTTTGTTCAGATAATTCCCAATGTTTCATCTTTGTGGTTTCTACCTGCTGAGCCCTGAACCTGCTCCTGTACTCCAACCCTGTGCTAAGATTTGCTACACTAGGTCCTTATGTCTCAGTGTACTCAGACAACGCAGGACCTTATATTAAAAAGAGATGCACATAAATCTTTTCTCATCCTAATTTAGCTAGTATTCTAAATGCCATTTTTACTAAGATAGATCAAGGGAGATACATATTATTCTAGATTTGTAGTGAAATGGAAGAGTTCTTTCTTTCTTTCTTTCTTTCTTTCTTTCTTTCTTTCTTTCTCCTTCTTCTTCTTCTTCTTCATCTTCCTCTCCTCCTCCTCCTCTTCCTCCTCCTCCTCCTCTTCCTTCTCTTTCTTGTTCTTTTGGGAATAAGTGTGTTTGGATATTGACAATAACAGAGTCACAACATTGTGGACAATTAACTCATGAGGTAATTCTCCATTCTCAAAATCATAATAGAGATTTTGATTTCTTCAAATTAAGCATTTTTTTTTTTTTGCCTTTGTCCTCTATTGTGGCCTGACCTCTACACTGAATACTTATACAACTTAACACATAAGAATTTTTTATCTAGCTTTTGGGAAATGGCCCCCTTATCCAAAAGGTCTGCATATATTCTAACTAAAATATTTCAGGAAATTTGTCTCCTTTGTTCATAAATATATCCTAAGATCTTTAAAAGATCTCTAACTTTGAATTGAGCAATTATTTAAAATATCTATGACGAGATAAGTGAGAGGTGGATAAAAACCAGGAAAACATACTTGAAAAATCTCAATCCTACTGATATTTACCACTTAGGATGGGGCAGTATTCCTTATTTGCATGTATAAGGCTCTGGATTAGAATCTTAGTGCGCACATAAACATATACACATGGCTTTTATTTTCTATTTGTTGTAGCAATTCTTAAATATTTGTAAGAAAATAACTTGAGTCTAAAAAATCATGCCAAATAATATGATTTTCAACTTACAAAGTGGAAGTGATTGTCCTTTCCTGATAATCAAAGCCACATTAACCTTTTAAGATAACCAACCAAAGGTGGAAAAACAATAAAAATATCTCATTTCAAGCTATCAGTAAAAAATAGAATGTCAGGTACAACAACTATGAATAGAAACTTATTTGGTGTTTAACTGCCAACCATGGTTCCCAGTCCCTTCGATGCCCAAGGTGTTTATTACTATTTTAATTGCTCAAGAGAACAAATGACTAGAATTTTGAAAATTACCCACTAATTTAAAAGTTTCCTAAAGGTCAATTCCTAAATGCAAGAGTTTTCTATTTAACAGAACAACAGTGCCCCTTATTAGATACTATAGGCTAGCAAATAAGAAGCATAGTGAAGGGAATGGATTATCTCTTTCAGATAGCTGGCAAGTGAGATCCCATAGAACACCCAAAATTACAAGCTATTTCCAAAGTTGTTTACTCTTCAGAACTTTATAATAATACCCTATTCCTGAAGACACCACATACTTGTGTCATAGAACTTAAAGTTATTAAGCTGACCTGAAAACTTCATCCCTATTGATAAGTAGTAGTGTTCATTATGTTGGAATGTGGTATGCACAGAAACAGAGTAGATCATAACCATCATTCTTACCCAGATATAAAGTCTCCGAGCTACATTAAAGACTGGACTGGCAAAATATGCCCATTCATTGGTGAACAAGTGGGTCCAACATAATGGGATTAACTGACCATTTTGTGATTGGAAATAAGATTGCTCTACAATATTCAGCCCTAACCTGGAATTATAGTTAAGCTAAGAGTCTATAGCCAGATAAGTCATAACCCCCAAGAAAGAACTTAATACTGTTATTCACCTAAATGGACATAATAATAAACTGACTCCTAATGATTTTTCTTTATATGCATATGCTAATTTATCTCTCAATCTCATCAGTAAAGTTTCCATTTCAAATATGGTAACACAGAGACATACAACTAGCCAAAATGTAGATAGTAAAAGACTAAGATGCCAATTTTAAATGAGATATCTATATTACATCTATTTTTCCCAAGGCCCAGGACTACTTGGGGAAGAGGAGGCAAAACAATGAAGAGAGGGCTGGTAGATCACTGTGGGTTAAAAGAATCTCCTGAACACAGCATGGCAGCCAAGCATATGAACTCACAGTATGCACAGGCTATGTAAGCCAGACCATGTATCTCAGAAACAAGAGAACTGGAAACAAAGTGCCACCCAACCCAGGCTGAGGAAATATTGGCAATTGATATATTTTAGGGGAGGGAGGAGAGAGTCAGGTTTTTTTTTAAGAGCACTGTTCCCGAGCACCTCCACTACATTCCAGTGATAAGCCACATATTCAAAAATATATAGGCAAAAGATGTATTTGAAAGATGGACAAAAGCAAAGGAAGACATCTGTGTAGGAAAGGGAGGCAAATCTAGGAGGAATCTGAATACAGTCAAATCATATTGTTTGAAATTTTCAATGAACAAATATCTTATAAAATTAATTTTTACTTTTTAAATTATATTATACTTTGGGGGTAAATGTGTATGTGGTGTCATGTACTATCCAAGTATTCCACTCACTCTTAATTTACTTTTATTTCATTATCTAATTCCCTCTCTGTCTCTCTGCCTCTCTGTGTGTGTGTGTGTGTGTGTGTGAGAGAGAGAGAGAGAGGCTATGAAAGGGAAGAAGAGTAATGGGGAGAGAAGAGGGAGAAAGTTATTTCAAAGACTTAATTACCATTTGCTTCTTCATTTGAGTTCATAGCTTCCAAGTGATATTTTAGATTGCAGTAATTTTAAGTTTAACTAAGCATAGGCTCATCCTGTAGCTGGAGGCCATGCTGATGTTCATGGTCAGTGCTCCCCCTACAGGCCAGGTTGTTTTCTCTGGTCCATGTTATTACCTAAGGCCTGAAGCCATGTTGATGTCTATGGGCTGGGCTGCCACTGGGCACCATATTGGTGCTCATGGCCCATACTGCCACTGGGGGCCATGTTGGTGTCCATGGCCTATGCTGCTGAGAAGGAATATTGGGGTTTCCCTATTCCATGCTGTAGTGAAGGGCCATTTCATGTCCTTGATCTGTGCTGCTGTGAGAGACCATGTTGAGGTATGAGGCCCATGGTGCCAGAGGAAGCCATGTTGATCTCCATGGTCTGTGTTAGCACAAAAGGTCATGTGGATGTCCATGGTCTCTGTTGCCACCCAAAGCCATGATGATACCATGGGCTGAGGACCATATTGGGTCCCGGGGTCCCAGACCTGTGTTACTCCAGAGACAATGTGAATGTCAGTGACCTGTGTTGCCCCCTTGGGCTATGATGGTATTTCTGGACTGTGATGGGGTAGAGGGCTCTGTTAATGAATGTAGTCTGTTCTGCCACAGGAAACCAGGCTGAGATCCATGGAATATGGTGATGTCAGAATCCATGTGAAAGTCTGTGATCTCATCTATGTTTCTGCTGACTATAAAGGGCAAATAAACTTCTTTTGCAGAGGTATTGTTGACTGCAGACTCACAGTGAGAAAGAGAGAAACAGAGAGCTTGACAACTTCTAGCCCAGCCGCAGCCCCAGAAGTAACAGCCTAGACAGGAAGCTGTCCAAGAGAACTCTTAAAATTTTTGATTGGAATGCTAAAGTGAAGCTCTCCAAATTGTTGGCTTCTGTCCAGGGTCGGGTTTGTGAAAAACTCAGGCTTGTTTATTTGTTTGTTTCTTTAGGGGATGCTCACTGGGAATTTATACTCATTTTTATTATTTTCTCCTTCTTTTATAGGGGCTGGAATTCACAACCATAAATGGACAACCTTGGGATGATTGGGAAGTGAATGTGATCAGGATATATTATGTACAATTCCCAAATACTGTGTTCAGGAAGAAAAATACCAGGGATGGGTTAACTACTTCTAAGTTGTTGGCCAATGAGATTTTATTGATCTACTACCAAGCATACAGGCTATTACGTTTGCTTGTTACCCTCCCCAACTTGAGAGCAAGACCAAACTGATAAGAGACCATATACTTGAATCATGGAACATATAGAAATCAAGCTGGTATGGAGCTGGAAGCTTCATTCCTACTGGGCAGCATTATGGTGCTGGAAGTTGCTATGCAAGTTACTAAGGGAAGGAGACTTAATCATGAATCCACATAGTGGTAAACCCTATGAACTGCAATAGCAACCTGTTTGGTAAGATATGACTAACAGTGCACTAGTGGCATTAATGTTATAAAAATTACCAACTATGTCATTAGTTTTAAAGCTTGCTCAAAAATACGGAACCCATACATACCTGACACAGTCAATAAGGCCACAAAAGTGTGGGTAGCCGGGTCATGAGCCAGAAGGAAAAACTACTTCTACTATTTTCACTAAATTGGCATTCCAATAAAAACACTTTTTGCTGTCTTACTGTCTTACTGCTTTACCTGTAAATCAAATCAGTGCTCAACTGCTCATCTCAGAAACCTCTTCTTATACTATATGGAAATTAAGACAGAGACACATAACTAGTCAATATACAAAGAATAACAGGCTTCAGAATGCTCACCTTCAAAGGGGAAGTGTATACAATAACCTACTCTGTCAAGGCTCAGAAATCTGTATGGATATGATTTGGAAAGATAGCAAGAACCATGGATGGTGGAAAACTACATAAGAATAGTGTTTCCCACACACAGTAGGATGATGCACATATAGCATACAGTGACTGTGACAGCGTAAGTCATGCTTAAGATTGACAAAATTACCAGCACAGAACGAGGTAGATGCAATGTCACACCGCTAGTCAAGTAACTATGAGTATTTGATTGCTGCTGGTAGAAAGGAACTCAGTTTTCTTCAATGATGTGACAGCTGGAGTATGAGTCAGACTTCAGGACAGACTGCACACTCAGCAGCAGTCAGCCAATACAAACTTAACATGATGGATTTTGGGATGTCAGAAAGAACATGAGTCTGGGTTCGTAGGAGCTGGGGCAATAAGGATAAATATGATCAGTATACATTATATAAAATCTGATTTTATAAGAACATCAATAATGAAGAATTTTACATATGACATTTTAAAAATTTTTACTCTTTTGTATAAAAATAACAAAATTACTAAATATTTAAACTGAAACCGTATCCCATTGCTCTCAAAAATTATTTTCTTAGTTTATGTTAGCTTTTTGTTAAAAAGTCTATATGGTAATGCCTCCTCTACATACGCTTAGCTAAAGTGTCACGCTTTTTTTTTCATATTTTTATTGGTTATTCTATTTATTTACATTTCATATGTTGTCCCCCTTCCCAGTTTCCCCTCCACAAACCACCCCTGTCCCCATCCCCTGCCTTTCTGAGGGTGCTCCCCTACCTGCCCACCCACTCCTGCCTCAGTGCCCTAGCATTCCCCTAACCTGGGTCACTGAGACTCCACAGGACCAAGGGGCTCCCCTCCCATTGATGCCAGATAGAGCTATCCTCTGCCTCATAACCAGCTGGTGTCATGGGTCTCCCTCTCTTTGGTTGGCGATTTAGTATCTGGGAGCCCTGGGGGATCTGGTTGGTTGATATTATTTTTCTTCCTATGGGGTTGCAAACCCTTCAGCTCCTTCAGTCCTTGCCCTAACTCCTCCATTGGGGTACTCATGCTCACACTTAATCTCATTTTTCCTGAGAAGAAGAAAGAGAAACTTAGCTTTAGTTTTGACTGCTTTTTATCTTGATCCTCCCATATTAACTGTGAGTGTGTTATTTCTGCTTGAATTCCCTGTCTGCTGATCTGATTCTCTAGCTCTCTACCACTGCCCCCCCCCCCCCAAGCACTGCGTGACTCCCCATGAACTCTGCTCAGCTGCATTGCCTTCTAATCTGACCCAGCAGTACACATGCTCCGGAAATGTAAGAAAAACTGATACCTACCTTTCCTGGCTTTTCCCCATTGGTCATCGACTATACCAAGATGTTTAAAACAACGCTCAGAAGCTAACAAGTGCCTGACTGTCCACAAGTCCAATTCTGTTGCTAGACATTACCACTCCAACCATCCTTAGACACGCTCTGACTATTTGTTTGTGGCTCTGACCTTCTACATCAGGATACACATCCCACCTGGGTTCCATTCTCACCATTTAGACTGTCCTTATCCTGGCAAGTTAGTCTTTCAATTGGACAATGCTCTGGCCTGTTCTATGTTCTGTCTCTCTGTTCCTTTGTTCTCTCTTTTACACATACCTTATCAACCTGCTCTATCAGGTTGCTATGGCTCTTTTTGTTATTCACAAAGATTAAAAGTAAAGAGCTCTTACTGTTTTGAAAGAAGAAAAAGAATACAGAGTTAAAGCTTTTTTATTTTTAAATTATTATTTACTTTGTGTGTGCACGCACACACACATGAGTGTGCTTGCACGGACATGTTTCTGTGTGCAGGCACACCCTCACGCACATGTGCACAAATCATGTCCCACATTTGGAGATCAGAAGATGATTTCCAGAGAATTGGTTTTCTCCTTCCACTATCTGGATTCCAGGCCCTGAACTCTGGACAGCAATCTTTGTGAGAAATGCTTTCATCATCTGCGCCTATGGTCAGCTAGTCTTTTGTTGTTTTGTGTTATTTTGGATATGGAATATGTAAATTGAATTAGCACTAACTTCTACAGAATGGATGAAGCTCATGTTAACTTGACACTCTGTTTTTAATGGTCCGTACATATTATATCTCCCGCGGAGTGTCCTCGCTTCTGCTTTCATGCCATCTGTATTCTGTTAGCCAATTATCCGATCTTTGGCCTCTTCCACTCTCCTTTAAAATCTCTTTTCCAATATCATGGGCATTTTCTAATATTACATCTATACCTCCACCCTACATATTTGTAAAAATTAAAATGCACATATGACTGCAGAATTTGTATTGAGTTTAAGTTTCTTTGTTAGTAAAGATGTAAATATAAGTGGGTTCCATTTGACAGCTTGTTAAATAGTGCAGCAATAACCATCTATTTGCATAAAAGTGTCTATTGTACAATTTAAGACCATTGAGCATCCTAGAAACACACCTTGATATACTGCATGTGTTTTCTTTATATTCCAATTAATAGACATATGGATTACATTAAAGTATTTACATATTAAGCATCAATTGGCTCTTTCAACAAAATCCATTCTGTATTTCTCTCTTCCACTGTATTACAATGCTCCAATCATGCAGTATGAATTGGATTGACTCTACAGTGAATTGCTCAGGTGGGCACTGATTCCTTTAAGCCAGGTAACATGTCTCATCCAGCAAACTCCCGTAATTACTTCAAGAATAAACTAATTAGGCTCCAGTCCCACTCAGAACATTATTTACCTGACACTGAACCAAAGGTAGGCAGGTAAGAAGGTTGGTATAAAATGGCTCGTTATGCTGAGTTTAGGAAACATATCCCATTTTCTCTTCTGGAATGGTGATATGAGAATAGAGGGTCTGAACTGATTATAAGATTAGAATCTGAAGCTATTGCAAGATCACTGTTTAGAGACAAAGGATATATAATCCATGGAAACTGGGCCATTGGAAGACATTTTAGTGTTTATATGGCACCAGAAACTCGTTATTATGAAAAGGTAATTCAGGTATTTAAATAATTTCATCAGTTGACCAAAACATCCAAGACTCTACATCAAAGATAAGTTCAATGTGGACTCCAAAACATCAGTCAGTTCTGTCCACTTAAACCTGTGCGTCAGATGGGTGCTGCAAGGTAGGAAAGGGAAGACTGTTCTTGGCAATGCTTCAGTCCCTTGTTTATGTTCAGTTGAACTCGCATCTTCATGGTTCATGAGTTTCTGGTCCCACAAGTTGCTTGTGGTTTCTGGATACTTTTGTCTGGCATTCTCCCAAGATCTCAGTCTTGTTTAGTGACTTTGGCTTCCCAAGTGGCTCTCAACACTGGTTTTGTTCTTCTGTTTTGGCATGAATTCTATTCTCCATTATATCTACTGAAAATCTCTGCTTCAGATTCCATCTGGCAGAATCTTACTATCTGAATATCCCTGTTCCTTGTTGGGCATTTTATGAATCAAGCAACAACAAATCAATTATGAAGTTCTGGCACTCCATCAGGCACTTTGTTAAGTATCTGTACAAGATGTAGTCCCTTGACACAATATGAAGTGAATGATAATAATTAATGCAATTAAAATAATATATTTTAAATAAACAGAAATATATGTTGTGTCACAATGCTTTTACTATAAAGATCTACTAAGCTTTCCATGGTTTATGCTTTATGTTCATGTATACTCCTGAGGGCCAACAATTTTCTCAGTTTATAATAGGTCAGAATATTCTTAAATAATTTATTAGCCATCTCTAGAAAGTCCTAAAGTTTATTTGTATATTGAGGAAATACAACTTAAAAGGAATGTGTAACTACTTTTAGATAGTTCTGTCATCACTTTTAGTTACAAAATACCTATCAGCCCAATCCCGTGGCACAAACAGCCAACACATCAGGATCTGCAGATGCAGGATGTGCAATAATGTGTAGCTACATGTCTCTGAGCTTCTCTAAACATGAGTCAGATATTTATCAAATCCAAATACAAAGATCAACAGCAAAACTCTTTCAGTAATGTTTATGTGGAACTCTAGCACATAAGTCACCCTTTTCCAATTTATCTTGCCACGGTGGTAAGAGAGAAGCTTACCTGCATTTATGAAAATCAACTTAATCACCATAAAACCCTACACTTCTTATGGATAAAATCATGCTCTTCTGTGAGTACGTTTTTCATGGTAAAAGGAGAAGCTACTTGGCAAGCCCTCCCTGATAATGGACTTCAAAAAAGGACAATCACACACAACCTATTATTATTCTCTGCCTCCTTCTTTCAATGAGCTATGTTGCACTATTTAAGCTAATAGTTCTATATGATTTTTTCCTATTTTTAAAATTCTCATTTTCACGTAGAGCTTGTTGAAGACATTCAAAAATATTTACACCACAGGCAGTCCCATTTAATTATCATGATTCTTTCTTTGAGTTGCCTATGCACTTTCTTACCCTAAATTTACATGTTAGTCATGCCTTAGTCTTAGTCTGGTTCACTGTAAAGTTTCCTAAACCTAACTTCACTTTGTGATTTAGAAAGTTTAGACCCATTCAGGGACTGATTAATAATGTGCTAACATTTTTAAATATGAAAACAGATTCTTCTCTCATTCAATCCGTCCCCACTACACTTTCTCCTCCCTCCACTCCTCTTAGCTCTTCTGACCTCAATTCTCCCCAAAATCCATGACCTCCTTATTTCCTCTTCAGCAAAGAACAGGTCTACAAAAGAAGAAAGACTGAATGGACCAAACAAGACGCAAGACAAGGTGAAAGCCTGCATATTGAGGCTGGACAAGGCAACCCAATAGGAGGATAAGAGTCTCTTCTTATGAAAATAATTTTGAGGATGGAGGGATGGCTCAGCGCTTAATAACACAAGCCACTCTTCTAGAGGACCCAGGTTCGTTCGCTGGCACCCATGGCAGCCCAAAGCAATCTATCACTTCATTTCTGTCAGGTTGTACTTCCTTTTCTGGACTCTGTGGCCACTGTACCCACATGGTAACCAGACATACATGCAAGCAAAACACTACACACATAAAATAAAAATAACAGTGAAAAATAAAAGCACTTCTCCATATGTCTGTGTGTATTAGTGTATTAATAATATTTTTTATTGACTTTGAGAACCAGACCTCTATCCCACCAAAATACATTAAAATAAAATCTTTTAAGAAAACTATAATATTCACTCTGTCTATGTCATGAATGGAAATGGTCACTACATCACAGGAAATGTTTATATTAGTTAAAAGGAATGCAGCAACTTTGTTGCACAAATTAAGTAATCACCTTAACATTCTATTATTATTCCATGCTAAATTTCCTCTCTAATACGCATAAACTGTCAGCGTCCTAACTTCAATTTCATACTTTTATTTTCCTGAAACTGTGCAGTAGAAATCATCTTTAAACATTTTAAGAAAACAAGCCTAACACAATCACTGACAATTTATGTTAATTCTTTTTTGAAAAGGATAGTACTTTTTAACCCATTAAGTATATGAATTCTTACTGCAACCTTTACGCTATAAAATCTCAATATCTAAATATTCGTTAAGCAGCTTGGAATGGAGAAATGAAACAACCTGATTGTCTATGCATAGCATTCAAGAAATTTCATGAAGATCTCTTTTCTTAAAACACGTCACTGTGATTCTAACTTAGTAAAGTGCACAAGGCTATAAATTGTGGCATTCTACTATCAGAACTCCTACTCGCAAAAAGAGCAAAGTTTTCTAAACAACAAAAACGATGTAATGGAAAAACTCAAACCTAATGTCAAGGAGACAAGAGAACTATTCAATTTACCTCCCTGAAGCTTCACAGTTCAGTAACCATTCTTCCTAAGAAGGCTTGCAATTCTAAAATGCAAAACCATTAACCAAGAAAAGAGACAGAGATGCCTTCCTTGTTAGGGGAAGTGGTGAATTCTCAGATGGCCCAAAACACTGTAGACTATTTCATCAGAAGTGGAACAGAGCTGGAATATGCAGCTCCACCCAGCTTCCTGTGGTGCTCAAGCAGTAACTGAGCACTGAGACCTGGTGATACCCATAAAACCCAGTCAAAGCATAAGAAGGAAAGCTGCCTCACTCCCTCAAGGAAACATTGCTGAAGATGACTAAAGAAGACTGAAGAAATTTGACTAACTGTTTGGTCAACATTAAATCTTTTGTATCATTCCTTGATATAATTCTTATTTTATATCTGTTGCATTCATCTTGTACCTCTCCCAGCCAAGTTAAATATTTAAAACATGAGCATAAAATATTGGAAGCAACATGACTGAAATCTTAGCATTAACCTAAAAGAATTACTTTGCAATATAATGTCGAAGGAAGCCAAACCACTGAGACAAACCTTCCTGAATTTTAAAACATTTTCCAATAGTCCTATAATGTAACCAGCAATTGAGTCTAATACATTATTTTCAAAATCAAATTGCCAAATGAATGGGTTTAATTTTATAATAACTTACAAATGTTTTTATTGTGAATATTCCTATAAATCCTACAAGTCCTGTATTTATCAATTTTTTTCTTCCCATCAAAAACAAACAGCACATTGACTGAGTTTGTTAACATATTTTTGATACACAGACTTTCCCCAAAATCTTGTCAAATATTCAGTAAGCAATCCATTTATATTGCCTAAACAATTTCAGACAATACAAATATACAAAAAATGTCCTCAGGCAAAAGATAAATCTAAAATCTACTATTTCATCAACACTGGTCATCTAAAGTCTCATTGATATTCTCAATAACCTAGAATTTATAATAAACTTGAACAATATACCAACTGCTGACAATGATGGAGCCATATCTCTGACTATATGGAAGATAATTTCCACAAAATAAGAGAAGTGTTTTAACTAAATATTTAAGATCTTTTGAAAGCTTTGAAGATCAATACATTTTTATGTGAAATAACTTTATTTTTTATGTGTTTTCAAAATGTATGTATATATGGAATTTCTTTTACAATTATAAAACTGGAATGAGTAAATAAAGCATTAAATAAACAGAAACTTAGAGAAAACTTTCAATATTAGGGAATAGCAGAGTTTTAGCTTATTTATGCTTTCCTGGCTGTATTTATATGGAATTTTATTTCCAAAGTTAAATTACCTATAAAACTAAATACTTCCACAATGTGCAATGCAGATAGGAAAAAGTGTTCTTCTAAATAATTTTCCTGATCAGGTTAAGTTACCCAGAGTCAACCTCATTCATGCTCAAATTTAAAACCAAAGAGTGATTTTGGACGACAGGGGAATATGCTTATGCACAGTAAATATTTTTATCACTATTATTCTTGTCTGCATATTCTATATGCCTTTTGATTTTCATAAGTAAGTACATAATTTTTTAAGGCCCAATATTTAGGTCTTTAAATGTATTGAATAATGATAATATGATAATACACTATATGTACTCCAGGGGTCTTTAATGCCCAAACACTTTTAGACACTAACAAATCTTCCTTATTTTTGCCCTAGAACCTTATTAGTTTCTTTCTTTAATCATGTTTTGTTCAACCCAGCACCAATTTTCAAAGGGGAATCCAGCACTACTACAAAAAAAATAATAATGGGCTAGTGGTTCCCTCCACAGTCTTGGTCTTTGGTCCATTCTCACTATTGCTGCCTTCTCCCAGAGAAGGTCTCATCTCAGAGGTAGTGCTCAGGACTGCCTTACCTAGTAGAGCCAAACTCTACTAGCTTACATTTTCTATGTGGTGGAAAAAAGAGTAACAAAATAATTATTTGTCCAATTCTAACTTTTCCTACAATTAGAATAAATTCATCAAACTATACAATGAATTTATCCAGAGGAATTTAATGCATCTGAATGGTTAGGGGAGATGTAAATGGGAAGGAAGCTCTGAGGAAAACTGAGAAATACTATTTTTGGCACTACTTGGGAAGATTAAATGTACAAATTGTGCCAACCAAGGCAAGAGCACAAGTGACTGTCACAGTTTGATTTTGAAGAAGTCTCCATGGCCCCAGGGTTGATCTGTAGAAAGGGGTGAGGGAGTAAATACAGAAAAAAAAGAAAACATTAAACAGTGTGAAGCCAAATTGAAAGTTTGTTTCTTAAAATAATCACTATATCTATTGTCAGGATAGTGTTTCAAAGGGTATGTGAGACGTGATAAGAGAGTTTGTAGCAGCCTTTAAGGACAGCCAAGATCTAGTGGCACTTCCCTTTCATACTAGAACTCTGGTACACCTGGGGTTCCCAGCTTCTTTCAAAGATAAAAAAAGACACACCAGAAGTAGTCCCAGAAGCACAATGGGGAGAAGGCTATAGTAGCACAGAATGTGACAGTATTTGGTGGCACTAAAGCCAACTGCAGTTAGCATGCTTTTATATCCACGATGTAAGGGTGTTGAACAAAGCCACCGGTTGCCCACTTTTTAGTGATCTGTATATCAGATATTACTCACTCCCAGAATGAACTTTCCCCTCCCTTTTCAAGAGAGTCAGTCTTCAGGCTCACTCTTTATTGGCATTCCCATGTGGTAGCTCCTTGAAGAGTCTGTTTCCCTGGCACCCCTTTTGACAAAAAACAAAAACAAAACAAAAAACCAAACCAAAATCAAAACAAAACAAAAAACCAAACCAAACCAAACCAAACCAAAACAAAACAAAACAAACCAATCAAACAAACAAACAAACAAAAACATGGTTCTTTAACAAGAATCTATCTAAAAAGATTGAAACAACTTAAAAAGCACAATATCTATGAGCATTTCTCAGTTTATTAATGTAGGAAAGATATTTTGTTTTGTTTTCTATTTGAAATTTGACATGTTGAAAAGCTTTCTGTTTGTTGTTTATTATTCCATAGGAAATATTTACTTTAAAATACTGACTATTACATAATAGTGTATCCTTCCGCACATACTATCCTGCTATTTACTTATAAATGTGGTGCTGACCTGTCTCATAAGTAGCTTTACTCTTCACCACGTCCTTATAAAGTAAAAGTTGTTATCACACACATTTCACACCTAGGAAACGTGAGATGAAGGAGGTTAGAAATTGCTACAGAGATTATGAAATGACTCTCAAAATATACTCTTCGATTATCTCTCATGACAATAGAAACATCATTTTTAATGATCTTATGGTCATCCAAAATGAATGAATGAATGAATGAATGAATGAGTGAGTGAAAAAACAAAAAATAGTATATTTTCTTCCATGCTTTGATTTCGATCTGTCTTAAGAGTGAGATCTCTTTCCACCATGTGCCATTAAAAGGAAGAAGGTATACCTCTTTCATATTTCTTTTTTAAAAATGAATACAATTTTATTGGTTATTCTATTTATTTACATTTCAAATGTTATCCCCCTTTCCAGTTTCCCCTCCAGAAGCCCCCTTTTCCCTCCTCTATCCCCCAGCCTCTATGAGGGTGCTCTCCCATCTTCCCACCCACTCCTGCCTCAGCAGCCTAGAGTTCCCCTATTCTGCATTACCAAGCAACCACAGGACCAAGGGGCTTCCCTCACAGGGATGCAAGATAAGGCAATCCTCTGCTACATATCCAGGTAGAGCCATGGGTACCCCCTGTGTACTCGTTGGTTGGTGGTTTAGTCCCTGGGAGCATTGGGGCTCTGATTGGTTGGTATTATTGTTCTTCCTATGAGGTTGCAAACCCCTTCAGCTCTTATAGTCCTTGTCTTAACTTCCCCATTGGGGTCCCCGCACTCAGACCAATGCTTGGCTGCATACATCCGCATCCATATTGGTCTGGTTCCAAAAGAGCCTCTCAGGGGACAACTATACTGGGTTTCTGTCAGTAAGTACTTCTTGGCTTCAGCAATAGTATGTGGGTTTGGTGTGAGCAGATGGGATGGATTCCTAGGTGGGGCAGTGCCTGGATGGCCTTTCCTTCAGTTTCTGCTCCACACTTTGTCCTTGAATTTCCTTTTGACAGGAAGAATTCTGGATTAATGTTTTTGAGGTAGGTGGGTGGCCCCATCACCGAACTGGGGGCCGTGCCTGTCTACTGGATATGGTTTCTATAGGTTCCATCTCCCCTTTGTTGGGTAGTTCAGCTAATGTCTTCCCTGTTGAGTCCTGGGAACCTCTTGGGTCCCTGGCATCGGGAACCTTCTAGTGACTACCCCCAATTCCTCCTCCCCCACTGCTACACACCTACTTTCAAATTCCTCATATTTCTATTCTCTTGTTGGTATTGCCTTGGATCATAATAGGACAGCAAATCTATAGAGTCTGCCAGGCTCTGTAAGCCAGATGTTTACATCCTTCCTTCCTATGTCAATTTCCCTTTAATAAGAATATGTTCAAAGAAGGCCCCAACAATTCTATCAATCTTGTCCTCTTTGGTGATATAAGTCTGACATTGCTTATCCATAGTATGTTTCCTCCACTACATGTTAGTTAAAGCTATGCCTTATTTATTCAGTAGAACATGGTAGAAATGACAGTAGAATAGGCCAGAAATGACACCTGGGAACTTAGTAAAGGAAACATTAAAGGCCAGGTAGCCTGATTTCACTCCCTTGAAACTGGTGTCCAAGCTAAGGGGCTCCTCACTAATGAAGGACCATAGGAGAAGCACAGGGCTACGTAGAGGAGAAGCAACAGTATAAAAGCTGGGAGTTGAGATTCAGAACTTCTGGGGGTTGAGATCCACCCTAACCAGCAGAGAAAAGATGTGAAAATAGATATTGTCCTTCCTCACTGAAGCCTACCAGCATACCTGCATATTATAATCAGACTCTCATTGAGACAACGTTTTGAAGCAGGTGAGCATGCTTTACTGTAACAAACAACCTGCTACCTAGAAGCTACTACATTGTTAACAGATGACTTTCCCCCTCAGCTATAAGATGAGCCTCTCTTTTATCTCCTGTATTAACCAAATGTCTACACCACAGTACGTGGTTATATTTGAAGCAAAGTAGCTTAGTTTCTGTATACAGGCTCTCAACAACATGTTCTTGGGGAAGAATGCAGGAGAGAAAACAGAGAGAGGTTTATGTGTAGAAATATATATATATATCCCTAATAGCCAAAGCAATATTCTATATCCAAGATAATGATTTTTTTTATGTTTGTTAATGATTAAGTACACACATCTAGAACAGGTTTTCCTTAAGACAGTTCTTTTAACCCTTTTCTCCATATTTGTTTACAAATATCAACCCTACCAAGACCCCACTACAGTTTAATGTAAAACTTTCCTATATTTTTACCTTGCTGTTGCCTGTCTGTGGATCCCATTCCCCTACCTGGGCTGCCATGTCTGTCCTCAGTGGGAGAAGAAGCACCTAACACTGCAGAGACTCAATGTGCCTGAGTCAGGGGATAGGGGAGAGGGGTTCCACTCTCTTAAAGGAGAACAGGAGGGGGCATAGGAGAGGGGACTCTGGGAGGGGGAGACAGGGAGCACAGATCTGGATGTAAAGTGAATAGATAAATAAATCAAGAGAGAAAAGAAGAAAATACTTTCATTCTCTTCCATCTCACAAGAGCACCTTCCTTCTGTTTTTCAATACCTATCACAGTTCACGGAAATTCTACCGCTGTTGGCACTCCCTAGCAACCCAAGCCCCATAAGCACTGTGAACATACACTTCTATTTGTTTCTATGCATTTGGAAGGCCAAGATGTGAAGTCTCTAAACACTTTTAGTAGTGTTCTGTGGACTATTCATTCCAATCCTTTTTCTAGGCCTATGGTTGTGTTGCATTGCCTCAGATGCTAAAAGGACTTGCCAGGAGGAGGAAGTTAGTACTGGCTCTGTGTCCAAGTGTTACAGTAGATACAGGAGATAAAGAATAGTGGAGAAACAATGCTAGTTAAAACAGGAAATGAACCTCCAAAAAGAAGGCCAATGGAATTCTCTAGTCCCTTTGAATAGAAGTCCTGAATACTTTGTTTCTCCTCCTATTAAATTATACTCTTCCTAGGAGCAGAAACCTTGATTATTCATAGGTTTCTCTTTGGTCATCTTGTATGCTGCAAACACATAATAAATATTAAAGTGTTTTGTTGATTTTACAGGGATATAAACAATGTATCAAATTTAGATTACATTTGTTTTTACTAATTAAAATAATTTTCATGTCTTTGTTTTGTATTTTGTTATAATATTTGTTACAATAACATGCCTCATTTGTATGATTTGTTTTAAACTATTATTACTAAGTAAATGTGGAATACACAAAACTGTTTAGTTTTGCATCTTACACATCTGGAAAATTAGTGGACACTTTCTGACAACACTAGAGACAGATAGGTTTCAGTCTGGCAATAAAATGGTTGAATATTCTTTCAAGTGATATGATAGACAATCCTAAATCACAAAAGTATTCAACTCATCTTAACCAAAATACCTTCAAAATATTCTTTCTTTAGTTAAAAATGATATGTTATAGCCAGGTATAATAGCACCAATTTAAAATCTCAGTGCTTGGGAGGACAAAGCAGGAGAATCAAGCATTCAAGACCACTCTGGGCCAGCTATCAAGAACTTTTCTTAAAAATAAATTGATAAATAATCAAAACAGTCTTACTTATACAACATAGTTACTCTTGGTCTCTGGTATAAATTGGTCTGTAAGCATAAAAGAAATGAAATAAAGTTAACGAATGTGAAGTAACTGAAAATAAAAGACAGTGTATTCATAGTGTCTTATTCCAACTACAAAGGCAAAGAGCCTGAATTTGAACTTCTGCTTCACCATAGTGATTTTGCCATTGATCCAGTTAGAACACACAGGTTCTCTTGTCCTACATGCTATGGCAAATCGCTAGTGCTTAAGAACAAGCAGCACTTTGCGAGGCTCAGACATCACATTGATATGCTAATGATTCATAATGAGGCCACAAGACATCAATTATATAAACGAGGCTAGGAACAGAGCCAACACAGGTACACTCTCCTAATTTGTTTTTTGTTGGCCAAAAGCCAACTGCATGACAAGTCAATGCCCCTAAAGCCATTGGGGCAGGACTCCTGTGTCAGAGAGGGATTGGACATTGCATCCTTGGTGCGCTGTGTGATCTCTCTCTGTCTAAGGCTCCTTTAATGAACCATGCAAGAACACCTAATGAGAAGACATCTAAAGGGTCAGTATGCACAAAAACTAGGAAGAATGCAAGGTAATAAAAAAAATTGTTAAAATAAGTGGGAAAGTCAAGACTTACAGGGAACTTAACTGTACTTTTAAAGCACAAAACAAAAACCATACAAAATTAAATAGGATTTACCTTGGTTCTTCAAATTTTTATCAAGTTTTATAATTAGTAGATTTGGTATAGCTGGACTAAGACAGTATATTAATTATTATTATCAATCTATTTTAAGAACAATATATTTCCAGCATTTATATAGATTGCTAGAATCTTTGCATTAAGACATTCTTTTGAGTTAATGATACAAATGAGCATGCCAATACAATTTCTTGAGTACATTTTTATAAACATACATATTATTAAATTATAACTATCCAGAGGAGTAAATGAATCAGAAATATTGTAATAGAAATGTATAACTTGTACAATAATATTTCAAGTGGTGATGATGCTATAGAAATCAGTAGGTAAGGACTTAAAATGGGAAGACAAAATTTTGTATATTAGAATGATAGAGTGGAGAAAACACTTTTGTTGTGCTTATTTTTTACTAATGTTTTTAGTTGAAAATAGATTTTTTCATACAATATATACTGATTACTGTTATTTGTCTACCAGTTTTTCCCAGCTCGTTTTCACTTCCTGACCCTCCTAAATCCACCTACTCTCACTTTTTCTCTTTCTCATTAGAATAGAAACAGGCATTCAAAAAATAAAAGTAAACAAACAAGAACTGGACAAAACCAACACAAACACACAATATATACATATATGCAAAAGATCTGCAAGGGGAAAAAGACAGAGCATTGTGGAACATAAACTTCAAAACCCTAATTGAGTTCATTTTATGTTGATCATCTACTGCAGGACACTACTGTTAAGCATCTACTATAGTTATCAATCAGAAATAGCTTCTAGATTCAGAATGGAGGCTATGCCCTTTCCTCCTCTTAGCCATTTTTAGAGAAATTTTGTTCTGTTGAGTTTCCTAAGTACCAGTTATTGAAGGTGGCAAGCAGTAGGGAAGAAGAGAGGAAGAAAAGTGGGGAGAGAGAAATAACACTACAGATGCATTAAAAACGCCACATGGAAGGCATCTGTTGTAGAGACTTCCTAAAACACACCCACAAACATACATAAGGAAGTTAAATGGAGTTAAACTAATTGTACTGGTTGATTTTGTGTCAACTTGACACAAGCTGGAGTTATCACAGAGAAAGGAGTTTCAGTTGAGAAAAAGCCTCCATGAGGTCCAGCGGTACAGTATTTTCTCAATTAATGCTCAAGAGGGAGGGCCCCTGGAGGGTTGTACCATCTGTGGGCTGATAGTCTTGAGTTCTATAAGAAAGCAGGCTGAGCAAGCCAGGAGAAGCAAGCAACCAAGCCAGTAAGCAGCATTCCTCCATGGCCTCTGCATCAGCTCCTGTTCCTTGACCTGCTTGAGTTCCAGTCCTGACTTCCTTTTGTGATGAACAGCAGCATAGAAGTATAAGCTCAATAAACCCTTTCCTCCCCAACTTGCATCTTGGTCATCATGTTTGTGCTGGAATAGAAACCCTGGGTAAGACACTAATACTAAGGCAACAGTCCCTTTCTTTACTAGACAACACAGGTTAACAAATACATCAGCCAGTCATAGGCATGGGTTATGTCCTTTAAAGTTGTTGATCTCTGGTATCTCCTAGACATGCACATGTTACATGATATTGTCATTGCTCCCGGTTACTCTCTTGAACTCCATAGTCAGACCCTTGCTGAAGATACCACATGCTTGCATCATAGAAGATGGAAAAATAAAGTTTGTACTGACTGACCTGGAAGCGTCATCCATACTGTCTAGCTCTCAAAACAACATCTGAGATGTTTCTAGTTGTACTATGTTTGGAAAAACACAAAGTTCCACAATTTGTCATGGTTCATAGAATGAAAGACTGCAGAACACTCACCCCTGAATGCAATATTAAATCATACCACCCTTTTGCTGAAAAGGGATTGGAAAAATAATAAGATCCAGAGGCTGTCAGTGGCTGTTGGTGATGCAACACAACCGTCAAATAGATTTCTAGCAGTTGTAACAGTGTGCATAAGACCTACACAAGCTCAAGACAATCAAATTTCCAGTGCATAAAAGGTAGATGGCATGAAACCTTACCACTAAATGAAGAGCTACTGGCAACTGAGAGCTGCTGAGAGAGGGAGAGTAAGTTCCCTTCAAGGGTGTGACCTTTTATAGTTATTTATGGTTGAATGGATGCTCACACAACTAAGAGTACATGGACGGCATAAACTGGACTTGCCTTTGTTTGTTCATCTTCCAAAAAACAAGAACAGACTTAGGTACATGAGACTGAGGAATCTATCGGAGAGGAACTAGGAGTGGGGTGAGTGTGGTAAAAATGCATTGTATGTAATTCTCAAAGAACGAATAAAGTAACTAAAATATTACTTATCGGTTATTTGATAGTTTTCTATAGAAAGTGATATACAAAGCATTAAGATATTTTTCTAGAGCCATTGAATCCATTTTTTTCTTCCCTTTCTGTTTTTGTCAGTATCCCATCAACCAGCTTACTCTCAGCAAAAGTAGCATTCCAACTTCCTGAAGACTAGTTTTAAGCAGTTGCAATAGGAAATCCTACTTTAATTGGGTTCTGCAGGATTTTGTAATGTGAATTATCAGTGTGTGGATAGCACCTTTAAGCCCAAAGATTACTCTTTGCTGATGTAAAGATAGTCACAATGGCCAGCTACTCATCTTACTATGAGATGGTATATAATTCTTTTATTTAAAATTTAAATTTGTTTATTTATTCATTCACTTTATAACGCAATATCAGCCCTTCCTCTCCTCCCAATACCCCCTCATGTAAGACCTAGCTCATTCGCCTTAGAAGTAGAAGCTGCCTCTGGGTATCAACTCTCTACCCCTCACACCATTCCCCGACGCCATACATTAAGTTGCTGCAGGACTATACATCCTATCTGACTGAGGCCAGACAAGGCTGTCCTCTTAACCAGGGACTGTTTACCTACTTGTTAGACAAATATAATGACAAATAAATGAAACTTATAGACCTTAAACATTTTCCAGCTTCTTTCCAGGAATATATTTGAAACATATGCTCCCAAATTTGAGAAAGTCCAAGAAGCCCACGGAACAGCTAAGAACCAAAGCCTAGCTGTCACTAAGTTTCTATCAGTATTCACAGCAATCCTGCTCATTTCAAGAGCAGTTCTAAAAAACTCTATCCTCCAATTTCATTTGACTTGGTCCTGCAACTTCAAACTATCTGTTGAAGTTTTACTGGGTAGATAGAATTCTGAAATCATAGATTTGTAAGGAAAACAAGTGTTTTCATTGTTTTAAGCTATTTCATTTTGAGGTGGTTGGTTATACAGAAATAGGTTTACTATTGGCATGTTAGCATAGAGAATCTATCTAGCTGTTGTGTCACAGACTTCAGTTCATTGGTAAATTTCCTTGGAAATAGGGTCATGCAGGTAACATCACTATACAGCATTCATTAATGTTGATGCTGTGTATGCCCTTTCATGTTTCACTAGCTCTTTGGATGTACAGAGAATTGTATCCAGTGTACTTAGCATGTACAGAGAATTGTACATGCTAAGCAAATGCTCTGTTAATGAGCTATCTCCTCAGCCTTCAGTCAGTAGACTTTAGAATAGTGTCATCAGTTAGTATTCTCAGTGTTCTTGATGGAATATCCAATTTTATTTTTCAATTCTATATGCCATGGAGGACCAACCAATGTGTATAATTTAGCTCAATTAGGAATTTATACTGTAAACAAAATAGGTTTCATAAGTCACTTCAGACTAGTGAGGGTATCACTGCAACAAAAATAATAATTAAAAATTAAATAAAATAATTAGCATGCCTTTCAGCTTTTAAAACGAGACAGATGTTTCACTAATAGAAAAACTGGAGTAGTACTTGCCTTGGGCCCAAACAAATGTGTCTATGTCACTAATTTCCATGTAGTACTTAATTTTTAAAGAAAACTAGAAAATTATCAGCGTAAAAAGCTAGATCAAAATCCCATCTTTTCATACCATGTACTTACATATACCAGACAATTACATTATAGTCCTTTTTGTCTTCATGAGAAGGAAGTGATATTCCACAATTTTAGGAAAGAAAAAACTACCTTAAGAACCAAAAAACGATGTACTAGAGTGAATATCAACTACAAAATAAGGTTTCCACATCAGTGAGCATCGAAGAATAGGAGACATAATCATTTAGATTTCTGGCTTAGGAAAATGACTCTCAAAAATGTGGAAGCTTGATGCTCTGATGGATGTTGTTTTTAGGACTACTTATAGTCTTAATCCTATTGCTTGGTTATGTACATGACAGATCTATTGGTCCAACTGGAACATTTACCAATCTACTTGTACTTGCAGAGCCTGGTAAGCTCTTGGGAGCAAGGGTGTCAGACAGGAGCAGACATGCTTGGGTATCTTTGAGTAAGGATGTACAGAAATTTTAGGATATTAGGGATCCTTGACCTGTATTCTGAGGATCGTGTTTGGTTAGCAGAACTCTTTCTTTAATGGGATGGTCCACATTGTTGGAAAACAAATGAATTCAAACAGAATTTTTAATGCAGATTTGTCTAGCTTTCATCCCTTCCTAACTTTTGGCTGGAAAGCCAACCTAGCATATTCTGGGGCTACCCAATGGCACAAAATCTAAAACTTCCGAAGCATGTTTTATATCCCATTATCTTTAGTCATATGTTTATATGTGATATTAAAGGCACATAAACACACAAAAGTTTTATCAATTAGTTAAGTAAGTAATGTCTCAAGCACTGTCCTTCTCCATCCTCCCTCACTGAGACACTACATCATCCCCCCTTCCCCTCTGAGAGAGTGGTGGACCCCCTGTGTATACCCCCCGCCTCCAGGCCCATCAGCTCTCTATCAGATTAGGCACATACTCTCTCACAGAGGCTAGACAAGGTAGCACTACTGGGAAATGGATACCACAGTGAGGCTTCAGCTTTAGAGAGAGCATCTGTTTCAGTTGTTGCAGGGCTCACATGGAGACTAAACACATCTGCTGTATATGTGTCAGGGCCTCATTCCACCCACTGAAACACACAGATTTTAAGTTAGCCCCTGCACAAATGAATATACTCTATATGTTGAGAATAGGAAAAAAAATCAAAATACTTAAGTGAATTTGTTTCTCTATTCTAATAAAGGACCTGGTCATTTGAATTTCTTAATATCCAATCTCAACAGAATGCTAATAATGTTTTAAAGGCAGTAGTATAATTCCCCCGAATCAACTAAACTCTAATTTTCCTAAAAAAAAAAAAAAAATCTAATAGGAATGAGGGGTAATAATATGTATAACATATCTTATAAATGGCATCTGAGACAAAACAAAATTGCAATTATCTTCATTTCATGACGCAATAATTGTTGCCAGGAAAAGAAAATAAGGATGTGACAGCTTAAAAGTCTATCAGCTACAAATGTAGCACAATTGATGCTGAGAAATTTCAAGAGGACTGATCCCAGTTACCTCTGTAAACAAACAGCAGTCAGTGTTTCCACGGTTCCGAAAATGGGAGGGTTTTCCCCCTTGTTTTGATCTGTTTAAAGCTGGTGGAGATTACAGAAAACCCCAGTCTCTTTTCCTTTCTCCCCTTCTTCCTCTTACCTTCCTTAAGTCCCCTAAATTTCTACCTCCTTTTTCCCTCAATATTTGTACCCGTGTTTATTTCCAAATATTTTGTGTGTGTGTGTGTGTGTGTGTGTGTGTGTACACATGCAGGGGATTTAGTGGACACGAAAGAGGAATGCATATAAAAAAAGAATATACATATATATTAGGTTTAAATTAACTATGCATTTAAAATAAAACAAAGGCAAATATGCCTCGGAGTCCATTAATTATATGATCCATCATTTACTCTATGTTTAGAACACACTGGGGGAAAATAACATTTGTACCCATAGGTATTCTAATGAGATTAGGCACGAAGCTTTTGAAATCAACCTCAAATGGCTATTACCAAGCCTTATTAGTGCTTAGTATCTTCCATCTCACACTCATTTAGTCACAAGCTATGGCTACAGACTAATCCACACAGACTTCTAACAGAACATAAACACCTCCTGGGACAAAATAGACACCTGGAATGCCCTGTGTGTTCAGGAGTTCAACTTCTTCCCAGGGCAGTTTTCACTGCCTTTCCAGCATGCAGCTACTTTGTTCATTTAAACAGGTGAAAGTAATTCGATTTTTAAATGTCTGCTTTGTCACTGGGCCTGCATTCTGACAGGAAAATCATAAGACTAAAAGCCCCAGAACCCATAAAAACAGGAATTTCAGGAAAAATAATTAGCAGCATGTACATAAATTTTCACAAAAAATGAGGATTTTCTCTACAATTTGTAGGGTATGTCAAATAACCATAAATCATATAGAGTTTTTTCTCTTTTTCTTTTTCATTTCTTTCTGTGTGTGTGTGTGTGTGTGTGTGTGTGTGTGAGCGCATGGACACGTGCATGCATGCAGGTGTGTTGAGGTGTGGGGCATACTAAGGTCTTTCTAGAGAGACATTATGGAACTACATTTAAAAATGAAATCAACATTATGGTTGCTATTAATTGTACTGTGCTATAGCTTATTTTAAAAATTAGATTAAAACAACTTGAAAGATCTCAGGAAAGGGCCATTGTTGGACAGTGGACTGAAAATGGTTTTTTACAGATCTAAAGAGATTAATCTTCTCTAAACATAGAAGTCATTTCAATATAAAGAAATTATACAATGAAAACCGTGGAGCTTTAATTTCTGAAAAGCCCAGATAATTATATATTTCTTGGCTTTCAGTCTTCCTTACTGATGGTGGTCCCTGGGTTATACCATTTATATTTTACATTTGGTATTGAAGTCAAAATCCTGAATAGGTTCAAAAGGACCATTTTGACTTTAAGAGAAATTCACTGTGTATATTCTATGGTCTGCATGTTCTAAAACTAAGATTTTCATATATGCTAATTATTAACCCCCAATCCCAAATTGGTTGCAACAGTATTAAATTTAACTCACCATTTTAAAACAGAATGCATATATTATGTTAAGGTCACTTTGTATAAAATATCTGAAGTGACCAAATAAAATGTACATTGCATTTAGCACAAAAGTTCAACTTGTTCTTTTAAATTGTAATTTCAAGTATAAGAAATGGTATTTTGTATGAGGGTCCACATAAAAGGAAAAAAATTAAAAGTGAATTCTAGCTATGTTCTTATTAATTACATGATACAGCGTGATTAGATGGGAGTAATTAGTGTGTGCTGAAGTAAACTGAGTTTGAAAGCTTACTCAACATTATTAAGCGCCCTTTTTGAAAGTAGTGAATAGCATAATTTAATTTGTGCTGGTTAAGGCACACAGACTTCCAAATATCAAGACAATACTAAATTTACTCTTTTACCCAAATCATACTAATAAATGCAGAGAAGAGAGGCCTGAATGGCACTAGCCAAAGATTATGTGCTTGATTTAACATTTTTTCATGATTAATATTCAGCAAGGCTGATTTATTCTCATCAAAATCATCTCTGCTCACGTGATTCTGGCCTGTCTCCTTTCTCAAAAACCAAATGCTCTAAAGAGCTATGAAAATTTAAGCCTAAAATAATTATATCACAGGAGAATAAAATGTAAAATGTTTGTCAAATATAATTATAAAAATTTAAATTATTGTTTTAAACAAGGAGAAGGTATTTAATCTATGAAAAAAGGTTAGATTTGCCATAAGTAAGATTAATGACAAACTATACATCTACAATGCAATTGAATACAAACAAGCATGTGTTGTCCATTAGGAAGGCATTTGCTCAGGGTTATTTTGCTAGCTATGGTGATGAATCTGCACCAATCCATGTACACAGTCTCACCCAGGACCCCTTGTCACCAACTGCACACATTTGCCAGCCAGCTGCCTGGGGTGAGGGGTGTATGCTTATGCCACATAACAAAGAGAAACTTGCTTGCATCAGGAGGAAAGCCATGACCCTCCTTCCTCTGCAATATGGCTAGTGATGTGAGCTAACTGACCACTGATTAAAATGAATGCACACCTTGCCACTATGGAATTGCTTCCTTCAAGGTTTGATTTACATGCTAAATGTTATGAGAAACAAATCTTTATGAAATTAAACACTATTAAACACTACCGTTATGACAATAAAGCTACTATAAAACTGAATTAGAAATGGATTTCCCAAATATATCAAACACTAAAGGATAATTCATACATTTTAAATAAAGTAAAATTCAATTACTTAAACATCAATACTTATAATAGGTTCTTCTTCACTATAAAGAAGAATAAATGATTATATTCAAAAAATGTCAAATTCAAGTGGAAATTCTTCATAAGTAGTCAGGCCTTATATTTCATGGACCCTTAAAATATTTTAAGTAAAGTGATACTATGTCATTTACTTTACCAGCATAATTGTGATTCATTAACCCTAGTTAGAATTTACTTTTGAAATATATGCACAGAGCAAACCAAGGGAAGGGGATGAGAAATAACTACAATTCTGGATTTCTGCAATCAAGGGATATCATGCAGTCATAAGCATTTTTAGTGTGTCACATTGTAAAAGACCAATTAAGATTAAGAAATATTGTATACAATGAAACAAGCATGGCAATAATTCTCTTCATCATTCACCTTCTTGTTCTCCGGGGCTGAATGGACCTTATACAGTGATTTTGTTCCAAATCTCTTTGGGTCCTTCACAGTTTTCATCTAAAATCACATTTTACTGAATGTTGTTATTAGAACCCAGTTTAGCAACACCCATTTACTTTTTCTTGGACGGGATTGTAACATGGTAATGTTCACAGCATGATTGCAGTTATTTCTTATAATGTCTTCTCTCCCAAAATTCTGAACCAATTACGTATCTTATTCTTGCCTTTTGGCACGATAGCACCTGCTTATACAAAACAGTAGCCTAATGTACAAATACTGAATAGAAGACAAAAGAGATCACTCCATATTAAGTTTCACCTTGTTTTGTTCTACTGTCTCATTGATAAATACTTGAATATGTATTATATAAGGAATTCTTCTCATCTTTGTATCCTCCAGAAATCTGATAGCCAGGTTTTCTAATTCTTCTATTTAAAATCTGTGATAACTACAAAAAACTGCGTCTTTCCCACATCAGCCAGAGATCTCGGTTTTAGTTGACATCTCCCCACTAACAGGTTGTTGGAGATAGTTCATCTTAGCAGTTATACCCATTAGAACTAAACTGTGCTTTTTTATGGTCTTTTCATGAAAATACTTTCACATGATTTTTCCAAGGGCTTTCTGTGGTTGTAATTAAACATAGTCTGCTTTCACTTGGATAGTCTACTAAAACACAAGATAAGGTTGATTTTTCATACCATCACTTAACTAAAAAGAAAAAAAAATTGCCTAGAAATCTCACTGATCTGAAGGCTCACAAACCTTCTCTATAATCACCAGAATCATGAGACCTTGTAGATCTTCTAAGTATCCAGCTTTTGAAAACATGCCCCTTGGGCTCATCTTCGGTATGTACATGTGTCCCTTTTTCCTGGGATAATCATAACTTCAGTTTTATATTATGTGTAAGCTAGATACTGAAGGAGAGCTATAGGACATCACATTGCTCACTTAGCTTGGGGTTCCTGGGAAACACATTCTTCCTACCTGCTGTAGCTCATTGACCTTGACTGAGAAGCAACGAAAGGATTTCTTTTCACTCTGTTGCCATGTATTTGAACTTCACATCACTTGTCCTAAGTATCAAGCTCATGAATGTTTTTGATTCCAATACAGCTAGAAAGAACTGCTTCTATTTTTTTTTTCACCTCAGTTTTGTGGACATATAATTTTGACATTTATAATCCTCTCAGATCGTTTTGTAAACTATAAACTAAAATTTGGCAATTACCCTTTAATATAGTCTCTCTTGTCTCCTGTGTTCTCCTCAGGGTCTCTTCTCTTTCACTTCTCTTGGTCCCTGGGTCTCTGTATCTGTGTCTCTGTCTCTTTCTGTGTCTGTCTGTCTCTGTGTCTCTGTGTCCTGTCTCTGTGTGTCTCTGTGTCTCTGTCTCTCTCTGTGTCTCTGTCTCTATCTGTCTGTCTCTCTGTCTCTATCTGTCTGTCCTCTGTCTCTGTCTGTCTCTATCTGTCTGTCTGTCTGTCTCTCTCCTTTTCTTTCCTTTTTCTCTCGCTCTCTTCCCACCACTTTTTCTCTTCTTCCCCAGGTCCCTCTCCTATTCTACCCACTTCACTCTACCTTTTTCAACATTGCAATAAATAGACAGTTCTCTCTCCTCTCCTCTCTTGACATCCCTCCCTCCTTCCGTCCATGTCTTCCTGCTCTGGTGTCTTCCTGAGTAGCAAGAAAAGTCCTGCCTAAATGAGGCTACATTCATTACAAAATTACAGTGCATCCTAATAAAACATAAGCTTCACGGTTTTATGTTTAATATCATAAAGCATGTAGACTCCTTTGCTTATAATGAATCACACTTCTCTACCTACAATAAAATGTTTTTTGATCAGTTTAAAAAGTAAACAGAAAAAGTTAGCCTACACGTTATCATGTTAGTGTTTATTAACTTGAATAATTATATGTGAGTATTGCCCTTAAAACTTAGTTTTTACCTTTGGATTTGATTTTATACTGTATATTTTAGACTATAATATTATAGTTTATATTACATTAATAAATAATGTAATCATTTTTTTATTTTGCCAGCTGATTTTAGTGCACTAAAATTGCATTGTTTGGAATATTTTTAACTTTAAGCACAAAAAATCTAATTTGCTGGATTTCATAAAGAAGATGGCTAAAAGTCAGTAGTTTGGAGGAGATGAGAGTAGATTTGACTTTATTTTTTGTCGTTTTATGCACATTAAAAGAAAACTTATGAAAGATAAAGACAATCCTTCTTGCTCTTGTGTATTGGAAAGGGAAAAAGAGAAGGTAGGCGTATAAAATTCAGTTAAGGCATTTGATCTGTCACTCCACAATGAGGGTGAGGAAAAGGTTTCCAAACACACTTCATCTAAAATCACTTCCACTTCTCAGGGCTCAAAATCTGGACACAGAGTAATTTCTAAACTGTAGGTAAGGTTACAGTAACGAATAGTAGACGAATGAAGCTAGGTTAATTGTATATTGGTATGAACTGCTCTGTGGCTGATTGTCATAGAACAATCAGGTGAATAAACACAGAAGTAAAAATAAGAAAGAAAGACTTTCAGGGTAGACATTCATCAATTCTTATGGAGGCAGAGCACTGCTATTTCTTTACAGTTTCAGGCAACTCTGTTCTATTTCTTGGGAGTGGAGAAAATGTCTACCACCGAATCCTCCAAAATAAACTTCCCTGTTTTTGATACAATCACTCTTTCACAAGATGTGGATAAGGAACCATCCAATTCCTTGAGAAATTAACATTTTGCCACAATGACGGGGAGCTAGCTTTTGATAAGCCTTAGACAAAGTTTGTATTACAGTAAAACAGTACAATATGTAATAATGTGGGTGCTTCTTAATACACCAGGGGATCACCAAATCTAATCGTCTGTGAATTCCAACCCAATTCTTGAATTCTAGGAAATGGATAAATAAGTCTCAATAATGTTTTACATTTAAGTAGATTTTTGAGTAACTTTCAAATACACCCTAGATAGCAACACTTTATAGTGTCAATACTGGGGGATGTTCATTCAAGTGTAGGTGCAGTTCTGTATTAAAGAATCAAAATGCACATAACCATCTACACTATCATTATATGATCCAGAGAGTGACACTATGACCTCACAACCTTTTCATACTCCTAAATAGTTGATAAAACAGCTGATCATGTTTCTTAGAAAATTATTTAGAAAAATAGAGAAATAACCCAGATAACACATCTCTATGTCTTCTAAGCAACTCTGAGATCCAATACTGCTCTTTTAAAACCTCTTTCATACTACCCCTACTATAGACAAATATCAGAGACCTCAAGCCAAAGATAACCTTACAGTAATGTTTATGGGCTAGCCTCATTCCTTTGTTTCTAGGTGGAATCATAATGTTTTTTGAATACATACCTACAAAATCTGTATTCTCTCTCTCTCTCTCTCTCTCTCTCTCTCTCTCTCTCTCTCTCTGTGTACAAAATGCAATAAATTTATCCTATCTTTGTTTCCAAAGTTAGTTTCATTTGTTTTGAATAAAACATTTAGCAAAACATATTTATTAGCGTTACTGACAAAAAGGAAAATTTCTTCTCACACTAAAGCCTGTAAGAATGTGTATTACCTCTAAATTTTGAAGTTTGCCAATACTGACATGTGATGCAAGTTATCATTACCTGAACAGAGTACATGTTGCCTCTAAGAAATATATTCTAATCTGGTGTGTCCTGAAATTTAGTTTCTCTCTCTCTCTCTCTCTCTCTCTCTCTCTCTCTCTCTCTCTCTCT
>JADRCH010000027.1:9993322-10122018 GCA_019843965.1 Rhynchomys soricoides | reverse complement strand
TCTCTCTCTCTCTCTCTCTCTCTCTCTCTCTCTCTCTCTCTCTCTCTCTCCCCCCTTTTATTTTATGTCTGAGTGCTCTGCTGTATGTATACCTGAATGCCAGAATAGGGATCAGATCACTTTAGTGATGGTTGTGAGTCACTATGTTGGGACTGGGGATTTATCATAATACCTCTAGAAGAATAGCCAGTGCTCTTCGTAACCACTGAGCCATCTCTATAGCCCCTCTCAGTTAACTTCTCAGCCATACATTTTGAAGTTTATCCACACAGAAGATACTTTCTTGCCTTACCTCCTGGTCTGACCCAGAATTAACAAAATAGCTTTTGTATCATCTAAGCTGATTTTATAAAAAAAAAATCAGGTTCCAAATTAGTTAAATTAATAATATGCAATGTATGTAACAAATATAAAACCAGATAATAAAAAATTAGAAGGCACACCAAGTTTAATTAACTTTTCATTTATTTATTTCTATCAGGAAGTATGGTTCACTTTTAGAATAAGAAGAGGTTCAAACATGAGACTTAATTAACAATGGAGTGAGTGAGTGATATTAACAAAGATAACAGTTCTTGACATGAAAGTCACTGACTAAAATGATTTTGAAATCACCCGAATTCTTCAGATTTGGAAAGAAAGAGTCCCAGAGTAAACTATCACTTTAAGATCTTGGCATCTAAATCTCAAATATTAACAAAATAATTATAAGTCATTCAGAGAAATATAAATAGAAGGGGGAATCTTAATGGCACAGATGGACCTTCTCATGGGTACAAATGTGAAGCTCTGCTGCTCACCCATCCCTTTCATTGGAAGACAGACCCATCATCTCTGATGATCCTAACCCCATCCAAAACCATGTACAAGCTCTGGCTTTTCTTCCTGCTTAATATAAGCCAGAGGTTATGGAACTTTAAAGTTCAAGGATGACTTGTTAGAGATTTGAATCAAGTCTATGATATGTTTCTGCTCACTAAAGCATAAATCCCAAATCAATTTTCTTATAAACTCAAAATAATATCAGGGACACAGACAATGGGGGGCAGATCCTTCAGGTGAATTATACTTGATTTCTGACCTAAACTTTTAAAAATATATTGTTTTTAAATATATTATTTTTGTGCCTTTAGAATAAAGATATGGTTACTGGATATTATGGTACCATTTTAGAACAAGCTCCAAACCTAAAAGCCCAAAGTAACTCCAGCCTCCCCATGGGATAGGTACATCAAAGTCAGAGCCAAGTCTGATCTCATTCAAGACCTCAATCACCTGTGGGGTCAAACTAAACCAGTGCTGGCTTACTCCACAGAGAGGCCCACAGAGGTCAGGCTTGATGCTCCATTCCTCAGTAGTTTGGCATGTTCCTGAAAGAGTAACCATTATTTTTATTTCCCTAAATCCTAGAAGTGAATAATGACGGCATTGAATGAGAAAGCATGAGTTTCTAGCCAAGCTAACATTCTAAAACAGAAAGTAAATGTTAGAATATTCATTACAGATATATCTATAACTAATGTTTTCCCATTAGAAATGGATGACAATCCTTAACAAAGAACAGGACTCAGCATTACAAGGAATGGCAGGAAAAGGAGTATCAGTGATCATTTATGTTTGAAACAGAGGACTGCTCTAATTCTCAATGAAGCGCTCTTGGGAGGTATGGTCTAGCCAGAGAAATTGTCAATATTTCCAGTTGATTTTGAAAATAAACTCGGGTATTAATAAAGTTTTATGTGATACTGACAATATCCTCATCTAAACCACAATCTGTTTTTATTAAGGGAAAGTGCCCATGTGTTACACACAGCATGTTGTTAATTTAAGTTATTTTGTATTTCATTTTGATTTCACTGAAGATTAAAAAAAGAGAAAGGCCTGATTTAGGGACCTTGGGTAATGTTAAATCGACCTGCAAATTGTGATATGGCTTCTGCTGAAGTGAAGGCTTTCTTATAGAGTAAGGAATGGAAATGGTAGGATGCATACTTAAGACAAGTTTATGAAGAAAGCAGTGGGTGAGTATGAACCCAAAGAAGAAGACAGAATCCAGAACTTCACACAGTTACCTCTGACAATGAACACACTGACACAACAAGTACAGAGAAGGGACCAAGGCTGTTTGTTTGTGGCTAACAAGTTCTTTCATTGACAGTTGTGAAAGTTGACCTGAAGTGCCTGTCTGACAGGGGTTTATTACTTCTCCAAAGTGACTTCACCACAATAGCATAGAAATCCTTCTTTCTTGATACCTTGTTTGTTGTAGGATTTAGAAGGAGACAGGACTGAAGGAGCTGAGGGAGTTGGTAGCCCCATGGAGGGAGCAACAGTGTCCACTGGCCTGACCTCCCGATGCTCCCGGGGACTGGATCACCAACCAAAGAATACACATGGAGGGACCCATGATGCTGGCCACATATGTGGCCGAGGAGGGCCTTGTTAGCCATCAGGGGGAGGAGAGACCCTTGGGCCTGAGGGTGTTAGATGCCTCAATATAGGAGAATGCCAAGGATGGATGATGAGAGTGGGTGGGAAGGTGGATGGGGGAATACTCCCATAGAGGCAGGGGAAGGAGGGGAGGGAATAGGGAGGTTCCAAAGGGGAGATCTAGAAAGGGGGAAACATTCAAAATGTAAATAAAGTATCAAAAAGGTAAACATATTCAATATCTTATCTTCAGAAAACTGAAACTAAGATGATGATGTCTAATTATTTCTGTGTATATAATAAACTGTTTGGTTAATAAACCTTCAAAAAAAAAAGAAATATATTTTCCTGACTATTCAAACTAGACCTTTTGATTACCAGTTTGAAATCCAGGCTCTTCTCCTGAATACCTTTGATACTAATTTAGAATCATTCTAATCTAAGGATAATTATAATATCCTGAATCCCATGCCTACCCCTAAAAAAGAAAATGTTGAAGTTCTACTTCTTATCATCTCTTAAATATATAAAGACATAAGTGGGTGGAAATGAGGTGATTAAGGTGAGCATTCTTCTGACATGTTATCTTTCTTATAGGAGGACACCATGGTCATGGACCTGTTTAATAGGAAAATACACTAAAAGTCGAAGAAAAATGCTTAGAACAAATCTTTTCCTTAGAAGGAGCCAGCATTGCCAAGAGCACCATAATGTAAGGTGTCTCATCTCTAGAACTACCCAATAATAAATTGGTTTACAACACTTATTCTAGGCTATAGATTATAGATATTCAAGCTAACTAATCTAGAAATATACATCACAGGTTTATGATATGGATACTATCTCTATTGTTTTGTAAAAGGTTAAAGTAGGCAAAATGTGAGTATCTCAGAGCACAAAATGTAGCAAATATTTACTTTTAAAACTTGGCTCATTTGAAACTTCACCAAATTCAGACATTAAAATAGTTAATATCTAGTCTAATTATTACACAAGACAGATAATTTCAAACTTTGATTCAAGAGTTAGATACATACTCATCTGTTACACTGAACAACTTAATCAAAGTTTTGATAAATGCATATTTGATAGTTTTATACCACTTACTATCTGAGATACCTGTTTGTGACACCAGTTTTAAGCATTTTCAGAGAGTGGGGGAAATACTTTTACTATGCATGTTCTACCCAGTTTAAAGCCCTTCTCTCTTTATGTAAGGGGAGGATTGTGTTTTATAGCATTTTCTTAAGAAATGACTCAAAATCCACCTATAGTCATCTTTCACGATCACCCTAATCAATATGTAATTCATAATTATACAATTCTTTATGATTTAGATATACCATATGTATAACCAATCAGATTAACCTAGGATCTTAGATACTAGTTGGCTTAATTAAGAAATGTTATCTATATCAGTGTAAGTCTCCATAAATATGCATTTTCACATTTCATTGACTAACATGGTCTCTAATACATGGAGAAAGGTTGAAAGCAACAAATCAACACCTCTGTTATTGGCACAGTTAGTGAATTAATCACAAATTTATTAAGAAAAGTTCTGCCTTGCACACTGAGTCACATTCAAACATAGAGCTAGAAGAGTATTAATGACCTACACTTATACCAACAATGTGAAAGACTAATAAATGATAAAATTATTATTTTACTTTTAATCTAATGGATACCTTGCATTGGCTTGTGACCTTGGATTAACGATTCAATCAACCTGTGTCAGCAAAAAGAAAATCATACTAGTTCATCCCTCAATGTTGCCATTTCTTTGTGTTTTGATTTTTATAGATACCCGTACATTCCTACTATGGAAGAAAATGCTTCCATTATGTTAGTGAAATGTCTTGATTATTAAGTCAGTTGCTGATTGCTTCAAATAACTCTAAGTTGCATCAATAGTTCATAACTAAATATAGGGTACTTTTGAGGAATTATTCACTTATACATATATATTTATGAAGGTATACACTCATATATAATCACATCACAAATATTAGTGGAATTGGGAAAATTATAAAAGTTTCTCAATGATTATATCACTCAAACTGAAGAAAGTATAAAAGGCAAAGACGTGTGTGAATGTACCTTACTATCTTCTTTCAATTTACATACAAGTATGGATCTTGTGTTTATGTCTAAATACATGTTTGTATCTGTTTATAAACACACAATCATGCACACACACACAAAACACACACATATATGAACAAATATGCATGTTTATATTTGTGTGCATGTTCATATGTTATTCTTATAACTTTTTATAAGTATTCACAGTTAGTAACTATTATCCATACATAAATTCTTTATAGAACAAAGTTACCAGAAAGTTGTGTTTTCATAACCTATGTATGTAAAATAATGTTGTATGGTTTCAATAGTCCTTGACAAAGCAAATTCACACATAAACTGGGATTAGGGAAGTTATTGAAAGATCAATTTAATCATTTCTTATGAGAAAAGTTCATGAATTAGCTGAAAATTATTCTGGGTCAAATTGATTATTTGAAACTAAAATTGTCAAATGTAGCTTACCTGTAGCATAACTGTGTAAAAATTCATAATAGAAGCATGATGAGGCCTAACCAATGCTAACAGAAAATCATTTAAATTATAGCCTATGGATGATTATTTTGTGAATAAAGTCTTGTGAATAAGTTCATGATAACTATCACAGTTTAATTATATAGCCAGATCTTTACAAAGCTAAATGGGTATTCTAGGTCAAATGCCATACAGGAAACTTCTTATTAAGTATATTATTCATCTCTATTTAAAACAAGACAACTGATAAGAATACGTTTTTCTTTTGGCATTTACCTTGTATCTACAGTAGTCCCATTTCCAGATGGTATAAATACAGATACAAACTTCACTTTAGGCAATTGAACTTTTCACACCCTCAAATCCACGAAATCAGATGGTTTGTGGTTTCTGCAGCTGGTGGATTGTACTCATATTAGGTTGTGTCATATGAAAAATATTTTACTCCCTGAGCCCTACACAGAATCAGTTATTAATGAAATTCAGGCAGCACAGTGAACACATATGATGTATAGATTTCAACAGCCAGACCAAGAACACTGAAGAAATTCAGAACATGAACAGAAATCAAGGTTTTACTTCCTGAAGAGGGCAGGCACATTATGAAGGTGCCCCATCTCAGAGGCAACCTTCACTCTGAAAACAATGTTTATCCACTACCTGAAAAAGAGGCTGTGGGATGTGCATTTGAAGATTAAACCACAGAAGCAAGATACAGAATAACAGTAAATAACCACAGACCAAATAACATTACATATCAGCGGCTGTTGTATACAGCTATGAAAATTATCATGTGCTTTTGCTAGGGCCACATAAAAGTCTGCTTATTTAATAAAATAAGCTTCCATCAGGCCACACAACTTAAAATAATGTTTTATTTCAGTCACATTCAACTTAATATTATTTATATTTAATGAAACTTTAAGAAGAGCACAAGTCTTCCCCAATGGTAACTGCTGTAAAAACACATGTTTTTAGAGTTTTTTGCAGAAAAGGAAAATTTAAATCCGTACTCTCCATTCCTCATCACAACACAAACTCCTCCCAATGGAAAACAACACCCAACACTTACGTTTCTATTTTCTCCTTACATAACATTTAAAATGAAGCAGTTTACAACCACACTACAGTTTTTATATAAAAATGGGAGACGGGGGCTAAAGCGAATGTATATGTGAACAGCCATGCTTATTAGAGTCTGCAGAATTTCGATGCTTTAACGTTTTACATCTACTTCTCTTCTGTGATACACACTACACAGTTGATTGTTTCTCTTTTATCTTAGCCCCCATTCAAAGCTGCATACACCAAGTTCACATGGATTCACCTGGGATTTGCAATGACCATACATTGGGAAGAATTTCATTATTTTTGACACTGGGTAACAGAATAACTAACTACTCAGTATATCTTTTAAGAAAATAGTCTACAGTATCCAACAAAGCTTTACATTTCTCTACATCTGTTATCCATAAAAACTTTATATGTCTCAGGCATGCCACCTGGTACTAAATCCCAGATTACATTTGGAACACTGACTAACTATAACAGTACACACAGCATTAAAACAATATAGAAATGTCACAAAGAAGGCTTGTATAATGTGCTACCTTCCATAATGTATTTAGGGATCCAACAGGGAATCTATAAAGATTTTTTTCTTTCATTTTTTTTTCTGTGCCTTGGTATTTTGTGCTAATGCGAATTGCTTTGTGACTTAATAATATACAACAAAGAATCTGTTTTTTCTTTAAAGTAGATTTCCTTAATATCCACTACTGTCATCATGATTGAGACATTTAAAGAGCATTACATAGCCAAAAATCAAAACTCAAAGGGCTAATATCATCCGAGTAGGTCATACAGCCTCCATGTCTTGGAGTCATTTTATATTATGCTACACACAGTACACCAGACAATGAACTGATAAACAACTATCACATGAGACTCTTAACAGGTAGTATTTTAACATGTTGAGTGTTTCAATGTGTTCAAAAGACAAGTTTACCTGACTTAGATTATATTACACAGAAGAGATCAATGAATACTAAATTGAAAAAAATCATGTCCAAATAGTTTTTACATTCTAGGGAACAGACAACAAATGCCATATATAAATACTTGACAAAGAATCAGTTGTAAAGAGTCCAGTGGTTGGAATACAGTAAACTGGATGGGAGATGTAATAAAGAGCTTATTGTGTTTTAAATTAAAGAATCAGGCAATAGCATAGGTGATTTTAAGCAGGTATTAAAAAAATAAAAGAGCTGGAGGTGGGGGTTACCTTGAGTAAGCAAACATACGGCAAATTAGATGTCACTATTTAATCAAGAACATCTTTTTAAAGTAAAAACTAACTGAGATGATTTCAAAATGGTATAAAACATTTTGAGTTTAATTTCATGTTTAGTTAACCGCAATAAAACAATGTAAGAGATAAGAGGTAAAGTTTCATAAAATTATTTTTATATTTATCTATAAATCCATCATTCACATCTATCTATCTATCTATAATCCATTTATTTGTGTAGTGTGTGTGTGTATGTATAACTTTGAGCAGCTGACTTGTTCTTCTACCTTAGAGGCTCTGGAATCTAACCAGGTACTCATGCTTGGTAGCAAGTACTTTTTTCCCAGTTGCTGAACCATCTCATTGGCCATGGCCTTGAAGGTAAACCATTTCATACTGTGGGATGAACTCTAATTCCTGTATTTTCCATCATGTTCTACATCCTCCGACACTGTCTCTGTCCTTCCTCTTGTTAGATAAAGTTGTTCTACTTTATCCCATGACAATGAGGAGCAGTGTTGACAGAAGCAAATACCATGAATGGAGGAGCTCAGCTCTTTGCAACTAACCTGGCTTATGAATTAATTTATTCATGTTTGTGAGTGAAACTTTCTTTCATATGAGCAGGGCAGTGACAAGGAGAATGATGGAGTCTGAGAATCGTCAGTGTTTTGAGGATGAAATGCTGTGCCTAAAGCAATGCTTGAAAGTAAAAGTGAACCAAATGAGCAGCAGCTATGGAATGGAAGAAAATGATAACATTGCAGTCAAACTTAGTACTTTATATGTTATCTTTAACATCAGCCTTTTAGTATAGTAAGCACTTTAGATTCCTTAACATTTTCTCTCACACACACACACTATACAAATGTAGCAAACTTAAACAGTTTAGGTTGCTATGACATGTTAAAATTAAGGAAATATAATTTGCCACATTCCCTGCTAGACCAACAGGAAACTATATTTTGTCAAATTTATGTTCAATATTGGGAAAGAAAAAGAAAGCCTAAGTACAGTAAGATGCAGAAGACTGCCCTGTGAACAAGCTTTATCAGGTAAGAAGTCAAACTAAGTTGAAACAAGTACACTTTTAAAATGTCATATATAAATCAATCTCTGTAGTCAAACACAATAGGTTAATTTTACTATTATTATTCGGAATCTTGAAATTCAGTTCAGTTTGGGCTGGAAAGATACCCCCACATGCTACAAGCACATACTGTTCTTGCAGAGGAATTGAGTTCAGATCCCAGTGACTTCATTTGGCACCTACAACTGCCCACCTTCAGGCTGTCTATTGCTATCTTTTGAGGTCCTGAGATACTGAACACATGTGCACATTCCAACACACACACAGAGAGAGAGAGAGAGAGAGAGAGAGAGAGAGAGAGAGAGAGAGAGAGACTTTTATACTCAAATAAATATGACAATGAAATAAAATATAAAGGTGCATCATGAACATAATAGCTTATATTCTACGAATTAAAATACAATAGGCTATTTTTAAAATGAAAGAATTTGAATAAAGTTTGAGAGACAGAGTTAGAGAGAGAGAGAGAGAGAGAGTGTGTTTGGGGAGCTTTTACAATACAGGGGTTAGAAAGGCTTGCTAGCACACTCAAGGCGTGGCCACAACCTACAGTGCCATGCAAAGGAGAAGATGTTGGGTTTTTAGAAATCATAAAAATATTTTCATGAGTAAAACTATGATATTCTACACATTTAAAGTTTTAAATTATGTCATTGCCAAGATATTACTTTTAATTTTAACTTGCTAAATATTATTGAATTTAGAAATGAAAAGGAAAATATATCTGACAAGTTTGTTGTTAGCCCTTTCAAGTTCAATGGTTCTTAACAGTTACCTGAATAATAGCAATGACATCTCGGGGAACTTAAGGAATCAGTGAACAATAATGCCTTACATTTAGGTAAAGACTTTGGCAGTGAATGTTACAGCCACAAAAGACTTAGTTACTCATTCTTCCCCCCCTCCCCCAACATGTAACTGAAGCGTGAAGGAGGTTCATTCCTAGCACGGGAATACAATCTAAGTTTGGAAAACCAGCATCCAAACTAATCAAAAAAACCTAGTAGACTTTGGCAGTGATTCCTCTACTTAGTCAAAGCCACTGCCAGGTGGATAAGTTCATAAGCACACTGTAAAACGCAGAGTTGGCCGGCAGCTGATCAGTCACACTGTAACAATAAACGTGAAGAATGGGGAAAGATTCTTAAAATGTCTAGTATACTAGTAAGGATGTGAACATTTCTCCTTTTTTTGAAGTTATTGGGAAAATAAAGCAAACCTATATACTAATTTGCAAAGCAGTTATCCTCTGAATAGACAAAGAAATTGAAATAGCACATGGTCCATTCTAATTAAAAATTTCACGTGACAAGAAAGAACCACAAACTTCAAAAAGTCATGTCAATAAAAGCTACTGACTACAGAATCAAACCATAGAAGGACAGAAGCCCCTATCTCTGATAGCATACAAAGTTAGATGGGGCAGTCAGAAGGGCATTTGTACAGAGTTTACATGTCAAGTCAAGAGTTATTCTGGAGAATATATGCATATATGGATATATATTATATGTATATGTTATACAATAAGAAATATATGTGCACACACCTCACTTTTAAGACTAAAATTAACAGAACACATGGCAAATATTAAATTGAGAGACTGAGCAGTTATCAAATACCATCAAAGGATGGTGGTATTAAGATACCATTCACTGGCACACATTTTATTGTCAAAATACTACAAGTGTGCTTACGTTCTACATATTATTTGATATGTAGGGAACATTCTGTAAATTGCCTGTCAGTCATAATTTCTCCAGGAAACTGCAACGCATAGAAAGTTTTGTAATCCATACTAATTTATCTTTATATTATGTAATCCTTTCGCTTCCAACAACTTCCAGTGAAATCAAACAATAAAACTTGAAAGCTTTACAGGATCAAAAAAATATCACCATCATGTTTTTTTTAAAGTCAGACCAAATAAAAGTGTTGTTTGAATTGTACTTAATTATTGAACTTTTTGCATTAGATTATTTTATTTAAGCAGTATTATTTACTGAAAAGTTTCTGGATTCATTTCATTGAATTGGATAAAGCTGAGGTTTGCAGTTACTACTGAGATTTGAGTGCTCGTTCTCCTCAACCACCTCCCTAAAAATTAAAAATCAAGGCTTGAGAGGCATAAACGAGCCACTAGAGAAGTATTGGATCAATTCTATCCTCTTACCACATAAGATACAAGCGTATGTATCCTCATCTGGTAATGAAGGATATATAAATGATCCTGAATACCTGCATAAACACTATAGCAGCATGCTTTTACTACATTAAAGATCAATGACATCTAAAAAATGAATAAAGGAGCTGAACACAGACCCACACTTAAGTACACATTCAGAAAAGGGAATCTAAGGATTTCAAATCTACGACATGCCCACACTGAGCAAAAATTAGTTACTGGAAAAGCATGGCAACTCTCTATAACCCATAGCTTGGAAAGGCAGTGAAAGCATCTAGATAATCTTCAGGAACAGTAACGCTTTGGGAAAGTTCTCCCTAGGTAACATGAGTCATGATGGTAGCAATTTAAAAACCAGAATATGAAAGTAAATGTGTGAAAGGAGCAGGATAATTTCTGCCAATCATAATTAAAAGGGTTCACCAAATCACAGAATCTTTTATTACATCAGGGATGGTCATAAGTCATTCTTTGAATGTGTTTTATTTTATTTATATAAATTATGGGTGGGTTCTGTGTGTATCTCTGTGTGTATGTGTGTTTGTGTGTGTGTGTGTGTGTGTGTGTGCATGTGTGTGTGCGTGTGTGTGTGTGAGACAGTTCACTCTCTCCACCATGTGGGTCCTATGGGTGGAACTAAATTACTCAGCTGTTCAGTGTTGGTGGCAGCCTTTTCTCCCCAGAGCCACCATGCTGCTTCTTACTATGCTAAGTCTACAGAAGAACTTAAGCTGAAGTTTACCTATCACAATGCTGTATACTATGTGGCATTTGGTTTTGTTAGGTCAACATCACACTCTTACTTTCTAAACTTCAAACAACTGAAACACTGCAACAATCATAGAGCAGACTGAACAACTGGGGGTAAGAAAAAAAAATACAAAAAAGATAGCTGACCTCAACAGCAGACAGTAAAATTAACATTTCAACAGCTCTGGCCTTTCATCTCAGTCTCTACAGTGTGTGTGTGTGTGTGTGTGTGTGTGTGTGTGTGTGTGTATAATTTTTTTTTCAGAAAAGCTACGATTTAGTTTAGAAAGATGCAGAATTACATAAAACATCTGGAATATGGGACAAGAAATATTGGCTTATTATCCCTCGTGGACCCTCCCTATGAAAAATTTAATAGGCATGTTTTGGTAGTTTTAATCTCCAGACACCTCGAGCTATGCTATGGAAACATCATCTCGTTCGTTTATAACAGAAAGAACACCTGGTGATAAAAGCGTGTACACTTTCTTTTAAATTGAGAGAGCATTTTTCTTTAATCACCAAACTTCTAATCAAATATGCATATAGACCTATGTGCTTCTGTGTATGTGTGTGAGTGAACATCTTTAATAAAATCTAGCTTTTGAATCCCTATCAATAATGTTACTTTCTCTAACTCACCAGAATTCATGCTTACTTTTCAGTTTCTGCAAATCTACAAATTAACCTTTGAATGTTGACATTATGTATTACAATATTCTTAAAGAAATGCTTATGATATAAGCATTATTATCCCATTTACTTAAGACTCTGAGACTGATGATGACTTTTAAAAGTTTCAGAAATATTTGTTTTCTTCACACATTCTCTTGCTTCTTTGTTTTAAAATAAAAGCTATGGTTTGTGCTATCAGTAATGAAATGCTGTGATTATTAAAAACATTCACAGATGACAATAGCTAAACAACTTTGGGGATTATATTTTATATTAAAAAGCCTATTGTTGCTGATAAAATTTAATATTTAGTGTGAAGTACTAAGAAAAATTAAACAATGAAGTCTTTCATTTGTCAGAAGAATTTACAAAACTAAGTAGTCATCTACACAATATCACTGCTATATTATTTTATTATTAACTTATATTTTATTGTAAAAATTTTAAATTAAGGTTTAGAGTAAGTACCCCCATATTAAAATTAGGGAAAATTCCACATAATTGAAAATGTAATAAAACACTCCACATTTTAAGTGATCTGTCTTTTAAAATTGGCACATTGTACCACAGCTATGCTATCATTAATAACACTCAAAATATATAATGGGCTTCTACATATTCCAATTAAAAATAGAAGTCCTTAAAATATTTGAGTATTTATAGTCTATAAAGATTTTCAGGGACATTTTTATTAATTTGACACAGATACGCCTTCATTTCTAATGTTACAAACCTGAATCATTTTAAATGCAATTAAAAGTGGTTATGAAAGAGTGTGGACTTCCTTGTGAAGTAGGAAATCATTCTTGTGATTAACATGCAAACGAGCTCATGCTGGCAGAATAGATTGGGGTTTTAAAACCCCAATTACTTTTGTATGATTATCTATTTACCAGTACACAGTCTATTTTCATTTTTCATCTAATACAAAATCGGCTTGCTTACATTTTTAGCACAGCAATTAATATTTACAATAATTATGACATCAAGCACTGCTGAGAACTTGTTGTAAATCATTTACCCCAGTCTCTTTTTCTTTACATATTAATATTATTTTATCATTTAATGCTATATATGAACTTACCTTTACTCAAAAATCAAAATTAAAAATTAGATTCTTTGATTTAAATTTAGTTATATTTCTCATCATTTTTGCATATTAATAAGATGATGAGTATATTAAGCCTATATTCTTCAGTCTGATTACAATAATATGGAAAATCAGTTTGATCACTTATGTACCAAAAATAAATACATGCTGAGAACAATAAACTATGTCCCATGAATCTTTTCCTCTTAAAAGTAATAGCAGACAATTCTAAACTTTCCCTACTCTGCTTTGATTCCTACCTGCTATGTATTGCACACATACACATTTTTCCAGACTTCTAAAGAAAATTATAATGCATTAATGACAGGAACCATGGTAATGGAAAAAGGTCACCCTGTCTTGAACACCTTCTGTTTTAAGCCATTATATATAAAGACATTCGAGAAAGCAAAGAATTAAAAGCCAGCCTTTGTGCAACCCATTACTGAAATATTATAGAATAATCTATATCAAATGTAGAGGAATAGCAGATTCTTTTGGATCTAAATTAACTGCAGCCATAGAAACGCTTTTATGCTTATTATGTATCTGCATGTTGATTCAATTATTAAAAGAACACCTGACAGCATCAGACTTATTTAATTGAATTAATTAAACTGGATGAATAATCACTGAATTCCTTTTGTGTGAAATTTATCCTGAAAAGTAACACTGGCATTTGGAAATTGCAAGTAATTTGCATGGCAAAACACAGTGCACACAGAAACCTCCTGCTTCAGCTTCTGGGCTTTCGCTCTTCTCACATTAAGACAAATGAACAGACAGTACAAAAGGTATTTTCGCTTCTGCACTACAGACTTATGATTATTTTTCATCAATATACCATTAAGCAATTTCTCAACAATTTCCTCAATAACAAAACTGAAAATTCTTTCCTATGTGTAAAGCATCATGCAAACTGCTACTTCTTCCAAAGAAGTGATGCAAAGATGCTGGAAGCTCTGGTGTATGAGAAATGCTTGTTTGAGAGTAGATGACTAAATATATGTGTCTGCTATGACCAGAGTGAGAAATATCTATTTAAATTTAGAGGCGAATAATATTTGATCACAACAAATATCTAACAGCTCTTTCTCTTTCAAAAGCTTTCAGTTCTTCTGAAAGGTGGATTTGTCTCTTATACGATTACTCTTTTAAGGCTTATACCTAGCTTTTATCATTATATGTGGATATTATATTCCAATTAATGGTAGCAATTTGTATATGTGTATATATATTCATTATGTATTTAATTTAACATATAGGGAATTTAATTTCACTACAGACTATATAGGCTCTCTCTCTCTCTCCATATATATTTATATATATATATCTCCATATATATAATATAATATATATATATATAATATATATATTCTGGATCAAATTTAGAAAATCAAACTAAAAAGATAAATGTTACAAACACTTTATCTAATATATCAAAAAATAATACAAAATGGCATCATCTTAAGGTATTTCTAAAGCATCCACTCGCTGTATTTTTAATTTCAGTCAGTCTATTAGATCTTTAAACTCCAACATGCACTTCAGTATCCTTCAGCACATTCGAGTCTCCAGCAAGATGCATTAGTACATGCTGTTGTTAGATTCATTACCAAGACAAAACTGAGAGATACCAATGAATCCTTTGTCATTAAACATACACATCCTGCCATAGCATATTCCAGTATATGGAGCATCACATTTTAATCAACTTTATGTTCCTGTTTTGAATGAAAAATAATACCTCCATCCCAGATATGATAATCACTCCATACCATTTTGTCATGCCTACTGTTTCGGAAAGGCTGTTTACCATAATAAGTTAAGGTATTTTTAAATCACACACCATTTAACACCATGTCCCTAAAATTAATGAAGCCTTTAAATATTCAGTTGGCCACATGTGCATTTTACTCACTTTCAAGATACACCTGAGCTAGTCATCCACTGACCCACATACTTCCTTCAAGTTGGCCTTGTTTATAGGCTGCTCTTAAATTCCTCAGAATGAGTGCTATGCAAACGGTTATATTTGCCACGAAATACATAAATATTTCCTCCAGAGTTAAACTGAAAGATGAAATATACTTGTTATTTTAAAAACTAAAATATCATCTCAAAATGTTTAGTGTTCCAGATTAATTGTTTCTTTGAGATCTAATTTATAGACATGATAAATATGCAAACTTGATACTTTAGGATACATCTTTGAATTCACCTAAGCACAGTGGTTAGGTTTTTATTTTACACAAATTACATGAGCTATCCTGGCACTGCACCTCATTTTCAATACCAGTTTGTTCTAGCTTTATTTCATAACCGGGGATGTGGGAATGGAAACAGTGCCATCATGTGATACTTTGCAGGGTACTTCACTTCTTATATTCTCCACGTCTGAGCATATAGCTGCTACACCAATAAGACCTCACAGACATGCAGGGTCAGGGTCATTCCTCACTCAGCACCTTCCAGCCATAAGCAGTTTTCATGCTTTAGGGTAAAAATGACACTCTTCCTATCCACAAAGGAAATAAAAAGAAAGCCAGCACCTACCCTGGCAATATGTACATATACAAATGCACACGGGATCCCTTTATGAATAACCTAAACATTATGTATTCAAGTCTATAAACCCTTCTGTGATCATAATCATTTTCAATTATTAAGAGCATAAAATATCCTTTTATTAATGCAAGAAAATAGTGACTTAAAGAAAACCTAGTAGTTTGTCTGAGAGGAAAAACTCATTTGGAATATATGGGCTGCCTCTAGCCAATTAAAATGTGAGATAAAATTTGAACTGCTCCACCCCTTTCCTTATTCCGCATACACACGTTTTCTACTTACATAAGAAATAAATGCAATAAACCAAAAAGTTATATTTCCATACTTTATTCCTTAAAATAAAAATCCCAGTTCTGAAAACCACATTGATTTTAGGAATCCATAACAATAATGAAAATGAAAACGTGCCTTACAAGTGATACTTGCTGGTTTCCTTAGACTTAACTATTTAACAGCCATTTGATTAAAAAATGATATTTTTGTGGGTGCAAGAGGTGTGAATTTATGAGCACTTTTCTTGCTTTTTAGACTTCATTTGGAACAAATATGTGTTTGCATTTTTGAGGAGAGCCAGGGAGATACTTTTCAAGCCTGAGATACAATGTTATCAACGGACTTAAATATCTACAACAAATAAATTCCTACTTAAAATTGTAATGATTCATGGTTCATTTTTTTAGGCCATTTCTTTTTATTGCAAAATAATTCAAGGTATTTCAGTTTAAATCTTTACTAAATAAGTGAGAAAACTGAAGGACTGTGTCCCTTTGCAAGATTTCAACCCATGGACGAGTTTCAAGAAGTATTAAAAAAAAAAAATACCATCATCATCATTATATATCTTTAGTGACACCCTGTAGCAGGATGCTGCTTGGAGCGTCAAACAAAGTGGATGTCACATAAAAAGTGAGAGAAACCATTTCTGCAGGCATAAATGTAGCTTCTTATTTCTTAGTAGTAAAAGTGACTGTTCATCCTAGACTCCAAGTCATGGAAAAATAAACAATGATTATTATACTCACATAAAAGTAAACTAGATTTGTCTTTAAGCTATTTGGTTCCAAGCATTCCTCTTTTTTCCAAGTTAAACTAAAAATTGAATAACTTTTAAAATGATTAATATCTTCCACAGGAAATGTAAGTTTGGTCACCCATAAAGTTTATTTTGAAACACTTATCATAAGTAGCACCAGGTGAGGTCTGATGGACAAGATTTTGTATTTGGAAATATTTCATTCCTTTTTGTTCTGTGGTAGAAAAGACCCTGTCTCTTGAAATATACTTTCATTCTGCTTTTCTTCCTACCTGAACTTATCCTAATGTTTTAATAATGATTCAAACTAGGGACAGAGGACTTCAGATGATTATCATTAATCTAACTCAATCTACTTAGTTAGAGATTTGCCATCAATATTGCTACAGTTGGAGAGAGGAGTCAGCATCACCAACTTCTGTTAAAGTAACCCTGGTGGATGTTCCAGTTGTGGGAGCGAAGGATTGACTAGTGAGGAATGGAGCAACAGATGGCTGGACTCATCCCCCCTTATGTGTCATGTTAAGTATGAGCCTTGACTGGTCCATCCTCTAGCCTAACAGTGTTTGGATGCTGGTATAGGAAAATCATAGTTATTCTGAAGTATTTTTTAGAAGAAAGTAGGAAACACTGACTTGTGAAGAAATAATTTCCAATTCCTCTTCAAAGTGACAAATGAAAATAAAGCATTAGATGCTAACTTCTCTTTAACATTTAAGGGTAATTTATTTTCTTTTATGTGTTTGCTTGTTTTGCCCACATGAAGGTCTATGTACCATAGACATGCATGGTGCCCACAAAGGTCTTGTAGAGGCATGGGGTCTGTTCAGACAAATGGTTGTGAATCAGAATGTGGATGTTAACATTCAAATCTAGGTTCTCTGGAAGAACAGTCTACTCTGAACAGCTGAACCATCTCTCCAGTTCCCAAACCCTAAGTTCTATTTTATATAGTTACATCTTTAAACACTATTAGCAATTCCCTAGTCTGAGATATGTTGATAAATATCTTATGAGGCAGGGATTCATTACTTACTGGACAGTTTGTAATGCAATTATAAAACCATTTCACAGCAGAAGAAAATCAAATGATATTAGCTTAAGGTGACACACTTTTTGCATTGTTTATTTGTTCCTTTACTTACTGTAAATGCAGGCTTGCTATGACACATAGTTAGAAGTCAGAGCCCTAGAGATAGACTGAAGTTTCCAGGCTTAGTGAAAACCACTCTTTCCTGATGAAGTGTTTCACTGGTCCCTAAAAAAGTACATTTTAATACATAACATTTTTTACTAATTTACTTGGCAATAGTTGTATGTGTCCAAATTCCGTTTCCATCCACAGTTTTAAACCATTTGCAATGCTAATAAAAGATATCCTTTTTAGTCCCCAACACTCACATGCAAACACACAGGGAGATAGTAAGCAAATCTATGACACTGAGCCAGCTCAAATTATGTTGGTAATTTGCTGGGTGAGTGTACCTTTCTGCTACTTACTACAGACTTGTCAAGCGTTGTTTCTATGATATGCGACTGTTGAAAATGTCAGTAAAGGACTTGATGCACTTACTCTAGTTAAAAATATTTGACATTTTATATGAGACTAATGTTATTCCTTAGAGAAAATGAAAAAAGGTTTCATTGTCCAAGAAGGATGTGACACGGTTCCTTCTATATGCAAGCCAATGACCAATTCACCTAATTCTTGCCACAGAGACTAAGAATATCATTTTTCTGTACCCAGCTTGATCGTAGTGATAAATCTTTAACTGTTACTGCAAACATACTCTTCATTTCTTCTGAAGTCATGTGAATATACAGAAAGTTCTATTATTCTGTTGTCTTTTTGTACTTAATAATTATATAGATCACATTATCCTGAATCCTTTGTCAACCAAACCATTGACAAATAAGTCATGACAAAATTCTATCAGAGTGTTAGGTAATTAAATATTGTGCATTAAATATAAGACTAACTTATAATCCAAATGTGTATTTTATATTGCATAGGCCAATTTAATCATTGAGGTCTAATCTTCTCATTATCATGAGTAGTATAAAAAGGTTGAATTTTGCTCATGTAAAGACTACAGTTACTTAAAGCAATGAATGTAGATAATAAATATATGCTAAACTTCATGTGGGTTTTAATTTGTTTGCTTTAATTTGTTTTAATTTATTATCTTTGTGTTCATTGGAGGAACACAAAGATACGTCTATTCAACAACAAATTATGAGGGATTTTTTACACATTTGAATCTTTTGTCAACTAGCTGTAACTTACATCTCACCTTAATCATTGGGGTTAGGGAAAATGGCACTGTTTACTCTAAAAACATTACACATTTTTGTATGTGATCATTCCTTGGCCATTGAATCCAAGGTCTTGTTCAATTTAAGCTCTTATTTTACCACTAGCTATTCCCTTTTGAACCAAATAGACTGCATGTCAGGACCCAAACAAAATATGTGTAGTATGTATTTATAAAATTAGAAGACAATTATAAACTTTAACATTTTTAATTTCATTTTCTTATGCACATCTCTTCATAAGCATTTTGTCATCCTTTTAAACAGAACTATTTTACTGTCCCAAATTTCCACAAAACCAATGTTCATCAGACAAATCAGCTACTTTAGTTGGTCACCATAATAGTATAATTAAGACTTAGAGTTCTCTTATGGTAAGCCATAACAAGTCACAGTTCAAAAGTCTGTTTCTAGCACCTGTTAATGTTATGTGTGCACCAGGCTTCCAGCACATTGTAGCTATTTTAAGTAATTTAAACTCTACTCCCATAACATGGTTTTTCTATGGTCACAATTAAAGTTAAATTAAAATGTTAAAAAACCATCTACATATACTTTTAATTGTCTTTCAGTCTCCCTTTTAAAGATATCCATTAAAAGCCGGGGCCATGGTTGCACACGCCTTTAATCCCAGCACTCGGGAGACAGAGGCAGGAGGATTTCTGAGTTCGAGGCCAGCCTGGTCTACAGAGTGAGTTCCAGGACAGCCAGGGCTACAGAGAAACCCTGTCTCGAAAAACCAAAAAAAAAAAAAAAATCCATTAAAAAAATAAAAAGGTCTCTTATCATCTAACTTACCACAATAGATGCAATAGTTCTCAATCTATAGGTTGTGGCCCCTTTAGGAAGCCAATGATACTTTCACAGGGATCACATATAAGAAATTCTGCATATCATGTATTTACATTACGATTCTTAATAGTAGGAAAAATATAATTATGAAGTACCATTGAAAGTAATTTTAAGGTTGGAGGTCACCATAACTGGAGGAAATGTATTAAAGGTTCACAACATTAGGAAGGGTGAGAATAACGGCTTTAGAGAAAGACAATTATAAAAGTTTGAGTCATAATATCACTTTTTAATAATTTAGTAAGCCACGAGTTGCACATATATATACCATTATAGTACAGTCTTAAAAAGATAAAATTTCACTACTTAAAATTGAATATTCATTTTCCACAATGTAACATAAATGGAAATAAAGTTTAAAAATTGTAGCTAGTAGTAATCACTGCTTATGAGTGTTTAGACAGTTTTGAATTTTGTTGCTATTATAAACTATGATATATTCTGGACTATACATTTACTTCAGATTATCATCTCAGAAACAGAAGAAATAGCACCAGAAATTATAATTACATTATATTATTTTAAAACAGCATTATCCACAATTATAACTACTATAGACAGCTTTCCTTAAAGCTAATTTGGACATCTCTAATGATTTGAATTGTATAGAAATTAGTACCAGGAATGGGGTAGTGCTGTGACAGACCTTACAATCATTATTTTTGAAGAAATATTACATCCTTAGTGACTTTGGGACTACTAAAGCAATTGCACACTATTCCATGGTAAGTGGCACTATTTGGATGTGAGGCCTTGTTGGAGTAGGTGTGGGCTTACTGGAGGAAGTGAGTCCCTGTTTGGGTGGGCTCTGAGGTCCACCAAGTAAGGAAGAAACCCTCTTCCTAGCTCCCTGCTGAACATAATCATATTCTGCTCTCTTCAGATAAAGATCTAGAACTCTGACACTTCTATCATTGTGTCTGTCTGCATGCTGCCATGCTCCCCACTATGATGACAATGGACTGAACTTCTGAAACTGAAAACCAACCCTAATTAAATGCTTTATTTTATATGAGTTACAAAGAGTTGTTTTCAGCTTCTGGCTATTATAAATATGGCTGCTATGAACATAGTGGAGCATGCGTGCTTGCTATATGTTGGAGCATCTTCTGGGTATATGCCCAGGAGTGGTATAGCTGGATCCTCAGGTAGTATTATGTTCATTTTTCTGAGGAACCACCAGACTGATTTCCAAAGTGTTTGTACCAGTTTGCAATTCCACCAGCAATGGAGAAGTGATTATCTTTCTCCACATCCTTGTCAGCATCTTCTGTCACCTGAGATTTTTATCTTAGCCATTCTGACTGGTATGAGGTGGAAACTCACGGTTGTTTTGATTTGCATTTCCCTGATGACTAAGGATGTTGAACGTTTCTTTAAGTGCTTCTCAGCTATTTGAGATTATTCAGTTGAGAATTTTTTATTTAGCTCTTTACCCCATTTTTAAATATGGTTATTTGGTTCTCTGGAGTATAACTACTTGAGTTCTTTGTATATATTAATATTGGTCCTCTATTGGTGTCCATCAACAGAGGAATGGGTACTGAAAGTGGGGTATATTTACACATTTGAATACTGGTACTACTCAGTCATTAAAAACAATGACTTCATGAAATTTGCAGTCAAATGGATGAAACTAGAAAATATCATCCTGAGTGAGGTAAGACAGTCACAAAAGAACACACATGATATATACTTGCTGATAAGTGAATATCAGTAAAAAATAGCTCAGAATATCCATGGTACAACTTACAGATCACATAAAGCTCAAGAAGAAGGAAGACCAAAGTGTGGATGCTTCAGTCCTACTTAGAAGGGGGAACAAAATAATCACGGGAGAGAGAGGGTGGTTGGGAGTTAGGAGGAAGAGAAAAGGGGGGGGGCAAAAAAGGGGGACCGGATCTGGTGTGGGAGGAGATGGGGGAAATGTACAGAGAGTCAGGAAATTGAACAGAGGTGTGTAGCAATGGGGGATAGGGAACCGGGGATAGCAAACAGCAAGTCCTAGATGCCAGGAAATCAAGAGGCTCCCAGGACCCAACAGAGATGGAATTAGCTGAAATACCCAACAGAGGGGAGGGAGAACCTGTAGAGACCATATGCAGAGGCTAGGCAAGGCCCCTGGTGGGGGAATGGGGCTACCCAATCTTTTCCCAATTCTTAACCAAGAAGGGCTCCTGTCTAAAGGAAATATGGGAAATAGTGTGGAGCAGAGACTGAAGGAAAGACCATCCAGAGACTGCCTCACTTTTGAACTTGGTCTAAATGAATTTTGCGTTATTATATGGCTATAAGTCTGTAGAGGCCAGATGTGGAATGTAGTAGTTCGAATGAAAATAGCTCCCTGAGACACAAATATTTGGGTGCCTGCTTCACAGTTAATGGAACTCTCTGGTAAGTACTAGGAAGCATGACTTCATTGGACGAGATGTGCCACTAATGCTCATCTTAGAACTTTCAAAAGCTTACACCACAGGTTCTCAACTTGTGGGTAGCAACCCCTCTGGGGGTCAACAGACCCTTTCATAGGAGTCACATATAAGATATCCTGCATATTAGACATTTGCATTATTATTTATAAAAATATCAAAATTATATGCAGTAGAAATAAAATCATTTTATGGCTGGGGGACCACTACAACATGAGGAACTGTTTTAAAGGGTTGCAGCCTTAGAAAAGGTGAGAACCATTGTCTCTTTCTTTCTCTCCCTCTCTGTATGTCTCTGTCTCTGTTCTCTGTGTGTGTATGTGTCTCTCTCTCCCTCCCTCTTCCACACCCCCCGCATCTCTGCCTCCCAGTGGTTGTTTCAAAATGTACGTTCTCAGATATGGCTCTAGTGCAATGTCTGTCTGCTTGCTACAATGCTCATCTTGGCTATGGGTTTACCTGAAACTATAAGCCAGCACTATTTAAATATATATTTTCTATAGGTTGCTTTGGTCATGTTATCATTTCACAGCAATAAAAAAAGTAACTAAAACAATATCAAAATTGGTTTGTATGATTCCTATGAGTTTCTTAGAGATACAAACTATTTTCTGCATTGCTTTGCAAACTATTCTTAGTTATTATTAGTGGTGTGTGTGTGTGTGTGTGTGTGTGTGTGTGTGTGTGGTATCTGCATCTTTCTTGTTAAGTCATAAACTATTTTGCTATTTTTAAATATGTGTCAATGTGTCATGACTGAAAACTGTAAAATGTTTAAAGATAGAATGTAGGTTGCTAACAAAGTTGTACATGTAGCCATATTAAAGTTTAAATATAGTATTTTTAAAGTGGTAAGATAAAACACAATATCATTATATATTTACTAAAGTAATATATGAGAATGTTAATGAATATTAACTCCATAGACTTAAATGATGGTAAGAACGGCCTACTACGCTGAGGAATTAAATGAATTTAAGTCAGAAAGTGAGAAACAATATTTTCATTATAACTATGACAATCTTAAAAAGACTATAAAAATTTTAAATTAAATTTAAATAATAAAAGTCATGGCAACTATCACTAATTTGTATTTACATAAACTTACCATGCTCATTAAATATGGACTATCAGATAACTGTGATTTTCCTCATCTAATAATTGTACTGATCTAATTTAATTATTATCACAAGGAGTAATGCTATATATTATTTATTTTCCCAAATAATTAAATCCCAACAAAATTCAATCAACTCAGTTTATTTTTATGTAGACCAAAATTGCAAGGTCATTTTTCAACAGATGTTTGCAAATCAAGTGGAAACACATGAACTTCATGGTCACCAGTACAATATACTAGAAAAGATATTTTCTAGTACACTGATGTGCTTTGGTATGGTAAGTGCTGCTTACCATTTACTGACTAAAACAAGGCTGTATAATTAACTAGTTGGTATAATAGATTATGAGATTATTTTTCTTTTGCTTTTCTATTTTCTCCTGTTTTAGAAACAGCATCTCATGATTTCGCCTCTACCGAAATGCAACTTCCTAAGTATAACCGACATAATATAATCTTCAACCTCAGTCTGCAAGTTTGGAGAAGACAGGCATGTGCCAACACAACTGATTGTATCAAAGGAAAAATAACTAAGCGCCATTTTTCCCAATATGAGGCAGTCACCATTTCTGACTCCTCTTCATTACTTACCATCATCATTATTGCTGTAACCAAATATCTTGTGATGCCATGTAATGATGAAGGGTAATGATGAAAGGTAATGATGAAGGGTAATGAAGAAGGGTAATGATGAAGGGTAATGATGAAGGGTAATGATGAAGGGTATTTTTTAACTCAAGCTGAAAGAGTTAAAAGGATCTAACTTCATATGGATAATGAATGACAAGGTGTAAAAATAAATGTGACTTATTGCAATGAACAAAAATCATACAACATCCACAGTCTTGTTCTGTCTTTAAATTTCTTTCACAGAACAACTTTGTCTCCCACCACCTTTTTTTGGTGTGTGTTTTAAGACAAGATTTTCCTGTGTAGCCCTGTCTATGCTTGAATTCACTTTGTAGACTAGACTAGACTTAAGCTCTACAGCCTGCCTCTACTCAAGTCTGACATTAAAGTTTGTGCAAGAGAACCAAACTAATCCCTTACATTTTAAAATTTAGCCTCCCTAAATCCTGAGTTTTGCAGGCAAATGGATGGAACTAGAAAATATCATCCTGAGTGAGGTAACTCAGACACAAAAGGGCATGATGGTATGAACTCACTAATAATTTCATATTACACACACACACACACACACACACACACACACACACACACACACAAAGTACAGAGTATGCAAGATACAGTCCACAGAATTCAAAAAGGTCAAAAAGCTGAAGGGCCCAAGTGAGGATGCCTTAGTACCACTTGGAGGGAGAAGACAGCAATCACAAGTGGGGAGGGAGGGACCTGGGAGGGAAAGTAGAAAGGGGGTGAGGGTGGAGAGGGGAACCTGATCTGGTATTGGGTGAGTGAAAAGAACTGATGCCCTGAGGGTCAGCAGAAAGAATGGAAACAGGCAACCTCAGGAGGTAGGAGGTTGGTGGGTACCCTCCAGAATGCACAAGAGACCTGGGAGGTGAGAGACTCTTAAGACTCAAAGGAAGCGACCTTAGATGAAATACCTGACAGTAGGGAAAGGGAACTTATAGAGCCCGCCTATAGCAGGAAGAGAGGGCATCAAGTGAGAGGAGGTTACCATCCCACAGTCAAATCTCTGACTCATAATCGTTCCTGTCTGAAAGAACTGCAGAGATGGAAATGGAGAGGAGCCCGAGGAAAAGAAGGACTAGCGACAGGCCCAAATTGAGATCCAGCTCAAGTGGAGGTCCCAAGGTCTGGCACTATTACAGAGGGTATGGAGAACTCACAAAAAGGGGCCTAGCATGACCTCACTCTGGAAGACCCACGGAGTAGCTGAACACAGATGCACTGCTGACCCCTGTGGTTGAATTAGGAAAAGGATGGAAGAAGCTGAGGACGGTAACCCTGTAGTAGGACCAGCAGTCTCAATTAACCTGGACCCTTCCCCCAAATCTCTCAAACACTGGACCCACAACCAGGCAGCATACAGTAGATGACATGAGGCCTTCAACATATATACAGTTGAAGACTGCTGGGTCTTGGTTCAGTCAGAGAAGATGTACCTAACTCTCAAGAGATTTGGGGCCACAGGGAATTTTGAGGTCTGGTTGGGTGAGGGGTGGGGAAGTGGAGACATCCTAGTGGAGACAGGGGGTAGGGAGGAGGTATGGGATGTGGAATAGTTGGAGGGTGGATGGGAGAGGGGAATAAAATCTGGATTGTAAAATAAATAAATAAATAACTGACAAAAAATAAAAAGGAAAGGCGTAGAAATAATGTAAATATACTACTCATGTATGAAACACTCAAAAAAAAAAAACCAATTAATTAAAAGTCACAATTTTAAAAAAAGGTGAAGGTTAGCCAAATCTTTGCCTAAGTTAACATGGATGGACTCTAGCTCAATTCCCATTAGTATCCTTCTTTCCTCTTCAAAATTCTCAAGAGCATCGTAACTATTATCTCAATTTTTGCAGGTGTCACAGTCTTATGAACTCCCAGTAGAATGGGCAATTAAATGCTACCTAAAGCTTCTTAAGGCATTATTATCTTATATTTCCAAATACTTCTATACCAGTCCCCCAGAGCAGTTCTGAAAATCTAACATGGTGTCAGTTAGTAGCAGCCCATCTTTGGTACCAATTTGTATACTAGTAACCTTTCTTATATGTTTGATAAAGTCATTGTAAAGAAACTTATGGACACTAAATTTCTGGGATAGGAACTATAGTCCGTCATGGAAGGAAAAAAGTGATGGTAAAGTAGCTACATGGTGGGGTACTGTGGAGCTAAATCTGCTCACTTTCTTGTATTTGGTAGGAATAGAAATCAAAGTCTAGAAACAAGTTGAACAAATCTGTAGACCTCAAAAATGGCCCTCAGGATCTACTCCTCTGTCAAGGGTATACTTTCTAAAGGTTCTTCCTAAAACAGTATCAGTACTCAGGAGGGAGAATATGCTGTCATAGAGGAGTGTGTAGGGTGTATTTCATATTCATACTTGTAGATTATGATCATCAATAGTCTAAGAATTTAGAAAAAATAATACAAGCTACATACAGTCTATTTTAAGTTCATACTGATGGAGACAGAGGAACGAATGAGACTTTGACCATTTGTCGACTTTTTTCCTCTCAGTTCAAAGTTTGGATATGATTTGAACTGACTGAATGTTCCAATAAAATAATTATTGTCAGTTTATGATTATAAATAAACAGGAATACTGATGAAAAGATATTAAAACACAAAATTAACTGTTAAAATTGAACCACAACTTACATAATGTCCCAAAATACTAAATTCTACTTTTAATATCTTTAATGTCAAAAATACAACATTAAATGATGGCCAATGTTAAAAATTAAATTATAAGTGGGTAGACAATATAATTTTAGTGTTACATCACTTGTTCATTCATACTTTCATTCATTCATTCATCTAGTAATTTATCAAAAATCAGGATATTGCCTGGCAGTGGTGGCACATGCCTTTAATCCCAGCACTCGGGAGGCAGAGACAGGGGTATTTCTGAGTTCGAGGCCAACCTGGTCTACAGAGTGAGTTCCAGGACAGCCAGGGCTATACAGAGAAACCCTGTCTCAAAAAAACAAAACAAACAAACAAACAAACAAAAAACCCCAAAAAACCAAAACAACAACAACAACAACAACAAAAACCAGGATATGTTCCAGCTAACATTAAGGCCCAGCTAACAGGGGAATAGACAAACCCAATCCTTTCCTTTTTAGAGTATATAAATTAAAATTAATAACTATGCAGAAATAAAGTTGCAAAGTGTAAATGCTGATGCAAATGGGCGCTAAAAAACCAAGTGTCAATTTATTTTGACATAATAAACTTCAAAAGAATGTTTCCAAGAGCAAATAATTTGTCCAAAGAATTAAGCATCTTTAGTGAGCACCTATGTGGTACAGGGAAGTACTGCACACTTCCTAACACCCAAGCAATGGAGGCTACTGGAAAGTCTTCAACAACAATCAAGAATCACTTCCATAAGGGTCACCAATACTCAATTCTTCTAACTACAGTTCTGTTATCATGAATTTAGAGTTCTTCAGAATAAAAAGAATACTTGAATATTTTCTAATTGTATCTGTGCCTATGGTTGATGACTAGGAATAACTACTTTGTATATTTCTCAAGTAAAATTATCATATCCTAGTTCACAGAAATAAAACAGTGTGGTCTGGATTCATCTCCTAAAAGACTGTGTAGAGTGATGCATTACAATGTTTTTCTCTTTAATGTGACTATGTGTGTGTGTGTGTGTGTGTGTGTGTGTGTGTGTAGAAATTAGCAAATAAATGTTTGGTTACACATTTCCCTAGATTTTCTGCATCATAACCCAAACAAGTCCCACCCCATTACGAGCTACAGATCATATTACAGAGATAAATGTCACGATTTTAAATTCCTAATCAGCTACTCTGCAATGAATTCTAAGATATTTTGGCAAAAGATCTTCAACTTCCCAACTCAGCCTTTCCAAACCTATTTCCAAGATTTGATGAGACTGGGAACCATCGATTCAGACAAGTGTTTTGTTTAAGCATCTTAATTTAAGATACCTTAACTGATGCCCTGGTATTCCCAGATAATCCATATAAGCTGCTTCTACTAGCTGAACCTCACATTCTTACCAAAGAGTAGAAACCTGTACTCTTTGCTATCTAATCCTTATGAAAATTCTAGTTGAAAGAAACAATATTTATGGAGGATTGCTTAGATAACATACAACACAGCAGTTACTCAGGCCAGAGGCTCTGAATGTTACATCTCAATCTGACCATACTATGATCCAATTCTAACTGTGCATGCAATATGTGAGCACCTCTGAAACTGACTTAATTGAACCTAATCTTGCAATTCTCTTCTAAGCCTCCTCTTTTGATATCATAAGCATAGTGTGCTACACAGTATCTCTCCATGACTAAAACACCAAAATTCATACAGAGTATTTAAAAAAAATGAATTGTTTCTGAAAACATTTAAAAACAACTTATGTAGGTAGTTTACTACCATAACTGAAGATCTCGTGTCCTTTAAAGAAATGAAATAACTGTCTGAGAGAACAAAGCTGCTTTCTGTCCATTCTAGCTACTGAACAAGATTATGTAAAACATATCGGTGAGTTTTTTCACCCTTTGATTTTATCTATCGTTTTTCATCATGCTTTCATACTGACTAAACATTTTTCTCAAAATGTGCAAAATCCTACATCTGGATGGAATATGTAAATGTAAATATGTATATAACTATTTTGAGAATTTTCCTTAATCCACAGAACTTGAAATGATATATCTTGATCATTAATAAGTACTTTTCACACATGGTAACATATTTTTTAAATTAACTGTGTGACTCAGGAAAAAATTTTTATAAGCTATACTCTTTTGACAGGAAAATCTTTAATTAATTTCAACAAAATACACAGATGCTGCACTAAAATAAAAAGAGAGAATATATAGAATTTTGTGTATTGATGTGTGAATTTACATTCCAGATGTTTTATAGAGCTCGTACAGAAGCAAGAACATGCAGCTAACTTCTATATTCCCCAGCACTTGGAGTCCCTTGGTATGAAGATTGATCTCATATTAAATGAGATCCTTTATAACACTATCATATGAACCAGTATTCAAATTGTTAACATTAGATAAATTTTTATGAGCATAATGTCGAATATATATAAGTTTTCTATGAAAATGCACCCCTCATTGCCTAGGAGTATTGCAATTTGTTGCAAATTATTTATAACACCTAAAATATCCCATAAAATGCATACTTTTTAAAAATATACATCACATATGTTGATATAAAAATGAAGTGACTGATGTATTCTATCAGTCTTATACTAAGATCAATAACTAAATCCTGTTTTAGACAGTAACTGTGATCTAAAATCATTGTTCTTGTCTCCTGATTGAGAATAGGTTATATGATGCAAACAAGCACATCTTACTTCCAACTACACGCAAAAGAAATTATGAAAACCTTCACTGAGAGATATGGAAGACTCAACCAGCAGAGCCAAGCAAAAAGTCTAGAAAGGGGACACCTAATAAAGTACTAATGCACCCCACATCGAGTAAAAGTCAGTGTGAAAAATACAAAGAACATATAGAAAATATCCCAGGCTAGTTCACACACACACACACACACACACACACACACACACACACACAAACAACTTGACATAAATAGGATCTGAAGACGCAGAAAAGAAAAAAAAAAAAAACAAAAACAACCAAACAGACAACAAAACAAACAAGAAAAAGAGAAGAGTGTACAAAAGAATGTTGAGGAAAATTATACCTAAAGAGTTGTTGACGAAGCAGGATTTATGATGCTAAGTTTAAAGAGGAAAATTCTCCAGTGAAAGAAAATCCCAGCTACAAACTCTATGTGTAAAGACTGCGATGGATCCAAAATAACAGTCTTTCTCTTTGAAAAATCTAACATATGGTGATACAGAAAGCATCGTAGCTTCCAAATATTGATAGGCAGGCAGATTGACAGAATTTCAAAACTAGAAAGGATTTTGCTTATTTTATAGGAAAAAGTAGAGAGAACTCAGTCTGCCACAGAACTAGCATGAGTCTCTCTAGAACTAAAAGAATTTTAGTCTCCACTTCCTAAGAAAATGCTACATCAAAATTGAAATTGAAGAGCCAAACAATGTGAAAGTTTTTAGATTGAATTTGTTCCTGGGAAAAATTATAAGTAGTGTAATGATAGTTCATATTGTTTAAAGAAAACTGACTTGCCAGAAAGAATGCTGAACTGAAATCCTTTTGAACGTCCAGTAGGACAAGGATTACTTCTTTTAGATATGAGCAATTGAATAAATTGGAAAATTGGAAGGCGGCTCCCTTTTCAGTGCTACATCTTTGTGGGACAAATCATTATAAGCCTTGCTTAGAATGATTTCCTTTGCTTGGTCAAGACACTTCTCAGCCATCTATTCTTCAACTGGATACATTTGTGTCATATATAAATCTATTATGTTCCCCCCTGTCTTTTATATTCAAATAATAGATATAAAATTCATTTCTTCTGCACTTTGAATTGAATGGTTTGCTCTGTGCATAAAACCAATAGGAAAGACAATTTCACAATGTTTAATACTATCACAAAGGCAGTGTACTGCTGAGATGATTTTACTCGGAAGCAGATAAACTCAAATTATAGTTTAACCTCCAGTAATAGAACCAATCCACTTTGAAAATATTTTTGTAAAATTAAAACAGATAATGAACTGTAATTGCATGGGGAGAAACACTATGTGATTATACTCACTAGGGAGTATGCCCCATGGATAGTGTAAAATATGCCCCAATTCCCCCACATTGGAATATACGGTGCATAAAAATAAGTACCCTGTGTGAACAAGTGAGACATACAACAATCAAACAAAAATATCAGATTAGCTAAAATTGACCAAAGAATTCATGCCTTTTTCTTTGTAGGAGAATATTCATTTTATGATTATAAATTATTTTTCATAAATATACATTTTTAAGAATAACAATAGCTATTTTTAATTGTTTCTATGCATGGATAGGAGTGAGGCAACCCAGGATACATCCCCATTTGTAGAAATTTCAGCAGTTTATAGCTGCTGTGTTGACAGTCACTTCTTGGGGGATTGGCCAAATAGGTAGAAGTGGGTAAATATGATCCAGATTCATTTTCTACTTGGATAAACTTTTAAGGAAAAAATAAAAATTATTAAAATAAATTGTTCTCTCTCTCTCTCTCTCTCTCTCTCTCTCTCTCTCTCACACACACACACACACACACACTCATTCAAACACAAGTTATAAAACTAATTCAATATGATAATTTCTGTTAAAATTTGAATTCTATACTTGGCAAGATAGGAGTTCAAACATGACCTATACCAATGAAAAAAGATGCACATTTTTGATATGTTCTCTTTTGCATAGATTTTTTTGTATAAAATTAGATACAAGAAGCAAATCTATTGGTTTTTTAAGACTTAATAGAAAATATAAGCTTTAACATTGATTCTTTGAATGCAACAAAGAAAACTTTAATAACAGTACTTTAAATTTTTTGAAAATATAATAAAAACATTCCTTCTTTCTGTTTCTTCCTTCTGAACCCTCTCACATAGCACTTCCTACTCTCCTTCAATCCCACGGCTATGTCAAGATATTTGATCACTTTGTGAAACCCTAGATTTTGTTGTTTATGGGAAAACCTATTTCTAGTTGTGGTGTGGCTCATCCCTAGTATAAACCTTCAAAAGATTTCTAATTATTGTAAACATGATTAAATAAAACAACCATAGCTCAAGAGGTGGAACAATCAACTAGTTGAAAATAGAGAAAAAACAAAACAAACAAAAGAAAAACATAGTAAGAAGAAGTCAGTAAGTAAGATAGAGAGGACAAGAAATAGAAGAGAGGGACACTCATTTTGAAGGGTTTTGAGACAGCATGGAGAAGGAGAACATCAACTGTAGAGGAAGGTTGGTGAGTGCTTTCTCAGGCTCCCTGAACTGGCAGGCTTTTGTCTCAGCATCTGTCTCCTGAGTCTTCTTTAGTAAAACAGAATGACTGAGATTTTGTTTAAAACAAACAAACAAACAGCGCATGGTCTCTATTCACTAACACTATTTCTGGAATATGTGTTTGTATACATAAATCCCTAAATAGAACCTAATTAGTGTCCATAACGTTTCTTATATGTATGTTTTTAGGACTTGACAAATTGGGTAGGAAAACCCCATGAGGCCTCAAATGTACACATACAACTCCAGGAAATTAAGAAAAGTTGGGAGCAGGAAAGGTGGTCTTTCCCATGGAATAGCACACCAATTGGATGGACAGTACCTAATGGTTAGCCTTCAATATAAGCTTTCAAACTGAGGTTATATATAAATAATTATATGGCATTTATTTTAACCAATAAAATAAATAAGGAAGTACAGTAAACTTTGAGGAATATGAAAGTAAAACAACACCACAAGTAACCTGAAAACAATGTTCCATGTATTTGATTTTTATTTTGTGCAATTCACTACAACTCTATCAGTTTACATAGACATCATGCAAATTATAATTCTGTCGTTATCCCTCGATGCCTCTCTCTGCATAGATACACTTGGTGAAAAAATAAAGCATGTTAACAGATTCTGCTGCAAATATTTACTTCGTTGCAGAAATCCTGGTCAAGTAGAAAAGAGTTTTGTTTTGAAATTATTTGATCCTGTTAGCACAGGGTAGCTTCAGATTGGCTATCTTCGTGCCTCGAACTCCAGGGTGCTAGTATTACAGTATTACAGATAAAGTTTCCTTTAAAAAATATTCTGTCTCCCAAGAGCATCTGCCAGAGTCTGACAAATACAGAGGCAGATACTCACAGTCAACCATTGGACTGAGCATGGAGTCCCAGATGGAGGAGTTGGAGAAGGGACTGAAGGATCTGAGCGGGTTTGCAGCTGCATGTAGGGAGCAACAGTGTCAACTGGCAAGACTCCCGGAGCTCCCGGAGACTGGACCACCAACAAAAGAATATACATGGGGAGGGACCCATGGTGCTGGCTACATATGTGGCAGAGGAGGGCCTTGTTGGCCATCAGGGGGATGCCCTTGAACTTGAGGGTATTAGATGACCCAGTGTAGGGGAATGCTAGGGAGGGAAGACAGGAGTAGGTGAGTGGGTGGGGGAGCACCCTCATAGATGCAGGGAGAGGGGGGATGGGATAGAGTGTTTCCAAAAGGCAGACATGGAAAGGGGAAAACATTTGAAATGGAAATAAAGTAAATATTCAAAAAAAAAATAAAAATATTCTTCTAATTTTTATTTGTGTATAGGTGTTTTGCCTGCTTGTATGTACAGTGTGTATGCATGCATGTGGGGGTGGGGTGGGGTGGGGTGTGAGTGTGTGTGTGTGTGTGTGTGTGTGTGTATGTGTGTGTGTGTTGCCTGAGAACAGAAGAGTTTCAGATATTTTGAAACAGGAATTATAGACAATCCTGATCTACTGTGTGGGTGCTCAGAAGAGAATCTGGATCTTCTGGAAGTGTAGCCATTGCTCTTAGCTGCTGAACCATGTTTTCAGTAGCACAGATGGCTTTTGAATATTTTAAATTTATGTGTATGTGAATGAGAATGAGTGGTTATATATGCATCATATCTTTGCAGGAGGCAGGCAAGGTGTTAGACCTCCTGGAAGGAGAACTAGAAGCAGTTTCAAGACTCCAGGTGAGCCCTGGAAACCAAAGTCACACCCTCTACAGGAGCAGTAAATGCTCTTAAGCACCAATCCAGCTCTCAGCATCTTTAGAAACTATTTTTAATAAAAACCCATATTGAGAAATTGTTAGACATTTATGGTTGCCAAATAGAATGTTCTTTGTTGCTTTGCCTCCTTTCAAATAGTTTTTGATGGAATAAGAGACCATCAAAATAGACCCTCTGTTAAACAAGTATAAAGTAGAATCCTTCCATGCCCTGCATCTCAAAATAATGGTAAAATATACCTAGTAAATTCTTTACTCTAGTTTTACACTTTACTTTCCACTGGCTTTCACACAATGGGAATCCTCTGGCAACTGATGAGGGGTTGGCTTTTTCTTCTTATGTTACTTGCCATGATACCATACATCCTAGTTTCAAGTTTGGTTATAGTAAGACATGTTCTGGTTTTGGAGGGTACAGTTAGAAAGGCTCTGTCTTTGTGTTTGGAGGAACCTCATTTTGTGAGCGAGTCTAACAATAATGATCAGGGTAACCAAAAAACAGAGGTGATACAAAATGCAGCCATGAATACCATTTATGATGCAGTTGCGATCCAGACTCATTGGAGATTCAGAAAATGACCTCTTTTACTTGCCTTTTGAAGAAATACAAATCTTTCCTGCAACCCAGAATGCAGTGATGATGAAATAGAATGTTTTATATCCCTATGAATCAGTATTGAACTTGATGATATGATAGACAAAACAAAAAACAAAAAAAACCCAAAAAACAAAAAACAAACAAACAAACAAAAAAAAAATACAAGGAGCAAAAGGGAACAGAAATCTGGAAAAACAATAATGTAGTTGAGCACATTGTGGAAGAGTTGTAGATGCTCAGCAGGATACAGAAATTACCCAAGAGAACAGATATGGTGGAAATGAAACCTACCTGATTATAGTGGAGCCTCTTTGAAGATGAGGTGATTTTTATGCAATGGTAAATAAAGGGAGGCGAGAGAAGATAAATTCTAGCCATTATTATAAATATATGCACTTTTATGGAAATGCTCATGTTACTCAGGAAATGAACAGCTGAGTGAACAAATAGTTTAGTGAACAAATTAGAAATGACATAACTGAAAATAAAGAACTGACTTGGAAAACATGTGGTCAGATAAAAGTCTGCCCAAGATGCCCAAGGCATTCTGCAATCATCTAGAGACCTGAACCCCTCTACTCCAGGCTTCCTTATTTCCATCCTGTCTCTGCTGTGGGTATCAGTTATGCCTGAAATAGAACAAGAAAACCACAGTGCCTCTTTCACTACAATTTCTCTTGCTTTGTATTACAGTGTTTTTCAATGTGACCCTAGTAATTAATTAGAATACTGCTGTTCACTTTACAAAGACATGGCCCTGCTTGGTGAGTACGTGAATATAACTGTTTTGTCTACTATTGTCTATGGAACCAGCTGAAGGTACACAAGCAATATGTACTCAGTAGAAACTGTATTGAAAATAAGTTTTACTATCTATCTCTATCTATCGATTGATCTAATTATCTATCTATCCATCCATCCATCCACCCATCCTTCCATCCATCTACCTACGTGTATTTATTTCTCTCTGTGTGCCCATACACCTGCACATATGTATGAGTGTGCATGTGTAATTGAATGTTTGCAGAGGTCAGAGAACAAATTAGAGAAATAAATTCTTTCCTTCTATCGTGTGTGAATCAAAACTTGGATTGTCAAGGTTAATATCAAGCATCTTTTCCTTCTGGGAATTTTGTCTCTTTATTTCTAGTTTTTAACTGAGATGTTCTGCTGAGTTAGTGATAATGCCTCCCCTCTCAGTGCTAGACTACATAACAGGCTTGGTCCTGTGCAGGTAAGCTTCTGTGGGTGAATTCATGTGTACAAGACCCATGCCATCTTCAGAGGACAGCATCCATTCCCATGTACATAACTCAGTGACTTAATAAATAATATTAAGTAAAGACTAAAAAGAGGTTATAAAGTTAGGAGAAAGATGTGACTGTGGAGGGCAATTCATGATAGGAGTTGGAGGAGCAAATATGATCAAGACACTTTGTATACATCTTGAGATTTAAAAAATAATTTTGAAGAAGTATATGTCTGCCTTGACCCACTTATGTGATGCTTCACTTGAACAAAAACAGAAAAAGAATATGGCTGTCAATCATTTTGATTCTGTGATTTCATCAATTAAAATGGTTGTTTAATAGAGATCTAATGAAAACACTGGATAATTAGAAGCAAGATAATGGAATTTTTAATATTATCTGAACCACTTATTAGTTGTGTGGCTTTGGTAGTACTTAAAATTTATGATGTTCACTATTTTCTTCTGTAAAGTAGATGCTCATGAAAATTAAATTGGTTAAATGGTCAAATGTATTAAAAATAGTGCCAAAGCACTTACCTTGCTTTAACAGCTCCTCTTTCCTTCCACTATCTATTAAATCTCCAGAGGATTTCCTAAAAAATTCCCAGAGGGCATATTTAAACAATGAAGCATCACAATTTGGAGAAAAGGCAGCATGAAGATAGCACTGGTGATCAACACTGGGCTTGCTTCATGTTAGAAGGAAAGCCATGTGCATGTGGATGACATAAAGGTTGTCTGGGTTTTGTCGTGATGGCTGGCATGGATGAAGGCTTCATTCATTATTTTGTAATAATTTTCCACCCAAAACAGTATAATAGAAGAGAAATGAAGGACGAAATGGAAGAGTATAACAGCTAAAATTGACAATAAGCAGCATTAATCTCTTTCCCTGTAGTGATAGCAGAATAGGGAGCATTAGTAGGAAGAGAGCTGAGAAATCATTATTCATCAAAGTATTTTTTTGATAGAGGCACTTAACAGATTAACTACTACCCGATTTCTTTGAAAATTTACAACATGGCCATCTGTTTATTCTTACTAACCAAGTGTTTATGAAATGCCTACTATGTACCGGTACTACACTTGTATAAAACACAAACCTCAGCTTCCAACTTTCATTTTATCAAAACTGCACAATGAAGGGTCTTGGTACTTTATATTTGCCATACTGTCTGACTAAAGATAAGGAGAAGAGCTACATATAAGAGAGCTTCCGTGATGCAAGAAAGCTTGGTTATATTTCTCAAGAAATAATAAACTAAAACTACATTTGTATATAATTATGAGAGACACTCAGACTTTCTTATGTATGCTAATGTCTTTTAAAGCCACTTACAAGAGTAAAGCTACTTTATTCTTAAAATAAAGAAAAAAATTACCTTGTTACTGAAAGCACAAACCAACATAAATACAAATTTCACAGAAAATTCATCCACATTGGTTAGAGAGAATTTCATGCTGATTTACTCTTATTTGACTTATTACACTCTATTTTAATTCTTTCTATTTGGTTCCAGGGTATTCCACTCTGTTTTATTAATTCTATCATATTACATTTATATTAAAATACTAGTTGAAATGTGGTAATTTTATGAACAATTACTAAAGTAAGATTTTCTCTTGAAAAATTGAAACCTAAACAAATTTTTGGATTATAATTATCATAAACATATTACTTTATATATATTAGGTCAGATTTTAACATCAATGTAAGTTATATAATTTAAGAAATAACCGTATATGAATAATTTTGCTATAATGGATTAATTTGACAAATTTTAAATTTGTCCTATATCCTGTATTTAGGTAGACTCCCATTACTCAGAGCTGATATTCCAAATAATCAAGGAAAATATATTTGAAGACCAATGTCTTAGGTGCTATGGGCAAATTACAATAAATGAGACAAATAATTCCTTCTCATACAAAAGTATGTTCTTTGCTATATTTTAGCATTCAATCGTTGGAAGGCAGACTATACTTCTATATTTTTATTCCACTTAATTGTGCTTTTGACTCATTTTTCAGAGTCTCTCTTCATTGGTTATAACTCAAAATAATGGGTTAAGAACATACTGAGTGGTAGGTGAAGAGATAGAGGATGTACATGTAAAGAAACTTTGTTGCAAGCTTTTTAAGTATCTTCAACTTTTTACACATCCCATACAAACCCTAGTCTTGCTCTTGCCTTTCCCCATTTCTCAGTTGTCGTTACATTATGAAACCTTGGATAATGAGATAATATTTTTCTCCGAGACAAAAACAGACAATGACAGTGCTTGGTATAAAAAGATGAACTTCCTAACCAGAAACATTTCAGGTAAAGTATCCATTTGAACAGAGTCAGATCACATGTTATAGGACTTTTATATTGAGAACCAATGTGAAACTGATCCCCTGATGTAATTTAGTCTCTTGTCTACTATCAATAAGTCATGCTCTCTGTCAATAGCCATAAAGCAATAACAAGATGTATCATTTTGTACTACAAGTGAGAACAAAGCTGCTCTAAACTCTACAGGTTTGATAATACGGACTAGAAGCAAACAGAGGCATCTCTCTGGAAAGGAAGAATGGAACTCCATGAAGAAGGTGAGCAGAAATGACAAGAATACTTGTGGTCAGTGATACCGATATTTGTTACATTTGCATTCTTTTTCCCTTGCAAACCAAAAAAGATGCTGTCATATAGGGATGAGCATATTCATGGGTTATATTTCCCTCTTCACATCCCCCTGTGCATATTATAATTGCAAGCTCTGGTGTTTGCCATTAAAAATGACCAGAAAAATTCTTTCTAGTAAAACAGTGAGTGAGGTGACTCAGGCCAAGAAAGTCAAATGCCATGTTTTCTGTCAAATGTACATTCAGGCTTTATGTCTGTTGTTTATCTTTAAGTTGGAGCTAAAGTAGAAGCTAGAAAACTAGAAAATACATTTTGGGGAGGCACATTAATAGAAGAGAATAAGTAGATTATACAAATATGAAAATAAAGAAGTAGGCAACTGGTGAATGAAAGACTTGAACAGAAAAACCAGGAGGAAAGGGTGAGGGTTAACTCAAAAAATGTAAGGGTGCAGAAAAAGCTATATGGAAGCCTATTACTACACAATCCAACTAAAAAGAAAGAATTGAAGGAATAGTAGAATATATGTGAAAAGAAGCAGGGGACATCGTCCTGTAGTTTAAAGAATAAAGAAGGGATTAGAACAGAGGAGTGGGTAATCAGAACACAGGATGTCAGAAAAAGCTTATGTGGGCCTACTAGTTTGTGTGGTGACTTAAAATAAAAATAAACAAAAAGATTTTGAGTTTTTTAAAAAATTATGGACATTGTGTTTGGCTAATTTCAGTTTGATGTATTTTATTATTTACAAGGTTATTATTTTTTAGTACATTTGATTTTTTCTTTTTTCTATTTAATAAAAGGTGTTTGAAGAGATTTTTCCGTGTAAGTGCACCATCTTGTTTCCAGAAAACATAGGTAATGAAATTAAAAAGTGAAATACATGGACTTGAATACTTTCCCATGAGTTAATAGTCAAAGATCTCCTAAAAGCCTTTGAAATAAAATGGGCTACTGCCCATTGCTGTGGAATTATTGACAGCTGAGAGTTGTTGAGGAAGGGAATATCTATGTTTTTTAAAGAGTGTGAGCTCTGATTGGTAAGTGTCCCAGATGGAATAATCAGTGAAATCAACCAAGAAGCCAACCCATGAAAATTCACTAAGAATTAAACAGGACACCAATAAGCACCATATACTCACAGCATCTCCTAACTGTGAGGGTATCTCATTATGCTGAAATGGAAAATTAAAATTATATATTTAATTAGGCTATAAATCATCTGATTTAAAAATCATGGTCGTTATCCTGGACAACTCAGTATAACCAGGTTAATCACACAAATCATTACTTACAAAAGACATGTGTAGAAGGTCAATTTCATATTGACACATGATGTGAGAAACCAGTCATTCCAATCATTGAAAGCCTGGGATTCTCACAAGCTACAGGATGTGGGCAGACTCTTGAAGTGTAGAACCTTGGAGACAAGATTCTCCATTAGTGTCTCTAGAAAGGATTTTGACCATGGGAGACCTGACTCCAGATAAAATAAATCATATTGTGCTATAAAACTATAACACTAAACAAAAATGTGTTTCATCATAAATCACTAAGTTTGTACTAACATCTAATGAGAAAGATAAGACCTACTAGAGTGTAGAGTTTGAAGATAGAAATGTTTTAGCTACGAGACTCTTTTTCTTGCTATGTGAACAATAACATTGACTATCAAATTTTCAACTGATATATTTCTTACTGATGTGATTGATGTAGAAAATTTAGGATATGGCATATTTTTGGAACAAAGGGAAAGCTTGCTTGTCATTGTCTTTATGAATGATAGACTTCCTCAGTTTGAAGTCTCTCAACTGTTAGGAGAAATATACCCTCTGTGTGTACACCATCTATCTGGTCTACCTCACATAATCCACGAAGCAACTAGGGACAAAGGGAATAAAGTCAAATACATTGGTGTTCAACCTCCTGCTATGCTGTAACTAATATAGTACTTTTTGATCTAAGAGTTTGATGAAACAGAATCTATACAACATGAAACAGTAATTGGTTGACAGACTGTAAGAGGAATAACATGAAACCTACAGTTGGTACTCTTTCATTGATCTAATAGAGCATTGAATACTTTATGACTTTAATATGGAAATTGAATTTTTAAATTAACCATGAATTAAGGGTATAGTTAAAAGTGATGGCTAGTTTAACATTATTTATGAAGAAAAACATTAATCTGAGTACAGCTTTTTAAAAACCATTTCCCTATGCTTACATCTAGAATGTCTAAGTTGGTAAGGTACAACAACATGGTCCAGAGTAGGATCTTTTATTTAGGTGCTGTATGAGCTTGGAAGTTATGAAGCTCAGCTGTGAAAATGAAAAGTGCATCAGTCATACATCAGAATGTCAGCTTGACATTAAATGAGTTAGTATGTGTAAAGTGACTAGAAATCTTCTCCTATACATAGAAAACACAATAAATTTTAATTTTTCAAAAATTATTAATTGCATTTCAATGAGATTTGATCAGCACTAGTGAGAATTCCATCAAGTTTAAAATTTCTTACTGTAATAATTTTCTCATGAATCATTAAAATATCCCATATGGGATACAACAATATGTTGATGAAGATTATTTTATGAAGATTGTAGGAAAATCAGGAGCAAATTTTCAGATAAAAGGAATTCAAAACAAATCTCAAGAATTTAATTGAGATCTATCTCTGCATTCTGATGTTACTGACTTCACCAATCCATTTAAATAAAAGAAATATGATTAAATCAATGCTAGAATTTACTGAAAGTAAGGAAGATGTAATACTTTAAAGCAACTATTACAAACAGATTTATTCACAGAAGTAAATATAATACTTTTGAAAGAGATGTAATATCTACATAAGCTATTTCCACGAGGTGTGTAGTTTTTTTTCTTTTTCAGTGAATGCTTAAAGTTTTCCTTCAAGCTTTTGGTTAATCTATTGATCTGTGAAACACGGTGCACTCTAGGGAGGCAATTCAGTTGATGTTATATCAACTGATGAGATGAATAATGATCATACTATTTGGTAATTAAATGTCTTACCAACTTTTTAAATGACTACACATCAAAAGAGTCAAATGAGGTCAAGCATATTTTATTTTTTGTTATTACAACACTAATGCTATTAACAATCTTTAAAAATATCAAGACTAAAAGGGCATACTAAAATTAATTTAATCTATTTAAAGATAAGGTATGCAGTAGTTAGCTTACTATTTGATGACATGTAAAATATGCATTATGCATACAGAGTGATTTCTATTATGTTCTGTTTTTAGGGAGTTTTATAGAAATAACTGAAACTAAATTTTTAGGAGGGCAATAATAAAAGAAAGTCCTAACTAGTATTAATAAATATGAAGTATAGTAAAATTAAACCAGTTACAGAACAAAAAATAATTTCAAGTTAGGTTTTCAGAATATAGTTACAAATTCCATTAAAGATATTAAAGGAATATACATTTAGTAAAATTGATACATTTAATTTATTTAGTCATCTAACATTGAGCATCTCTCACTACCCATGTATTATTCTCAAAGAGACTAAATATTAAAGATTAAAATGTAACAAGATTGGGCTGGACTGATGGTTCAATGGTTAAGCTCATGGGTTACACTTTTTGAGGACCAAAGTTTGACCCTAGCACCCACATTATGGGTAAAAACTATCTGTAATTTCAATCCCAGAAGATATGATGCCCACTTCTGACTTCTACGAGTACCAAACACATATGTTGCCCAGACAAACATACTGGCAAACACAATAAACATAAAATAAAAATAAGTAAGTCTAAAAATTATTTAAGTGTAAGTAAATATATACCCATATTAAAGGTCTTTTAAAATGTCTTTGCATACCTTTGGACAGTTACTTTACAATATCATGAACACACAATCCTACCGTAAGAATTTCAAAACCTTTTAAGCAGAGGCACAAATCTGAAATTATGTAAATAGTACTATATATATTTAACATCCTTTCAAATAATTGCTTCATTTATTTTAATCTTTACATTTATGAATCTTTAAACCACAAAAGTACTCAATACAGTTATAATAAAACGTTGATCAAAACATTCAAACAATTGATAATAAAATAAAATATCATGGTTTTATCATTTTTTGTTGGAAAATCTGTTAGTCTGTTAAAATTCTACTTTATATGCTCTATTTTAATAAAAGAAGTATAATTGTCATTATATAATCAAAATGGGTCATGAAACTGACCAAAAGCTAAACAATAACAAAAATAAATTCGTCCAAAAATTTTAAAAAAATATATTACTCAAAACTAGAGATGGTGGAGGTGTTATGATATCTAAAATAGAGGAACTAGGCCAGGTCCTGGAAACATGAAGAATTACATTAAGTTTCCCATGAAAAGAAGGATGCTACAGAAGCAAAATGGTGTTCAAGGAAAAAGAAAAGCAGAACCCATATGCTGGAAGTGCCAGGACTATTGTTTCAGAGACAGTTTCTATTTCCAATATCAGGTTAAGCAAGACAACACAAGCACTTATTAGTTAAATGTTCCTTTAAAACCATATGATCTTCAAAAATTCCTTCTTATTTCTGAATCATGTGTCAAAGTCTTCCTTTGTTACTTGCTTTCACTGATACTCTCTTACTTATATACAGCATTTTGTCACAATTATATGCAATACAAACTTCAAACAGCTCACTCTTATCTTTCAGAATCTTACATCTCAGAACAGTCATAGAAGTTTACTGTAAAATACCTCCTTGTTTAAATCATATTACAGCAGTTAAATAAAGATTTTAACTTCAGAAGAAATACATTCACCCAAGCCTACAAATCACTTCAGAACAAAGATTCACCTGATATTAGAAAGGAGAAATTTTCCTTCAATAACATGAAATATTGTTAATAAGTATGGATAAGTTTGCTATTTATGCATCATGCCATAATAAAGAATAAAGATTAATCTGAGGTACCACTCCAAGATTGTTTTCAAATCCATGAAAAGCCAGCCAATCAAACATACAAACCTTTCTGACTAAATCTATCCCTGTTTGTTGTTGTTGTTGTTGTTGTTGTTGTTTGTTTTTTAAAAAAATACAAAGTCTTTCCTTACATTTCTAATATATGAAGTTGCTGGGATTTGAATGACACTGTATATCAAAACAGCATATTTTAGTTTTGTTTAGCAACTTCCACTTGTCAATACTATAAAGAAGATTAGAGGTTATGACTCAAGCATTCATCCATATTTATCTGTCATTATGACTATTTTATAAATGGAACAATGCTATTAATTCTTCATGAATCTTATCCAGTCATATCAATTACTACAGCTTATTTTATATTAATGGTTGAACTTTATATCTTATATATCCAAGAATTTGCCTTAATATAAGTAAAGACAATAATGAAATGGTTGTTTCTAAAATTTGATTGAGAGAAGGCTTGAAGAGAAAGTATGTTATGGAGAACTAAGGTGTGGTTTGAGAGAAAATGGGGAGAACAAGATCATATCTTATTGTATACAAGCAGGAAATCCTCAGATATATAAAAAATTAATGTTGCTTAGCTGATACAAAAAGTAGATTTTTGTCAGCTGGTTTTAAAAGGCATGTAACCTAATCTGTTCCCTCTTTGGACATTTCTTAAGTTATGGAATACAAGGGATGGATTGCTTTAATGAATTACAATTCTGAAAGATAAGTCATTCAATTGCTTTCATCTGATGTGAAATGTACACAGATATCGAAAGACATACAACCACTCAAAGATACTTGACCTATGAAAAGTAAAATATTGTCCTGAACTAAAGCATAAGCTAAGACATAATGCATTGCTATTATATACTAACTTGTGAGTATTTAGATTAAATTTTATACTAGCCAAAGAACCGAATATAGTTGAGAATGGAATGGGAAATTGTTTCTGGTAAGTAGATGAATAATGAATATTATTTAATTGCTATAGAAAAGCTTTGACTGAAAAAATAAGAGAACAGTAGTCATATAATACCCTCCACACCTAAGTAAGCAATGATAACACTTTGGAAGGTAGAATATCCCTTCTGAATAAATTCACGTTGCTATAATAGAGTTTGCATCTTAAATATTACTCGTCATTTTATTGATTAGAATAATATAATCATTTAGTCACTTTAGCTCCTAAGTTTAGGATGGTTTACTATTAGCATTATTCAGAAACAAAAATCTATGTATTTAATTGCCTACTTCATAACAAAGCAAGAATTGATCTTGGGAAATATGGACAAAAGTGCAAGTGGCATTATGCAATAAATTCGTTTCTCTGAATTATTTTCAAGTGATAATGGCACAGAAAGCATGTTCAGATGCCTTTATTGACTGCCTGATTTTCTGGGAGATGGAAGTCCATCTGTGCTTTCCTTATTAAGTTGCCATTCCTCTTCTCTAAGCATGAGGCAACATAATGAACGTGAAAACAAGGTGAATCAAAGTGAAAGTGCAGCCAGCCTCCCACTTGTCAACAATTACAGGGAGTATATTACTGAGAATATTCATAGCTTCAAATGAAAGAAGCATCTACTTCTTAAAAAGATTAAATGAAAAGGAAAGTCATTACCTCCCTAAGTCAAATGGTAGGAAGGATACCCAGTAAAATAAAGTAATTTAACACTGAAATTTTTTATTTATGTAAGATTTAAATGTATTTAACATTTTCAATATTTATTAACCTAATAAATGTAAGGAAACTAATTACTTCCAAAAGAATAGAATCATCATAATTGGCTTTAGCTAGTTGACATCTGTCTCTTAAAACTGAGGAGTATGTCAGTTTCTATGAAGTCTGTGCCATAGACAACAATGAAGTAGGTCTTAGCAATATGAGGCTCTACCAGCAAATAAAAGAGATATACTGTATAGTTATCTACCTATACATACTTAATGGACAAAAATGCTTAGGACATCCATAATATGTACAGACAAGATATATAGACTAAAGAATGAAGCTTTTTCATTAGTAATCCATCCACATAACAGACAAATCTAGAGTGAAGACAAAAATAGTATTTCAGAATGCATAGTTTACTAAAAAATGTAAAGTAATTATGAAGATATCATGTTCAACTGACTAAATTCAAATATCTAATATCATCATTTATGTGTGTTTATTTAATTTTCAAGAATATTTCCCTTTTCAGTCCATTTTTTGAAAGTAAAGTAGTTTACTTTTCAGTGTTACATAACTCAGAAATTGCTTCATGTAGATTAAGTTAGTTTCAAGCTGCTTAGTAGCCCTGGTTCAACCGCTTAATATTTGTGTAACACTAGAAGATTTCTTCACTTTTCTGATACCCACTCTTTCATCCTTAAATTGAAGTTAGTAAAGCCATTAAGTATTCAAAAGACCAATAGTAAGTGTATCTAGGACTGAATTAATTTACAGGTATATTAGTTATGAATATCATTAGTTAGAACACAAAGTACTGAAATAACATCAAAAAGGACAAAAAAATGTATAACAATATAAACAGAGAAGGGTATTTTAAAATCTATTTAAGCACAAGAGTACAAGAGAATAAGGAATGGATAGAGAAGGGGTAAATGTCAAGAGGAGAATAGAATCTTGATGACTAAATGTGGCTAAAATGTGACAAATACACTCATTCATGCTTCAGAGAATTTCCCAAGGTCTACTGCTAAAGGAAGACGTTTTACATTTTCTGTATTATTGTCTATTTCGACAAAAATCCAATTAACAAGTAATTTTTTTAAGTTGCAAGCAAATTCAAACCTAAACTTCAAAAAAATAAATGGTTGGAATTCACAATAAGATGTACATCTGGATAAAAGAACAAATTTGGAAATACGTTGACTAATAAGAAAGAAATACGTATACAATACCAGAATGAAAGAAGCTAATCTAGGGAAGTATTTAATAAAAACTGGGCAAATAATTGTATTCTATATTCTATCATATAAATTAAACTACAACGTCCCTTTTGGTTTTCTTCCAATAGAACACAAAACATACCTATTATTAGTCATTCCACATATATCTAGAGACAGAGAAACTGAAACCCTGAGACTGACTTAATCACAGGGAAGAAAAATAGTCAAAATCTCGATCGAAGTACCAAAGTTTCTCTCGACTGTTAACAGAGATTGAATGGAAAAAAAGTGTCAATCATTTCTTTAAGAAGATTCACTATGGTGGCAGACAATTGGTGACTGGAGGTGAGGCAGCAGAAACAAGTGGATCCCAGAAGCAGACTGGCAACTCTTTCTCCTTCACTTATCTCCTCACAGGGCATAGATCTCTGAACCTGTAACTCCAGCGCTTCACTCTTTTGAAATCTCAAAGCTCATCCTCAGTGACACACATCCTCTAGCAAGACCACACCCTCTACTTTTCCCCAAAATAGTGCCAACAACTGGAGACCAACTGTTTGAATGTTGGAGACTTGCGGGGGAACCTCAAGGAAACCACTACAACATGATAACATGCACCTGTTCACATTTCATAGTTTCAGAGACTAAGGTCACTCTAAGAGAGTTGTCCCCGAAATTATTTCAGATGGTAAGACATAAAAAATTAAATTTTATATTAGTCTTTGAAAAGAAGTATGAAAGCTTCTCTTCCCCCAAACAAACAACATGTGAAACCCAACAAAACCAAAACAAAACTTCACAGCTCATTTCACACACACACAAAATTTCTCAACTTGAACACATAATCTTTATTAATGAATAAAAGACTCGGCTTTAGGGTTATTATTGATCAGTAGTGGCCAAGAATCACAACTTAAATGGAATCTTGAGATTCTGAAGTGTACTTTGTGTTGTTTAATAAATTGTCTGAGACTACTGATCCATGCACTTAAGTGTTATAGAGAGAGAGAAAAGGAATTCCTCAAAATACTGTTGTTTTAAGATCTTTTTCCCTATTGTCCATTCACAGATGACTTATGTTAATACCAAACAACATCATAAAGTAATGATTTAATTTAACATTTTATTATACTTTTAAAAAGTGAGTCTTATAGGTCAAATACTGACAGGAATATTTATCCCTTCTTTAACTGAGCACAAAACATATTCAATCTCAATTCTTAACCTTTTTCATGGGCTTAAACCTGCCAAATTATTCCATTTGATTTTAGAGAATTCTCATACCACAATCTATTTTATTTACCTTATCTTCAATAAAATGGTTCAGTGACTGTCAGCAACTCTGAGACACCCTGAGTTTCAATCAATCTTCAGGCAAAGGCATCTATCTGCATTAGACCTACTGTGCTGGGAGTTTCAGCTAGAGGTAAGAGTAAGGCAGAAGCAGAATAAAAATGAAAACCAAGCTTAATGAAGCCACTGTGAAGAGAGAGGCCTCCTTTGGTGCTCACAGGCTTGGGTTCTACAATACCAGTTGCACAGCACTACACATGAAGACTTTCTTAATAAGATTGACAGCTAAAAGGGGGCAGGAATCTCCATCATTATTTTTACTTTTTGTGAAATCTACAGTTCTTGTCAATCCTAACAATAATAAACATGTTGCAATTAACAAACCTCTAAATTACATAAAGGAGGGAAAAAAAAAAAAAGCCTAGCTCGCCCTAAGTCCTTCTGTGGCAGTTCCATACAAACACTAATGTATCAGTAGTTTCCAAGAGCTTCCCTTACAAATTCGGGTGGCATTTTAAACATAGTTTCTGGATTAGATTTTCACTACAAAAATAAGAAAGTTTGAGCAAGAAATAATTTTTGGCAAATGATATCACTAAAGACTAATTCCAAGCAATGTAGGGTAGAACTTTTAGATGCTGTAAAAATGTCTCCCAAAATACAAACTTTGTAATAAGCAATGCTGGTTCATATTTGATAGGGGCTGTAAAAGCAGATTATTGTAATGGTGCTCTTCCCAGCAGATAAGACCATTAAAAAGGTTCTTAATGTTCAGCTGAATAGAAAAGCAGGCCAGTTATAAATTTTGCATTCTTTTGCATGTAACAGTATCAAAATTTGCAAGTGTTTATTTATAAACCGTAAGTTTAAAATTACAAATACAAATTATTTTTACAATAAGAAGTTGCATTTTCATTGTCTTTTCCATAAAGTGGAGGATTTCTGCTCAGATATTATACTCACGTCAGCAGCAATGAAATTTAGAAGGATGATTTAATGTGACAGTTTATAATAAATAACAACAAAAAAGAAAGAAAGGAAGGAAGGAAGGATATTGCTAAACTGTTATTTGGGGAAACACGCTCACCTTTCTGGAGACCAAATGTATAACTCTGCCAGTGAACTCTGCACATCAAAAGATCACTGAAAACACCTATATATGCTCATCTAGATGGTCCAGCTTACACATATTTCTTAAAGCTCCCAAAATGATGAAGAACAATAAGAAGGTAGTAGAATAGATTCTGCGTATTAACATTCTATAAAGGTAACAGCATTTACATCATTCTATGCAGATCTTCCATAAGGTAGTGATGTCTGTACCAGTACACAAAGCCACCTGCTCCTAAGTGCAGAACTGATACTGATGTGATCACTTGAAATGATGTTCAAAGTGGCCTTCCCAAGTTATAAAATCAGTATTCTGGATGAAGTTTAAACATTTCCAGTTTATCCCCACTTGGCTCACTATGTTATAAATATACATGTCTACACTTTGATTATGTTTGCCTGGGAGATCATCTATTTGGTTAGTATTAACCACCATACTCTATACAACGTCAGAAATAGTACAAAATTTTACATAAAAATAGTTTTTAGAGGTGAGTTATTTATTAATATCTTAATAGGAATTATATATTGACATTTGAGAAATAGTCCCTAGCTCTTGCTCTCTAGTCTTTCTTGCTCCCGCTGTCTCCTCACCCCTTCCCTCTTCTCTCCCCATTCCCTTCCCCCCTCTCCACATGTTCATGGCCAGTCTCTACTCTCTACTCTTCTATTCCCCTCTCTCTCTCTCTCTCTCTCTCTCTCTCTCTCTCTCTCTCTTCTCTCTGCCTCTAAAATCCTCTTTCTTCCCTCTCCATGCCCTGAATAAACTCTATTCTATACTTAGAAAGAAAGAAAGAAAGAAAGAAAGAAAGAAAGAAAAGAAAAGAAAAAATTGTCCTTAAACTTTGTAAAATTAGGAAGAAAAATGATATACCTCATAAAATTAATGAAGACAGAACAGGCACCCAGTAGTTTAGCCACCACTAACTGGTTTAGAATTATCATTTCAGGAAGTTGTCATGGAAAAGAGTAGGATTGAAAGAAGAAGAAGCCTAAGGGAAAGCATAGAAAAAGGACATCTAAAATGATGCTTTTATACCTTACATTATCAAATCAGAAAAATCACTGTACTATCTTTACTACAGTATACTGTTGATGTGAACAACCTGTTAAACACCTAAGGGAAAGCCAAATGACAGGAATAGTCAGAAATTGAGGCACATATAAAAGACATTGGAGTGTCCAGGCCTCATATTACTGGCATCATCTGTGATCAAGTAGTCCACGCCCTTCTAAATATTGCAATTTGCTATGGTGTGAAATTCTGAAAAGTCACTTTTTAAGGTCCCATATAGCCTAGGATGACCTATGTATAACTCAATCTGAGTCAACATTAGCCTTAAAGTCATAGTGATTTTCCTATCTCAACCTCCCAGTGCTAGAATTACTGGCATGAGCTACTCATATCTGTCTTCAGAAAAAGTAACTTTTAGAGTCGCTCCAACTTCTTAGTCCATTCAATAGTGGAAATATCCAAGGGAAATTTCACTGAAACATCATTCTTAAATTAAATGCTGGCACAGAGACCAAAGTTAAAACAAAAGATGTCATATATAATTTATATATGATATAAATAAGTATAATTTTCATCTCTATCAGTCACTGGAGAATAAAGCCAGTGATCATCTGATTGTCAGAGCAATGTTATATGAGAAGACACTCCAAAAACAATGTTTTGAGGCACCTAAAAACAGAGAAGAAATGGGAAAAATAAATTTGCTTTAAATAGACTGAAATAATGGAAGCGAACACACACACACACACACACACACACACACAAGGCTATGAAGTGACGACAATGAAGGCAAATAAAAGGCATATAAGTGAAGATTCACATGTAAGACTAATAAGTAGAGCAGTTTAAGTAAGTTTTGTATGATGACAGAGAGCATACTATCAAACTAGGCTGTAGCCTGGTACCATTGAAACAAGGAATGAATTTTAAGAAACATTAACTCTTAATGCTAAAATACAGCTATCTGTTAACTCGTAGTCAGAAAAGAAAGGCTGCTGCTAGGATGGTGGCCACTTCTACATAACCATCAGTAAAGGAGTGTAGCTGCTCAGTCACAGAAATAACTTCAGTAGGAGGGCCAAACTGAAGCCTGTACTAGAGCATAGAGATTAGTGATGCAGACAATGACAGCCAATCGGGAACTGCCACTTGGAGGAGACTCTTGGGGCCAATGGGACACCAGTGGAGGGCATAAAGGATGCCCCCAAAGAATGAATTAAATGATCTTATTGTCACATTCTCATCTATTCCCAGAGTCTAAGCTGTTGATTTTGCACCTTTTCACCCACTGCCCCCAAGGGAGACACTGGGCAGGACAAATGACTCATGCAACACAAACTAACTTTTATAAAAAATGACAAAGTTCCTTTTCATAAATACAATAATTTTAAACTTTAACATAATAAATTGTTCAAATTTGAAATGTGAAATTGCTATAAGGACATAAATCAATCTACCAACCAAATCTGTGTTTATAATTAATTTATTCTTCTTATAATATCTCAGCTTCAAGGGTTGATAATTCTATAAATGCTCAAGAATAAAAGCTTCTCAAAATACACTTTCCTATTATGGAGAGCCTCTGGCTGTATGCATATGCATTATTTACAGCAATATGTGGTTAATGATCATTTAGACCTGTGGAAATGAGGACAATCACTACAAACACATCAGTCCCAAACCTTAATTAGCAAGTTTCAAATAGTTTTGAGAACTGCACAGGAACATAAATTCCCTTCCTGGAAAATGTTTCATCATGTTTCAAAAATAATTTATTTCCTGGTTCATTAATAATCTTCTGTAAATTCCTGCTTTATTTTATTTACTTATTTATTTATTCATTCATTTATTTTATTTTAAGCAAATCAAACAAAGATTTACTAAGGAAAACTTAGTAGAAACTACAAAACATAGTAGTGACTGGCAAGGAGTCTGGGCTAAATGTTATTTCGACTTGACACAGGCTATAGTCATCTCTGAAGGCTGAGTAAATGCTTCCATAATGTAAGCAACCATGTTGTGCACATTTTCTTAAAGAGTGGTTTATGTGGGATGTCCTTGTCCATTGTGGGTGGTGCAACCCCTGGGATGGTGGTCCTGGGTTCTTTTAGAGAGTAAGTGAGCAAGTCACAAGAAGAAACCTAGTAATCAGCAGTCTTACATCATTTCTACTTCCAGGTTCCTGTACAGTTTGGAATTATTTCCTTGGTTTACATCAAGGGACTGTGATTCTGGATATTCAATAGTAGAACTAACTAGGACAGTAATTAGTACTAGGAAAAGGGTATTCTTGTAACAGACCTAATTATGTTATTTCTGGTAGGACTGTGGAAGGATGCTGGAACGTCTAGTCAGCTGGGGGAAAAGAATAAGCCACAATTAACAAAAAATTAGCATCACTGAAGTGAAAGCTTTGCCTTATTGAGATGGTGTCTAGCAGGATCTGAGAAGTTACTAGTGGATAAAAAAAGATCAGCAGCATTGAAGTATAATATTCTTGAGTTATTCCCTCAGGGGTAGCACACAGAAGCTGTGCTCCAGTAGCAGTCAAGGCTGTATATTCTGTTGACAATTAAACTTGGTGGATTAAGAAACTATCAAAAACCGGGAGAAACTGTTTTTGAAAGTATGATGGAGTCATGGAGATGATATGGGGCTTGACTCTGTATGAAGCAAGAAGAATCTACCAGTGAAGGTGCAATCTCCATAGCAGCTAAAGACCCACAATTGAATGGGTCATGCAGAGAAGTTGAGGTTTGACACCATGAGAAGTGTCAAAGGGTGGCTTATTAATGAAAGTGCTAGCAGTTATAGTTACAACCGAAGCACTTTAGATATGGCAGTACCAGAGGATTACTGCCAAAGACAGCAAAGATAATGGAGTGGAGCCTGCCTGAACAGAGGAGACAAGGTTCTAAAAGCCATGTTCTAAGGCTTTAGGAATAGCCCAGAAGATCAAGAGTGAATCTTTGACCTTGGACACCAAATTACTTACACTGTTGGAGTTGGTTTAGCTTTGTTTAGATTGTGACTCTGCACTTCTTATACCCTATTGGAATAATTTTAATTTATTTGGAATTTTCAGGAAGAAGTAATTCATAAACTTTAATATTTTAAAGAGATTTTGGATCATTAAAGAAATAGGATTTCTAAAGAGACTGAATTTTAATGTTTTTGAATTTGTAATGAATGTGGATAAGTTTGCAATATGTTTGATATTGTCATACTTATTAATAAGTCATCTTGATGATAAGCATAAGAGAAAGATTATTGTTAAATAATGTTGTATTGGTGTGTCAACAAGGAGGAGGTCCCTTATCTTAATAGAAATCAAAGTAACTATGCTCCGATACAAGTGCATATTTTTTAACAAAAGGAAGCAAATGATAATATCAAAAGTCATTCTAAAACTTGAGTACATAAGTGTAACCATTAACTTTATTGTGAACACTAATATCTGACACCATAGAAAAAAATTTTGGTGGTAAAAAGCAAGTGTTCCAAATTTTTCATTACTAATTATTAACTATGAACTACAGGAAAATTGCTTTTGTAAATCATTTTGGTTCTTTATTGTCTAATTTCTCCACTTGTCAAATGAAGATTACAACCTCAGCTTCACTTCATACAAATAATTAATGAGAAAAATGAATTCAAAACAGCTCATATTTCTTTGAAAATTATAAAATTTGGCTAAATGTCCAATGATATGTGTTCCATATTTTATAATGTGATAAAGTTGGTAAAATGACTACAGCACAAACTTTGATAAACCACTAAATGAAATAATTGGAAGAAGATCCACATACATCCCTCAGTGATATTATGATGATTTGATATGGAAAATTGCCTAGAAATGAGGATAGGGCAATTTATGCAAAATGAGGACCCGAAGCTTGCCTCTAACAAAGTGAACCTACAGAGGAAAATAATTGAGGAACCCAATGTATAATGATTCCCCTCCTTTTTGGGGCTTTCTTAAGAAAAAGAAAAAATTAGGATGAGAGTTGATTTTACCAAAAAAATAAATAAATAAAGTAAAATTCTGTGTTTGGCCAAGTTGTGGCATAGACCTTTTGTTACAGCATTCAGGGGGCAGATGCAAGAGGATCTTTCTGAGTTTAAAGTCAGCCTAGTATATATACACAGTGAGGTTCAGCATAGCCTAAGATACATAGTAACACTGTTTAGAAAAAAAAAAAGAAACTTCTTTTTTCTGTCTCATATCCAAGTATTAAACTAGCCCCAAACATGCTTATCCTCCAAGATTAGAGAAAATTAGCCTCATTCTCTAGTCTGGCCATAGAGTTATATATATATGTCTATGTACATATATATGCATACATGGTTAATTATATATAAATTCATTTGCTCAGTTCAACAGTGACACAAAAAACATAATTTTATATAAATATTAGAGATTGAATATTTTTTATGTTGGCTTTGGAAATATCAAGGCAAACTACAATGAAATTCAAAGATGTATAATATTATTCCAAAAATAAATTCTTCCTGAAGAATTGAGTTTTTAGCAGTAAAAGTTATTTAAAAATGGTCCAAACAAAGTTCAATAAATAACTCATATTTTGAAGAAAAAGTTTTGCTGCTATTATATTTATTTACCTCATAGTTTTGTTAGCATGTCTGGGTTCCTTGACAAAGTCAATATAAATAATATTTATCTAACATTATTTCACAGATAGAAATTAGCAGTTGAGTGCTTACTTAGCATGTGTCTAACACTAGGTTTAATCTATAATCACACACACACACACACACACACACGATCATGAAAATACACATGTGGACTCACACACATATACATTCACACCAGTAATACTGAGAACACCAACTCTTAGAGGCCAGCATAATAGTAGCAAAAATATACCAAATAATTTTTGTTGCATAATCATACATTTTCAACAGTTCAAAACAAAGTTTCAAATTCGTTTGTACTACTATTTAAAAAAAATGAAAGCTATCAGAGAGCAAGGGGGAAGCTGGAGAGCCAGTTGCATCAAGAGTGATAAGAAACCCTATGACTACAGCTAGACACACCTCTGTGGTCCATTAGAAACTCTATAATATTGAGCAAATAAACTTAACCAAAATACTAAGGAGTAAAATAAACATTAATATACTAGGATACATAGCATAAAGAGCTATTATCAAAACAACTTTACCTTTTTCTTCAAAATCTTCTACACACCTCTCAAATCAACCTTGGAGTGGATTCCTAAGTACATTCAGTCCCAGCATCACATCGGAGGAGGAGCCCTGTGAGTACAGATAAATAAGTGTCACTACTTTGAAAACTAGCTTTGTATATGTGTCTCAATTAGTACAGCCATAAAACAAAACAGATCATATGCATCCCTCAAACCACATTGCTTAATTCATTCATAATTTGAAAATCTTCTAGTCTGTATGGAAAGCATTAGATTCACTTTCATTTTTAGAACTTTAAATCTCATTGTTGAGAATACACAAGATACCCTGCCAGGAAGTTTGTATTTCATTCCTCTTCTTACATACGTTTGGAATGTTTAAACCTTTTATGATTAAATTTCATAATTTATAAAATAAAAGTGTTGTAGGATTCCCAACATAAAACATGGCTGATCTCAATTGCCTCTTCAAAACATACTTATAAGTTACCTAAGCCTTTCCACAATTAACAAATCGGTAGTAATCATTTTCTTCTCTTAGCACATTGTAAGGTTTATTATTTCAATGAAATTTGAATTTCTATTTTCCTGTCCTATCTTCTACTCAACCAGTTTGTTTTCCTGGTGTCACCTTCTTTAATCTGAAATATTTGCCTCATAATCTTTCTTTGGCTAAGTACATTTGTTTAATAAAGACACCAAACTTTGTAGGACTTATTGTTATATAAATAAAGTATTTTAATTTAGCCATCTAATCTGATGAATTGGTAATTATGGCATAGCAAGCTGAATCAACTTCAGTTGAAACTGGAACAGGACAGAGTACTGTGTTTGATCAACAATATCTGACCCAGGCATTGAACTGGTTTGAGTATCATCTTATACTATCTCTTCTGAGAATCTGGACATTATTATTTTGAAATAATATTTTCAAATGCATTGAAGCTAAATAACCCTTTATCCCAGTGAAAGCTTATTACCTTAAAGGACTTGTTAATACTGAAGAAACATGTTTGAACTATAGTGGCAAATGCTTAATGCTACTGTGACATTTCCTCAAGTGTCACTGATGTACCACAGAAAGACTTAAGTCTTCTACAGATCATATTTCAAACCCTCATGTTAAGCACAGCAATTAAGGGAAACTAATGACATAAACTGTATGGGTTATCAACTACAGTCCATTGTATCCTATTGTTTCTTGTTCTCTGTGTATTTATCTACATTTCTCTCAATATGAAGATCTTCAACAAGCATGGGCTTACTCTTTAGATATATATTCCTTATGTTATTGTTTCTTCCATAATTATTTCTGTATGACAAGAAACTATATTAATTTGTTATTAAAATATAGATGTCTGGATCATTTTTTAAAAATTCATTTTGGATATACCTTTTATTTTCCTGTATTTATAATTAACAAATTTCAAACCATTCTACTAGTTTTCTTCAAGGTGTTGGATCATAGTGCCTAATGTTCTCTCAAACAAATAATCATAGGTTTCTAAGGGATATTTTTTGCTAGAAGACACACAGTACATAAATTATTTTAAAGATATTATATTGTTGCTAAAATACTTGAAAGGCTTAGAAGGAATTCTATAGTAGTCTGTTTGCATTAGGCATTCATGTGAGATCAATATGATAACATCAATTGTTTATAGAAACACTGCAAACAAGAACATAAATAGGTAAAATTTGACAATAAAAAGTTTTTCTTTCTCGTAAGTGTTATGGATTTGGTTTATTGCTTATGTTATGTTAATTTGGTTCCCAATTTATACAGGAATTCACACTTCTGCATGTAAGACACTGAGGAACCCTGTAAATAAAGTTGCTGGAGGCCAATGGCAGGTCATGGAGACAGAGGTGGGACTTTAGATTTCGTAGGCAAGGGAACCCAGGGAAGAAGAATTTAGAATTGCCATTACCAGGAAAGGAATAAGATGCAAGATTTGGAGCTATAGAAGCAAAAGCATACAACCATATAAGAGCTATGGAATAGTAGCCCCAGCACCTCACCACCCGGTGTTTGGGTCAGGGGTAGCCAAGATGAATATAGATTTCAGTAAGTAATAGTTCAGGAGTATAGGAGAAGAAGCATTAGCAACATGGAAGTTCAGGGGTGACTCAACCATTGTGTTGTTTAAGGCATATTAAAATAGAAGGTTGCCTGTGTCTATCCTTGAGAATCCAGAACATTGGGCAGGTGTCTAGGAAACATGCTGCTAGCAGTGGGGCAAATTGAGTAGCAATAATAACTAAATAAAACACATAGGTGTATGAGGTGAGAAAGATCTAGGATGAGGTGGGGGAAGGAAAAGACAATATGTGTGATCTGGACTGAGAACAAGGGACATGGGTATGACAAAAATTTCAAAAAGAGAATGGGGGTGGGAAAAGTTGTGTTTGCAAAAGTTCAATGTTATAAACTTACCAACAACAGAAAAATAGTCATAGCAGTTTAGTATCCTGATTGTGACTGTAGCAGCAGGAACTCTACAGCCCAGGAGTTACAGCATCTTTGTGTGCTATGAATCCAGACTTCTATCAGGGAACATAGTAGGTAATCAATAACTATTTGTTGAATGGATGTATTCCTCTATGAACAAATAACTAAAAAGCTGAACAGGCATGGTAATGTAAAATAAATAAATAAATTTTAGGTAGAATAGGTAGAATAGACAGTAGATTTAAACCAGTAAGGAGATACTTAGGTTATCAATCACTGAGTTGAAAAGAAAATGGTGAGAGCACCAGTGATTCCTTTACAGATGATAAAACTAGGCAAGCAGAGGCAAGTTACTATTCCCAAAGACCTGCAGAAGATGAGCATGAACTGAACACATGGTCCTTGTTCTCAGTCCAGATCACTTCTTGGGATGCCAGCTGCTTACCCTACAGAAAGCAACAACAGCAGCACAAACCAAAAGTGGACCTTCCAATCCTGAGCGCTGCACATAATCCATCAGATAAGCACACACTTCCCTTGACTTTCCTTACTACAGAGAACATCCAGACATCTTTCCATGAAGTAAATATGATCAAGAGTAACTTCTCTTTTGGAGTTGTTTTAACCATGAACTTATCCTCTCTTACCTACAAAAGACCTTTGACGTATATAACCATCTATGCTATTCTTCTCCATTTGATCCTCTGATAGCCATCAAGATTCTACATCCAGCTGTCCTGTTTTGTTGAATAAGGGGCAGACAGAGCATAAAGGGAATAAAGAAGAACAGTGTGAGAGACAGAGAAGTGAATAAAAGGAAGGAAGTTGTTACCATTTTAAAATTCAAGCTGAGAGTTGAGGCAGAAACATCAACCCCACACCTCAGCTCTCCCACACACAGCAGGCCTCTTCCCCAGAGTGATCCTTTGCAGAAGCAAATGCCTGCTTCCAATAACTCCAATGTCCTACAGAATTAGAAGTACATATATCTATATAGAAAAAAATTATATATATATATATATATATATATATATATATATACATATATATCTTCATCATCATCATAAGGAATTAATTGTTTTGACTTCTAAAAACTAACATTATGGGAGTCCAGAGTAAGTGAAATAGCACATATCTGATTCATGCCTGCTCTTGGTGCTTTTCTACTTCTGTTGGTTTGCCTTGTCCAACCTCAATGTGATGTTTTTGGTTTTATCTTATTATATATCATTTTGTTATATTTTGTTGTTATCTCTTAGAAGCATGTCATTTTCTAATTAGAGACAAAAGGCAGTGGATCTGGAGGGAGGGAGGTAGGAAAGAACAGTGAGGAGTAGGGGGAGAAGAAACTGTGATCAGGATATATTGTATGAGAAAAGGATTTATTTTCAACAAAAGGGGAAAAGCAAATTCTTAGAAGGAATAAAATACTCCAGTGATTTTTAAAAGACAATGAAATACAGTGTCTTAATTCAACACACCACATTATTACATTTTGTTTAGAATTTCAATTAAATTAATTAGAGATATATATTGTGCTGTTTGTATAAATATAGAATATTGCTTTAAAAAGTTGATGGGATGACTTTAGCATCATTTTAACAGGACCGAATTTATATATTTTACATGTATTAATACGTTCATATTATAGTGATGACTTGATTATGTTACAAAACTATGAAGTATAAACAAACATATAAGCATATATACTGAAGATCTAAAGGATAGATTTCTTGTCAGGTTGGTTTACAAATTAGCCTTTGGTCATTCAAATAGATTACAGAGGTGGGACTATTGCTCTGGTTGTTAAGGAAAACATCTTAAATTATAATAATGACAAAAGGACTACTATTAATCCACATTGCATAAAGCATATGAATAACAGAGTATATAAGTTATATTCCAGTTTTGGTGTTCTACTCTCCAGTTGGTGGCATGGCAATATAAGAAAGTAAAGTAAATGATACTGAGGTACCACCAAATTCTTTTCAAAACATTAATGAGATCCATTCAGAGAAATTAATATAAAATAAATTTTGCCTTGAAAGAACAGTTTCACTGAGTACTTGTTAGTATGAATGCAGTTCAAAATACTTATTGAAGGGTGTAGTGAGTTTGGATAGGAATGGCTTGCTTCAATGCATATGTTTGAATCTTTGGCTCAAAGTGAGAGGGACTATTTGAAGATGTGGCCTTGTTAGAAGAGGTATGTCACTGTGGGAACTAGTTTTGAGATCTCTTGTGCTCATGTTATTCCCAGTGTGGCAAAGAGCTACTTCATGTTATTTATGGATCCATAGTGAAGCGCTCATCTCCATCTCCAGCACTATGTTACCTGCAAACCAACATGCTTTCTGCTGTGAATATAATGGACTAAACCTCTGAACTGTAAGCCAACTATGTAAATATTTTCCTTTATAAATTTTCTGTGGTCATGGTGTCTCTTCACACCAAAAAAATATATTAACAAAGACAAAGAGTAAGACTATTTTATTTAGAGTCATTGCTTATATTTGTTACACTTTGTAGAGATACTATAAAATGTTTATAAACGTTAGAAAGATGATTTTGTCAAAGAAAGTAAAAAAAATCATAATTAAATAAGAAGACAGTATGATAATGTTGTTAACATAGGAGGTTGACATTCAGAATGTATAGAAAGCTAGGTTATTATGACAATTATTTTATGGACTTCACTCACCACAAAAATAAGGATACCCAATAGAGCAAAATAAAAATACATTGCCATATATACTTAAAATGTGTAAAATTCTTTACACATTTATGCTTTCTTTAATTTTACTTCCAAATAGCATAAAGCCCCATTGTTCTTCAGTTCTTGCTGTTCTGAACACCTGCTACATATAAAACCTGTGGTCAGCTGAGGACAGAGGAATAATTACCCTTCCTTTTAATTGTGCTTGAAGAATAGGGTCTATGTGTAGTAAGTATGGATTTGAGTGACTGACACTTGCCAAGATGAAAATAGGTGATGTAAACATGATGCAATGTAAGCAAAAGAAAGCTCATGATACCATTTGACAAGTGAAAATAATTATTAATAAAAGTATAGGAAGTGATAGATATGCCAGATGCACAATGAAATCTTCGGAATTGTCTTATAACAACAAAAAATGAATTCTTGTAGACACAAAAATGAAGAGTGGTATATCTATAGTTTTGTTACATTGTATAGATACTACCTGAACTTGCCTATTTGGATGTCATTGAAATCTACAAAAAGTTTCAGGAAAATAATAGGTGTTTCCCTCTGTCAGCATGTGTAAAACAATGTGGTAATTTGAGGAAATTTTCTATGTAGCCACTGTCTTGATTCTAGAGCTGCATTGACATCTTTTAAATCCAAAATCTAACACAGAGAAGGAATACTCAAATCTCAGCAAAAGTCTTTTAGTCTACATAAGCAAACTTAGAATCATTAGCATAAAACATTTCCCACTGAGATATTGATAGTGATAAATATTGTATCAGGTGGATGCGTCTTGATGAGATTTCAAGTGTAGTCTACTACATGCTACAAAATCATATCCCTCAATTGCTTCCTTAAGAAGTTCATAGTCCCAATCTTTGATTTTTCTCAGCTTCTGTCACAAGAAAATATATTTATTAACATGTATTGAACCTATAGTAGTTTATAATAAAATTTTCAATAGTATAACCAGCATATGATCATTCATAGTATAGTATTTATTTAGTTGATGCTGTATGGATGCAAAAGTTTTGAATTGAGAAAACTCTGATTTCTATTATCCCCAGCTATTTATTCCATGCTTTCTTTTCCTTCACAGGCTACTCATTAGAGTGTCTATTTACATCGATCTTTCTTTTCTAACTAACTTTAAACACCTCAACAAATGAAATGAATGTAAAAAAGTATCTCAGGGATTCATGTGTTGACAACTTTGTATCCAGATGATGACACAGGTGAGATGAAATGGGATCATGGAAGTGCTTGATGAAGCATTGGTGGATTACTCCATTGATGAGCATCTATGGAGTACTCAATTGATGAATTCAAAGTTGCATGGGCTAATGCTGAGTATAGAAAATCTGGAAGACTTAAATCTTGTCTTTAAACTTTTATTCTTTGCGCTATTTCCTGTCTGTCCTGAACTGAGCATATCTCTCCAATTCACCTTTTTGTCATGAAATTCTCCCTCATTTAGGTCTAAAAGGAATGTTCCAATCCTCTGAAATAATGCACAGAAATACAAATCTTTTCTCTCCATTTCTAAGGTATTTTCAATAAGCTATCATACTAAGTTAAAATATTATTTTTTTCATAAAATATCAACTCTTGTCTTGAGTGTGACATATTTTAAATGAATGATACTACACAAAATATGGCAGGAAGATATTCGAGTTACATTGCAATTCTAATGAATTTACATCAACTTTAAAATGATATAGAGTAATTCGGACATGAATTTTAACTTGCTGTCAGTGATAATTGCTGACTCTAGCATATAAATAAAAAATGTAACATGTCATTACAGCAGATTTTACAATAAAAGTGTCCCATACACAAAGTTACTCTTCCTATTTACTAGTAACAAACTAGTACTATTTGAAATTAAAACCTTATAATCTTCATATCAGCTCCCTCCAAAACAAGGTATTTAGGTATAACAATCTGTACAATATCCTTATAAAAAAACCACAAAAGTAATTTTTTTAAAAAAAAATCAAAGAATATCTCAAGATGCAATATTGTTAGAAGGTCTCCCTTCTGAAATTTATAAATTCAGTTCAAACCCAGAAAAAAAAAATCTAAGCTCAGTACTTTTGTGGATACTGACAAACTGATTCTGAATTTGAAAGCAGGGGCAAAATCCTAAAATAGTCATACTGTATCAAGGAAAGTATAGAAACTCAAAAAGTCCTACTTCAAGGTTTACACTACAGCTTCAGTAAGAAAGACAGTATGTTATCAGTGAAAGAAAAGATCAATGGAAAAGAATAAAGCTGCAAAAATAGAACCTCACAAATAGAGTCAACTGATATCTGACAAAGGGGTAAAGATAGTCTTTTCAACAATAGGTGTTGGAAAAACTGGGAAAGTATGAACCTATACACAAACCTTCTATACTTCATAAAAGTTTACTCTGTAGATCATGAGTGTAAGTGTAAACCACAAAGTCACAGGATTTGCCAAATAGAGTAAGAAGGAAAGTGAACTGTGTTTACATTGACATCTGCTAAGCTACAACCACAAGGATGCAGTCTGTGAGTCTCTTGATAAGTTAGACATCAGTTAAACTCAAAACTTCCACTTCATAAAAGCAGTGTAAAGACAAGGGGAAGTAGTTGGTAGAAAACAATTGCACAAACAGACTAATTTAGTAAAGAATATTTATACAAAAGGTGTAAAGAACTCTTCAACAACAATTATAAGTAAATAAAAAGAACCATCATTATTTTAAAACTGGCCATGACCACAAAGATATCTCAGCAAAATAGTTTTGTGGATAGCAAGTAAATACATGAGAACATAGACAATCCGTACTTTGTGTGATGGTTGAAACCATATTAAATAAAAAGTAAGGAAATATTAAATCACTATACACTTGTTAGAATGACCATATTGTAAAATGCAAATGGCTGGAAAGCTCATAAAATGTGAAACTGGGAATCCTCAGCTATTGCAAGTAAGAAAGCCAAACATCCCATTTTGGGTGACAATCTAGCAGTTTCTGATAAACTAAACATTCATTTACTGTGCTATGGTAATTATCCAACTGAACCAAAAACTTATGTGTAGATGGAAACTGAATATAGATGCTTATGGGATGTCCATTCATATTTGCTAAATTTGGAAGCAGTCAATATGCCTTTCAAAAGGATAGCAGGCAAATAGACTTTGAACTCTACAGACAATTGAGTATTGTCACTAATAACCATGAGACTGAGACAATTTAAGGCTGTCTTGGCATTTCCTTCAAAAAATAAATTAAGCCAATACTTTTTAAATCTTCAGAGAAATTCTCAGGATGTAGGCAGACAGCTGCCACCTTCTTTGCCAAAGTAACACAAGAATGGTCTATAGCTCTGTTACTAACTGTTCCCTTTTGACATCTCTTGATTTTGTCCTCCATAATCTGCATGTTTCTCTGCATGTCTTCCAAGCCTCTAATATGATGCACTGTTAAGCCTCATGTTCCACATTCTATTGCTTTTCTAATTCAAATCCCAAAGGCTTCCACATTCCTCCAAAACTTAGCACAGTCAGGCCTATCACAATTATCATTGCATTTGCTTGTACCAACTTCTGTTTTAGTTGTGTATCTGCTCATGTGATAAAACACCATGAGCAAGGCAGATTATAGAAGAAACACTTAATCGGGTTTATGGTTTCAGAAGGCTGGAGTCCATGAAAGCAGAGTAAACACATGGTGCCAGAAACATCAAAGCCCAGCCATAGTAGCATATCTTCTTAATCAAGGCTACAGATGCTAATCCTTTCCAAACAGTTCCATCAACTAGGGACAAAGTATTCAAACAGATGAGCCTTTGGGAGTTGCTTTCATTCAAACCACCACAATATATTAGTAGACACAATGTTAATTTTCTTCCATTTAGACTGATCACTGTGTTTTCAATTGCCCCTCTCTGCTTCAGGTGTGTTATTTCATTGTTCATTACAAAAAAAAAAAAATGTAAATACCAGTTAGTTTTTACTTTTAGTTCATGGAATATCAAGTTAATGGGCTTACTGAACATCAAAAATGGAAACAGAGGTCATGGCACAGATAATGCTTTGTGAACACATAAACAGTGAATGCACGGAAGACCATTGTTTCAGAATACAGGACGCTAGGTATAAAATGAGTTAAATCTCAATGGACAATTGATAGTGATAAATCATAGATAGACCAACAGGATTTCAAAAGTACATTAAAATTTACTCATTTAAGAGACATAATTATGTAGAAAGATAATAAAACATCAAAGTAAAATTTAAAGCTAGAACAACAGATTCAAGTTTTTGCTGTATCACACAGAAACAAATGAACAATAACATCTTCATTTTTCACGCTAAGTAAGAAAACACTTTCTTATTTACAAATATTTAATTACAATCACTTTTTTTTCTGTTTCCATTCTACCTATCATCAGTAGGCCTGACCTTCAAATCATTGGTATTTATTTACAAATCTATACTGTCTCTCATTCTTCCACCAGTAAAACTCTAAACTGTAATTCATGTTTTTTCTTAGTATATTATACATAAAGTATATGTTCATTTGTTTCCTTCAAATAACCATTTAAAAGTTATAAGAAACCTGGATGATAAACATGTAATTATAGAATATACAGAACTGGGGGAAACAAAGTTATATGAGTAGCATGTAATATACCTGAACATAGTGGACTGATTCTTTTTTACAGTATTTGATATGTGTCCTTCAAAATAAAAGAACCATTGCTTATACAATTGTTGACTGTAGTTCATTTGTAATAAAAATTCCATAAAAGGTACTCCCTTTGAATGAAATATTGATTTTCCTACCTTTAACATGCCTCTAGCCAATCAGTACTTCAACTGAGAATTGGAAATATACCAACAATTCAACTCATGAACACACGTGAGTTGCTGCTGTCACTTCTGATTCTTTATAAGCAGTAACAGTGACAGTCACAATACAACAAGTGAATGACACACTGACAGAGAGGCCATGCCTTCCAAAAAAACTTACAAGTCTGGACTGTTGTTCCTTCGCTTTAGCCTGTAAGAAGTGGAGTCATTTTTAACAATCAGAGTAAAAGTGGCAGGAACAGACCAGGAAAGAAGCAACATCTCTGAGAACATCAGAAAAAATGTTTCTAGATTTCAACCTCAGTGTAAGGGACACTGCTAATAGAATTCTGAGAACATCAGAGACAATATCTCTAGATTACAGGCCCAGTGCACTAGACATGACTGCTCTTACCTTCATGGCCTTTCTAAGGGCACTGTATTCTAACAAACACTGCATCTTCATTAAGGCAAAAAAAAAAAAATCAAACTTGAATCGATACTTATGTAGTAGTTTTAAAAATGTGAGTATTTTTATTCAGTCTGGATATTTAGTCTGAGTGCTTGTTTCCCTAAATTTTGGTCAAATACATGTTCTAAAATTCATCTGTATTTGATATATTTGATATTAAATATTGTAGATATTCATATCTACAAAATGACTTGAAACCAATGTCCTATAAAGGAACAAATGTAGAATAATTTATGATTATTATAATTACTTATATCCATGAAAAATATGGTTCACATTTATGAATGAATGCATGTCCACTGAAGATGAATATAAAATGAAATGGACTGTGTGTGTGCAATGCAGTAGCATTACCTCTTCTAAAGAAGAAAAGTATAAGGGTTACAACATAGGTGAGCTTAACAGATACTACACTAAATAACAAATATTCACCACAATAGACAGATACTATATTACTGCATATTTATGAAATATATAGACTATTCAAGTTAAAATACATCTGTTGAACCACACTGGTACAGCTTGATTGAGAAAGTAGTTAGGATTTTATTCTTTAAAGGGTAGATAATTTCAAATTTGGATGAATAAAAGAAAATAACTAGATATAAATGACGGTCATAGTTTCCAGCAATGTGAATGTAATAAATGAGATTGAATTATACTCTCAAATGAAAAAATTGTTATACATATTTTGACATACTTGTGTAATTTACATTTTAATGTATGAGCAATTCTCCAAAGTTTGGATTTTCAGTACCTAAATTATAATGCAAAGAAGACTAATTGAAAGCTACATGAGCTTTGAATTATATAAAATTTGAAATATGATAGCCCATAAACTTTTTGAAAGGGAATACAAAGTAAGTTAGGAAGGGTAATGTTCCTTAGGAGCTAGGAAACAGCTGCTTTTAGGGCTGTGAGAACACCTTGCAGTAGTATACTACGTAAGATAGAGTATAGTAAATATAGAGGCACATTGTCTAGGAAGTGGGTGGGGAGCATGGAAAATTTTAAGCATAAATTTGTTGTAGGCATTTTGGCACACAGATTCCTATGGATGATGAGACTACTTACTACCGATGGTCTGCATTTAAACAGTCATAGAATATTGAGGTTATTATGTCACTGATTTATTTCTGTATTATCACCTACATTAAAATGCTCAAGAGTGAATACAATGATCATAGTCAATACCTAAATGATTTTTTTGTTGTTGTTTAACACACCAAGCTCTAAGTAATTGAATTATTTTATCTACTAATCCAATAATGTTACTGAAAACATAGAACACAAAATTTGATAGAAATACAAAGACTTTACTATTCTCTCCCACAATTTAAAAATGACAAAGTATAAACAAACAAACAAACAGGAATGTTCATGCATTCTATTAGATGAAAGGTAAGATATAGAAAGACTTTATGGAAAAGTTTGAACCAGACCTAAGCATAAAGATATGCATTATTTATTTATGAATAAAGAAATAGGAGTTTATTTGGAGAAATTAACAAAAATGGGATGGTCACGTAAGATTGTAGCCAAGGCTGTCAATTCTTTTTCCTTCTATGTTATCTTTTAACTTTTAAGCATTTTAAAGAATCTGACACCAGAATAGCTTTTGTTTGTGTACATAGTGTGTACATCACCATTTACTTTTCAAAATGGAGAAAATGTTAAATCATAATAACATAGGAGGAAATATTGATATCAATGATAATCATTAAATATAGTCACAGTTATGAAAAAGGAATAAATGCTATAAAGGTGAAGGCTGAAAGCAGTTTTGAGTGTGGGCACCTTAAAGAGGTTTCAGGGATTCTTTAATTTCCATAGACTCATATTAAAATTGCCTCATGCTATAGTGGTCATCATTCTGTCTTAGAGACTCCATAGCTGGGTAGGACTGTTGGATGCTTCCTTCCCTTGGAAGCTTGCATGGTGCCTTCAGGTATCCATGAAAGCTAATACTCAGGGAGAAGGCATTCGGATCAGTAACAGCAAATTGTATGGAGGGGCACATACAATGGTTTGGAGATAGAAAAGGTAAGGAGGAAATGATGCAATTCTATCCTATATTTCCAAAACACAACGTAATAGGAAGAAAAGATTGATGTGGTTGCAGGAAAAAAGTTTATAAGGGGGTTGGGTAGACAATGAAGTGTGCCCATTGTTAATGATGGCCAATGCGTGTGTATATTTTTTTTAAAATAGACACACTTAAGGATCTTGAAGAAAGAAAGGAAGAAAGAAAGAAAGATAGAAAGAAAGAGAGAAAGACAGAAAGAAGGAAAGTTAATTAGCTATTTGGTGGTGAGGCAATAGGGGAGAAACGCACAAGGAATCACAGAAAGGCAGATAAGAGCCCAGTAAAAAATATTAAAGATGTTTTCTGATGGGATAGAGCAAGTGTGTAGGTATGGTCCTGAGAAACAAGGTCTCCTACGGGATCAGTAGAATTTACAATCATTCAGGAGGCTCCACAGGATAGTGTACTAGGACAAATGTTAAAGGAAATCAAAAGGAAATTATTTCAAGGTAGGACCAAGAAATATGTCAGGTATTTTGATGTTAAGCAAAGTGACATTAAATCATGACTGGAGGATAATGATAGAGGAGTGTGTAAGTTAGACATAGCGGTTCACACTTACAAACCCAGTATCTGAGAAATCAATGCAAGATACACATATTCTTAAGATTTTCTGGGACTACAAACAAGTAATCTATTGATTTATTGAAAGTAACCAAACTATAAGGTAATAAGGAAAATATATGAAGCTGAGGCAGTTCTAAAGTCGCACAGAAGTCCATTTGAAACTTTGATGATAACAGAAAAGGAAAGGAAAGGGGAAAAGGAGGGGATGAAGAATGGCCAGAGTTTAGATAGGAATATTAAGAAATAGAAGTGGCAATGAGCAAACTCCAGAGAGAGGAGGAAAATGGAACAATATTTCAAAGACATTTCAGTCCATTTCAGAAACAATGGGTCAGGAATAGCCAGAGTCCTTTGTTTTTTCCTATCCTGGGTATCTTCTCTTATAGTAACAACTAGACGGCTGATACATGATGCTGAAGGTTGGAATAAACTGATTTTATACACATCAGATCACAGTAACCCTGGCCTGCTTTTAACTCAAGGAAGGGTATTGTCACCAATAATGATGTCTTCATTAACCTGTACTTCATAGCATTAACATCTTAGTATGAGTCTTTCCATGGAAAGATCAGTACTACATTCAGGCCTGATAACAGACTGTCAGTGAAAATCCCATCTCCATCTTTTAGAAATGAGATCCCTCCTACATCTGTGATGCCATAAATGAGTGTCTTGTGAAACTCACTTGTAATAACATTGAGAATTAATGTGGAGCTCTCTTGAAGTATATAAGACAAGGAATCATTGTCTTTACTCCTTCTGATGAGGCCATGTAATTTGTGATGGGTGCAAACCATATGATACATGACAACTCTATCATAATTTATAGCAATGCCTCTACAACACCACATGTTTGTCTCCTGCAAGGTTACCCATGATAACTTTGAATCTTTGTAGGAGCTCATGAACACATCACATGGCATTTATGCTACTGAGAAGATTATAGTTGGTCCTCCTAGGAAATTATCTTCTGTGGATTTAACAGTGATACTTAATTTTCTCCCTTTGACACTGAAGTTTCTATTTTGTTCATCAACTACATTGCTCAAGCTTATTATGTTTATTACAATGGATTCACTAAAGAAGCATCATTACAATATATATTATGTGCAGAACCTTAAACAGCAAGAGCTCCTGGACCCACAGCCAGAGAAAGAACACAGAGAAAAAAAAACAAAAACAAAAACAAATGCTCAGTGAAGCCACTCAGTATTCACCACTAAGAATCTGCTCTTTACAGAGTGCTGATATAAGATTATGTTATTTGTGCATGGTCCAAATGCCAATAATCTTTAGTATCCAACCAGTTTTAAATTTAAATTAAAAAATAAAATGTTGAGCAATAAGTTAATAATATTTGATAGACATCAAGTGTTCAATAACCATGCCTACCCTATAGGACAGTGCAGATAATAGTCGATATCACGACATTGTTTGCCAAGATATTGCTTCTATACAGATCCTGATTCTAAAGGTGTAAATGAACACATTTTTAGGAGCTATCCTTCTTGAGTATTTAGCCTGCTTCTCACATTGCACTAATGCTTCTCATGTGATCATAGGCAATATTCACAAAGGTTGGTATCTGAACTAATATCATTCAATTTTACAGATGGAAAAAATGACTAGTAGACATATGGCATGCTTGATATTTCATTATTATAGAGGCAAAATTTAAGCTCAAAGGTTTTTGAATCCAAAAGAGACCAAAACATAATAAATACAAACACAAAATCTGAATGCTCTTGTCTGACTACAGTTTCATCTAGATCTCAGTTCCACACTGATGAATATTCCAAGCCTCCTGTAATTCTATCTGCACACCTCTCCATGCTTTTTTATGAATAACATAGTTCATACAAATCCTATACCCACACATTAATCATGAATTCATAAAATGTGATTCATTTACACAATGGAATAAAAGCTATTAAAAACGAGAACATCATGAATTTTGCAGGCAAATGGATAGAACTAGAAAATACTCTGAGTATTTTTCAAAATACTCAGACCCCAAAAGACATACATAGTATATACTCACTGATTAGTGGATATTAGCCAAAACATAAAGAATATCTCGAATACAACCCACAGACCAGACCGTAAGAAGTGTAATAAGCAGAAAGGCCCAGTGAGGATGCTTCAATTCTACTTAGAAGGGGGAAGAAAATAATCACTGGAGGCAGAGGGAGGGACAGATCTGTGTGGGAGAGGGGAGAGGGGGGAACAGGGGAACAGGAAAGAAGCCTAGAGAGCCAGGAGAATGAATGGAAATAAGCAGCATCAGGGGTGGGAGGGGGGGGGCTGTCTAGAAAGTACCAGAGACTCAGGAGGTGAGAGACTCTAAGGACTCAATGGATGTGAACTTAACTAAAATTCCAAAACCTGGGGAGAGCGAACTTGAAGAGTCCACCTCTGGTAGACAGAGGGCTTCAGGGGAGGAACAGAATTATTAACCCCACAGTCAAAATTTCTGACCCAGAATTATTCTTGTGTAAAAGAACTGCAGGGACAAAAATAGAGAAGAGACTGAAGGAAAGGCAGTCCAATGACTGGGCCAACTTGAGATCCATCTCATGGTAGGGGAGTGGGCAAGAATACACCAAGGTCTAACACTATTGCTGATGCCATGATGCACTTACAGATGGGAGCTTAGCATAGCTGTCCTCTGAGAGGTTTTTACCAGCAGCTGACTTAGACAGAAGCATAATACTTACACCCAACCATTTAACTTTAGTTGGGGACCCCTATGAAATAGGAAGGGGAAGCATTGAAGGAGCTGAAGGGTATTGCAATCCCATAGGAAGACAAGCAGTCTCATCTAATCCAGACACCAGGGACTCTCAGAGACTGAGCCATCAACCAGGAGCACACACAGACCAGTCTGAGACCCCTGGCACAAATATAGCAGAGGTCTGCCTGGTCTGGCCTCATTGGGAGAAGATGTATTTAATCCTTAGGAGACTTGAGGCCCCAGTGAGAGGGAGGTGAGAAATTGGGTGGGGAGAAGGGGGTAAATGATTAGAATGTAAATAAATAAAATAATAAGAAGAAAAACAAAAAGGAAAAATTATAGAAATGATTTCCCATTTTACAAAACGAATATCTGCAGGTTGCTGATAGAAGTATGGTGGTTTTCACTCCAGTTATAAGAATATGAAATACGTTAGAAAGAAGAATGGACAACTACAAGAACAAATGAGTAAATTCGAGTTACCTATTTGATACTAAGTATTAACCTGATCTTACTTAAATTGAAAGGTACAAAACTGCAATGAAATAAAGTTTTCAAAGCAACTCTAACTTGCCCAATTTACTTTATAACTTGGGCCTCTTTCAGGTGAGGAAGAGACTGTTGTCATAGAAATGAACACAATGCCACTCTTTCCTGCTTACATAACAGCTCCCATCTGATGAGCTCAAATAGACTTATAAACATTAATTCCTTAATAGTCCTTTTTATTGGAAGGGCATCATAATTTACCTAATAGGATGCATCAACAATTGCAGATGAAACTTAAGGAAATTTCATTGATAACAGATTCATATGGAGTATACATGATCTCTAACACTTAAGAAATGCAGTACTTGTCTGGTGCAACAGTCTCCTTCTTTCTTATACAAGCACAAGGCACCTCCCATTGTTTTATTGTCAAAAGATAAAGCTTCTCCTCCACCCACCACAAGACATATTTCAAAACCCCATTATATACAGTTAACTGCCTATCTCAAACTTCTAAGACAATCACTGATACAATTCTCAATATTTCATTAAAGAATATCTATGATCTTGTTTTAAAGGTGGGAAATATAACTTACACGGGAAAGGTTTGTGAGTTTCCATGTTTACTGGATAGTGCAACAACTGGAAATTATGAGATTCCTATTTGAGGTTATAATTCAACTTTTTCAAAGTTGAGTTCCTTAAAAATATTATCTTCCAAAAATATAAACAAACAGTTTGGAAGTTGTTTATGCTTTTCAACTTGTGCATTTTATTATTTTTCCTAGCTAATACTACATTTTTCATGTTCTGTTTCCAAAAATATCCCCAAATAATGTGAATAGAGCCACAGTTTTCTGAAAGCAAGACCTGAAAGATTACTCTATAAACATAGGCATAAAAGTATGAGAGACATTATTAAAACATTTAATATGATCTGATAAATTTGATAATGAGTAATATGAAAATAGCTGTTTGTTATTAGTTAAGCCCCCTCTTACCCATCCCATCACTCAATATATTTTAAATTTCCATCTTCATACATCTCCTGATTGTCAGTTTTCCTGGCATTCCTGCCCTAAGCCCCCTTCCCAAATCTTCCCTCTCATTTTTCTACCCACAACACACACACACACACACACACACACACACACACACACACACACTTAATGTGATTCTCCTGATGTCAGTCTCCTGATCTCTGAGAACCACAGAACACAAGCTTTGTCATCTAGTCTCTCAACAACAGATAGTAAGAAGTGAACCAAGACTCCAGTTACTTTTTATTTTCTGGCTATGTGGTCATTTGCATCAATGCTTACTAGGGAAAGTGAATTGTGAACAAACCTTTTGGAGCTTTTTATCTCAGTAGCCAATCTACTTTAGAATGGTAGGTCATGAAACTACACATTCTCAAAGAAGAATTTGCTAATGGTTTATTTTACTAAAAGCAACTTTAAAACACCTTCCAATGATTATTCTTTTATCAGGTGTTTACTAAGCACTGCTGTTTGAACTCTCTGTGTCTTATGGTATTTGCATCTCATTTGTATTCCTCCAGTTAGTCTACTACTGTTCAACTGTTGAAATGGTCATCAAAATGTAATAAGTTGATCGAAAGTCTCAGATATTACTTTAGGATAAGCTTATTCCTTTTATGAAAGATGCATCTGTATTTGACTTTGTAAGATAATAAATTCAGGGAAAACCCAACTGGGACCTCTAACATACTCTCCTACAATATATGAATTTTATACTAAATAAGACTATAATATTCTCCTCTACAATTCAAAGACACTTCCCCATAGGAAATGGAGATGCTAAAATATTAATAGCTTACCAGGTTTTCTAAGCCTACTAAGGCACCTTAAGCTTTACCACACTCTGAACACTGTAAATCATTATGGCCATGTAATCGAAACTCTCTAGATGTGCTTCAGCTGGATTCCAACCTAATATTTCTGATATTTGAAAGATAGAAAAGTCTTCTACTTTTTTAACCTGAAAGAAGGTAATGTCAAAATCAATTTATATGGTTAATAAATATTGTCATAATCATGGTTAGAGGGCTGGTAATATATTAAAGGATTATGACAATGAAATGTTTAGATAGGGTATATAAAATGACTGCTAGTGATTTTTTGTCTCTTGTTTCAATTTCAGAATATGTGCCTATTGCCATGTCTCCCATTAACCTTTCCTTTTAAATCGTTATTTCTCCACTCAACTCATTCGGACTTGTGGCCATACTAAAGCCCTAATGTTAGCCCATATAACTGTCTTCTCTGTGTCTTAGTTTCTTTTCCTTTGGCTCTAATAAAAGAGCCTGACAAAAGGCACTTAGTAATGATGGGTTTATTTTGGCTCACAGTTTGATGTTATTGTCTGTCATAGTGGAGAATGCAGCTGGCCACATTGTAACCATGGGGAAAAAAGAGAGAACAATGAACGCCTGTTGCTTGCCTCATTTACAGTTTATACAGCCCAGGATCCAAGCCCAATCAAAGGTGGCATTCACAATTAAACAAACCAAAATAATAGCTGGCACACATGCTGCTCAGTGTCTCATCTCTCAGATGATTCTCGATCTCATCAAGAGGACAATTGAAATAAGCATCACACATCAAGTGAAGGTTATTTTAATTCTCAACTTGACACAAAGTAGCATCACCAGAGAAGGGATTTTTCAATGAGGTCTTTGGAAATGTCTATGAATGAATATCTTGACTACATTACATGAGGTCAGACAATTGACTTAGTGTGAGTGGCAACATTTCCTACAAAGATCATGAACTCGGTGAGTAGATAAAATGAACTAAGTGTTAGTACTCACAGTCACTGCTATCCCACCTTGGCTAAAGATGTGTTATAACTAGATGCTCCAAGTTGCTGCCTTCTTCACATAAATATGTACTGTAACATGGTCTTGTAAGCCAAATAAACTTTTGCCCTTGGTTTTTTTGTTGTTGTTTTGTTTTGTTTTGTTTTCAGGGTTTCAACAAAACAACAACTGGTCTTCAGCAGGCAAATTCTTATCTTACTGTTGTTTATCATTCAACATAACTGGTCAATTCTTGACCATGTGTTCTTGCTTTGTCTATAGGCCATACATGACCACAAACCTCAACCAAATACACTGTATTATAAAACCCGGGACATACATTCTGGTGTCAATATCCATTTTTTTCTACCATGAAAACATAACAATTCAGCAATTATAATTGCTCCTTTCGCTGCACACACCAATCCTCTCACTCCAACCCACTAGCACCATCACTTATGTGCGTTATCATAGTGGTCATTGAGACAGAGTCCATCCTTCTGGATGCCTCCTACATATACTTGCTCAAAATTAACCAGTTTACAATTACATCAAACAGAGCAACGTCATGTTTCAAAACCCACTTGTCAAATTATAAAACACATTTAATTTTATTTAAGATTGAAAGCAAAGTGCTTAAAATTAGCACGAAGTAATTGGAAGATTTGACTCTTATGGCTACCTAGTTCTTTTCCTTCATCATTCTAACTCTTAAGGCCTACCCTCGTATGCCTTATATTAAGTGTGAAAAATGTTTTTACCTTCAATGGTGTCTTAACCCACTATTGTACTTTCACAAGATACATTTCCTGTAAAATTTCAATATACCTGGTTTGCCTACTTCATGTTCCTGCTTAGGCAACATGAACCCATTTTTCTACTATATACAGAATGGCAGATGTCAGTCTTCACTACTCCAGGTACAATTTCCCCTTACTCCACTTTACCATTAATTACAGAGCTAGCTTCTCTCTCTCTCTCTCTCTCTCTCTCTCTCTCTCTCTCTCTCTTTTTCTCTGTGTGCATGTATATCTTTATGTGTGTCTGACTGTATGTGTCTGTACTGGAACAGGCATGTTTCAATAGACATAAACAGTGATGAAAACTGTTTTACTAGTTGAAGCTTAGGCAAATGGGATCCTAAGATGTGTTGGCTATGTAGGCCTGAAGAAAGATGCTTGTGGAGAACTTCAAACAGCTCTAGAGTATATCTTTATAAGCCTCTGGAATAGGTTAATCCACCTTATGTCTAAAATCTTGCTTCAGTCAAGCTGTATAAAAAGAATACTAAGAAGAACATATCATAAATTGATTGTATACAGATAAAGAAATATTTAGAAAGAAACCGGGAAGTCAACTTTACACAAAATACAAAGTTTCTAAATGTGTCTTTTTATCATAAACTCACTTGAAGAACGCCAAGTATGAAAAAATGAACTCAGGTTCTGAAAAGTCAGGGCTGTGGGTTATGGTATGGTGGTTCATGTTTAATATAAAGCTTTGACTGTCTTAGCCGAAGGTGATATTACAGTCCACTTCATTTTCCTTCTGCAAACCTTTACCTTTATAAAACGAGCAAGTTCTATGCCACGCTACTCAACAAGGGTTCTCCTTGCTAAAATTGCAGTTGCAGATACATGATAAAGACTTGCAACCCAGCCTTACTCCCAACAGTTTTATTATCTAAATCCCCTTTACTTAGAAAGTGGTTCTGAACCTATGGATTGAGATACCCTCTGGGATCAACTAATTTCTTTAAGGAACACACTATGAATATAATTGTAAGTGTTTGTCCGGTACTTTAATAAATACTGTTTCCCTTACTGTCTGTTTCAATTCCTTTTCAACATGTCTAGACATGTTTTATATACTGGTGGACCCATAGAGAAACATGCAAATAAATAGAATAAATCCAGAATGATAAGTTCATTGTCACTAAGGTTTCAGTTTTGTTTAGTACTTTCTTCCTAGCCCAAGGGCTTAGCTGTATAAAGTACTTGTTAAGTAAATTGAATAAATGGTCTTGATAACAGTCTTAGTGATAGTGTACCCAACCCCTTAGCTATTCACCAAACGGCATTTCCTTCATTTTTTAAACCTGTCAATTCCAATTAATACATCACATATATTATTGTGATTTTATTTTTGATATTTTAATATGATTACATCATCTGTTTTCTCTTATATTTATCCGTACCTTCTCATAGAACCTTCCTTGTTCTTCACTAATTGCTGTTTCATGTGTATTGTATACAGTGTAAAGTATTACACACATACACACACACACACACACAAATATGTTATCTTGCTCAGTTCTTATCTTTAGTGATAAAGTTATGAGCTCTCCAATTAACTAGAGGATAAATATTATACATACAATTATCACAATCATTTTCTGTAATTAGAAACATCTTTAGCTTCTATAGTCCACTATTTTACATCCATCAAACTGCTATATATGTGGAGCTATATCCAACAGTTTAGGTTCAGACTCCTGGACAAGGGATGGTGGTACAGAGTTGATATACCAAAGCAGACCTGGCTTCCAGGTTCCCCCAGCATCCCTCAGTCCCTACCTGTCATTCCCAGTACCCAACCCTGAACTTTCCAATGCTGGAGCTGGGCTGTTCATTCCCCAGAGGGCCCTTTCTATGTAATCCAGACATTTTGGTCTCTCTCTCCCTCTTCTCCGTTTCTCTCTGCAAGCAGGGTGTTCATTCTTTTCTTCCCCCTGCCCAATGGCCACTTCCCTGACCTTGGTCTTTGGGGCCAGTAAACGTGACTGACTGTACTTTTCTAAGTTCAACTTTCCAATAAACCTACCTTTAATATAATATAATCTTGCTTAAACTGGCTCATTTCACTAGCAGCATGGAAATAATCTATCAGATGGTGCAGAAAATAACCTATCATCAATAAGTCTTTGAATCATGTTTATGTTTGTTTTCTTTTATATTTTATATTAGTTTATTTTCATTTATTTATTAACGACTGTCTTAAACTTGCTAACTAATTTATGAAACTATATTTAAGATTTTTCAATTGATGTGTCATTGTTTAAATCCATAGTTAACCCATAAGTTTTTTCATTTTTTATTGGTTATTTTATTTATTAACATTTCAAATGTTATCTCCCTTTCTAGTTTCCCCTCCACAAACCACCTATCTCCTCTCCCTTCCCCATGCCTCTATGAAGGTGCTCCCCTACCCACCCACGCACCTACTCCTGCTTCAGTGCCCTAGCATTATCCCACCCTGGGTCATCAAGCCTACACAGGACCAAGTGGCTTCCCTCCCAGTGATGCCCAATAAGGAAATCCTCTGCTACATATCCAGCTGGAGCCATGGGTCCTACCATGTGTACACTTTGGTTGGTGGTTTAGTCCCTGGGAGCTTTGGGAAGGTCTGGTTGGTTGATATTATTGTTCTTCCTATAGGATTGAAAACTCCAGCTCCTTCAGTCCTTGACCTAACTCCTCCATTGGGGTCCCCAGGCTCAGTCCAGTGGTTGGCTGCAAGCATCTGCATCTGTATTGCTCAGGCTCTGGCAGAGCCTCTCAGAGGACAGCTGTATCAGACTCCTGTCAGCAAGCACTTCTTAGCATCAGCAATAAGGTCTGGGTTTGCTGTTTGCATATGGGATGAATCCCAAGGTGCGGCAGTCTCTGGATAGCCTTTCCTTCAGTCTCTGCTCCACTCTTTGTACCTGCACTTATGAGATTATTTTCTTCCCCCTTCTGAGTAGGACTGTAGCCTCCACACTTCGGTGTGGTCGTCTTACTTCAAGGGTTTCATATGGTCTGTGAGTTGTATCGTGGGTATTCTGAGCTTCTTTTTGGCTGATATCTACTTATCAGTGAGTACATACCGTGTGTGTATTTTTTGTGTGTTTGTTTGGTTTGGTTTTTGGTTTGTTTGTTTTTTTGGACTGAATTACCTCACTCAGAGAATTATCACATTTATTTTCTGTGCGAATATCTGGCATATTCTATAACTCTGTATGATTATTCATTCCTATAACTCTTGTAAAAGATAACTGTTTAGGTGGAGGTTTTGTAACAACTTATTTCAGAAAATCAAATTCGTACACATGAGCAAAAACCTTAGAACATTAAACCAGAGTTGTCCAACCCAAAAAGACCCAAGAGACATAACAACCACATTTAATGTGGTGTCTTGGAAGCAATAATCCCTACCTAAAAGGCATGAATCAAAATCCAAGGAAATAATGAAATACAGACTATGGTTGACAAGAGTGTATTAACATGGCTTTATTAACTGTAACACAGATATTGTATCATCCCCATCATGATGGAAACTACGTGAGCACAAACAGAGGAATTTTCTACTCTCGTCACAATTTTTCAATATGTCTAAATAGTAAATGATATTTTAAATGAGACTGTAAGATACAGGAATTCATTTTAGTGGTAGAGTGTTTGCCAGGTCTGGCATTCAGTTCCTATCACCACAAAAAGATTAACTAATTGACATGGAAAGTCTTGCATATTAGCACAAAAACACTGTGCTGTTCAAACTTCTGAGAAATAGGAAACATGCTATATAGGAAAGTTCTCAATTACCCTTCTCTTACCAGCTTCTGGGAAACAAAATCACAAGAGGCTCATTACCCTAGCTTGGAAGGTCACACTTAGTCTGGCTCACTGACTTCCTTTGGCTGCCTGACCTCTCCCTGACCTGACCTTCTTAGAGTCACTGAAACATCAAAAGGCCTTAATCTTCTCACAGAGTCTTTCCTCTCAGTTTCACACAGAGAAATTTCCTAGAAAATCCTTAGCAACTCAGCTTATAAAGGGAACTGGAACTACTGTTTTACATGATCCAATACATACTTCTAAATCACAAGAGAATTATAGATACACAAATGTTTGGGGTTGGGGAATAAAAGCTATGTGAAAAGCAGGGTAGGATTCAAATATCCTCTTAGAACTTTTCTGAAAGTCATGGAAACATACTTCGAAGAGTGCAAAGCCAAAAGATAACTCTTCTCAGTAACAACCTCCTTCTTCAACTAAAAATATCTCTCACACTCTCACACTAGACTGAGCATAAAAACAAAAGAGAGATAGATGTTAGTCTTAGGGTAATCATACTGGGCTGTATTTCAAACCCTCAGTTGCTTTGATCTGCTTCCTGTCCACTTCCTGTAATGGGGAATCACCTTGTTTATGTTCCCTCTCTGCATCCTTAGAGGACACCACTAACTTGTTTGTTTTTCCTGCTCATATCTGATTACACTTGTCTTCACTCTGCTGTGCTATCTCTAATGCTTCAGTGAGTCAGGATCAAAGACTTGAGACCCAACCAAGCTTTATCCCCAAGCCCCACTTGCAATCTCAGACCATAACAGCATGTATACTGCCCTCTTCCTTACACCAAGTAATTTAGAGAATTGCTATAATGAATTGATGGAAAAATAGTTGGCAGATACCTACCTAATAGATTGCTTTATAAAATGCAATTGCAGCCTTTATGGGAGTGACCTTGAGTAGATTTTTGAGTCTAAAGCTTACAAGTTTACATAGGTACTAGATGTCCCCAGAAAAATCCTATTAGAACCTCAAAAATTTTATCTTAAAGCATAGGGGCTGTAGGAAGGCTTTATGAAAAGCAGGAAAAAAAAAAACAAAACACAACAATTAGAACTGGCTTATGCATAAAATTTACCAGAATCCTTAAATAAGAGCACACAAATTACCTAAAGAAGAATGAAAGATGAAAGATCTTGCCTTCCTCTCTCCCCCTCCTTTGCCTCCCTCTTCCTCCCCTTTAGTATTTACTTTCCCCATACTTTCTTATCCTACCTCCTGGTAACTTTGTTACTCTGCAAAGTCACCTGCAAAGTACTCACTGGTTCTCTCCCTCACACTGTAAGAGTTCCAGCTGTGTAACTATGGGTTTCATTTTAAAAACTGATACTGACTCTGGTTTCTTTTAAAGAGTCAAGTGGAGGGAACCCATTTAGAAGTTTGATTCAAGATCTAACCCTGTAAACTTTTCGTAAAGCATTATTTTTCTTTTAAAAGACACGTTCTGGATATTTATACACTATATTGAAGATACACTCTACCACTACCTCACTTCAACTCTCTTTAATTCACCCAATCTAGCTCCATTGACCTCCATGTTATTAAATTTTATTATCAATAACCCGCTCTCACTGTTGGGTATATATACATTAATATGTAGCCTTCCCTCTGACATGAGCAACGTTCCAGCTGCCATGTTCGCAATGAAGAATACATCTCCCTCTGGCAGCAACTTTTGAGTACTAGTACCTCCTTCAATACGGGCAAGGCTTTAGGGGATCCTCTCATATCCATAATGGGATTCTTTACTGGATTTTACTTGTATAGGTTACCAAAATTACTTTGAGTTGATGGATGAGACACCCATATTATTGCCCAGAAATCAGCATCCCCATCCAACAGCTCTTAAGTTCTTCTCATGTCTTCTTCTGCAAAGGTGCCTAAACCTGAGATGGTGATAGGTTGATATCAACTTGCTTCTCAAAGAATCCTCACTGGTGCTCTAGGAGCAGGATGGCTACTAGGTAACCATCTGCTTTATGAATGTAAAGTAGGCCAGCTCCACAGGAGAGATTTTTATGCCTAGTGCTGTAAATGTGATCAAAAGTTCCTTGACTGGAGAAGATCATAGAATTCAGGATTGAACCTATAGTTGTTGTTTTGCTAAATTGTCATTCTATTCTGAATATGTATATACTAATTGATTTGTATATATTAGTAGATTTGTGTTATTCTCAAATTTTTTCTTAGAAGCTTCTTTTTTTGCAGCAGGTAATGGTTATTGCAGAGACTCATAACCGTTCAAAGTGCTGTGTATAAATATCTGAGCAATCAATTGTGGGTGGGTCACCTCAAATTCTATAAATTCTTCTGATTTATAAATGGACTTGATAGGCAAAGTTTGTAGGGAAAAAAGAGCTATATATCTCACAATTATCTGTATATAATACCTCTATCTTTAGAAAGCAAACCTTCATTATCTTGGATTGAAACAGCTTAATTATTAGGAAAAGAAAGAAAACAAATATATTAGTACAACAGTAACTCATTTAGTCATGGACCAGACTTAGGAATAACACTCCATCAACAACTATCAGACAAAATGTAAAGAACACCCAACTCTAAAATAGACCGTGAGAACTTACATCACACCCTGTCACTACTGCAGAGGAAAATCAGTCTGAATTCTGGCAAAGGGCAATGTTATAAGAAACACTTTTACATGGAGATGTTAGAACAATCACTTAACCAGTTTTTTCTTCCCTAATTTAATTAGAATAATATGTGATTAAAACAGCCAACATGGCAATCTTTACATCATGATGTCCTCAAGAGCCACAAAAGAGAGAGGGTCAGAGTCAAAGAATATATAATTTTGTATTTAAAGCAATGAATTTCAACGAAAAGAAACTTAACTCTTTATACCTGCATTCTTTTTTATTTTTATTTTTTTGTCTTTAGAGACAGGGTTTCTATCTAGCCCTGGCTGTCCTGGAACTCACTCTGTAGACCAGGCTGGCCTCGAACTCAGAAATCCGCCTGCCTCTGCCTCCCAAGTGCTGGGATTAAAGGCGTGTGCCACCACTGCCCAGCTATACCTGCATTTTTGTGAATTCATTATTCTATTGATATAAAAACAATTACTCCAGGTCACTCTGAAATAAACCTGAAACAGAGAATAGGAAATGCACATGGGTTAGAATGAAAAAGTAACTTTAAAAGGTCAAAACATAAAAATAAATGAAGCAAGGGCTTTGCGGTTAAAGGAAATAAAAATATGTAATTCTTCACAGTGCCCTTTTTACCTTTTGCTTTACAGAAGGAAGAAAGATGTTTTGATTTTCAGAAGTGAGGAGAACCATAAATAGATCAATGTCAGCCATGCTCATGTAAATATTTCACAGGGATGTGTAGAAGGTACAGGGCACTGGATTACTTTCCTAAAAGGTGTAGACTTACATTTCACTTGCCAATATTTTTGGGGAAAATATCAAAAGGCTCACTTTTTCAAGTCAGGCATCACACAAACACACTTTCATGTATGTATATATGCACATGTATTTATATAAACTATACAGATGCACCCATGAATGTCACAAATACAAATATATTTTTTTTCAATGAAATGTAACCAAACTATAGAATGCTGCAGAAGGAAAGTTCCTTACAAAAGACTCTCAGAGATTTTTCACTTCTTTTCATTTGTTCTTAACTGCTGAATCTAAGTGCTCTGGTAACTAGACAGCATGAAGAAATCATTTAACTGGGTGTTTTGGTTAATTTTGGGGCTGAGTAGGCAATCTCTCTTTTCCTGAGTACTTTATGGTCTTCTAATTTACCATATCTGCAGTGTAGATGACGCACCATCTACACAACTATCGTCCTTGAACACCTCAAACAAAACCAATTTCGCCAGCAGATACTTTTCAAAGTGAAATAGGGGCAAATACTAGAAAAACATTTCCTACCAAAATGAAAGGAAACACCTATATGTGCATATCCCACAAAAAGGAAGAAAGCTCGGAAACACTGTGACATTTAACAAAATTGCCAACACTATAATTTGCAGTGATCATGCTAAGACTAGATGTTACCTATACATCTTCTACTTTAATCACTGCATTTCTACATGACAAAACAACTGATTGTCAAAAAACATGCATGCTGCATCCTTTAATTGTTACTGATCATACTTCCTTCCCAAGAATTAAATTTATTCCCTAATCTTCTAGTTACCTAGAGTTAAAATGTAGATTTTAGTTAATATATTTGGGTACCTCAAAAGTGAACACCTATAAAAATTGCCTGAAAATACACCATAAGTCCTATTTTATACTTTAAATCTTAAGTAATGGGGATATTAAGTCGAGGTTGCTTTTTTTAGTTCTTATGATAGGCGAGGTAATGCAATTTAGGAGCAAGTTGGCTTTAACTATATATATATATATATATATATATATATATATATATATATATATATTTCTTTTATCTGTATGTACATATATAAGTAACCATGCCCCATTAATATGTGATAGTCACAGGATAACTTGTGAGCATTGTTTTCCTTCTACCATGTTGGCTCTGATGGACCCATCTCATGTGGTCAGTATTGGCTGCAAGCATCTGCTGAGCCATCTCACCAGCCTCCTGGAGCTAGTAAGCTTTCATCATTATGTGATTATAAATATTTGTAATGCCTCACTTTAACACATATTTTACTTGAAATATTTGATCTGAATTCAGTTGGGAAAAATTCACTTTTGGAAACATCATTGGTTAAAAAAAAAAAAAGGCTCACAGTGGAAATAGATGTGTATCAACAGTAACTAGCTGATCCACTAAACCTTGTAGAAATGCTGCTTAAACAGCTATTAAGCAATAATTATGAGACACAAACACCTTCACAGTGAAGTGTATTTGTATACATATCTCTCATTCTTTTAAAAATTTGGAAGAAAAAATAATTACATTTCTTCTCTATTCTATTTCTATGACAAAAAATGTTATGGTGAATATATAAACAATAACCTTAAAGTACAGAACTTAGCTAATGCTCAACTTTCCAGAGAAGGTATAAAATTGTGCACAGCTCCTCATGTCTGCACCCTGTTCTCTAGCTGTGAAGAGCAAATTCTGGTTAGCCACACTTAGATGCTTGTCTGACTACATCGAACCTACATCTTTACATTTAGAAGCAAATGCAAAAGATAAAATAGTATTAAGTAGACAGTGAAGGTGAGTTAATCTGCATGGTTTGCTGAAGTGTATCCTTTCTACCTTTGTATATAATCAAGATAACCTACTATTAGCATGACTTCTAAATGCCTCATACTGATGGCCATGAAAAGCCACAGTTCTAAAATAACTTTCCTTTACCCTCACATTCTTCATTATACTTTCCTTTTTAATGTTTAGCATTTTTAATTTTATTTTTCTGACTAACACATAACATTTTAATAAACTGATGGTATGAGATATTCTGATTCCTGTATGTGTCACAAGTCATTGATTCTGCACAATCACATATATCATTGCTAAGTTTTAGTCTCTGTGAAATAATTTTGTTGTTTTATATTTTCTATTATTTTTAAAGAAATAGTCATGTTATCTAGCTTTCTTTGTCTTGTCTTTCAATGTGACCTCAAACTTGGAACAAACCTTTGACCTCAGCTTCCCAAGTGTTGGAACTATAGGTGGAAGCCTCCATGTCTAAAGTAATTCCTTTATAATGAATTTATTAAACTTCTCTATTTTGTGCACAGAAGAAATTCTGTTCATTATATTTACTCTGATGTCTCATGGAATACAGGAGTACTCTTCCAATAGGTCTGTAACTCTGTACTCACTCACGAACCTCCCCTTGCCTGCATGTTATTGTGAAGTCTGTTAGCCATGACTCCAAGTTGCTTACATGAAATCCATCTCATAGATTCTATCTAAGATGATATTCATGTAGTACTTGTCTTTCTGTGTCTGGTCTATTTCACTTAACATAATATATTTAATAAGCATGGCTGCAAATGGCAGTATTTTATGGTTTGTTATGGTAATATTCCATTGTGAACCTATATGGTGTATTCTTTCTCTATTCATGTCTATTTATGGAAAATGAGGTTGATTCTATAACATGAGTATTTATTGTAACTTGTGTCACAATAACCACAGAGAACAGGTGTTTTTCAGCATGCTAATTTTATTTCCTTTGGATATATGACCATTAGTGAGAGGAATGGAGAGTATAGTAAATCTATGCCTAGATTTTTTTTCTTTGTTTTGTCAGGTAACTCAATGTAGTTTTCCATATGGTTTGAATAATATACATTCCTGCCAACAGTGTACATGCTCTCACCTTGATCCACATTTCCATCAATATTTCTCCTTTTTATATATTCAATAATAGCCATTTTATCCAAGGCTACAAGGATCTTCTCATGGTTTCAGTGTATGCCTCCCGATCGCTGGTGATCTAAACCTGGATTTTTCCATGTTTGTTATTCATTTGTATGTTCTCTTTTGAGAAATGTTTAAGCATATCTTTAGGACACTGTGAGTTGAAATATTTATTTTCCATTTATTTATAGAGAGATGTTTTAGTTACTTAGTAATCTTTTTAGTGATCCTTCATCAAGAATATATTTTTTGAATTATCTCTTTGTTCTACTGAGGGTTTTGCTGTGTATAAGGTGTTCAGTTAAATGAAATCTCATGTGACAATTATTTCATTTCTGTTACTCATTCATTTGCAGTCATATCAAACCATCATTGCCACGACCAATACCCTGAAGAATTCCATCTACAATTTCTCATGGTTCTCTCATACTTTTAGGTAATACTTATAAATCTTTAATCCCTTTAAAGATGATTTGCAATCAGTAAGAAAAATGGATCTCCTTGCATATTTCTTCATGTGAATATCCTGTTTTCCAAGCAACAAATATTGAAAAGGTTTTGCTTATTGTATTTATGTTTCTTTGTAATATATACATATTACTTGTATATATCCAAGAATTCAATGCATGTTTATTGTAGCTGACAAGCATTATACTGATATAAACTACCACTTATCTAGCACCAAAGATGATCAGTGTCCGTTGAAAATATTTCATAATTTATACTTAAAATCCCATCATTGACAATTAACCCTACTTAAATAAAAGAAATTCCAGCAAATATTATTCATAAGTTCCCCTAGCACATCCTTAAGGCTAAAAAGCAATTAATCACAGATTTTTTTTCTTTTTCCCAAAGAGCTAAGTATGTATATAGAGAAGTAATCGTCAAAATATGAATTCTCTCAGCAATACTTTGTGTCTACAGACTTCCAATTCCTTACTTCTGGTGATTTCATAAATATCTCAACAAGTGATTGTAAACTATAGCCAGTGTATTCTTCTGTGTTTCAACTATCCCTCCCCCATAATATGATTTTACAATAAAGGCATATAAATATTAACTACCTCCATTAGATCACTGTACATAGTGTATGCATATGAATCAAACATTACGTTCTGTTCATTCACAGTTACATAGGTTCTAAACAGTTACAATACATAAAACAGAAATAACACTGAAACACTAATAAGAAGGCTGGCATAAAGCTTCCACAAGAGTACACAGATAGAAATCACTTCCTTTTGGAGAAAATGAATCTGCACACTGAAATGAGTTATAAGGTTTAATATCTCTAGTGATGAAGTGATAAAGAACATGGAATGAGGAGTCTATTTAGGCTGTTTCTACTCACTACCTACGTTCACCTTGTGCCTTGCCGATGATCAGACGTCTGACCCAATGCTGAAAGCAGTGCAGAGGAGACTGAAAATTATATGTAAAGAATTATATTCAAAACAACAGAAGACAGTGTACAGAAGAGAAAGCCAGTGTTCCAGACCATATACTACATTTTGTGACAAATGAAAACCATTGGCTTCAAGGAACAGCAACTACCCTAAACCTGTTTCAACATTGCAGGTCCAAGACCCACTGTACAATACCCAATCCACATGGATTACAAAGCTGTTCAAGTGTACTGTACATTTTTTTATGTTTTTCCATACCATAAAGAAAATTGGTATTGAAAAGAAATCAGAACATGTAAAATGTGTATTTATGTGCACAGTATAGTGATTTGCTTTCTTGGAAGCCAAAATTCAAATTCTTCCTGTCTGTTTGACAGTTTACTTTATCTGTAACAGGACATTTTATGGCATACAACTGTATATGCAAAGACATCAGATACGTTTAGCAATAAATATAGGTATAAGAAAATGTAAGTCAGGTAATGGCTGCAAGTGTTGAAAGATAAATAAATTTGAAAAGACACAGCTTCTTTCTTAAAAATATAGTGAGATATTTGTATATATTCAACAACTTTATGAGACCATGGCAAACAGCAATGAATGCAAATAAAAACTATCATTAAGTGTTGTACTACTCTCAAGTAATCAACTCAACAATTCATTTGAGAATTCAGTGTAAGTTATATCTGTCTAATATCAAAGACCTAATGAAGCTAAACCTATCCCCTAGGCTATGAAATATGAGAAAAAGATAAAGAGCAAAGTGGGAGAAAATTGATGGGGGAAGAAAGAGAAAGGAGGAAAGGAAGGAAGAGAGAAGAAAGACAGGAAGGAAGGAAGAAGCAGAAAAGAAGGAAGAGAGAAAATGAGGGAATGATGGAGAGACAGAGGAAGGCAGGCAGGAAAGCAAGCCAAAAGGAAAGGAAGAAGGAAGGAAGGGAGGGAGGGAGGAAGAAAGGAAGTGAGGATGCAGATAGGGAGAGAGAAAGGGAGGTTGGAAGGGCAGAGGTAAGAAGGAAGATAGGTCAGGCAAGTAGAAAGGAGCAGAAAATTGTTCTAGGTAGATGCACATATCTTTCACAGGAAAAGAAATTCAAGACCTTGGGGGAAAGATGACTGTAACTGTGCTAGTGAGATTGACAGCATCCATATTAGAACAAAGTTAGCACAAGGCTGAGATTTGAAATCTGGGCTGTGTTACTAGCTAACTATGGGAAAACTTAGTCCAAGGCTTAGCTTTCTCATATGTCAGGTGAAGGATTAAAACTAGATATCCAAAGTTTAGTTTGTTCTGTAACTCTTAAGTAAATCACATGGCAACCTAGGGTTAAATTTCATTACCAGTTTAATTTTCACAGGAAGTAGTATTATTACCATTAAACATCCAGTTTTTCTTTGTGGAAAATATTTTTAACTGTACCAGAAGGTCAGTAATGCTAGTTCAATTTAATTTTTACTGTTAAAACCCCTGAAAATACTGTGCATGTACACATAACTCAGGGTCTTACACACACACTTTTAAAGAGGCATGTTTGAAAGAGGGATGGAATCTTCACATAGAAACTTTTAGGTCAGCTTGTGGATGCAGTTCTCTGAAATTGCCTTTCTACAGGGAGGGAGTCTTTGATCCAGGAAAGCATTAGTCAGGATTTTAATTATTTCTATATCATTATAAACAATGTAGGAAAGCCAAATTTCTAAACTTTTTCAAATATATATATTTCCAGTGTGGAGTCCAGAAATCTAAGAGAAATTTAGAGATCTCAAACACAGAAATAACATTTTTATTAACCATCCTGTATTTTCTTTACATATCTACAGTTCATCTGAGTCCCTCAAAAGTATCAGTTATTATTTCTTTTACAATTGTACAAATATTGGCTCAATCAAAAGCTTATTGATTTTGCTAGCACTCTATATGTCACATTAAAGTGGCACTATATGGAATGAAGCAGCCTTGTAAGGACCATTGCTTAACCAGATCCACTCAAGTTTTCATAGCTGAAGAGGGGCCCTTGGAAACACACATTGAACGTTGCTGTTCTTTATCCATGATCTCAATTTTTAAATCAAATCTACTAATCAATAACTGCTTTTGAGCATGCACCCCAAAGAGCATTCATTTATATTTTATGTATATGTGCTGCTAAACCTAAATATTTTATATCATCTGTCCTAATCAGACATTCACAGAAATACAGATATGTTAATAGTTTAACTTTGCTATATGAATGTAAAATACCCTTTGAACTTGCAAAATATTGAATGTATATATGTATGTATATTGTATGTGTATGTATATATATATATGATGTATTACACACACACACACACACATATATAGCTACATGTGAATATATAAAAGAGGTAGACAGGGCTGTGAGAAAAGAGAAACAAAGGAATTAACATGCATCACTCTAACTTATGGTAAAATTTTTTTGTGGTTAAAAACACATGAATGCTACCCTCAATCTTTTAAATGAACAGTAAAGTATTAATATTATGTTGATGTCACTTAGTTGGATTCATTTTACATGACTAATGCCTTACATCTCCTGAATAGTTCCCTGTCATCCATCCCCATTTTAGTTTACTGAGCAAACAACACTTTAGTTTCAACTTTTGTAAAAAAAAATATTTGTCTAATTTATGTGCCTGGCATACATGAAGTCCTGTACTCTGTCCTAGCTGATGTACATGGAATCATGCATGCTGTCTTTCCAGGACAGACTGATTCTACTCAACTTACCTCCTCATGTTTCAACCAGGTAGACTACATCAGAACTTATGATTTTGAATATTTTCTGATTCATGTCCTCATCTAAGTTTGCATCTAAAACGTTCATTCTTGGAAAATTAAGTTATTCTACTTCTTAATTATTATAAAAGTTGTTCATTGGAAATAATTCTCGATACATTTCAGAAATACTCAAATTGGGCTTGAGGAATGAAACAGTAGTTCTATATTCGATATATGAGAAAGAACAATATCAACAAACCAGACTCCCAGAGCTCCCAAGTACTAAGCCACCAATCAAAAAGTATACATGGAGGGACCCATTGCTCCAGTTGCATATGTAGCAGAGGATGGCCTTATCTGGGATCAATGGGAGGGGAGGCCCTTGGTCCTGTGAAGGTTCCATGCCCCATCATAGGGGAATGATAGGGGAGTGAAGCACAAGTGGGTGGGTGGGTGAAGGAGCGCCGTCATAGAAGTAGGGGAAGAGGGGGATAAGGGGTTAGCTGAGGGAAAACTGAGAAGGGGGATAACATTTGAAATGTAAGTAAGTAAAATAACCAATAAAAAGAAAATAAATTTTTGGATGAATCTCTATCCTGTCTTTAGTAGAGGCTGTGTCATTTTACATTCCCAACAAAAATATAAAGGGATATTACTCATTTACTTTCATTTATTCACCAACTTCTGTTATTTTCTACAAGGTCATAATTTCATAGTGATTTTGATTTGAATTACCCTCCAAAAATAGGAATATTATGCATTTTCTGCACCTTTTAAACATTTATATGTCTTTTTAAAAGGAAGGTTAATTTAGAGTTTCATGTTTTTCAATTGGATCATTTTCTTCCGTAATCTAAACCCACAAGAAGAGCATATTGTAGAGCAAGAGTACATTAGCAGTGAATATAGCAGAATATTTAGCACTACTACTTGGGGATCCACTGGTAAGACTTAGAACTAAGCACACCCTACACATGGCAATCTTCAGACTAGAATCCCTTAATGGAACATTTGAAATATCCCTGATGCCATATGTAGATAAATGTAGTATATTGGACTTTTGGTGGAGACTGAACTACCTATAGTTGGTTATAGTTGTTTAGGAAAATATCTAACACAGTAGGTAAAGGAAAAAGCAAAGGAAAAAGTATGGTTTAGTTTTGGCCATTTCTATTTTTGTCCATTGGCTTTACATTTCTGGCCTCCTTTTATTCTTCTGGTTCTGAAACTCTGTGGATATATGTTTGAAAATCAGAAAGCATTAAGACCTCATGTTATAGTCTTTTATATTGAGCCTATCTTGGCTATTCAGTTTCTTAATATTTTATTAAAATTTTGTGATTTTTTTAATTCTAAAAATAATATTACATTAAGGTTTTGTTAGTAATTAGATTTACTTCATAGGCTAGATCATTTCTGTAGATCTACTGTTAAATATCTTGACATCTCAAAAACATAAATTCTTCTAAACAATGGATCAATTTCCACCCATTTATCCATTTTTGAAAATGTTCTACGCAAAGTTTTACAGTTTTCTTTTTCTGGTGAGTATTACTAAAATACCTCATTCGTCTGAATGATATTTTAAATAGTATTATTTACTTTTCTTTTAAAATATAAAGATATGTATTTCATATGTATATTGATGCCTGTTTGAGGATATGCTCAGGTTCTTGCAGAGGTCAGTAGGTGATATGAAGCTAGAGATCCAGGGGGTTGTGAACCCTCACTTGGCTGCTATCAACTGAAACACAGTCCTCTATAAAAGCAAAACATATTTTTAACTGCTGAGCCATTTCTTCTGTGCTTGTAGTATTAGCTTCCTTGTTATATTATTCTCTGTTACTACATAGACAAGCTACTGATTTACATGTATTGATTTTGTGTCATCCCATGTGGCTGAATTCACCTTCTAGTTTTAGCCAACTTTTACATGCACCCTTTAGGGGTTTCTACACAAGGTTGATATATGCTAAGATAAATCAGTTTACTTTATTTTCCACTTAACTGATTCCCCTGTATGTTATTGTTTTGGCCATAATTTTTAAATATAACATTGAATAAGTATTAAAGTGGGCATTTTAATTATTTTTCTGATCACTGACAAAATTTCACACTACTTTGTATAAGCTTGTCATATAAAACATATATGGTTTTGAAGTAACTTCCTTCTATTCTATTGAATGTTCTTATTATCAGAAAAACAATGGAATTTTGACAGACTTCACATGGAAATTATGATGTGATTTTTCCCTTCATTCCATGAATGAAATGCCATTACATTATTGATTTTATATGTTAAGCCATCCTAGGCCTAGCATTGCAATACCATCTGACTACAATGTATAGCTTTAATGTGCTATTTGATATGGTTTTCTAGTATTCATGCATTACTTAATAATGGTAATGCATACTTAAATATATTTCATCATTGTATAAACAAAGTATAGTTACACAAAACTAGATGGCAAGGCTTATGTGCAATACGTAGGCTTTATGCTATAAACTCATGAATATATGATATGTCACTGACCAAATATCATATGCAACATATATCATATTGGTGTTGAACAAGTGTGCATTTATATTCATAAGAAGTACTGGTATATAAGTTTCTTGTAATGTCTTCTTTTAGCAGTGTGTCAAGTTTAATACTGTGTGGTGGTTTGAATGAGAATGACCCCCGTAGGGTCTTGTTTGAATCCTTAGTCCACAGATTTTATGGAATTGTTTGAGAAATCTTAGGAAATGTGCCCTTGTTGTGAGAGTTGTGTCACCAGTGATGGGCTTAAGGTTTCAAAAGTTCAATATATATTGAACTATGTATATATTCAATACATACTATGTATGTATGTATTGAATAATATATACCTATGCTATATATTAAGATAGTCATGTACTCTAACCCTCTGGTACCATAATCCCCAAATTAAACATTTTTTTTTATAATAATGTCTTCGCCATGGTATTTTGACATGGCAAGATAAATAACTAATGAGTACGTGAGAAACTCAAATTTAGGTAGACAACTAAATCTGCTCCCCTAGATTCATTTGCCAATTCTCTTTACCAGAATTAGAGATCATTAAACTAAATTGGCTTCTGAATTAATACATGGATCACTATGGCTGATAAGTACCACCTATTGCTTTTTCTCTGAGGATCTGAATGTGCATGAGACGATGTTGCTTCCCTCTTGCACCTATCCCAGAAAGATGTCGGGAACAAAGACATTCATTATAATAATGTGACACTATGACACGGGCAAGGACTGTGATTAGAAGGTGCCAGGAATATTTTCCAATGAACTTGATATGTAGAGCTTGGGCTTACATGGAATACAGTAGGGGCCTCTTACTTGGTTTTGAGTTCCTAATACAGGGACAGGGCAAAGAATGATTGAGTTATGTTTGTTTGATGGTTTACTGCTTCCTCTACCACATGCTTTGTGATCTTTGTGAACTTTTCAAAGGCCTAGCAGGGTAGAATTCAAGGTACAGGCTTTGTTTTACCATTTGATCTTCTTTCATATCTGGTTCTTCAGGGAGCTATAACTTAATAAAGAAAAGGTATATATACTGAAATAGAAACACATAGTATCTATATCTCTTATGTCATAGCACCATTTTCCAATCTCTTCAGTTATATAAAATTTTTGTCAGGGTTCATCTGCTATTTTTTTCAATTTCCTGGAATTAGTTAGTGTTTTTTGCTTCAAAACTCATGAAAACATTTCACTTGACTTTGTAGATTTTTAAAATAATTTAAAAGCTATTTTGAATAGTTTTGCCTGTCCAGATATAAAATTTTATAGATGACTAATGTACTATTTTTTAAAAAACAGAGCTTTACAAATTTTAAAATTTCCAAAAATCATTTTCAGAAGGCTGTTACCATGAAATAAGTGTGGTCTAGTAAATGTTCCTTTCTTATCCATCACTAATTTAGAAATAAAATAGGATCATGTATATTAAATAAACCTTTACATTCATTTAATTACACAAAAATAATTATGCCAGGATGGACAATCCATCTGGCCACATAATGTGTTTGTTCTTTGTCTTCTGCTGATAAGAAACTCAAAGAAGACTTTTGAATATTGCCTATGGCTAGTGATACTTTTAGATGCTTATATTAAATATCAATGGAACTTACAGACACCTGAATAAAATATGAAATACTGGATATTTGATTTTAATATGCCACATAAAATTAGAATAATTAATATTGCCTATTCCTATTCAAGTTATGATAGTTTTATATACATTGACAGCAGAAAGAGGTTCACATTTCAAGTAATTTCTGAGAAAAAAAATACATTACATGATTTTTTTGTGTATGTGCTAGTTTAGAGAAGCCTTCTTTGAGCCTTACTTTTCCTAAGAGTGAGAGCTGAGAGTAAATGGAATATATTTTTTTCCACTTATTGTTGATTTCTTTTTGAGTTGGTATCTTTATGCTGCCTCTTAAGTCAATCCCACTTCAAGTACAGATAAAATATAGTTAAATATTGTACAAACATTTCACCATTTATTTTTAACTAAATTAATTTCATTATAGAAAAAAACACTTATGAGTTGTTGTCTCTCTTGTCAGATTTCCTGTATTTTCTCAAAAAGTTCTACAAAATAAAAGGAAGCATAATAATCTAACAAAGACAACAGGTAATGCCAGTCTTGATTCATAATATAGTATAAGAAAAGTTTACACAGAATTAAAACACACACACACACACACACACACACACTATCTACAACTAATACTTTAACATTATTTTTCCTTCTCACTTTTTAGACAATAATGAATTCTCTAAAATTTACCCCTTGATTTGATCTTGAGATCAGACAGTCTTTAGTTGTACTAGCCTTTCAAAGACATAAGTTTGCTGTATGGTTCTCTTAAAATATGACATTACAATATATTAATAAAAATTAATATTTAGGAAAGGTCATAAGCATATAATTGCACTTTAAATAGTGGTATTATTGAAAATATACAAATCCCCAAAAGATACATATAGTACCCATGGGTTTATGATGTCACATAGAGGAAGTAACTATGGTGCATCACTATAATTCTGAATTACATCTATAGCTTATAACTCAGTTTACACCACATGTCTTACAAGCACATGGCCTCCATTCTGTTTGTGCATGTTTTTAATATGTGTTCTTATCTCACTGTACCTATTCAAATTGGTTTTCTAATGACAAATGCAGTATGTTTAACCTGCTTAGTTAACAGTTTGTTTTGCCAAAATAAATTATATACTGCACCAAGTCTATTTAGTAATTGTAGAACCTAAATTATTATGAAACAAAAACAATGCAATATAATAAATAACATTTGCCAAATTTTTCAATGAAAAGTTTGACAACAAAAGTAAAATGAAGAAATTTAGAAAAATGTCTTTTCCTTACATTGAAACTTAGCCTCAAATAATATTTTTTAAGTGCTGCTGATAAACAAAAAATGTGCAATGCTTCAGCAAAGATGTGCATCAGAGACTACAAGCCAGTCAGATTGTTGCTTATATGTCTGGAGTTTTTGCTCTAAGCATAACACTTTTATTCTGTATAGAAATAAAAGATGGATAATAGATAGATAGATAGATAGATAGATGGATAGATAGATAGATAGACATCAGACAGATGACTGATGTGAAATATAAAACTTCAACACAGAAGCCAAACAATAAACTTGGAATTTCTCCAATGCTTACAAAATCCACCTTTACAAAATAGTAAGAGTGCTTCCAGCTGGTCACCAAAGGAGTCTTAGAGTATTCCTGACTTTTATGACACATTAAAATGGATGAGTCATTAAGAATTCCAAGCCCATTTATAATAAAACATAAACTTTTTCATTTTCATATAGCTTGGCATCAATGAAGTCTTTTCAAAATCCAAGTTTCCTGGTAGGAAAATAACTGCCTTTCTCACAAGACTTTAGTGGCTCACCATACTGGAATACCCAATCTCAAAATAACCAAGCTGCTGTAGATAAAATGGATTTCAATTAACCGATATTACTGAAGCGTAATTAAGAAACAAAAAAAAAGTAAAAATTTCTATTTAGGCTGACTTGAGCAGAAATCAATACTGTAAAAGATTATAAGAGCAATGAACACCAGTAACACTATTCTCTATTGCGTATAACAAAGAAAATAATGAAATAATGAAAAGAATAGTTCAGATAAATAAGACAGACAAAATAATGATATTTGCACTATCTTATCGTATAAAATGGAAGATGGATGATGCAATGGCAGATTTTCAAAAGCCGAAAGCTCAAATGGCAACGATGAATGCTTCTAAATTAAATATCTTGGAAAGCTGCACATACTAGCTTCTCTTTAATCTGCTAAACAAAGCAACTTGAAGAGCAAGCTGTTCTTTCTGTAGCACATTGGCATGAAGATGTGATCAAATAAATATTTAGAGGAATATAAAACAGCCTAGGCATTGTATAGAAATGTGCCAAAGGTGAGTGGGCATATAAAAGTAGTGAAAAGTTTCGGGTTTCACATGAACTCTTCCCTCTCTATGGTAGTGCCAGAGTACAGCCAGTAATTATATCCAGGGGTCAAGAAAACATCATCACTGCACAAAAGCATCTAGAGTTAACACAGCTTGCTCCTGAATCAAACAGGTGATCTGAGGTTTTATTATGGGCACAAAAGAAAAATCTGCAGTGAAATATATTACATAATAACATTAATTTCAAACTCAAAATATACTGCAATATAGTTTTTAGTGAGAGCATGACCTGAAATGCTTTAAAATGTCCCTGACTATCACAAGAAGCAGAAGATATAAAGCCATGTATTTTTTTTCTTCCTCCAATTTGTATTAATTTGTTCTTAGGAAAAAATTGATGAATATTATTTTTAATGCATCAAAGTTGGTGTAATATGCACAAAATTATCAATTTATATCAAGAAAGAACCTCTCATTCTACATCTAAAATATTCAATCTTATCCTATCTATCCTGGACCCTTGGAATGTAAATGAACATGCTTGTATCTCACTCTAAATGTTTTCTCCTTAAGAAAATTACAAGAGAGATACAAAAAGAAGAGTATACTTTCAAAGAAAATATACCAGGGAAGATCAGCTTTCAGGGGGTCCAGCACCCGGGTCTTATATCATTCAGGGAAATGAATGAAGGGCCAATGCTTGGCAATAATGTGCTTACCAAAGCTGAGCTGAACCCAGCCTCTGTGATCTAAACCATGGGCTACACTTCTCACGCCAGTGCCTCATACTTAAGATTACAGGGTTGAGCACAAAGCACTCCTCTCTGTTGAGTGATCCACAGGTTAAAGCTAATAGCTCTCATTATTCATTCACGTGCTTTGTATTGATCTGAGATAGTGAGCCTTCTCTCTGCTTCACAATCTTTGCATATAGAGTCATTTAGTGGTTTTCATAGAGCTCAGATTACCATTCTCCATATCTCCCTTGACCACCATACTCTTGTTTGGGGAAAGCTTTGGGGAAAAACTTTTCTGCATATTCCTAGATTGAACTTTCAAGGCTTTATCAACTGTTAATAACTACCATGTGAATCTTAGAATTAATTTGATAGTCATGTAAGGACTGAGGCTACCCAATCTCCTTATAATAAGAACTTCATGGGAGAACTGTATCAATGGAGTCTGAAATATGCCTCCTGGAGGCATCTGGGGGCTTCACAATGAAGCCTTCACTTGATGATAATGCAGCAGGTATCTTACATGTAACAGATGAGAATGTTAAGACTCCATAGTTTTGGATATTGATGCCTTTTGCTGCTATTAACTGCTTAAGTTCAATGTGCCTCTAAATCTTTCATGGCGTAGTTCTTTAGGAATTGGATAGCAGCATTTTTCCTTGTGAGCTGTTACAGCTACTGAGTATATAAATGGAAGCTTGATAGAATATATTAAGCAATTGTTATAGCTCAATTTCTTCACTATGGATACTAGAAAACGAATGAGTGAATGAATGAAATAAACATTGAACCCTACTGGTGTATCTATCACTGCGTGCCATAAACACTTATATGGATCTTAGTAGGTTGAAGTCAATGTCTGACAAAAAGAATGGAAAAAAATAAGTTCATCAATTTTGGAACTTGTTTTTGAGACAGCATCACATGTAGCCCAAGTCCAGTTCCCAACATAGTCAAAGATGACGTTGAACTCTTAATTCTCTTGTGACCAACTCACATGTGCCAGGTCTGCAGGGTTGTGTTACCAAACTCAGTTTGAGTGTTGCTAGAACTTAAACCCAGTTATGAAGGCATGCTAGGCAAGCAGTGTAGCAGTTGAGTTTTATCCCTACCCCAATGTTTGTTAACGTTTTAGCACCTGCCTGGAACATGTGAATAATTTAAACACATTGAGAAAATGGGGAAGTTTAGTTGACAAGAAAAGTTAAACAGAAATAAACTAGAAAGAATGGTTGAGAAGGGAAACCAATCAATAAGAGTGGGAGAAGAAATGAATATAATGAGGGGTGAATATGCTAAAAATGTAAAGATATAAAATATCATTATGAAAGTCATAATAATGTATTATTAATACATGCCAATAAGTCATTGCAACAAAAACTTTCTTAAAACGGGTTAGGAATGAATGAGGAGGGGGGATGATAAGTTTATCAACAGAAAACTTTTCTATCAGTAGGCAATTCTTCCAGAACAACCTTCTAAAAACAGTGAATAATATTCCTATGAAAATGACCAAAGCTGTGTGCAAACTGACAACTTACTTGGAAAACTTTTATAGAGGCTAGTGACCTGAGACTAGCCAAGATACTTCTGAAAAAAAAATGAACTTCATGAAAGCTAATGTAATTAAAAGAGTAAAGTTTAAAGGCAATTTATAGATACAATACAGGCAATATATAAGTAGAAAGTATACAGTACAGGGATGGTATAGAATAGTCAAAACCAGCTACCTAGTTACTGGTTAGAAATAGTGAATGAAATGAAATAGCTCCTAGTATATTTTTCATATAACAATTCCAAATAGAATAAACACAGATGTGAGAATATTTAAACTAGAAGTAGACCAACACAAAAACAAAACCAAACAAATAAAGAAACTTTTTTGTGATATAGAATTAACAGTTTAGTTTGAAGAATGATTTCCAAAATAGGAACCAAAAACCTATGCAAAAATACAAAATAAGAATAAACTTAAAACTCAGCTGCCTCAAAAATCACTTAAAGAAAACAAAAAGACAGACCATAAATTGACTGAATGGAATTCATTTCATATAGCCAAAAATTAGAGTACAATTTCCATTCATCTATAGATCAAATAAAATTAAGGTAGATAAATAGATGTACAGATAGATAATGATATATATACACATGTACTCTGTATTTGTGTATATCATGTCATAGAAATTTTAAAATATAAAAAATAACATACAGAAATTTTTGATATATATATATTATTAAAAGTGGACAAATTATATGTAATGTTGTAGTCGTATATTTGTGCTTCTGTTCATGGTGTTTGTGCTATTATAATTCAAAATTTGTAATTTAAAATTTTATAGAAAAAAGAAAACCAGCATAGATGTTCTCTTACCTCACTGTTTTAAACAATGTTCTTTATTCACTTAAATTGACTCAGTCCCACAGTACAGCGAATACTGAACACATTGACTTATTTATACACAGTCCTATATATTGGTTAGGATGTATGGGATAAATGTGCTTGCATCAAATAAAATTTCTAAGAAAAAAATAAATAAAATCAACATGAATAAAATAATCCCACCAGGGAAAGCTACCATTTTTCAAAATTACCATTGAAATATTCATGAATTTGAATGAATATTGAAAAGCCCTGTCACTTTAATTTACCTATATATTTAATGCAGATTTGGACATTGTAAGAAAGTTGTACTAATAGCAATACATTTGAAAACTCAGTGCAGAAGCCCTAATCCAGATATGTAAAGTACACCAAATTTATGGAACATATGTTATTTACAAGCTAGAGATCAAGCATAGACACTGTCTGACCTCATCAAACAGATGAAATCGTGTTCTTCACTCACTTACTTTTACTGTGTCCAACACTACAGTCAGTGCTGAATACAGTGACACAGTCTAATAGGATGCTCAAGAAGGATTGATTTTGTTGTTTCCTAGGCGTGATACTATCTCACACTATCGCCCAAGTTGCTTTAACACAGTTTCTTCTCTCTTCTCTATGAGTTGAGCTCATCCAGAGTGAGGAAGGGGGAGACATGACTTAACTGGATACTGTTTAATTCTTTTAGCTTCCTTGTACTTGGCCTACATCTCAGTGTGTATACTTGTTATTAATTCTTCCTCAATAATTTAGGTGTGCCTTTTGTTTTTACCTTTATTCCAATTATTCTTATGTTACCTGTTATTCTTATGTTACCTATTATTCTTTATGATGAATATTAGACAATAAACTTATTAAAATGTTAAAGCAGAATATCTTGGAAAGCAAATTGAATACTGTATAAAAATACAATGAAAATCAATAAAGTTTTTATAATACTGTAAAACTAGATATGCATATAAAAGTAATAAAAACAGGTGTGAAGGGAAGATAGATCTAAGGAAGCTATAGCCTCAAGATATATCTCCAGAGCCTTTAGTTTCTATATCAATTACTTTAAAAGCACTGATACAATATTATCAATTTATAATATACAAAAATCCAACCTGATTGAAAATCAAAACTATCCTGTATAAAGAAAATATTAGTCCTTTATATAGCAAACAATTTTAACTAAAGGAGGGTATCAGGTATAAAATAAATACCAGGTTTTCAACATTTTATGCTAATCACATGAATAGACATAGAAAAAGACATAATATAATTTTAATATGGATTGCTAATAAAAACTAGTGTCCTGAATAGAAAATCTGTATCTACTATCAAACAGTAAAAGTAGACTGAAAAATACTTACAAAGGATGAGACAATACTACTTAATATTGAAAGATATGGTGAAAACAGAAGGCACTAAAACCAAATATGAATCAAGATGGCAGTCTCACTGAGAATTGATTTTCATTTTTTCACAAAGCCTAAATTATACTAGTGTTCCCTGTAATGGATACAGAGCAATGTTGTTGGTGTAAAGAAATGCTCCATTCTTATTTATTTATTTATTTATTTATTTGGCATCCTTCAGAGGCTTCCTAGAAGACTTCATTCTCTGCTGGGCTGCATTTTCTTTTGATCTTGGATGTGTTCATTCTTATCCTTCAAGACTCAACTTCTGTGCAACCATTCAGCATCGTCCATCCTTAGGGCTACTTTAAATCTCTAACTATATGCTCATGGATTAACCCATACAAATATTTTTAGCATAAAATACTTACGAATATAAATTATTTGCTACCTCTCCTTTTCAATCAAGACCTTATAGCCTGTTCAGTCTACCCCAGCAGGTAAGTGCAGAACCTGAAGGGATTTGTCTTAAACAACTCCTATGAGACTCAGAAGCCAATCCTTGACAATGGTATAAAACCTCGTATCCACCAGTAGTCAGTTATTGCCTTCCATGTTAGAGGGAAACAGAATTAGGGCCGAGGAAAGTGGCATGAAAAACACAGGACAAGAAAGTATAAAGAGTTTAGCCAAGTCTGCAGAAGCTCAGATTAGCTAAGTTCTCTGTAAGAGTTCTCAGAGTGATGTCTAAGATCAGGGCCTTGAGATCATCACTTACTGAACAGACCATTCATTAACTGCACTCAGAAGATCTATAATAATGTACAGATTGGGTTTTGATATATAGGAAAGAGGAAAGTGATACGAGGAGAAACTCAGAAAATTCCACTCGTAAAATACACTGATCATAGACCCAGGCTTAGGTAGATGCCAGGCCTCTAAGACACAGAAGAAACAGAAAGGGATATGATCCTATCACCTGGGAAAGAAGAGACAAATAAAAGCTATTATATAGACATGGAAAATAATTTTTCCAGCTAGGACTTTCATGAAGCATGATATTCATTTTTGCCTCTGCTTTCTTGTTGCTAAGTATAGCAAACCAAAAATTTCTTAGAAAAATATCTTAGTTACTTATTTGCTTCTGGGCTATGAATTTTTAGAGCATGTTGAAGTAAGAAATGTGCCTTGGCAGTACATGTCCCCCACTGATTTCCTGGAAACTGTCATGAAATAGAAAACCACAAAGTGCACTGTTTTACCCATATGCAGGATATCATAATTTAAAATTGAATTTTGACTCAAAAGCTTAGAGTCAATGTTTTAAAAAAACAAAAACAAAAATCAGGTCATTACAACTAAAAATAACATTCATAAAATGTTATTTCTAAAAGTTACAGTGTTAAATTTCAGTTATAAAAGTTTGGTGGCAAATCAAATATTATCTGTAAAATATTTTACAAGGGATGTAACATTAGCTACTACTGCCAGTATAACAAAGTTGTCCTACAGAAATTAAATCACATTTCTAAGGATGATGATGGTCGTACACCTAGCAAATAGACACAAATTTCATTTTGAATTTAGAAGGGCTCTGATAGAATTATTGTGGGCAAAGGGCATTCTCATTGACATTATCTTTAGATACTAGTTTAAGAAAATAAAAGGAGCTAAAGAATAATGATGAGTTCTGTCTGAGAATAACTTCTCCACACTTGCCCTAAGGAAAGACCATTTGAACTAAATAAGACAAAACTATCATCAAAGGCAAGGGAAGGTTCCTGAGTATTCATTTCGAATAAACTGCATTATTAAAATACAATTTTATAATATGGAATGGTGTACACTTATTTAAATAAGTTTGGTAATGTATTTTATAATAATAGAAAATAAGAATAAAAATATTCTCCTATATAAATTACTGTGGTCATAATGAATGTACATACATAAATATATAAATAGATGCTGTGAAGCAGAGGAAGAAAAGATAAAGATGAAGAAGACAAGGAAGAAACAATAAATGAATGCCTGGGGCCATAAGATTAAACAAACATTATTTAAAAAAAAAAAAACATATTCTTATAACAAGATGAAAGAAAAGTCCAAATAAAAGCAGTAGAAAACAATTTTTCTAGTAAAGTTGAGTAGTTTTCTAGGAAAGGGCTAGCAATGGTTGAAATTTATAATAGATATTATTGACATAAAGAACCCTAATGAAGAGAAGAAAAATATTTTGGCATAAAAATAAGTGAATTAAATGGAAAGATCATATGTTGTTATGTGCATTTAAAACTGTAATGTCTTAGACAGCAGGACAGCTCAATGGATAAAGCTTTCTGCCACCAATTCTGATGCTATTAGTTTGATCTTAAGGAACCACATAATATACAATGAAAACCTACTCCCACAGCTTGACTTCTGGCCTCTACCTACACTTCGAGGGACATGTATACACACACAAATACAGAAAAAAAATAAAAATAAAGATATAATCAATAAACTTTTTCATTTTATTTAGGGGAAAATATAGTCTTTTTATTTACTTCAACATTATTAATATCAATTTATGTTTTAATTATTTTGAACAGATATTTTATTTATACAAATCTATGATTTAATCTTGATGGAGTTACCATGTATTGTTTTATATTTGGGAACAGCTGCTAAAATTGTCTGTCTCTATAGCTCAACCAGCAACTGTTTGTAACCCATGGGTTCAGGGATGTGTGGATACAAAGAGGCTGTTCTCCTTTCCAGGGACAAAGGTTACTGTGTCACATGACAGCTATATCTTCAAAAATGAAAATAAGGTAAATGGGACATTTAGATTATAATAGGTAATAATAATTAAATCTCTGGCAACAGGATAGTAAAACGTGATACATGTGAATATTAAGGATCTTCAGAATTGAAGTGATAAGTGTAGAGAGATGGTTGGAAAGTAAGCTTTGAAAAATTAACCAAACTTAAGGAGGTGTGTTAAATATATATGGGTCACTAGTATTTTATAAAATATATGAAGAAAATAAAATATGCATAAATTTGAAAGGAGGTTCTTTGAATAAATGGACAGTGCTGCTTCCAGAATCTGTAGGTTTTTAAATTAAAATCTCAGTGCCAGGTGCAGAATACCATCCTATTAGTTTCTGGTTAGGAAGCCTCCAGAGGCTCCTCTGTTTAAGAAGTCATTACACACATTGGATACACAGCACAGAAATCAAGCTAGAATGGAGATAGAAGGTGCAAAAAGGAAGATATCATCAAAGATCTCACTCATCTGTGAACCTTGCAAGCTATAATACTAACCTACTAAGCAAAATGAGCCCAATAATGAAATACTAGTACAACTAACTGTTTGGGAGATATCCAACTGTTTTCTGATTGAATTGCAGGTCTTTTACTTAACTACAATCAAAGCCTAGAGTTGGAAGGTCACAGGTTATAAATAGATTATATTACCTATGTCTATCTGTGTTTTTAACAGATGTGTAGTTAAATTTCTGCCACGATACTTATGTTTATGCTCATAGATTAGTGTTGCTGTCATCTTGGGACAGGGAAGGTTTTTCTTACAATAAGTGATGGTTCATATGGAGATTCATAACTGGTTAAAATGCAGAATAAGTAACTGTTGAGTTCTTAGCCTTAAACATGATGTCTACATCACCTCCATCCAAAGTCCAAAGAATAACACAGAAGGAAAGTAGACAAATTGTAAAAGCTGAAAGCTGGGATGAACACTAAAAACCACTATCCTCTGCATACTGCACAACCGTTGCAGGCATGAACCCCTGACTACTTGGAAAAGCCATACACAAGCTAGTTGGGAGAGTGGGATGAGCAGGGATGGTAGTAGGATAACTCAGGTGAAGAAGATTGTGATATTTTGTGCATGTGTGTTTGTGTGTGAGTGTGTGTGTGTGTTTGGATTGAAACAGTGTGACATACACATTTGCTTTCTCTCTCTCTCTCTCTCTCTCTCTCTCTCTCTGTGTGTTTGTATGTATACCTGCAAATATTGAAAACAAAAACAAAAAGAAAATAATTATCTTTATAGTACTTGTGTGGTAAATATAGGCATGCTAATTACTTTGTGAGTTCAACCATGTTTTATGAATATACTTAACACATTGCAGACTTGCATAGTATGTACTCACTGGTACATATGTAGTTATTAGCCAAAAAGTGCAGAATATCTATGATACAACCCACTGATCTGAAGAAGTTTAACAAGTATAAAGACCCTAGTGAGGATGATTCAATCTCACTTAGAAGGGGGAAGAAAAATAATCACAGGAGGCAGAGTGGGGAGGGGGGGAGGAAGGAGGGAGAGACATCAGTGGGAGAGGGGAAGGGGAGGAAAAAAAAGGGAACAGGAACAGGATCAGGTATGGGGGCAGGGAACAGGAGAGAAGCCCCAAGAGCAAGGAGAAGGAACAGAAATAAGCAGCCTCCAGGGGAGTGGGGAAGCGCCCTCGAAATTGCCAGAGACCCTGGAGGGGAAAGATGCTCAGGGCTCAATGGGGGCGTCCTTACGCAAAACATTGGGAGAGGGAACTTGTAGAGTCCACCTCTAGCAGATACACAGAATCTCAAGTGGAGGGACTGGGTTACTAACCCAAGTCAAAATTTCTGATCCAGAATTGTACTTGTCTATATGAACTGCAGGGACAAAAATGGAGAAGAGACTGAAGGAAAAGTGGTCCAATGGCTGGCCCAACTTTGGATCCATCTCATGGTGCGGCACCAAAGCCTGACACTATTGCTATGGTATGCTTACAGATGGGAGCCTGGCATGGCTGTCCTATGAAAGGCTCAACCAACAGCTGACTGAGACAGATACAGATACTTATATCCAACCACCGTACTGAATGGTTGAACTGGAAAAGCTGAAAAGGAATGTGACCCCATAGGAAGACCAGCAATCTCAAATAACCAGGACCCCAGGGACCTACCCAAAACAGAGTGACCAACCAGGAGCATATACAGGCCAATCTGAGGCCTCTGCCACATAATCACAGAGGTCTGTCTGGTCTGACCTCAGTGGAAGAAGATGCCCTTAATCATTGAGAGAGGCCTGGTGAGGGGCTCACAGGGGCAAGGAGGGGAGGAGGAATGGGATGAGGAGCTATGGAAGGGGGAACCAGGAGGGAAGGGGCAGCGTCTAGAATGTAAATAAATAAAATATTTTTTTAAAAAGTGCATAAATGTATATACCCAATGACCTTGCAAACTATGCTCTAACTCTGTATCAGTTTACAAGCAACTATTCTCACTTATACCCCCCCAAATAATTATCAGGTGCTCAGAATATTATTTATACAATTTCATGCTGAAGCCCATATTATAACAAGCTGTTTTAGTGATCTCCTAGTCTGAGAACTGTGGAAAGCCAGTAACTGTATCTTTCTCATAGATCTTGTGCTGCCTAACACAGACCATTAAACCTAGTTGTGTGATCTAGTAAGACCAACAAAGTCCATTTTATTCTTTTGTAAGGATGGCTATACCATAGCAAACTTGACAGAAATCCTAATTTTCATAATCAAAATCCCACTTGAAATTTTTCTCAAAAGAGATTGCATGGTTTAGCTTTTCTCACACTTTTTCTTCTGTACATAGCATCACTAAATTCTCCTAATATAACTTTGCCAAGCTTCTAAGGTTCAACTTTGCTGTTATCCCATCAAAAGAAAAAATAGAATTCCTTGTGCCTCTTCAGTAGTCTCTGCGCTTTATAGAGGTATATTTGCCTAATGAAATTGGTGAGCCTTCAATGATGAAGAAATGCTACAGAAAACAATAATGTTACTTCTTGTTTAATTGCCAGTGAAAGCACAAAATCCTGCCACTGTAAACATGTATTTGGTGTTAATTTGGCTCCACTTGAATTGCTCGCATTAATACACTTCCAGGCTGCATACTATTATGAGAGCATGAGATTTTTCTTTCCCTCCTTAGGTCCCCCACTAGTTTGCACTGGCATGTGTTCTATGAGGAACTATAATCCATTATTAGCATGTTTATAAATCCAAAGACACAGAGGAGGTTGGTCAATGTTACTAAGTGACATTGTCCAATATAAGCAACCGAAATAGCATACACACACTGAGACTGTGCCAGAGAAGAAGAGCTTATTCATTTAACTTAATGTATTCAGTGCATGACACTATTCAGATATTTTGCTAAAATTAGATAAGTTTTTTATTTTTTTTATTCTTTCCGATATACATCTCATTTATATGCATAGAAGCACAGAAGAAAACAAGTCACAGTGAAAACTGAAATACTCATTTAAGCATTAACTGTGGTACAGCACTTTCCATGCCAGGACTGAGTGTGGCAGCCATAATTAAGAGAAAATCTAACCAAGAGACTTCGTTATCCTGTGTCCAGAGCCAGGACATACCTGTGGTGGATAGAATTATACCAGATTCTTTTCATTTAATGTCTTGAAACACTGACTGCATCAATGCCATCTTAATTCTCATTCCACAATCTCGCAAAACTTTATGGTTCCAAATGCTGCCCTGCTCTGCCTTTATAGGAAATAGTGTCTTGTGATGAAAGTCTTCACTATGTTAATTAACTGAATCCACAAATGTGCAAGTACATCACAAATCCTGTGTATAAGCTGAGCACTTCAGTTAGTTATAGAAAAAGAATTAACATTTTTAGTTTTAAACTCTAATTTCCAGAGCCTATTCTCAAAACACTAAATACATTCCATACGCTGAAGAGCACATCAAACCATCACAGGAAACACAAGTCATCCTAAAGGTCTATGGAAAAGTCTGCCAGTTTCCTGCTTTTATGTCAACAAGGTATCAGTACTAATTTCTACAAATCATTCATTTTAATGCCCTTGTTGCTAATACCAAGACATAGAATGAAAGACAAAGACACCATTTTACTCTTTACATATCTGTTTGAAAATATGCACTTTCTGTCCTATATAGTGATGAACACCATCCAAACTAGTCTTACTAATATTTTTGCTAAGCAATGAAAGTGATGTTTTACATTCTCGAATCAGAATGATCTTACACAATTATAATGATCATTGTAAAATTTATATTTTGCAAGATAATTTACACAGGACATCTAGCTAACATTGAACTTTAGTAATATAGTTCATTTGATTTATATAATTTTAGATTGTTCCATCATCCATAGATTAACAGTAATGATACATGTAACACCATCAGAGTGGCCAGAAATTAGAGATGAACAGTTAAGACATGAAGTGTTTTCCAGGAAACTATCTGTAAATCCTGTGGCAAATACTCTGCTAAAGTAAACAATTGTAGCAAAGATCTGTATGGCTTACATAATATATAAAAATAGGGATGTGATATTTTTTCTAATTTTTACTTTAACTTTTGCCTTGTTTAAGCTTCCGTTCTCTTATATTACCTCAATGTTGATCCACAGCACTACAATAAAATAGATTCATTTTAGTGATTCTCAAGTGCTGGTGTGTATCATAATGAAAAATAGATACTATACATGTTCACAGAAACAAAAGTATCTGAAACAAAGCAATTTCATAATCAGATGGAGGGATTTCTTCCTAATTAGAATATGTCATGTGGATCTTCTATTCTCGTTTCCTAATTTCATGAGGGGATTTACTTCTTAATCATAAAAGTCCACTGCCTTCACTCTGTTCCTTACATTTTACTCTTCCAGAGAAAGCCAATCCCCAGGATGGTGAGGTCCAGAAAATGTACCAAACACATGCTGCTCCTTTTTTTCTTCTTTTCTTTCACTCAGTTGAGATCTGCCTGTGTGGAAGATGGGGATGGATTCAAACCTGTTTTATCCATTCTTGTGTGGTGAAGATCTGATAATGTCCATGTGTGCCCGAGCTGGGTAGACATACTAATTTATAGATGAAGTTGATTGTATCTGCATGCATATTGCCTGCCTTCCCATTCAGCCTCTTCCAGCAATAAAACCGTGACTTTGATCTCCATCTGCCTGACACCTGTGACTCTCTCAGAAGTTTCTGAATACTAATAGAAATCTATTTGATTTTCTGAGTGGTGATGAGGTGAAGGTAGAGATCTGCATACATTTTGGACTTTAGGACTATCTACTCATATCCATTCACTCCATGAATATAAAGTAAAGTTGTGCAGTGTGTAAACAGAAACAACTTTAAGCACACACCGTGCTGAGAATACACCAGTAGGGAGACCAGAAGGAACAAACACTCATGTTTCTTTCACAAATTTGAGAATGTAAGAAAAAAAGGTTTTATAGATTGGTCATAACAACAATGAAAAAACAGCAACAGGATTATCTAAATCTTAGATTTTTATACCATTTTCAATAAATAAAAAGCAGTAGTTTTATCATTGAACCTGGTGGATAGCTTCCTGTTGATATATAAAGTTGAGTTAAATCTGTGTTCCAAGCTGGATGCTGTGGGAGGAGTAAGCTTTCCTCATGGAAGCAGGCTGAAAGGACTCACACTCTAGTAGATGGTCCTAAACGCAGGTAATATGGTCAGAACGGAGTGTCCTTGTGAATTTAAAATAGAAAAGCACATGAACGTAGGAGAGGAATATAGTGGGGGAGATAGAGGAAGATCTGGGACAATAAAATGAGGGTGGACATAGTGAAAATATATTATGCAGTATAAAGTATTCAATAAAAATAAAATTGATCAAATTACTTTTAAATTACACAAACTCCATCCTTTTAACATTACAAAAGGGGTTGTGTAAATGTTGAGATTTTGCTGTATTAATAAATATGCATTTACTAATTTTTTAAATAAAACGTATTACAGATGGAATTTTTTCATTTGTAATAGGACTTGATTGTGGGAAAATGCTCTTCCAGACTGGTTGGGTCTTGTCATCTCTAATAAAGCTTTTACAATGAGTGGAAAACAACAATTCCTTTCCCCCCATGAAAAGAAAATCATATGTCCTATTATGATACTGTTCAATATTGACAGTTCATAATAATAACAACACTTTTATTATACATTCTATAATGTACATCACAGATATTGGCTTCAATTTCTTACTAGTGTAATTTAGGGCACATCATTTCCAACTACAGATGTGCTCAAAGTCCCAAATAATTTTAAAAATTTGGAAATAGAGCTTTGACACAATTCATGTTATGTTTTCAAGTAGCTGAGGAAGACAGATACAAAGCACTATGATATTTCTAAAAGATTATAAATACTACAATGCTATCATGGAAGAACTATCATTTCCCAAAATGGTCTTAGTGTTATTCGACTTTTTAGATAGTTATGTAATTTATAAGGAAAATGCATATTCACTCTAAAATTATGCAAAGTAGGGCAGTGAATATAAGCAGAGGGAAGAATTTTTTGTCAACAGGAAAAGACAAAAGGCAGTTACTGAGCATAAACTCTAGCAAGAGTATTTGGTCTTCTAAGCTTCATGTCTTCTACAGCATCCTGAGTCTCACAGTCACTGCCATAACCCGCCAGTAACTGCACACCAGTATGTGTACATTGAGAACACTACTCTGAGTTATTGTGGTGTCTCAATTCGAGGACTGAACAATAAATAAGATATATGATTATTTCCCTTAAATGTAGTAAGAAATTGCTAGATTCTTCACATTATGTTTCATCTTATAACTCTCAAGGTAAAGTTGATCAAAATGAAGCATACATGAAGAAGCTACATGGGAACCTATGATTTCATTAAATCTTGCATTACATTAAAAAAATGTAATAGACAGGACTTATGTGATATGGAAGAACGAGGGAAGGAGAAAAAACAGGAGTTTAAGGTGTAAGGAGAGATGGAGAAAACTATGGGAGGAATGAGGGATTTTCCAAAACTTAAGGATGTGTGCAGAGCCCGTCTGAAATGCCACTGATTCATAAAACTAACTAAAGCATACTTTATGTGAGTAAAGGGGGTTTAGACAGAGTGGTCCACATGGGCAAACAATGTAGTTACAAAAAAGACATGGATTCCTAAATAAAATTCTCAGTCCCAAGCACAAGTTACCTCTTTATTTATTTTTGGCTGTGTGGCCTGATCAGCACCCAATAAATTGGGTGTTACTGTTGTTCTTGTTTGCTCACTGTAATAGGTTAAGACCCTATTATGAAAGACACCAAAAATTTTAATTGCATGACATAGAGAAATCAATCTTGAACTAATAGGAAAATTGTTCCTCATGCTGGCTAGCATTCTTAGTGCCAAAAAGTGCCAGTAACATGTTGAGGGAATAAATGCATTAACTGTCTTTTGTAGAGTTTTACCATACATTCCAAATTAATGGTCTTCTAGGCAAGATGTACTCAATGGTACAATAGTAGAAAGACCCTTTGGGGTTTAATAACCACTGTTTTCACCAGACATGAGGTCTGCTCTACAGGACTAAATTTATATAGTATTTGGTACGATAAACAAGGTAAAAAACAAAGTCAAAAGTTGTTTTAGACGCTGTTTCATTATATAGTCCTATTATCAAACACCATTCTAAATATTCATATTTATATCTATAGATTTGTGTTGCTTTCAGCCTGAGTCAGAGGTGTTTCTTATGGTGGAGCTTGGTGGCTAATTCATGAGCTAATAACTTTTCACAACACTGAGAATATGTGCGTATGAGTACCCACCTATTGATGGAACATCCATATCAAAACCCCCACCCCCAGAACGAAGATGCAGGAAATATCAAAGAAGAGCAGGTGAAATGATGTAAAAGCCAGGTTATGGGGACAAATGTTATAAAAGGATGAGTTCCAGACATGGCAGGGATGTTGCAAAGGTAAACTCACAGCACATATGGTCACCTGTCCAAGACAACCACAAGACCAGGTTACTTAAAACTTACAACATGGAAGAGGAAAGAGCTTGTCATGTCTCGCCCTTATCAGAGGAGCTACTGGAAGTTAATGGCTGCTAAGGGAAAGAGGGGAAGGCCATCAGTAGATAGCCCATGTCCAAATGAATGAATATACACAAATGTGCATATAGGCAGCACTAAATACACATAGTGGATGATAAAAACAAAGAAATGAACTTAGAAGAGATACGGTAGATAAGTTGACAGCAACACAGGTATTAGAAGGCAGAGTGTGGGTCAAGGATATGATTAAGATACATTTTATGAGGTTTTCAAAAATATTTTTAAAGAAAGTACTGAGAAGGAAAGAAAATAGTCAATGATAATACTTGATTACTAGATTAAAGATTCTAAGAAATCTAAGTGAAAATATATTGCTATATATTCAACATTTCAAAACTACTTTTTGAACCAAAAAATGTAACTAAATTATTTTCTTATTATGCTTTCCTTACTCTAAACCTGCCGATGCATTCTATAACTTTTACTCCTCTCTCCAAATCATAGCTTGCTTATTTCTCTTAGTTATTACTGTTACATATTGTATTGTTGTAGTGTCAGGCAGTGAGGATATATGTGTGTGTGTGTGTGTGTGTGTGTGTGTGTGTGTGTGTGTAATATATATCCATAAATACAACCTGCTTGGTTCTTATAGTGTTTCTTATATGTATATAAATATCAAGTTGACCATTTGGTATTTGATATCTAATTAGAGGATTTATCCAATAGAGAAGATTATTTTTTTTTGTTCTTAGCCCTCCACTTTTACCTATAATTCTCTTTCTGTGGGTAAAGCTATGTGAGAGTTCATCATTATATAACAGAATACTTATTGATCTTGTACTTATTCAGGCCTGCATTTAGATAGTACCAAAGGATGCTAGAAAAGCTTCTAATGGAGAGAGGAGAATCAAACCAGTAATCCTATCCAGCTGCAATGCCTATGAACCAAAACACAGATAAACAATTCCCAATAAGGTAAGAATGCAGAAGATGTTCATACCTTAGTGGAAACCAATAGCTTTTTAAAGAGATTTGAGGCCCACTTAGCATAAGGAAAAAGGAAAATCATGCCTGCCACTGGAAACCTAGTCAAGTACCAAGGGAATATGAGGTCATGGATCCTGAGGAGAACTTTCTAATATCACAGTACTAAACCAGTTTATTCCCTAAGGGTATTCTAAATATCTATAATTATACCCATAGATGAGTGTAGTTCTCACCCCTTAACAAAGAAACTTCTCTTTGCAACAGAAGGAGTTTAATACCAAATACTACAACATGTCAAAATACAGAGCACAAGTGACCATGGGTTCCCCAGACCCAAATGATATACCGATGATACAACACCTGCACCCTAGGCATAAGGGAAATTGATGAAGAGTGGAGAAAGATACTGTAAGAGCCAGAAGACCAAGAAAGCAGCAGTAAGACTGTGGCCCTAACAAATGGAAGAAAACTTCACCTACTATACTGAAATAACAAATTCAATATTTTTGGTGCTTGATAGCAATTATTTTATTTTTCAAGAGCACCCATTGCATGGTGCATCACAGTTAAGAGTATGGGGTCTTGGTGAAATATTCTGTTTCACATGCCCCTTGTAACCATAAACCATCTGGTCTTCCTTCACCTAAGTAATGAACATTGTGAAGACCATTCAGCAGCACATTCAACATGAAAGCTAGAATCTTAAATTGAGAACATACTCAAATCTCATAAAATTAAGTCACTATAGAGACATCTACAGGTTAGAATGAAAATGATAGCCCTAAGAAATGTCATGATGATTTATGAAATTATAGTCTTATACAGGAATTTTTAGTAGTCTTTTATAGTATTATTTTCCTTTCCATTAATGGATTGAAAATATATAAAAGTACACCACAAATACATAATCTGTGCTATGCTAGGGTAAGATTAGGCAGGCAACTAACTTCTGTGGTTTATTTCTGAACCTATGTGTAACAAGGCATGCTTATACTTAAGATTCTACCTAAAGCTAATTCTTAGTATTAAATTTTCTGACATAGACTAGCTTTCAAAATTTGAAGTATTATGTGTAATTTGTTTCCAACTTTGTGATATAATTCAAATGAAGCTTGAATTAACATGAATGGTTTAGATAGAAATTAGTTGTTTCTTATGCTTAATTCATTGAGGATGAATTCAGAAATAATTAGATAATTAAAATTTTTGTTTTTTTTTATGATGTTCAGTCAGATGTAACTCATTCTGGCTTCAAATTTGATATATAGTCGAGTCTGTCTTTGAATAACTGATATTTCTGCCTTGACCTACCAAGGGCTAGCATTACAGGGATGTACCACCATTCTCAGCTAAAGCTAATGCTGAGATTTCAAAAATGAAAGTTGAAACTGCTATGAACCTAATTAGTTGTTTAAATGCATCTAGAAAAGATGGGAGATTCAGAGGAGAAAATGCAATCCATGGGAAGAACTTAAGTCTATGTGTTTACATGGTAAGTAGGTCAAATATGAATGTATATGATACCACTGGGCTTTCTCTGAATATTGTTCAATTAAACAAAAATTACAACTTTTGATATTCTGCATATGATAACAAAATGAAATATTTAATACTAATAAGTATAAATTTCTACAACATAGTCAGTCTTGGAGAGCTCAATAAATAAACAGTTAAATGAAGAGCAAATTACTAGGTAGAGCCTTCAGATGCATAAAATATGTCTGTACATATTTAGCTAGAAGAGTATGTGGCTCCCAGAATCATACCTAGCCCAAGATGATTTGTAAACATAGATGAATTAATGAGATCAGTTTTGAGTTGTCTGCAAAGAACACCTTCCAATGTGTTCACTAAGGCAACAGAGGCATGTTACTTGTAACAAACACCAATTACACAGGTGATTGAAATCCATGTTTTAAAAAAATAAGTTTAATCAGTTTAGTCACATTGGAACACCAACTACAAACTTTTCAGCAAATTAAAGTCAGCCATTGCTTCTCTTCTTTTGGAGGAGGGGTGAATTTACCACATATAAGACAAAGGTGACCAGTCAGAGAGGAAGCAAGTAAGACTTCACTTTCTCACATATATTTGAACAAGAGCAGACACTCCAAGGCACATTTGCCTTCCCAGCCATTTCCAACTCACATTTTTCCAGGCTCCAGGCAATATTCACTTACAGGATGTGTTATTGTTTTTCTTAGAAAAGAATTTTCCCCACCCTTGTTTTTCTGTCTAATTTTATTCCTACTTTTAATTTATGCCATCTTGTATTTTATGTATCCTAAGTTCTTTTATGAGCATTCTAGAATGAGTCAAGGCCCAAACAAAAACATTTAGAAGAAGAGAGTCAAGATGCATCAGGACACATTTTAAGTTCACATTTTAAATGTCAAAGCCTTCTATTCCCCAGCCTGGTTATCCACCTTAAGATAAAATACCTAGACTCCAAGGCTACTTTAACAAATAAGACATGGCATTTCAACAGGTCTCTAATTCTCTGAAGGCTCAGATTGTTCTCCTGTGAAAATAAAATCTGCCATACCAAAAGATTCTGTTTACATATCACTCAGTAAATTACCATGAAGTTGTTAGACAAAAGTCAACTTTATTTTCTTCTTTTACAAATTAAGTCATTATATTAAAATTAATATCAAGGAAATTATTAGTCAACCACATGATAAGCCTTGCTGGCAATAATCTAACAGATGTGTGGTGGTTTGAATGAGAAATGTCTCCTATAGGTTCATGGATGTGAACACTTGACGCCCAGCTGGTGGTGGTATTGGGGAGGGCATTGCCCCCTTAATGGAGGAAGTGTGCCATAAAAAGGCTTTTAGATTACATAGCTTCATCTTACCTTCAGTTTTCTCCCTATGCTTTGCGCTTATGGAGAGATGATTTCTTAGTTTTCTGTCCCTATTGCCATGTCTACACTTGGCTGCCATGACTCCCTTCTGTGATAAACTCTTATCAGTCTGGAACCATTAGAGCTAAAATGGTTATCTTCCTTATATAAGCAGCTTCTATGATGTTGTTTTGTCACAGCAAAACAAAAGTAACTAATACAAGATGTAAAACCAGAATGTGGAAAAAATCAATTGCTATGGTAAGATAGACAATTTAAAATAGTTATTGAGCTATGAAAATTATTCCCTATTAAAGCTGCTAAAGCAAAAGGAAATGAGCAGGAAAACGTGTTACATGCTATTTTAGCAAAGATTATTAATTATTAGTCTGAAATATAAAATACAAAGAAAGCACAAGATTGAAATATAATAACTATTGCAAATACTTGATGACATGCAAAATCCTGTTTGGGGTACAAGTTCCACTAATAGGTCTTAATAAGAATAAATAAATTAATAAAAAACAAAATGCAACCCAATACACTGAAAAACTTTTTTTGAAGCAACAGGTTATTTGTGAGAGTCAGTGAAAGTAAAGTGAGATCTGCTTATCATGAACCATCTGTCCCATGAACTAGGCTGTTAGTTATTATTATTATTAACAGGAACTGATAAATAACTCAGTAGGAGAGAGTGCTTGCTATCAAGCCCAATCTCAACAACCTGCATGTTGTAATTTAGTCTTACACATTCAGTATATCATGCACATAGTCATGTGCGAAAACTCTCTCTCTCTCTCTCTCTCTCTCTCTCTCACACACACACACACACACACACACACACATTTTCTTTTTTTTTAATTTAAAAACAAAAGAAGTTAACTAAAGGAATACGGAGATGACTTAGTCAGAATACCACTTGCCACACACAAATGAGGACCTAAGTTCAGATCGTCAGTACATATAGAAAAATGCATGCATTGAATGCATGTGCTAATTAATCATAGTGATAAAGATTCAGAAATAGAAAAATCCCAAGAGACAAGGGAAAGTGAACCAGCTAATCTCACTGAAGTAAGAAGCTTCAAATTTAGTGAGCTGATGGCAAGAAATGCATAAAGACACTCAATGTCAAATTCTGACCTCCATGCATACATATACACACATGCACATATACATATAATCAAGAGAATCAAATACACAGACACACAATCACAGACATGCAAACAGACAAACATTGATCATTTATATAAGACTGTCTAGGGTTGGTTCTTATGTAAAATAAATTAATTAGAATTGAATAACAATTCAAATGGCTCCTAAAATTCCTTTATTGTTCACTATACTAATTCTACTTCTCTGTCCATCATGGAGTAGCACATGAAGGAGGAGGAGGAGGAGAAGAAGGAGGAGGAGAAGGAGAAGGAAGTATTGGGCCTCCATACGTATGTAAAGATGATACAAGAAGAGGAGGCCATGTTTTAAGAGAGCACAAGGTCAGATGGATAGGAGGTATTGAAGAAAGGAAAGGGAGAGGAATAACTGATGAAAATCTATTATAATTTCAAAAACAGTTACAGTATAAGGAGGTGGGCATGTGACAACAGGGCCAAGGCCAAAGCCTGTATCCAGCTGATTCCTCAGATGGACAAGGGCCTTCAGGAATAGACCTAGAATAGTATTTATATATAATCATAAGCATACTTAAAATATGTATGTGCCATTTTATTCTTTCAAATAACATTTTCTATATTTGGAAGAGACATATAGGAAACAGTTTGATAGATGTAAGAATAGTATAATCAAATTTTGATTATTCTGAGAGACAGACAAAATGCAATTCTTAAAGACCTCATTTAACCTGTCAATCCAAAATTCTTTGTCATCCAATTTTTTTCCAGATTGCGTATTAGTGACTAGATAATCTAAGTTTTACCCCTTTCCCTACATAATAAATAAAGATTGTAAAGCATGAATGAAATGGCCAAAGGGCAGAACCATGGGAAAATTAAGTCAAAAGTGCCCAAGTCATGAAATAACTCTAAAATTACTCTGATATTTACAAACATAAAAGCTGACTGTTAGTTGTATTTCTAAAAAAATAATAATAATAATAATTAATAGGTTCTTTCTTTCAAAATCCTCATCTTGAATCAGAATTGTGTTGAATTTGCTCAAAAAAAGTCTTCAGAAGAATGAGAAACTACAGTGTGGTCTTTAATGTACACTAGGGGGTTAAAAAATAGAAAATAGACAAGCCATTAAGATACTTCAAATAAATTATTTCTTACAGAAATTGGAAATATTCCTATATTTTAAATTAATTTAAAACATAAGTTGCATGTTTGTTCATTTGGCCAAGTATCAAGCTATAACAAAACTGTGATTCTCTTAGAGTAGCAATTGTTTCTGGATCGGTCTATATCTGTTCCAGTATATAGAATGCAGGACAATAAATCAAAAGGGAAAAGCCTCCATCTTGGTCATCTCATCCCCAAGTCCCTGCTGAAGTAGAGTATAGTCAAAAACCAAGTGTGAGCAAGTAAGTTATAAAAGTCAGATGCCACATAAGCTAACATGCTGGCTTTTAAATCTTTCAATAGCTTTCTGAGATGTCACCCCATCTTATACATGGGAAAGTTGAGAGTCAGATAACATACTGCAATTTTGTGTGTCAAATACTAGATCACTGACTCAGTGCTTATGGAGTTGCCCATGGCTATGTGGTACAATATAAGTCTCTACCCAGTGCTACCCCTGAACATTTGCAGTGTGTTACAATGAACCTATTCAAGCTATGAATGTAAAATACACAAGATATTTAAAAAAAACTGTTAGAATTTTTAAAATAATTCAATAGTATTTTCCCTTCATATATATTGATAATACTTAGGATGTAGTGATCAAATAAATGTACTATTAAAATAATCATGCTTTTTTTCAATAAGGTTATTAAGCTGTTAACTTACATGTTTGGCCACCATATTTCTATAAAGCATACTGATTTGTAAATAAAGAGAGACAAAAGGATCTCCTTGTACTGGAGAGAGGACAAGAGAAGGGAAAACATGGAATGTGTAATATTCATCGTACGGCGCTGATTCAGTTTACAGTTTCTTAGTAGAAATGATTAATTATACCTGTACCCTCAATGAAAATATTAGATGGGGTTAAGTTAAATATAAGGAATGAACATAAAGAAAAATTAAGATGATATTTCAAATTAAGCAAGTGTTTCCAGTGGCATTGGAGCAAAGAACTGGAAATTGAGACAAAGAACTAAAAAGTTGGAAGTGAAAATAGAAAACAACAACCAAAAAAAAAAAAACCAGAAAAGTAGCCATATTCCTAAAGTTTGCAAGCCAAGTGACAGGCTTTGTCATTTTTTCAAAAGATGTCATACATATAGTTTGTTCTTTAATTCCTAAACTAATGTGTACTAGTTTAGCTCTTAAATGTCTCCCAATATTCATTTGTTAAAATCCTGGTACTATGGGAAATGGCTCTATTGAAAGGTGGTAAAGCTCCTTTGCCACATACTCAAAGACACGGGGTTGATCATCATGGCTAGACATCCTGAAGATCCTAAGCCAACCTAATCTTCTTACTTTATGTAAGTTGATTATAATGAGAGTTTGTTACTTTCAGGAATTGTTGACTAACACACACCCTCAGGGCTGTACACGATTCTATAAATTGAGGATAAAGAGCCTGGCAATGACAAAGAAGGAAACCAAAATTTATTCAGAATTTTACCTGCACTATCTGTTTATTAATCATTGCTAACAAATTTATATGAAATGAGAAAAATAAAGTTTATTTGACAGGGAGTCTGCAATTTAGTCTTGGAAACCAGATAGAATGAAATTTCAGATAGGAATTTCAGAAGAAATTCCAGAGTCTGTAAGCATCATGGATTTGTTTTTGTCTGTCAATCATGTGATGGTACTTGGGCCAGACTGATTGAAAATGTAAATGAAGTCCTTAAAATCATAGAAAAGAATTTGTGGTAGCCTCAGAAATGAAAGGAGTAGATGGAGTTAATAGAGAGCCATAAAAGCATTGGTAGGAGTTGTTAAGTGTCCATTAAATAGTAATAAAACTATATAAAATTTATTGCATTCTTATTATGGGTGAGGCCAGCACTGGCTGAGCGTTTTATATGTATTGACTCATTTAATCCTCAAGACATCTAATTAGGGAAGTATAATTATATATCAGTATATTACATATGCAAATTAGAGATTAAGTAATTTGACCTTTTACCACAAAGACATGATTCATATCCACTGCTGTCTGTCTCCATCCAGTTCACCAAGTCCCCAATGTTCCTGTAACATTATTCTGAATTCTCTATTGGAGAAGGCAACAAAACTGTTAGTTTTAAAATGAAAACATGTGGAAGCCTGAAGGGCTTGCAATGACTTTTATAGATCTCAAAACAAAAGCAAAAAATAATAATAATAAATAAATGGCAATGTCAGGATTTAAATCTGGGATTCAAAGTATAAGAGATGTTCTTCAGATTAGAACATGCAATGCACTGGCCTTTTAAACAGATGTTTGACAGACAGTCCACCTTCTTGCTCTTTAAAGAGCTGCCAGCTGTTGTTTAACTTTAGAACTTTAGGGCTGCACCTGCTTCATTGCTTTTCGAGTAGACAGTGAAACTGCCATAAAAGCAGCACTGTCTCCAGTGTCTGCATCTAGAAAGCCATAACACAAACTAAACATTCATAGGTATTTACCAGAAAATAGCTATCTTCCATGAACTGCAAAGCAGGGGAAATAAATAGGAAAGCAGATCGAAATGAGCCTAGGAGTAAACAAACTAAAACATCTGATAGGTTGATTCCTATTTAATTAAGGTATTTTAATTAGGAAAGATATCAGAAATTGGTTAAAAAACAAAACACAACAAAATTGAAGTTTTACTATGGCCAAAGAAAACAGTAATATCAATAGCAAGACAAAGGCTGTTGGGGGATTAAAAACAAAATGAGGGAAAACAATCTAAGACAAGACACATCATATTAACCTTTGACACTTGCAGGAGATCCAGGATTGATGTGTAGCAGTGTCAATATCTTGGTTATTTGACCCAGTGAATGCTGTGAACTGACCTGTTCCTCAGCTGCTGGTTTTACTGAGCTGGGCTTTCATTTGTAACTCAGGCTGGCTTTTAACTCATAGGTAGCAAAGCTAACCTGGATCTTGTAATCCCTCTGTATATTCTGTTTTGTGGGATTAATTATGGACCATTGTACCAGTATGAAACTCTGACTTTTGCACTAGCAATATTCAAGTGTCTATCAACATTGGTAATTTCAAATTTTTTCACAATTACCTTTTACATTAGCAATGTTTAAAATTATGTTTGTTTCCCAACAAAGCAGCAGAATGAATGAACCTGGACCCATACAGCTTCACAGGAACTGAACCTCCAACCAAAGCATGCAGAGGCTGGCCCTACTCTCCCCCCACATTTGTAACAAATGTGCAGCTTGGTCTTCAAGTGGGTCTCTTAACAATTGGAGTGGAGGCTGTCTCTGATTCAGTTGCCTGCCATTGGATCCCCTTCCCTTAACTAGACTACCTCGTTGGGCCTCAGTGGGAGGAGATGCTTTTAGGCCTATAGAGACTCAAAGATACAGGATGAGGTGGAACCCAAATTGGGGGTTCCCTTTCTCAGTGAAGGGGAGAGAGTAATGTGGGAAGGGATTTGTAAGGGTAAGACTGTGAGAAGAGAAGGGACTGTGGGGGTAGATGTGGACGTAAAGTGAATGAATGAATGAATGAATGAATGAGCGAACAAACAAATAATTGAATAAGTAAGTAAGAAAAATTCAAAAGTAAGAGTCATCCACTAGGGGAAGTAATAAAAGAGCAAAGAAAACATCAGCCACAGACTAAAAAAAGAAGTTTTTGGAACAAAGAACCCAGGCTGTAGGAGAATAAATGCTGGAATATCCTGCTCTGTGGCAAGGAATGAGTCCCAGAGCCTTGTAGCTGGAGGCTAAGTTTATGTCCAGCAGCTTATTCATTCTCTGTAGCCCTCCCTGTGCCACTGGAGTTTGCCGCCAGGCAGGACTGAGAGCTGAGCACAAATCTGGTGGATGTCTCATTTCTGTAGCCTCATCAGTCTTGTTAGATGATTCACTGATATACAAGTCTTCACCAGGCTGATCCTTGGTCTACATGCAGTCCCAGTCTTTATATTATGTTGTCTGGAAATTCAGTCTTTGGAAATTAGTTTAGATGGAGTCGTAAGTATGGGATCTTCAAATCTCCCTCTCTTGCTCATCTATGTTCTCTCCACTCCCTGAGAGAAAATATGAACCTGAATGCAATCTGATCTTAGACTCTACTTTCCAAAATTGTGAGGTGTAAAACCCTGCTATTGAACTTCTTCATCCAGATTGAAGATTCATTTCAGATTTAGGAACATTTGGGAGTTTGATATTGTTTGAATTTGGATGTTCAACCAGAAGAGGATGTACAAATATTTCCAAATCTGTACACTTACAAGATGTAAACTTGTGGTTACAAGTGTTCTGGATACCTAATATATAACGGACACACTGTTGTGGAGACACAAATTGACTAAACCAGTAATTTACAGACCTTGAATGTTACTGAAAACTATACCATTCAAAGGTAATACACAAGTTCTAATAAGACACAGAAGGTCATATAATCGGGGTGTGGAATATGCATCAGCACACGGAAAGACTGTGAAAACATACTGCTAAGTACATCCATGTCAGTATCTGATTCAATATGTCAAAGTCTGAAATATGGACTCTGAAAAGTAATCCTCAAACGATATGCTCATGTCCAAATGATAAGGATTACTAAAATGCCCAAACCATAAGTTTCAAGACTTCCTTTAAACAAGCACATATCATACAGAACACTAAACTAAGTTTCTAAGATTTTTAACTTGAATATCTGGATGCACCATGGTTTTGAATAACTTCGCTTTACAGTTCTTTATCTGTGTATGTGTGATGTCTATGCATGTGAAGAAAATAATATATTTAGAACTTCCTTCCATAACTTTCTTACTATAAATACCTCTTTGAAAGTCAAACTTATCATTTCTAATATTCATTAGATTTCAGACAATGTTTTATTATTCTATTTACTGAGAAGACTCGCAAGAGGAATCCATTTTTTTTAGAATACAAAGTTGAGTGAGTAAAGAAAAGGCTATGGACTTTGGAACAGTTGGGAGGTGACTGTGCTCAAAGCTGCCAAAGAAATAATGAAAATAAACTAAGAATTTTCTCCTACTCACAGCAGAAATGGAGCAATTAGATTTGCACATACTCCTGTTTTTATTTGTACAATTCACTGGCTCCTTTTTGTCTATGAAATTATCCAACTGCCAATATCTCCATTCACCTCACAATGCCTAAGAACATGCTCACACACTAACAGCCAGCATAGTTCTGTGGAGTTGACTAGATGCATTTTCTTCCAATCAATGTATTCATAGGTAGTAAATGTTTTTGCTTCTGCTCAAGTTGCACAAAAAGTAGGTTAAAAAGAGTCAAAGAAAAAATAAAAATAACGTCATGTTCACTTCTTATTTTGAATATTTATTAGATAGGTACTCTTAACATTATATTAAATGTACTCCACTTAATCTAAATATGTATAATCAAAGGGAAATTGCTATTGTTTAATAATCTTAGTTAAGTCTCAAAAACATGCCTTGTACTCATTTAAATTAGCACATTAAGAAAACATAAAGCACTGAATCTGATCTCATAGTGACTCACAAGAGACTGAACTACCATCCACAGAAGATTCATGGACTGATCCTAGGCCACGTACACATATGCAGCATGTGCAGCTTGGTCTCCATGTGCATCCATTACCTTTTGGAGCATGAGCTGACTCTGAGTCAGTTGCTTCCCTTTGGATCCCTGTCCCTTTGGGATGCCTTGTCTGGCCTCAGTAGGAGAGGAAGCAGTTAGTACCGATGAGACTTGATATGAAACAGTGGGTTGGTACAGGGGTAGATTCTCTCAAGAGGGTCTCCCCCTCCTCTGAGAAAGCAAAAAGAAAATCAATGTAATGATAGGATGTGAAGTAACACTTAAGAGGAAATCAAGGAAGAGTACAGCTTCTAAAAAATCGGAAGAAAGATAAAGGCACAGGATTGGAAAGTTATACAGCAGGCAAAGGAGTAAGGACGAAAAGATGAAAGGCAACGAAACATAGCCAGGTAAAATAGCCAAGAAAGAAGAATCAGGCTCCAAAAAGCACGAGAAGTCAAAATGAGACAGGGGACAAGTAGCAGCAAGTGTACACTCACTGTACAGCACTCCGCTAAAGGCACAGTTATTGTACAGCGAGTGCTCTGCACCATGGTAATTGGCTGCCAATTATATTAACTTATTCTTTGTGTTACTGATAAAGAGAATAACCAGCTTTAATGGTTGGCAGATTTGAAACCATAAATCCAGTGCACATGGTCATATTTATATGTTAGTAAATAGTGAACTGCTGCTACCCTGTAACATTGAACTACTGTCTACCGCATGCTGTGTCTTTCAAATTTCCAGTTTCCATATGGCAGCAGTCCTTCATTTGTTTGTGATGTTCTTAGCTGCCTAATTCTGTCACTTCACACGTAATTTGAATCAGATGCCAAATCTTATTTCTTAATTGTTAGGCTTATTTTATGGTAAAATAAAAAAAATTATTATACTGGGATACTGAAACAAATAAATTAGCTTTTAAATAACGAACAGGAATATTACTGCTGCTGAAGTTTAGAGAAATTGGCATTTCCTACAATTAGTTACAGTAATGGATGAGAAGTGTTTATACTAGGAAGGAACTAGGTACTTAGGCATCCTGCAATTTCTTACAGACATGTCTTAAGTATAAATGTATTCACAGTTATTTAGGTCTGGACCTCAGCTCTATTTTCTGCATGGTTCCTATGCTAGTTATATACAGATCAAGAAATGCATTTTGTTTTACCAGGATTTAACCAGGAGTAGCATACTGTTTTATAAAATGATATCATAGAATTAACAGTCAAGCAATTATTTGCAATATGAGGTAAAAGCAGTAACATTACCTATAATTTCTACCTATTATTCTGAATGCTAGCCAAAGTACACATATATTTACTGTATAAATGTCTAAGCATCTTAATCAAAAAAATACCATATACTTTCATTTCATAATAAAAACAAGATAGCCTATAACACATTGATAATACACAAAAGGTTTAAGGACCACCAGTTTGTTTGAACAGTAGGAAATGAAGTATGTGAACCCACTAGGATCATGATTCAGGAACAAGTGCACAATAAATGGATACTGAATGCAACAGGAATATAAAGCACATAAAACAGCATTGCTCCACTGTGGTCCATAACCTCTCATTCCTGTGCTTTCATAGATTTTGAGGTATGGATAATTAATTCCTTCACTATGTAGAAAACAGGGTATGCTCATAGTGAAAACATCAAGTGCACACTGCACCTTCTTTGAGTCATAATTTCTCTTCCACCAGTTTAGATTCAAAGCAACAATGAGTGGTAATCTAGCAGTAAATAATAGCAGTAAATTCATAAGGCTGTCTGTTAACATTTTTACTTATTTGAAGACATTATTGGAATGCAAACGAATATGATTACTTGATAGCCTGCCTCATTATTACTGAAGGATGAAAAGATGATAATGTACATCAACATTGGAAATCCGTTTGGATGTTTCTTACACATAAACATGGCCTTAGGACAAAAATTACAAGTGAGGCTAGGGGTGCTTAAGTAAAAACAAAATAATAATAATAATAATAATAATAATAATAATAATAATAATGGAATGAAACAAAGAAATGAAGAGAAAAATATGTGCACAAAAGCTCCCCTCAAAAGTTTTTTTAAAAAATTATTTATAATCATGAAAACATTGGAAAAATCAGTTTGTTTTCAATGAAGGAGTGGTCTGACAACAACCCTGTAAAATTCTGGAAATAAAGTACTATTCAAAAGACACATCACAGAATTAAAAGGGCATCAAGAATTTCAGATACATAATGACAATCAAGTCAGTGTGAAAAGCTCAATAATACTATGTTATTCTCAAAATTGCAAAACTGTGCATAGTAAGTTCAGTGGATGCCATGAATGCAAGGGGAAACAAGTAGGTGGGGTTCAGGGAAGGTTTAGAGCTGTCAGACTACTCTCCATATGACACTGTAGTAGTGAACACATACCATTATATGTATTTGAAGCCCAAAGACCTATATAACAGAAAGGATGGATCCTAATATAAATTCCGAATCGTTCTTAATAACAAAGTTCCATTATTGGTTCATCTCTGTGGTAAATACACTACACGTAGGGGTTTGAATGAGAATGTCCTCCACAGGTGAAAATATGTGAACACTTGGTCTGCAGTCGGTAGCACTTTTTCAGGGATGTGGTAGGTAGTTTTGCCTTGTTGGAGGAAGGAATTCACTATAGCCTGCAGACAGCCTTTGAGAGTGCATTAACCTAACCTCACTTCATTTCACTTTCTGCTCTCTGCTTTAAATCTGTGGTTGAAGATGTGATCTCTCAGTTTCCTGATTCAGCGATCGTGCTTGCTGGGTGCTGCCAGGCTGTCTCGACAAGATAGATTATTACCCCTGTGGAACCATAAGCCAAAATAAACGGTCTTCAATAATTTGCTTTGGCCATTATTTTTACCACAGAAGTGGAAAAGCAACTGATACACTACACTATTATGAGATATCAATAATAGGAGAAACTGTGTTTGGAGGTAGATAATGGAACCTCTGTCTATTAAATAGTCATGGCTTTCTACAAACCTAACACTAGTCTTAAAATATCTATTAATCAAAGCTGAAAGATATTATAGCTTTGTATGATTTTCATCCTCCTGTGGAATTATTTTATAGTCAGACAGACATTAGAGCTAGATGTGCGAGAACTGTGAAATCTCAAAGCTTTTATCTTCATCCTCACACCCAAGGGAGGTAGGGAATTAACAGGTGTAGAACAGAGAGCATAGAGTCACACTTGGAATTTTTGTATTAAAGAATGTTTCTTTCCCTCCTTTCAAAGGTACCTTGCAACCAAATATATATATACATATATATCATATACATGTATATATACATATATGCAAATGTATATGGACATTCTAATATAAATTGCACAGTTACAGAAAAAATAAAAACAGAGGAGGCTAGTGAGACCGATGAGAAGTTAATAACTTACAGTGCTCTTGCAGAGGATCCAAGTTCAGTTCAGAAGCACATGGAGAGCAGCTTACAAGTGCCTATAGCACCGGCTCCACGGGATCTGATACATTCTTGACTCAACATGACATGTGCGCTCACACATGCACATACATATATGCATAGAGATACACACATATGTTTATAGTTAAAAATAAAATAAAGTTCTATAAGGACATAGGATATACTTATTGCTATTCCACAAATCATGTAAAACTTACTGCTAAGGACCAAACAATCATAAACCTTCAAGGATAAAAAGCCTGAGAAAGAAAGCTAACATGTGTTGTAGCTGAGCAAACAGATCACAAAACACTGGCTCTTTGGATGATGCTGGATGAGGAAGAAACCAGGTTCATTCCACACACATGTGAAATTTGCAGCATTAGGCATCTTGGGAAAATATCTGACTGGACTCAACTGAGAAAAAATTATAGCTGCTTGTGTGTTTTCTCCTACACCACACAGACAGACTATAGCCCAATTCAAGCAGAAAATCATTTTTCCATTGTCACTAATTTGTCTTCTTATGTTGACTGATTTGTCTACCCATTCTGGTTGTGATTGCAACTTTTCATGGGCTTTTTTAGACAAAGAATGAGTGGCCATGTATGAGTAATAGAAAGGGGAAAATAGGCACATAATCACACATAGTTTGAATCCAGATATGTGAGTCTGAGTTTCCCAGAGAAATGGAACTTGTGGCAACAGAGAAGGTAAAAAAGCTATAAAAATGATTCTAGGACACTTCAAGACTTAGGATTTTATCCCATGTATAGGCTTTGACACTGAGGACTGATAGGATATTATTTATATTTTAGTAGAAAAATGAAATCATGCTTCTTTAGAAAAATCTCTTAGGTTTCTGACAGATTCTTAGCTGACTTGGGTGCAATGAGACCCATAGCAGTTTGGCAAATCCCACTCCAGTGGTATGAATGACTTCCTCAAAACACATGTAGGAAGGTAATTGCCATTTAATAGTGTTGGTGGGTGGTCTGATATGTGACACAGCTGTAAGCATCATTTTCAAGGGAGAGACTTCCTGAGTACCCATTTAACAATGTGAGTTGCACCTCTTCTCTTTCTCCATGTCTTTGCCTTCTGCCATATGGGATGCATCTCAAGGCTTTCTTAAATATGTCTGCCTTAGTATTGGACCACTCAGTCTCCAGAACCATGAACCAGTACATTTCTGCTTCATCTGAATTACCTAGTACATGGTATTCTATAAGAGTAAAACACAATATATATGAATCCAGATTTAAACAATACTTTGAATGCAATGAGTAAAATAAATAGAAATGTAGGGAATGCTATTTACAGGATAAGCATCCTTAATTTGAAATATCAAAACAATGAAACTTTCTGAGCCTCAACATGACTCCCCAAGTAGAGAATTTCACAAGTCACTTAAGGACATATATCACAATCAAATCACACACACATTAAAAACAATGCAAAAAGTAACCTTCTAAACATTTGGAGAAGGTTGGCAGAAAGTATAAATGAATTTCATGCTTATACTTGGGATTTGTCTCTAAGATATCTCAACACACATGCACACATGCAAGCAAGCATGTACGAAGACACAAAACCCCAAATCTAAAACATTCCTGGTCTCATGCTTAAAACATGGCAGAGGCCACCTATAGTGAAACTCATTTTATTTAGAATCCATGAATGTCAGGAGTTAGTTGAAAATTCCTGCTACAAGACAAGTGAAAGCAAATGGTGAATGGAGTAGATATGGAGAAGAATGAACGAGGAATTGTTGGTGAACTTTGCTATTTAGGTTACAGTCTACAATGTCAAGGTAGCTCTCCAAACTCAATGCAAAATGCAGGACTCTCTTTCTCATCAGAGTTTGTCTATCTGACCCTGTTTGGAGAGTGTCTTTGGGTACAAATGCCTAACATTATTTGGAGGACAACCCTGAAAAAAGCTTCCTGAAAGTGCTGCATGATTCAGCTCATGAGTCTTGCTCTTTCTCGTGCCCATATGATAAGTAGATATTGTATTCTAACCAATCAGCCCTTTCCACCTGTATACTAAGGATCCCTTATATACCTGACCCCTGGAAAAATAAAAAAGTAGAGCTGTCTCGCTGAAGCTGCCTCCTGGAAGTGAATATATCTTCTATCTGAAGGCTGCTCCTGCTGATTCTGCTCACTCAGATGACCCTGAGGAAAGGGAGAGCCACAAGGAAATATAGATTCTTTGCTTATGAGGCAAATCCAAATTTCTAAACAAAGATGAAATCTGGGTATTTCTTTTAACAAGTTAATCTTTCTGATATATATTAAGATATGTATCATCTATATGTGATATATACACATATGTACATGTATATTACATATGTTGTAAAGGAATCTGGCTCTGTCACATATAACCCCAAGCTGTACAATAAAACTCTTCTAATAGTAGCTATCTGTTAACAATCCATGATTCTGGATATTTCTTGAGAGTATAAACAGTTATAGCAAGAGCTATTATGTACTGAGTACATACATACTATGTTCCAGAAACAAGAGTAAACAGTGTAGATCATCATATCTGATTTAATTTCTATATTAATTCTCTTTAATAGATTGAGGCTCAGATAGAGTAAGCAACTTGTCCATTAAACACAGTTGGTAACAACCAGAATTGGAAAATAGAATCTTGGAAGAAATCCAGAGCTGCATGCTACTGAATGTTTCTTGGACTCTCAACCCAAAGGATTATGGGCATGGGCCCAGATCTTGAAGATCTAGCAGTTTCAATTTCATAGAATTCTCTTCTCTTCTCTTCTCTTCTCTTCTCTTCTCTTCTCTTCTCTTCTCTTTTCCCTTCCCTTCCCTTCCCTTCCCTTCCCTTCCCTTCCCTTCCCTTCCCTTCTCTTCCTTTCTCCTCCTCCTCCTCCTCCTCCTCCTCCTCC